>JABTTQ020000360.1:1399422-2099133 GCA_016081115.2 Rehmannia glutinosa | reverse complement strand
TTCATTTTAGCTTGCCATGAATATGAACAATTTGTCTATGAGTTGTTTATTTGTAATGAGTAGCTAAACTTCTTGTGATTCGGGGTTTTGGAAGTAGATTAATTGAACTCTTGTTGAATGTTTTAATTTTAGTTGAAGTTATTGTCTTGAAGCCTTATTTGAGTACTTTGAGCTTATTCTTGTTTTATCACTTGATCAATGATTTAACTTGTTTGATATATTGATTCATAATTCGAGAGATGAGTTTCAATATTAGATCTTGAGTACTTGACATGAATAATTGCATGAATCGAGAGGTTTGTAAATATTTGTGAAGGCATTTGATCTTTTTCGAACTTTTGGGAGTTGAGTACTTCATGTTGAGTAGAGATGCTAGCATAAGTATTTCAATCTACACTTTATATACATCTCGAGAGGGAGGATAAAGTACCATTGTGATCGTCTTATAGGTATATTGATAATAACTTTGGCTTTGATTAAATCGGACAACAAGAGGAATATTAATCGAAACCATAACCCCCAGGAATCCATTTCATTCCCTTGATAATTCCATTATTATTTTCATCTTGTGTTTTTGTGGTTATTCTTGTCTTTACCTCCACAAAAATCATCCATTTTCGATCGTCTAAATAAAAATAAGTCTATTACGATCTCAATACTTAGCGCATAAATTTATTAGTCTCGTGGATACGACCTTGCCTACTCCTATTCTATAAACTACACCGTACACTTGCGGTGAAGCTAAAAAAGCGAACAAGTTTTTGGCGCGTTCGTTGCGAGGGACTAATACAATTTTGGTGCTAATATTGCGATAGATAAATTATTTTTAATTTAGACATTTTTTTATTTCATTTTTCTTTTGTAAATTCTATCTCTACAATGTTTGATTTGTTTCTTTGAATTAGTATAGGTGCACCCGCTCGAATGGATTTCAATGGATCGGAATTCTTACAATTATTGGAATAATCCCACTCCTATGTGCTATTACCCAGTTGGGGAAATTACGAAGATTTTTCATATACTAAAGCTTTAATATGATTCCACCCCATCAGTCAACGTAATGAATGGGTTTACAAATGCGAGAGGCAAAACCATCTTTAGAAGAAGCCCTCACCTCATTCATAAATCAATCCAATGCATTCATGAGTGAAACTAGGAGCCGCCTCGCTAAGCAAGACTCTCGGTTGGATAAGATAGAACAACAAGTGACAAGCTCGATAAAGAATCTGAGAGACTCAAATGGGCGATTAGTTACAATTGTTGTTGAGCAATATCAAAAGGTCATTTTCAAGCACCACCAAGCCAACTCAAAGGAACAATGTAGTGCCATTCATCAAAAGAGTGGCACTTCGACTACGAGGAGCCGAAGATCTGCAAAAGCAAGAAAGTTCGGAACGAAACACGGTTTATGTCTATGCACTTTTCGATGGTCTGTGTATGGTAAAAGGAGCAAAAATGCGAGGACAAAGGAACACAAGAACCATGTGTATGCGGTGCGTAGCGTGCAAGATGTCATAAAAAACTATTCGAGAATGAGAGCGGGCATGGAATATGTGTACACGCACGGACAACATGGGCATAACCCGGATCAAATGTTCCGACACCAGGACTCTGTACTTGCTTGGAAATCCCAAGTATGCATTACTAGATGCAAACGAGCAAAACGGTTCTTGACCACGATCCAAAACAGCTAATATATGCATTCAAAGGTGGTACAATAAAATAAGCAGGCGTCAAGCTAAAGGCGTTAAATATAGCGCTTGTTGGGAGAAGCAACCCAACCGTTTGTGGTGTGATTTTTGTTTTTTTTGTTTTTTTGTTTGTTTGTTTTCTTGAAAAAAAAACAAAAAAAAGAAAAAATTACACGATTTTACTTAGCGACCCACGCCGCAGGCGGGCGTGCATGAACGCACGGCCCGTGCATCCATCAACATAGGCGTACATTGGTCGCGCCGTACAAAACTTGAAGTAATGGGTGAAAGAAGAAGTGTTACAAGCATTGGATGACACACATTGGATTCAAGCTATGCAAGAAGAGTCAATCGGTTTGAAAGAAATAAAGTATGGGAATTAGTTCAAAGACCCACCCATCAAAATGTTATTGCTAAATGGGTGTTGAAACAAGATGAGCGAGGAAGGTTACGTGGTAAGAAACAAAGCAAGATTAGTAGCCAAAGGATATTGCGAAAGAAGGGATAGAATTTGATGAAACATTTGCCCATAGCAAGATTGGAAGCTATAAGGATGTTTTAACTTCTTGCCTATCGACTCACAAGAATTTCATTGTATATCGGATGGATGTAAAGAGTGCATTCCTTAATGGTTTTATTGGAAGAAAGAAGTGTATGTTGAACAACCTCCGGATTTGAAGCGAAGACTCTTAGAGATAAGGTATACAAACTCAAAAAGCTCTATATGGATTGAAACGGGCACCCGAGCATGGTATGATACTTTGTCACAATTCTGGGCGAACGGATTCACAAAAGGCAAAGTGGATAGAACACTCTTGAGAATTCAAGATAAGAAAGTATATTGCTTGTTCAATATATGTGCATGACATTATTTTTGGATCCACAAACAAAGAGTCATGTGATAAATTTTCAAACCTCATACAAAGCAAATTCGAAATGAGCATGATGGGAGAGGCGACATTCTTCCTTGGACTCCAGTTGAGCAGTGAAGGATGGAACCTTCATAAGTCCTATGGATGAGGCAATGAGAGACTATGAAGTTGAAGAAAAAAATTCCAATCATGTGTGATAACACAAGTGAAATTGCAATCACTCAAAAAATCTGTGTTGCACTCAAGAACAAAGCATATTGATGTCGAGATATCACTTCGTAAGAGATCATGTTGAAAAGAAGGACATCACCTTGGAATATATTTCAAGCGATAAAAAGGTTGGGCGACATATTCGCAAAACCATTATGTGAGTCAAGATTTGAAGAACTCAAGCATGAGTTAGGGTTAATTGGTGGTGACACTCGAAGACTCAAAGAAAAGAAATGAAACACGAAAAGGGAAAAAGAGTGAACTCTCAAATCGGCTAAGTGAATCGGCCATGTCGGAAAGACAATTTGTCTGAGTTAGGCGGTTTGAGTCACTAGGAGAACTGTGAGAAGAAGAGTTAAATCGGCTAAGGGATAAGGTGAGTCATTTATAAACAAAGTGACAAAACGCCGTCGTTTTACTAAGCGGGAATGTTTTTAAGAATGACGTCGGCATAATTATGGCGATGTCAGGCAAAAGCTAATCGGCATGCAAAATCTAATCCGTTGATTTCGATCACATTTCAAAAACCACCCGCACGTCCTTTCATGAACCATACTTAAAAACCATTTTCGTCCGTTTCTCTCACACATTACCAAAAACTGTTCACTTCTCTCTCTCGAAGCAAAGGAAAACTCTCTCAAAACCCTATCAATCTTCAAATCACTTTCTAAGTTTCATTCGGTGAAATCTTGAAAAATGGCATCCACTCATGATTTTGTCAAGCTAGGAAAGCAAATCCACAGGGTCTCTTGTGGATTTCGGGGTATGGTCAAACAAACCGGTCGATGACGCCTCATAAAGAAGATCGTGAAAAACTTCGACACGCCTGGGCTAAAACCATTTTAAAGACGATGGAGTTTCCGATGACCTATGTGGAAGAGGTCGCCGCATTCTCGTGAACGCCGAGATTCACGATGAGGGTTCAAATCCCATTCACGGGAAGGAGTTCATCATCAACGCCAAGGATTTGGCGAGAACAACGCGTTCTGGTGGAAGGAGCACGAGAAATCAATGAAGCGATGTTGACTTGGCTTCATTGCTTGGAAGGAAGTAGCCAAGGCCATCGACTATCTTTGAAAGATAGTCTACCACATAACAAGAGGTGTGAAGGGCGACTACCACAAATTGTTGGACATCGTTGCCAAATGCATAGACATCAAATTTGGCGGCTTTGACCAACTCGTCCAAAGCGAAATTGATCGTAATGGCCGCAATCATTGAAGAAAAGAAAGTGAAGCCGGGTTGAGTTTGTCTACGAATGACTGCCCGGAATGTAGAACAAATCATTCAAGGAGGGCGGAATGTTTGGAGGATCACTCGGATACGATGCAGTGATTGTCCTGGTAATGGAGGTAAAAGGAGTCCCGACATGGAAAGGCGTTCCGGTAAACAAGAGATGTTCGAGATCAAACCTCTCAGCGCACGAGAAAAAGAGCCTACGCTAAGAGAGGCGTCAGTGAGGGGAATCGGTGACCACGAAGATCTGGTATCCCCTCTCCACTAAGAAGAAGGCCACTGCCCCGCTAAAGAAGCTATTTGCCCCTGCAAAGAAAAAAAAAATCTCTCCCGCCTGCAGGTCCGGTACCCGCTGCCCCCAGTAGTGTCTCCTGCCCTGCGACGCAGATGGAGAAGAAACCATTAATCCATTCTTTAGTGATCAAGAAGAAGAGGATGCCGCAACAAGGAAGGCATCTCTGCTCTAAGACATCTGCGAAGGCATTCACCTTCAATGAACCGGAGGAAGTGGAGCAGAAATCCTTTGGTTAAAACAAAGAGAAGAAAAAAGACTTTCTAAGCTCTCAGGAGCTTGAAAAGACAAAAGTCATCACTTAGGCTGGAGAAGATACCCGGAGACTGGTGGAGAAGTAGAGTCTCGAGTGATTGATGAAACGGCAATCTCTTGAGGTGATCAGTGAGAGAAACTTGAAGACCCGTGTAGTCGAACAAATGAGGAACAAAGAATGGTGAGCGGCTAGAATCACTGTTGTTGAGGGGTTGTTTCTCCACCTGCATGAGGTTCTTTGAAGGTGTTGAACATCAAGTCTGCTACCCTCAATACACGGAAACGAGGGCGTGAGGATGATGAAGACGATGTAATCATGCACTCTCCATTGTATCCAGGACATCCAAAATCGTCTGAGTGGAAAATGGAAAGGCCCCGAGCACATCCAGTGCGGTTTGAATATCGAGTTCATTCTTGAGGAAGAAGAACTCTTGGTTTCTTGAGGTGGACACATCTTTGCAAGCCCTTGACGAGGATAATTGCATAAATATAAAAATTGAAAAGAAAATGAACGGGCTAAAGCATTTGAGGGCGCAAAGGCACGTGAAGGCCGGCCAAAGATCGCCTATCACCGGCACCACAGAGCATACACATCCTAACTTTGGCGTCTGTCAGTGATGAGGATTTGGACCCTGTTCTCGCCAGGCCAGTTACAAATGCGGCAAGCAATGCGAAAATCCGGAATCCTTCATGAACAAAGAATGATGGAGGAGGACCAGGAGAGTCCCGCAAAAACACAAATTTGGAGATAGACCCAATGGGAGTGGTGCGAGATATTGCCACCGTTATTCTTGCCACCACTTCCCAGCTCACTCGGAAGAAGGAACTAAAAGGCTGGCGATGGGAACCGGGATAGTGGGGACCCCAATTGAGCCAACCCCTAATGAAGGTGCCTTACCACCTTTGACGGTGAATACTCAATGGGAACAACCGAGTCCGGAGACAGTGACCCCATTCCAAGTCACTCGGTGGTGTGCCACCGAGGTAAACTCCTCCACCGGCGTGCAAGGTCGGAGGATGTTCTTCTTGACTCCACAATGAATCTAGGAGGCGAAGTGGAGAAGGAACAAACACAAAGTACACAACAAGTTGTCATCAACGAGGCTCGCAGGCGATTGAGAGACTCGGTGAGTGCCAACTCCCTAACTACGAAGGCTAATGCGATCTTTGATGCGATCGAGGCACGAGGAAGGTAGCCACGGAGTTAACACTGCAGGCGACAAAAGTGCAATCCATAGAGTTGAGACTCAATGGATGCCACCCCTACGAAGACCCTAAGGCACCGACCTTTGTCGAAAGGGATGTCCAAGTCTCGTGCGTTGGGAGCTGCGGGAGGTAATGAAGGCCAACGGGAGGTTGAGACTTCCCCGAGTAAAGAAAGGTTGAAATACAGAACATCCCTCCTGCTATCATTGATCCATCAAAAAGGAGATAAGTCGCGCTTCACGATTCCCGGGATAATCTGATGTAACCTCTTCCGGATTGGAAGACGATCAAGGTGAGTCATCCTCGGTGGTGATCCAAAAGACTTCGGTGAGGTGTTCCAACCACGATTAAGTCGACCTCAAGACTACTCGTCAAACTTTCAACTTTGATGAGCCACCCATGGAAATCTCATCATCGTCGTGATGACGCCGACGATAAGGCCGAGGACGATCAACTCACGTGGAAAAACCAATGAGACCAACGAAGGCGTTGAGACAGTGAGGCTCGGCAAGTGGGTCAACTTCTGCACCCAACAAGTCAGTCCACCGAGGCTCCCAAGGCAGCGGGTTCGACTCCACAAGGAACTTCACGAGCACCACTCATCATTGAACAAATCCCGGTTGCCCGTGATGATCCCTTTGTAGAATCATTTCCCTTCTATCTGGAGGTACCCGACCTCCCGAAGAGTCGAAAGAGATCTCGAGCACTTCCACGACCCGGTTCTGTCATTCCATCGATACCATCGTTCGGTGACTATGATTTTGATTGCTTGGCCGTCAAACAAGGGAACAAGCGAAGTTAGGGAGGTGTTCAAAGCATTATTTCTGCGAAATTGAGCGGATGGAAGGCACCAGGCCTCGATGGACATGAGATCTGGATATGAGATGCCAACCTTCACTGGCGACTTGAGAGGCATAATAGTCGAGAATCCGGGAGTGGTGGGCAACAAAACAATCGTGTGGAACAAGCTAGATATTTGAACATTGTTCAACAAGGTGTTGGTATGGCGGTAGAGAATCTTGATCGAGAAGACAAAATTGAGAGAACACATTGAGCACACGCATGAATCTCACACCTCTTTGAGATAAGGCTGCTGCATGAGCAAAATAAGAATGAGCTCTGCGTATGGAAGAAAACATGGATCGAAAATTCAGCCTTCTCATGGCGTGAGATGAAGTGCCAAAAGGCTGAATCCAACGCTACTCGCTACGAGTTTCGCGCGGCAAAGATACTCCGCGGCGACTCGAGCGAACTTGGCTATCGGACTGAACGACTCACTCTTGCTAGTTTGTTTCGGGGTTCCTCTCTCCTTTTGATGATGCCAAAAGGGAAAGAGAATACCTTAAAGCCATGAAGGGATCTCGAAGTTGAGAAGGATGGAGCAGCGGTTTGTGAAGGAAAGACAATCGAGAAAGTTTCAAGAGAAAAGAAAGGAAGTCTGTTGAGGGGAAGGATCGAGAGATGTGACCTTGATGATTGCACAAACCCCCAACAAGGTCTTGTCACGGTGATATTATCGGAAACTCCCAAATGACTCTGCCACTCCAACACTGCACTGTACCTACGGTGACAAGAGAAAACGATTGAAGCGAGGGGATGGAGGAAGTGGAAGGAAGGATGAATGCCCGAGTTATGGATATTTTGAAACAACATGGAGGCATTCCAAAAGCGAGAGACACTTATGCCATCTCGGATCTTGGAGGCGAGCGAAGATTAGTTGATGAATTTAAAACGCTCGCATCTAAAGGATACTTCGCAAACATGTCCATGGCTCGAAGCACGGACTTATCTTGAGAAAAAGGTCTCACACTATGTGAAGAAGGCGACGAGCGGCGACACTACCGCGATCACTCTTTGTGTCACTCCGCTTAGTCACTCATTTTGGAAAAAGAAGGCCCGTTACAATACACGCCCGAGGGAAGAGGTAGAGGAAGAAGCGATGTGGTGGAGGGAGAGGTTTCGGACCTAGACCTCGCCTGTAAAAAAATCAGTACATAGATCCAGGCAAAAGAGGAGGGATCTCATCAATTTGGTTTTGACAAAGTAGCCAATGAAGTGGTAAGAACAATCTTGAGTATGTGAAAAGAATTGAAGAAGAAAATAAAAGACAAACTGGCTATGGGAGGAGAGGCAAGAGAGAATAAGAAGAGATGAAAGGCTGCCGGAAGGCGTATGAAAAGAAGAAGAAAGCAAGCGAAGATGATGAAAAAAAAAAAAGACCGAGGAAGATGACCAAGTGAAGAAGAAGAAAGAAGGAGGAAGCGAAGGAGATGAAGTGTTGCTATCCACCCCTTCATGTATTTTACTATGTAAATATACTTTATGTAAAACTCCGTAATAAATCAGAAATTCTCTTTTTTTGTGTAGACATAGATGTTTGCTCATACACTTTTGTAAATTGTGTAAAGGACAAGAATGTTATGATCAATAAAAGAATTGATTCTCGCATACATTCTCAAAACGTTTGAATGTATAAGTTTTGGCATCATCAAAAAGGGAAATTGTTGGGAAATTTATTGTTTAGATTTTGATGAATGCCATGTAAAACTTAGAATAGGAAGTTGGCACCCCATTTTTGTTGTAAATCGCATTGTAATAAATAGGGCTGGTCAATTTGAGTTAAATCGGCTATGCCTAAACATGCAAGAAGATAATGGAGACTAGAAGGAAGACTCATTGCAAGACATCTTTGAGTATGGCAAAGAAGAGAAGACGGGGAACTTCATTGAAGGTACAAGCGAGATCTGGTGAGTAAAGTATCGGTCAAGTCAACTCAAGATAGCCAAGTCTCAAATTGAAGTGACGGAAGAGTCATCCATGATTGGAAGGCTGACTCTAAGTCACCGGGAAAGCAAGGAAATGCGGTCAGTCGAGATAAGCTGAAAGAGATCCGTTGCACATAAATCAAAGAATTACTTAAACAAGTAATACCTCCATGCTACCTTTCTTGAAGTGCTCGATCCCGCGTGCAAAAGGAATAAACGAATGGGAAAGCACTTGCACCATGTCGGAACTACGAAAAGGCAAAGAACAATTCATACGAGGAAGTGGCAATTCAAGGATCGCAACAAGACAAGCCAACGACCACAAGTGACTTTCAAAAATAAGCCTATCTCTTCAACGGGCAGATTTTTGAAAGATCGCTATAAAATGCGAGAGGAATAACTCAGAGAAGGTTACACAACCCGAACATTCAAGAAAACATTTGAACTGTAACCTAAGATATTCTCAAATCATTCAAGATTAATCCTCAAGCCTACATTACGAAGAAAATCAATCCAACACTCACCTGAAGGAAAGATAACTTCAATCGGTTGAAGAGGAAATTATTGAAGAATCAAGGGTCTACATTCCACGGAGGATTGTAGGAAGGTTCAAGGTCGAACCGAGTCTCAAGTTTTTGGAGGGCTTCGTGATCAAATCCAAAGAGCTTGAGCAAGTGGGCTGTAGTAGCAAAGCGGTACGCTTCTGTGAAGAAGGCCGAGTCGTCGAGAAGCCGGTGCGTTACCAAGGCATCTCCGGGTCGAGTCCCGAAGGATCAAGTCATTTGTGTGATCAAGACTTGTATTCGGATTACCACTCAGTATCTTGATCAATACCTAGTGGATTCCTCCGAGGAGTTGGAGAAGAGAGGAGTAGAAGAATTACCCATCTTCGAACCTCTATAAAAACTTATCGTGTCATTTACATTTCAAAGACTTTAATTCTGCGTCTTATTTATTTAACTCTGTGATAAATTTGCTATCCACTTGATAATCTCTAAGTACTAAACCAAGTTTAAGGGTGTTAAGTCTTCAATAAAAACAAACTACAGTTGAACTAAGTCTTTAAACTTAACAAATGAGTTATTCTATCAACATTTCGATCGAGTTTGTTGAGTGACTAACTCTCTTGATTAACAAATTAGTTTGCCACCAAGGACACAAATCGTGTAGTATCAACTCACGAACATTTAAAAGGACTAAATCGAAAAGTTGGTAAGGTTTATTCAACCCCTTCTAAACCTTACACTCACACCCCTTGGGACCTACAAAACACATTTCAATTCATTCATCCAAACATAATCCCAATTTCACACGAAAAACTAATAAATTCTCAAAATTCTATTTCCAACTCTTAAACTAAATATGGACCATGGAAACATAAACAAACAGGCCCCTTAGTTTCTTTTCCAACATTGTTAGAAACCACTTGTGAAAAATTTATCTAAAAAGCGCAAAAATATGATGATTTTCATTATAAAACCAACTTAGAAAAAAGGCAAAACTAAAAATAATGTGACATGGCAAACATGTCAGCATTAACACACCTTATGTCCTTAATTATCTTTAAGAGACTCTTTTTGTTTTCAATTTTAAGAAATATTTTGTTATTATTTAAAATAATAAATAATATTATTCATTTTTATTTTTTTGGTATAATTAAAAATTAAAAGTATACACTTATCAAATATATTTTTAAGCCTGGTATTATTTTACATATTTTACTTAAAATACATCATAAGACGAATATATGTTATTTTAAAATCTATGTAGTCAAATAAAATTAGTTCAAAAATATCTTATTTTTGTAAAAATATCTACGGAAAAAATTCATTCTACCACGAAATGGTGTTGTAGAGAGATTGAAATGAAAAACATATGGACTTTGTAACTTTTACTTCCTCCTATTCACAATAAGTGTCTTTTTGACACATAAAAAATTATTAAAAAAAAATATCATTTTGATGTTTTCAAGACTAATGTAAAATATTTTTCCCAAATTACTCTTATACTTATTAACAATAATGCCTAAATTTTGTTTTCTTTCAAAGCAATAATTATGATTGATTAAGGGTATATTGAATATTTAATTACATTCCTTGATATGTGTGTTTTTTCTAAAACAACATTTATTGTGAATATGATGGAGTATTTTTTTGAGTGAGATTCCCATCTAAATTTATAGGGAAAGAGAGAAATAAAGAGATCTATGCCAAACAACATTTTCACAAGGAAAATATATGTATATATCTATATACTCTGACTCTCTAAGTTGGGTCCATACGTAAAAGAGGATTTTTTAGTTAATTTTAATTTGCCCCAAACTATGCGTGCTTTTTTACCTTGCTCATTTAACTTTGAATTCTTCTACTTTACCCCTAATTTTGTAAATTGTTCACTTAGCCTATAATTTCAAAATTACCTCTCATTGTTAGTGGATTGTATACAACTATTCATGTCGAAGAATTATACGGATCAATTTTCTCTAAAGATGTCATCATATTTAGTTAATATATAAATAATATTATATAATAGTAAATTTCATTAATGAATTTAAGCTATGATACCATTTTCAGATATCACAAAATAAAATAACCATAAAGGTTAAGGGGTTATTTTGAAAATTATAGGCTAAGTGCAATAATTTGCGAAGTTCATGGGGGTAAATTAGAACATTTCAAAGTTAAGTAGATAAAGTAGAAAGTCTCACATAGTTTTTGAAGGGCAAAAATAAAATTACCTTTTTTCTGGTCATTTGAACTATTCAGGTTTTTCAACTATGGCACCATAACTTTTTTTGAAACTTTTTACCTCCTGAAGTTTATGGATTTTGTACATAGCCTCCCCTAGACTTATCGCCGGTGGACTATTCTGCCGGAATTTATCATATGCCATGCACGTAGGGCCAAAATGGTCATTGACTTAAATCATACTAAAATTATTACACTTTGTCATCTGAACTTTGCATGATTGTTGTTTTGTCATATGAACTTTGAATGATTTACACTTTACCACCTCAGTTTAAAAAAATAAATATTTATATGTACATATATTTTATATATTTTTCAATTTATTTCCCAAAAATAAATAAATTTTACTAGTATTCATTTCAATAATATAAATTATCAATAAGAATTGTTTATAATATCTTATTATCAACGTTCTTATAATTATAGTTTACTTAATTTACTTTATTAGTTTACAAACTAAAATAAGATTAATGTTAATCTACTTTATCAAATTGCAAACAAAGAAAACACATATATAAACAATTATTTATCAATTTAAATGAATAAAATAATATACATAGACATTATAAATTCTAATATATTAGATGAATTTTTAAGTAAATAAATTAGCCTAAAAACTCAAGCTTAAAAAAGTAATAATTGAAACCATATGTTAAAAATTCTATACAATATTTTAAATGTAGAAATAATGGAATTTATTAAGTTTGTAATACTTTTATATTTTGAAAATTTTACTTGAATTTATACAAATATTATTTAAATTTCATTAGGTCTCATCTCACGCGCGCTTTTTCATAATAGAGCCATTATTCTGGTGGCATAGAAGTCTCTCGACGTACATTATTATATAATTAACACCGGTATATATTTTGTGATTTTTTCTCTTCAAAACTCATAAAAACAACCCTAACAAAGATGTAAAAATAGTAACAAAATAATTATAACAATTATAATTCGACTTTACAGATTAAAAAGAGATTATAAAATAATTGTATTGATAGTTAATTTTAGTAAAGTGAATACTAGTTCAATTTTTTTTTAAGATAAAAAAATAAAAAAATGACAAAATAAATCAATGAACGTATAATTTTTTTAACTAAGATGTAAAAATATAAATCTCTCAAAGTTCATATGACAAATGAACGTTTGCACAAAGTTTAGATGACAAAGTACAATAACTTTACTATTTTAGCATGATTTGAGGTCAATGACAATTATTTAGAATTTCTATCGTCAGTGCTACAAGAAAAAAATATTACAATAAGAATTCTTACCATAAAATATAGGAATAATTACAAAAAATACTTCTGATAGTTTTTGAGGCCCCAAAAATGTTCGTTTGAAAATGTCGAGAGAAAGTGTTAAACCGGATGTTGTAACACTTTACGGAACAAACGTGAAAAAAGAACACACAAAGTAAAATTTATCTACAAGTTAAGAATAATTTGTGGAAGTGTCAATTATTTAAATCACTAGTTTAAAATATCCGTAGTACAACTCGAATATGAATGATTCAACTAGTTGACATCACTCAATCTTGTTGCTTTTCTCTCTTGATTGTTTTTCTCTCTTATTGCTCTGTAAATTCGTGGTTCAAGGTGTGAGAAAAATGATGGCCGATCCTCTCTTTATATAGGGCTTGAGTCCTTGATCTTCTTGATGTCCAAGATGTCCTTGATGTCCAAGACTCCTACACACATAGGGAAATAAGGAAAGCACAAGTATAGAAGGAGTAGGATCTTATAAGTTAGGAAATAAGTTTATATATATAAAAACTGCTAATACTTCTAGAAATTCGAATCCTTTTATAAGTAGGAATCCAAAATAAATCTTTCTCATATTCATTAAAACTCTTAGTTTGGAAATAAGTCTAGAAAGGCAAAATTAAAATTATATTTATTTAAAAACTGAAAAATAGTGGGAATTAAAATTCCTAACAATCTCCTCCCTTTTGACTTTCTGGACAAAACCAATCAATTTTAAAACTTGATAATAAATCACAGTAAAGACTCCCCCTAAATTTAACATTCCCTGCTTTTCAAGTGTTTAAAAAAAATGTCGTATCCAATGTTAAAACATTTTCTCGCACCACCCGCAAGTTAGTAGCGAAAAAAAAATATAACAGAACACATGTGCAAGTTCGGAGGAAATACGCAACCTAACTATGAATAAGCCCAAAAACCATCAGTACTAAAATATAAGTTTAGAACACCATCAAAACAAAGCAAAAAAAATTATCCAAGTACAAATTTCAATCATTAATCATCTCCCCCTTATCATGAGCATCTTCATGAGCACTACTTGTGCTTGCACCCGGATCACCAACAACTGCATTAGCTCCCCCTACATGTGTGCTTGGAATCACATTCTCAGTCGGAACACTCGGACTTCCTTCTCCCCCTTTTTGTCCAGAAAGCTTGGAGAGAAGGTCTTGAAATTGAGCTTTGTAAGCCATATAGTAACCCAATTGCTTCTGAGCATTTAGAATTGTTGTTTGAGCGGTAAAGAGAAATATTTTGTCTTTGAGCGAAAAGGATCTATTGATCGAAAAATGTGATTTGACCACTGCACAAAATCATGAGACAGAGAATAGAGCCCGAGAAGAAAGGTTAGCGGCAGTGTCAGATATGTTGGGAACATTGGGCATGGCATCCGAAAGAACATCTGGTTGGACATCTGCCTGAGCTGCTGGTTCATCATCCGAAAAGTACAAAGACAGGTCAACTTCCCGTTTCTTTTTATCCAAAAGCTTGTGAGACACAGATATCAACTCGGGGAGAAGAGTGAAGGATTCATTTGGCAATTTATCAAAACCTTGAGAGCAAAGGATCAGATAAATGGAACTGGAAAATGGTAAAGCACCAAAAACAGAGGAGGACTCCGCATGCCTTAAAACCTGATCAAAAACAAGTTGGCCAAAATTCAAAGGTAGCCCTTTTCCAATCAGATAAATCACTCTAGCATGTTCCCTTGTAACACTCGATTTATGGGATGAAGGAACCCAGTTGGATATGGCAATTTTGAACAAGACTCCATAAAAGGAAGTAAGAGTAGAAGAGAAAACCTTCTTAGGATGTGCAGGCCATAGTGCATGTCATTCTATTCGCAGTCAAAACTTTCAGAACTGAATTAAAATCCCTTATCTGACGACCTTCCTCATAATCAGGGGCACCAAAAAAATCATTAATCACTGAAGGACTAAAATCATACAGTTTATTACGAACAAACACTTTTCCAAATTTTGCAGATTGCTTGTTTCCAACATCATAAGTCAAATTAGCATAAAACTCATGAACAACCTTCTCAATATATGGAACAACAATATCAATAGTGCTAACAAGAGACCGTCGAATAAAAAATTGTTCAAATTGTACCTTTCAAAGGAAGTGTGATCGCGACTTTTTACTCAACAAACTTGCGACCTTTAAACACTTGATATAGATTGGCGGATCTCTGTGGTGTAGAAAAATTCAAAGTAGACATCGAGAGATCATACTGCGAGTCGATGTGGATTCCGTGTTCCAACATTTTCTTCAACATCCTCCAATCACTTTCGAGAGACATTTGTATCATTATGCGTTGGGTTGTCTCCACGGGGTCATCAACAGGGGTTTTTTTAGATGTAGCCGCACCGGCTTCCATAGCTAGATGAGTCATAATATCCACTAGTGCCTGGGCCAACGGAACATCATCACCAAAGGGAGAACTTTCTCTTTCGGGCTCAACTGAAACCTGTTCCTGTTCCTTAGCGGGCTCATCTTCTTCGAATAACACAACATGGCGATGTGGTTGTGTTCGTCTGTGGGACATAACAAACTGAGAGTTATCCTCTCCATCATAATCATTTGAAAGATGCATCGGAGAAGAGGGCACTTCGAAATCAACTCCCCCTGTCTGTGATCCTTCACCCTTATCAGACCTTTTCTTTTTCACAACCTCCTCTGTAGGTGAAGTTTCCTCGAACACACATGGGTGAATAACCCCTTTGTCGTTTGGAGCGACGAGGAATCAGAGTACCAATCGGACAACCAATCGGACCGTGAACTTCTTGAATAATAGTGAAATCAGGAGTGTCTTCAATATCTATTGCATAACCTTCTTGCCCTGTGCGATTGCATGAACAAGAGATGGAGGTTTTTCATAAATTACCAAAGTGAGGTTCCCCTGTTCTGGGTCAGATGATGGAATCGGTGTCATGGCAGATGCAGAAACTCCAGAGGGGACGGATTCCCCAACATTCTGTGCAGCAGGAGGTGTTTTTGGTGAGGAGACATCTGAGGCCGCCATGGGAGGTTGTAGCTTGGAGCTTTCAGACGCCGGAGAGGACATGGGTTTCTCAGGGGATGAGAGCTTCTTTTCTGGCGATGGAGTTGGAGTTTGGGATTTTGAAGGTGACGGTGAGGGAGTCTTGCTAGGGCTCTGAAAGAGCTTTTGAAGACCTGTAACAAATTTCTCCATAGCTACACAAACAAAGTAAGTTATGCAGAGATGATGAGAAAAAACGAGAGAGAGAAATTGGTGGAGTTGGAATGTGTGATTGAAATGATGGAAGCATAGGCATAAATAGAGTAGCATGTAATGAGAGTCCCAATCACATCAAAACATAATCCCCTAGAAACTAGGAAATAAAAACGAAAAAGAATGGATAAATTCAAATTTTAAAAAAATCAAATTAAACCTCAGATTTTGGAAAACTCAAAAATAATTAACGACATTAGAATTCTACAAATTTGTAACAACTTAACCAAAGATATAGATAACTCTTGCAAGATTTCATTCAATCACCCAAATCTCCATAATGCACACAACTCCACTTTCCATAGGATACCAAGAAATCCAAGATTTTAGAGAGAAAAAACTAAATATCACATATCTTCTATTATTACCAAAAATCTGTTAGAATCACAAATCACCAAGCATGCAGCCTAAAAAAAATGCCTGTACAGAAATAATAAAAATGCACACAAAGTGTAAATGGATCACATCACAATCGTTGTTGTTCCAAATGTTGCAACATTTTGAAAGACACATGTACTCACTGTTGAATTGTCATCCGAGTACCCAGCATAAGGATTTTTCGAGTTTTTCATGAGAGAAATGTGACAGATTTAGCCAGTAGGTAGCTTTCACACTATTCCAAAGGTAGCTCTTTTTCACTTTGATCATGTCTCTTTAAACACTTTTAACATATGTAAAAATTGGTCACAATGAATAGCTTTCACACAGAGGGTAGGTGGTTGTTTCCCTCAAAGGCCTCTAGCCATGATCTGCAATTTTTTTTACTCATCAACTGGGAAAATAACAAGAATAAAATACGCATTTGGAAAGATCAACTCACATCAGCTTTCCAAGTGAAGTCCAATAGTTATTAGTTTGAAACCACAACAGACTATTCCAGACATGCAAATATGTTCCTATAATGCAAGATGTCTAAAAAAGAAAAGAGAATAAAAAGGAGGAGAGAGAAAATGCAGTGTGTGCAGATGTTACAACAGGTGATATGTGCAATGTTGTAACATTTTGTGGAACAATTTAGAGAACACACAGACCAAGAGATTTTCGCAGATTTGCAAAACCTCTCAAAATCGAACGCTTTGGTGAATATGTCCGCCAACCGATTTTTTTGACTAATATACTCAATGCGAACAATATTTTTCTCAAACGAATCTCGAATAAAGTGGTATCGAATGTCAATGTGTTTAGTGCGAGAATGTTGAACATGATTTTTTGATATATCAATCGCACTAGAGTTATCACAATAAATGGTTAAAATATCACTGTGTAGACTATAATCCTCTATCATTTGGTTCATCCATAGCATTTGAGAACAACAACTTCCAACTGCCACATATTCAGATTCCGCAGTTGAAAGAGACACACAATTTTGCTTACGACTGTACCAAGATACTAAATTATTTCCAAGATAAAAGCAACCACTTGTGGTACTTTTTCTAACATCATCCCCCCGAGAATCGTAATCACCGAGTCCAACAAGATTAGTGTTTGTATCTTTGGTGTATCAAATCCCTAAATCAGTAGTGCCACCAATATAACGAATAATTCTTTTTAAAGCTTTCAGGTGAGTGATTTTGGGATTGGCTTGATATCTAGCACATAAACACACACTGTACATAATATCAGGACGACTAACTGTTAAATATAGCAAACTTCCTATCATGCTCCTATATAAGGTGTGATCGACACTTTCATCAACATCTTCACGACTCAATTTTTGACTTGATCCCATAGGCGTTTTTAACTGAGAAGCATTATCTAAGTTGAATTTCTTTACTAGGTTTTTAGCATACTTACTTTGAGAGATAAAAATCCCTTCATCAGACTGCTTGATTTGTAGACCCAAGAAGAAACTCAATTCACCAACCATGCTCATTTCAAAAGTAGAAGACATGCATTCAATAAATTCATTTAACAACTTTTGGGATGAAGACCCAAAAATAATATCATCTACGTAGATTTGAGCAATCATGATAATTTTATCAGGCCTTTGAATGAAAAAGGTTTTATCCACTTCACCTCTTTTAAAACCAATTTGAAGAAGATATTCAGTTAACCTTCCGTACCAAGCTTTGGGAACTTGTTTTAGACCATAGAGAGCCTTTTTAAGCTTATACACATGGTTAGGTTTAGAAAGGTCCTCAAATCCTTTAGGTTGTTCAACAAAAGCTTCTTCATTTAAAATCCCATTTAAAAAAGCACTTTTAACATCCATTTGGTGAAGGGTAATTCCCAAGTGACAGGCTATAGCTAGTAGTAATCGAATAGACTCAATACGGGCTACAAGAGCAAAGATTTCATCAAAGTCCACCCTTCAACCTGTGTATACCCTTGAGCAACTGTTTAGTGTGAGTTTTGCATGTATTTTGGGTGTGATTTTAGCTATAATGAGTTGATAAACCTGCATTACCTTAGTAATATGGGTCGTATTCTCAATATGTTGAAAAGATGTTACGCTTTGCTCATTTTGCAGGAATTTGACGATATTTTGAGTATTTCTGTGGCATATATGAGCATTGCGATGTATAACCACCAAGAATTGATATCATACACCAAATTGGAAGCCAAATCGAGAAGAAGTCAGATGTTCAGTTGGTTTTATAACATTGATTTGACCTTTCTAGACTAGAGTTTTATGTTGTTTTTGAGTTCTTTGAGTGGTCAAAGCCATATTGTGGGCCAACTATATTGAGTCTAGAGTCATAGTAATGAGTCGTGTGTCAAAAGAAGCATGGATGATCAAACAACGAGAGGATTCATCTCAAGAAACATCCAAACGCGTCTGGAATTTCCAGCACTGGCAGGGTTTAGTATTTTGGCAATAACTCTCTCTACAAAATTGATATTGAGCTGATTCAAGTGACTACGGAAAGCTAAGAGATAGGGATACAACTCTTATCAAGACCACATAAGCAAATTTGGAAGTTTGGGTGATGCACGGCCCGTGCATCGACGCATGACCTGGTCGTGCATAATTTTGAGAGTCAAGCAGTCCTACGGCCTGACGCACGACCTGGTCGTGCGTGAAGCGCACGACCCGTGCGTTTGTGCGGGAAAGTCAGGTTTTGATTTTTTTTAACTTAGGTTTTGACCCAATGGGAGTATAAATAGAGATGAGGCGGCCCCAAACAAAGAGACACTGATTTTTGCCCTAGAAAGCAGAGAAAAGAGCAACCTTCTACCTGAGGATTGGAGAGATTGTTCGAGGTTACAACCACGTGCTTGAGGATTGAAGATAGATCGAGAGATCATCGACGTCCCTGAGTTTTTTCATTCCATAGTATCATTTATTTTCGATTAGTTAGATATGAACTTGAATAATTTGTCTATGAATTATTTTCTTCAATGTCTCAAGCTAAACATCTTGTGATTCCCGAGTTTGGGATTAGGTTAATGGATATTTTTGTTGATGTTTAATTGCAATTGAAGTTATTATTTTGGACCCACCCGAGTACGATGGTTTATTACTTGTTTTATCGAATGGCCATTGGTTTAACTGCTTGATACATGTTTTTATCTTAATTTTGATGATTTTATTTTATCACCAAAACAATGTTTTTAAAGGTTGTCCAAATACTCCTAAATGATTTAAAATGGTTTTAATATTTTTCGGAGTATTTCCTCAAGTTTATTTTTGTTAATAATGGACAACACTTTTATTGATTTTATATCAATGAGTTTTTACTCCTATAACAGTCCCTAAATGTTGTCTAAATACTCTCGATCGGTTTAAAATGTTTTTACTATATTTTTGAGTATTTCTTGAGTTTTATTTTCGACAAAAATTGGACAACATTTCTGTCTCGTGGTCGACCGTGGCCGCCCTATAGGGCAACCCGTACTGAAGATGTTTTTAGAAATGAAAATGAGACGGAGTAAAAACAAGCGTCGTCGGCCGGTCGCCACAGGCGTCGACCCGGTCGACCAAATCGGCCGACGGTACCTGCAAGTTTCATTTTGAAACAGAACAAAACCTCTTTGTTTTTTTTTTTTAGGGGGACCAGTTGAGACAGGGTCGACTCTGGCCGAAAACCTACGTCGACCAGGCCGCCTGTTGAAATTTTCAAAGTGTTCTTATTTCTCTTATTTCTGTGCGACCGGTCGCCCTATGTATTGACAATGAAAAATATGACCGTTTGACAGCAGACACATTTCCTTAAATTGTGGGATTGATTTCTAACAGCTATATTCTTGATTTTAATTGTATTTTTCTCGTAGATTTTCAATCCCCAAGAGGAGCCTATGCTTGATCAATCATCTCCTATAAATAGAGGAAGTTTTGGAGCAACCAAAACAACAATTGAGATACAACACAACAAGATACACTTCAAGCAAACACTTGGTCTTTCATTGTTATTATTCTTGTTGTAAAATAGCCTAGCTTATCACTTTCACATCTTTGAGGTCTAGGCTATTCTTGATTACACTTCGCACTCAAATTGTAATATTCATTATTGAGTTGTAATCTTGATTTTTTGGTTATCATTCAAACACAAGATATCCTTGTGAGTGTTCTTGTGGAAAGAGCACACTTGGATGATCTAGGTGATAGGTGCAAGAAGATTGTGGTGATCTTCTTATCGAGGTGTTGAAGAATTTGGTATTCTTCAAGGTTGAAGATTGTGGTAATCTTCACAAGGTGCCGTTGAAGGAAGATTGTGGTAATCTCCAAAGGTGGTGTTGAAGAAGAGTGTGATGCTCTTCAAGGTGTTGTAAGTTGAATTTGTATTAATTTTGGTAATTAATAAAATTCTTTTTCTTTTGAAATCCATCCCTGGATATACTTTGGGGTGGTAGAGGATTAGGCCCTAGGTGGGTTGAACCTCTTTAAATTGACGTGTGTTGTTTACATTCCGCACCTTTATTATTGTATTTGAGCATTCGATTAGAAAAAGAGGGCGAAATCGAAAAGATGGAGATAATCTATTCACCCCCTCTAGATTATCGTAGCGCTTGGACTTACAAGTGGTATCGAGCCAAACTCTTTGGCAAGCTCGTTTCACATCGCGAGTAAAGAGAAACGATCGTCGGCTACTGAACGAAGCTCATCTATCCGACCTCCACCACCAAGCGACCACTATTTGATTCTAAAAATTTTTATTTTTGGAAAGAAATAATGGAATGCTATCTACAAGGTTGCGGGTTCGACATTTGGAACACCGTCATAAACGGAGAATCCATTCCAATGAAAGATACACCACACACCTCAAAAAACGTCAAAAAGCTCAATGATGAAGAGAAGAAAATCATCTCCTTAAACGGTAAAGCTCTCAATATTTTGTATTGTTCATTTACTAATTTGGTATATGAACATATTGTAGGAATAAAATCGGCACATGAAGTATGGCAAAAATTAGAAGCCATCTATGGAGTATTTGCAAATGAAAGGAATCAAACAAAAGCATCTACTTCTCAAGGTCATACAAGCTCAAATCTAAGGAACAAGCCTCTCTATAACTTCCAACTATGAAGAAGTAGAATATTGTTTTATGGGCATCAATGAAGAAAATGAGGTATGTCTTAAACCCTCTACTTCCTATGATATTGTCATTCAAAATGATTATAGTGATTTGCAAAATGATTATGATGAACTTCAAAATGAATTCCAAAGCTTACTTGTTAAATACAAAAATTTGAAAAAGGAATTCAATGTTTTGAAAAATAATAAGGATAGTTTATTTACTTCCTATGAATCACTATCATGTGCTCACACCACCACACTTGACAAGGTTAGAAACCTTGAAAAAGAAAATAGTACTCGTTGAGGATATTAATTGCATGAAAAAGGATTTATCTAAATCCGACTTGAGTACGATGATATTATTGATTGTTGTGATAATTCAAACTAGAACTTGATCACAAGACTAAGGGTGTTCATCACATGAAAAAGAATCAAGTCTCTAAGCATGTTGGTCATTATGCTCCTAGAATTATTACATGTTTTTATTGCGGTAAAAAGGGTCATACGGCTAATTTTTGTCGAGCTAGAAATAGCTATAATTATTGTTGGAGACCTAAAAGTCTCAAGACTAATCCCAAAGGACCCAAACACATGAGGGTACCACAAAATAATGTGTTATTAGGTACCCGACGAAGCAATAATCGGAGAAAATTCATGCTACCAAGAAAACATCAAATGAACGTTTCATTTGATCAAAGAAGAGAAACTACTCTCAACAAAGCCAATTTCCAAGAAGAGCGTATAATCAAAAATGGGAAGAACACAATCCTTGAAACGGCAAAGACATCATCAAGATGATTTTCAAAGAAGAAGAGATCATCAACAACGGAAGGTAACAAACCTTGAATTGGAGTAATCAAGGAAGTCATCATCAACAAAGTGACTTCTCAATGGGAAGATATCATCAATGGGAAAGACACAACCCATGGAAACGGCGAAATTGGTAAACCGTATCTCTCCATTTATATATGCATTTTATTTTTGTTTTTATTTGTGTCTCAATTGCAAAATGAGTTTTCAAATTTTTAAGGTCTTTAATATATATTTGTGCTTTTAAAAAAATTTTGAAAAAGAAAACTTTATATGATGTTTTTAAAACTCTTGTGCATTTTAATTAGACTTATGTGACTTATCATCTCTTATGAAATCTTATAGCATAAGCTCTTTTTGATATCTCCTATTACTTGCCTACTCTTGTATTTTCTATGCAAATGTTGTCTAAGAATTGTGTAGATACATAATTCATAATCATTATGTCATCAAGTTTCTTAAACTATCGAGGTATGTCTACTCGTATTTTCCTTTAAAATCGATATTATGCTTATGCACATATCTTTTAAGATATTTCACTTTAACCCCTTAAGTGCCCTATATGATTTTGCAAATATTCTCTTAAAAAGGCACCACTTGTTATGTCTCGATTTTCTCGATTATATGTTTTCCCAAAACCCATATTTGTTGGATATAACCCGATAATACTCTTTTTGCAAAGTTTTAAAACTTTTGGGGTGAAAAATAGAATTTTGGAAAACTCGGGAAAAGGAAAAATTACCTGGGCGGTCAAAGCGGGCGACCGATGCACCAAGACGTCGACCGTCGCCCCTACCTCGACCGGTCGCCCCAGGCCTATTTTACACATATAATCGATTATGTCTTCTTTGTAAAACAGACTCAAGTTTTTCCCAAAACCCTTAATGACCAATTTTCATCCCCTTCTTCAAAATCTTCAATTCTTCATCATTTTTCACGATTCTTGTTGCTAATCTTCTTATTTTCACAAGAATCTTACATATATGGCACCTCCAAGAAATTCTACCGAACGAAATCCTCAAAAGAGGAGAAAGGAGGCAAAGGGGAGAATCTTCTTCCAATCCCCAATAAGATGATATTCTACAAGGAGACTATCAAAATCGGCTTACGGAAGAGGAGATTGTCGAATTAAGAGCCGGGGTTTCAAAATCGAGCATTCATTGGGACTCTAGTAAGTTATCACTCCTCTACGAGCCTCCTTCTGAGCTAATAGATTTCGTTTCTTAAATAAACTTGCGGAGGAACATTATGAGAATATTGGATTGAATGATAAGAAAATTGCGTGCACTCGTATGGTTCATTTTCAAGATTTTCATGATGAATTTCCGGATATTAGAGCTTATTTTGAAATTCAAGGATGGGTTTCACTTTGGGATAATCCGTGTTTGCACTATGATGACGAGCTTATAAAACTTTTCTATGCAAATATGTGGATTGTTGATGCTACGATAGATAATCCTTTGGAACTTCACACATTTGTTAATGGTAGGCATTTTCATGGACATTGGCGATATTTGTAATCACTTTAACGTGTCAAATGATGGAGTAGTCAATGTGGATTGCGCTCATTGGGATGATAATGTTTTCGGTGTTTCACTAGATGATGTGAAAACCTTTTTTAGGAGTATATCCCGTGACATACTCGGCAATGCCGCCAAATTATCGGATTATATCTATCACTTGCTCCTATTGTGTTTGTGGAAAGGAAATAAAACTTCCGAGTAATCTCGAACTCTTTCTCACCTGTAAGATTGTTCGAGGAGAAAGAGTAAATTATGGGGCAATTTTTGTATATTGCTTGTTGGAATCTAGAAAGCTTACCAAGAAAAAATATACCTTGGGTAATTTGATTTGCCGACTCTTATACTTATCGGGATACCCGGAAAATGAAATGAATACCGAAATTCGTCACAATGATTTTGATAATGCCAACATTCTACAAATGGTAAGAATGCGACGACATTTACCACGGGTTCCTACCAAAGCCGCTAGGGGACGTGCCCGACATCAACAACAACCTCGGATGATTTCTTTAATGACAATGAGGTTGAAAATATTGGAAGAGGTGAGTTTGACGAACAAGGAAATGATGTGGGGAATGAAGAGGAAAATGAAGAAGAAAATGAGGGAAATGAACAAGAAATTAGGGAGAAAGGAGATGAAGACGAGTCGGATGTTGAAGATCTAAATCTCAAAGAGAGAATGACCAAAGTGGAAAGAGAAACATTTAGAGATGTGGCCTCTCTTAGAAAAGAGCTCCGGGTTGTGAAAAAGGAAAACTCTAGCTTGAAAAAGTCAATCGGCAAATTGAAGAAATTTATCAAAGATCTCATTCCCTAAACTTGCTTCTCCTCGGATGAGGAATGATATCCCCACCCCCTTTACTTTCTAGCATTTTCATTAATGTTGCCTTGTATTTTTGATGAACTTTTGTAAAACTCATTTGCACTAATGATATTTGCTTGTTTTCTTAAAGGGTTAAAATTGCAAGTTGATAATAACTTGTGGATGATCATGATTTTGATGGAGTATTTGATGGTAAAAATACTCTAATTTAAGCATTGTTTGATAATTGATATGAAGTACTTGATGGTAAAAGTGCTTCTCTTAATGCTTTGATCTTTATGCTTAGATGGATATGTTGGGACATTTGATACATGTATTGTTTAAAGCATGACTTATTACTTGATGGATGCTCTAATTTTTGGCATTTGTAATGCATTGATCATTCTTAGCTTATCTCAATTGGGTTGAACCCTTGAGAATCTACTTTGAGCTTATTATTTGATGAACAAATTGTTGCATATGTTGCATATGATCTTTTTGAGCTTTGGAATGAGGTTGATTGATGATATGAAAATTTTTGGCTTGAAACCTTTACAAGGACTACATGCAACCTCTTTTTTCACGCACACAAAGTGTTTGTTGAAATGTCGCTATGAAACTTTCAACTTCTACATGATTCTCTTGCTTCAAAATGTCTTAAAATCTTTTTGAAATCATGTTTTTAGCTTACTAATGAGCTTATGGATCTCTTATGTCTCAATTCTCCCATTTTCCTTGGATTATTATGCTTTAATTGTTCAACGGTTATTAAACCGCCCCCTTTGGCGCGTTTTGATATTATTGTATGGTGTTTTCACCATCTTAACATTCTTTTTGATGATTCCAAAGGGGGAGAAACAGGATATTGGCTCATTAGCTCAAAGAAGCTAATAAAAGCTTGTCATAAAAAAGCTATAAGCTATGGCTCATAAAAGCCATAAGTTGTGATTTGTTCTTAGTCCAATTGTTGCTTGATGGACTTTATATAATTGTCTATTGATGTTTTGTGACAGGGGAGCTTATAAGCTCTTAAACAAATTGTAAAAGCTAAAGCTTTTAGCTTATGGAAAAATTGCTTTTACATTATTCTTGTGCTTGTTGATAGGGGAGCTTGTGCTTATTATTGAAAAATATTTACTCCCACTTGGTTGCTTTAATATTTTTGGAAATTTTGGTTGCTTCCAAACGGTCAAATGTTTTTACCGGAAAATCATTTCTAAAATTGCTCTCTTAGTTTGTGTAAAAATTGTTTTGGTTTGTAATCATCAAAAAGGGGAGATTGTTTGATACATGTTTTTATCTTAATTTTGATGATTTTATTTTATCACCAAAACAATGTTTTTAAAGGTTGTCCAAATACTCCTAAATGATTTAAAATGGTTTTAATATTTTCCTGGAGTATTTCCTCAAGTTTATTTTTGTTAATAATGGACAACACTTTTATTGATTTTATATCAATGAGTTTTTACTCCTATAACAAGTCTCTAAATGTTGTCTAAATACTCTCGATCGGTTTAAAATGTTTTTACTATATTTTCGGAGTATTTCTTGAGTTTTATTTTCGACAAAAATTGGACAACATTTCTGTCTCGTGGTCGACCTGGCCGCCCTATAGGGCAACCCGTGCACCAAGATGTTTTTAGAAATGAAAATGAGACGGAAGTAAAAACAAGCAGCGACCGGTCTTGGTCTTTCATTGTTATTATTCTTGTTGTAAAATTGCCTAGCTTATCACTTTCACATCTTTGAGGTCTAGGCTATTCTTGATTACACTTCGCACTCAAATTGTAATATTCATTATTGAGTTGTAATCTTGATTTTTGGTCATCATTCAAACACAAGATATCCTTGTGAGTGTTCTTGTGGAAAGAGCACACTTGGATGATCTAGGTGATAGGTGCAAAAAGATTGTGGTGATCTTCTTATCGAGGTGTTGAAGAATTTGGTATTCTTCAAGGTTGAAGATTGTGGTAATCTTGAAAGGTGCCGTTGAAGGAATATTGTGGTAATCTTCAAAGGAAGATTGTGGTAATCTCCAAAGGTGGTGTTGAAGAAGAGTGTGGTGCTCTTCAAGGTGTTTGTAAGTTGAATTTGTATTAATTTTGGTAATTAATAAAATTCTTTTTCTTTTTGAAATCCATCCCTGATATCTTGGGGTGGTAGAGGATTAGGCCCTGGTGGGTTGAACCTCTTTAAATTGACGTGTGTTGTTTACATTCCTCACCTTTATTATTGTATTTGAGCATTCGATTAGAAAAAGAGGGCGAAATCGAAAAGATGTAGATAATCTATTCACCCTCCCTCTAGATTATCGTAGCCGCTTGGACTTACATTAACTTCCTTTGATGTATTGATTAATAATTCGAGAGATGAGTTTCAATACTAGATCTATGAGTACTTGACATGAATATTTGCAAGATTGAGAAGTCTCAGTGAATATTTGTGAGGATATTTGATCTTTTGTGCTTTTGGCGCTTGAATATCTTATGTTGAGTAGAGAGGCTATGATAGATAATTCAATCAACGTTTTTACATACATCTCGATAGAGAGGGTAAAATACTTTTCGTGATTGTCTTATAGGGAAGAATAATAATAACTTTGCTTGTGATTAATCTGATGACAAAAAGGATATTAACTGAAACCATAACCCAGGAATCCATTCATCTCCTTGATCTTTCAATCAACTCTTTATTTTGTCTTTTTATGCTAAATCCTCGTCTTGCTTTTACAAAACCAATCATCCAGTTTCGATCGTCTAGATAAAAATAAGACTATTACAATCTCAATACTTAGTACATTAATTTATTAGTCTCTGTGGATTCGACCTTACTTACCCTATTCTATAAACTACACCGTACACTTGCGGTGAAGCTAAAAATAAGGCGAACAACAACTAGACGTGCCTTATTACGCACAATTTTGCGTCGCTCATCAGTTTTGTTCTTAAAAATCCATTTTGTGCCAATCATATTCACATCCTTAGGTCTGGGAACTAAATACCACACATCATTTTTAACAAATTGATTAAGTTCCTCTTGCATTGCATTTATCCAAAATTCATCTTTCAAAGCCTCGGAGACATTCTTCGGTTCAATGTTAGAAATAAAACAACAAGTTCTTACCGTAGTACAGATAGGATATAAAATATGCAGATCTTACCATATCACGATAATTTACCTTTTCTTTCCTCCTAGTCTAAATTCCTTCAGAAACTTCACATATTACCCGAGTAGTAGGATGATTTTTCTAAATTTTTGCTTGGTATATCCTTGCTTCGATCAGTTACATGGTCATCTAATACATGATTCAGTTCAACATCATGTTCTGAACCCTGGGAGTCAGGTTTTGAGTCAGTTGCCAAAGGTGTCTCAGCAGAGTGTGGTGCCCGATGTTTCTTCATCTCTGTTGGAACATTGGGAGCAACATTAGTTGTGACGCCCTGCTCGTGCACATCTTTAATTGTTTTATTTAACTCGATAAGATCGGATACATCATCTTCTTCGATTTTTCCCAAAAGGTCAAAAGATAATCATCGAAGACAACATTCACGCTTTCCATAATAGTCCTTGTTCAAGATTAAAAATTATGTAGGCATGACTATTAACAGAGTATCCGAGAAACAAACTTTTATCGTGTTTTATACCCCAAACCGGTCTTACTATCACTTCTAAGAGACAACTTTCATCTAGCTTGGCCTTACTAGTATTCAACCTTTTTAATGTTTTAAGAGATTTGTCGAGTTCAGATTTTACCTTTTCCAGTTCTTCATCTTTCCTAGTCAAAAGTACTTCCAAACGATGAAGTTTTCTTCAATTCTTCGTTCTCCTTAGCGAGCTTTTCGTTTTTCTTTGAGAGATTTCCAACCTGTTGGATCGTTTGCTCCATTCATGATACAGCTTCCTAGTAGGAACTTCAACAATATTTTGTTCTTCACCATCGGAGTCTTGAAAGACTCGATTGTCCTGCTTTCAACTACAGAGGTAGATGTTAAGCAAAAATTATCGAAGTGTTGGATAAAGTGTACCTGGTAGGTGTTGGAACATTCCATGCGACACGGGCCGAAAGATGAAAACCCCGTGTTTATGGCGGTTATTAAAAAACAAGGGCTCGATAAATCAATCCTTTAGATGTTTCTTCTTCGACTCATCATCACTTAAGGTAATGATAAATTCATACATCTTTTTCTCAAGGTGTTAGCACATTCATTAGCATAATGACTAAAACCTCAACAAGCTCTACACTTTACCTTTTCAATATCAAATTGATTTCCTAGGTTCTATCTTGATTTTTATCGGTATATTTCTTTGAGGATATTTAGGAGTATCAATTTTAAAAGGCCTTTTGGCTTTCAAGGAAATTGACTTTTGCTTTTGTTTTTCATTATTCTCGCTAAATTCTTTAGCAAACAAAGCCATTGATTCTTCTCCTAATTGAGATTCCTCAATTTCTTTAGTCAACCGAGCTAATTCATTAGGTTCATCGGGTAATACCAGTAAAAGCAACGCCTTTACCTTGTGGTCTCTTTTTGTTGACGGTTGAGTTCCCAAGTTTTGAGAATCCCACCAACTCATCTAACCGTAATGTTGTGATATTTGACTCTTTCACCGCGGCAATTTTGACGTCGAATCTTTCGGCAAGGATTGCATCATCTTGCTAACTTGATTGAGTTCAAAATCGGTTCACCAAGAGATTGAGATTTATTAGCAATATTGCATAGTCTTCCATGATACGGTGATGTCTTCGCCCTCCTCCATCTTCAAGTTTTCAAACCTGACATTCAAATGTCGCAACTTAGAAAGTTGAACACTTGCAGATCTTTCGCAATGCTTTTGTAAAGCCTCCCACGCATCTTTAGCTACAGCATAGTTGCAAATAATTTTGAAGTTATTAAAGTCTATCGCACTAAAGATAAGATTGAGAGCTTTTGAATTGTAGTTCGCCATTGGATATCATCATTGGACCAGCTTGATTTCATCCTGATTTATGAAGTCTCCATCTTTGTCTTGAATTTTTGGAGGAGTCCATCCAAATCGAACCGCACATCAAGCTTTCTCATCAATTGATATGACAAAGGCACGCATCTTTATCTTCCAAATAGAGTAGTTCGTCCCATCTCGCATCGAGGGACTGAACATAGCAGCCATCTGATTTTTCATTCCGTAGTTCGAACGTAGGATCAACACTTAGTGAAATCAAGTGTTGGCTCTAGATGCCAATTGATAGTTTTTGAGGTCCCAAAAATGTTCGTTTCAATAAATGTTAGAGAAAGTGTTAAACCAGATGTTGTAACACTTTACGGAACAAGCAGCGGAAAAAGAAAACACGAAGTAAAATTTATCTACAAGTTAAGAATAAGTTGTAGAAGTGTCAATTATGACGAAATAACTAGTTGAAAATATCTCAGATACAACTCGAATATGAATGATTCAACTAGTCAGAAAAACTAACTCCAACCGAGTAGATTAATTCAAAGTAAATCGCTTCGCCTAAAATACTCTCAAACTTTTCTATAAATTCTAATAAAACAGTGTATGGACGAAAATAACTCAACAAGACTCGAAACTGGATAAAGTGTTATTTTCCATGTTGCAGACACTTCGAACAACACTGATCACGAATAACTTGACAAAGACTCAATCTTGTTGCTTTTCTCTCTTGTTTGTTTTCTCTTTATTGCTCAGAAATTCGTGGTTCAAGGTGTGAGAAAAGTGATGGCCGATCCTCTCTTTATATAGGGCTTGAGTCCTTGATCTTCTTGATGTCCAAGACTCCTACACACATAGGGAAACAAGGAAAGCACAAGTATAGAAGGAGTAGGATCCTATAAGTTAGGAAATAAGTTTATATATATAAAAACTCCTAATACTTCTAGAAATTCGAATCTTTTTATAAGTAGGAATCCAAAATAAATCTTTCCCATATTCATTAAAACTCTTAGTTTGGAAATAAGTCTAGAAAGGCAAAATTAAAAATATATTTATTTAAAAACCGAAAATAGTGGGAATTAAAATTCCTTACAACTTCAATTAAGGTTCAATCTAATTACGACGAAATCCAGCTACTTTTCAGAATTACAAATACCAGACCATGTGATAGTTGTTCCTATTTTACAAATTGTACCATCTCTTTAAAGATATTTGTTATGTAATTACAAACGTCGTGGGATGTTTGCGCTATAAGAAATTAAACTTTCAATTACTAACATAAATAATTTTGCCACTAAATTTTACAGTTACCTACAAAATAAAAAAAATATTATTTTTTCCAAACTATAATGACAATCGCCAACAATTTTAAAATTACCAACAGAAGTATTGTAGGTACTTACCAACAATTTTAGATTTTGTTGATAAATATTTATCTATAATGGTTTTACCTATAATAATTTTACTTACAATTTACAGTTAAATTAATATATTCCTGCAAATTTTTCTTGTATTATTTTTTATCGTCACAGGGTCAGCGCATATTTTAAATATAATAATTTGAATATTCTAAAAACTTTAGATAATGATTTCAAATTCCTTCATTTTTGGATAGGTTGTGTATTAATATGTATACCGTCTTTTGCTAAAATTCAGTCGATTTTACATTTATTTTAATATTTGTTTCCTCGAAGCTCTCTCTATATATATATATTCAGAATTAACTGTATCGGCAATTTTAGTGTAAGAAATTCGAAACTTTCAGGATCTGAAACTTAAGCATTCCTATGTAGCAACAAATTGACGTGTGCTTTAATTTAATATCTGAACATAGTGTAGCATCTACAAGACCCCTTTCTTAGATGATTTAGCATTACTCTATCTTGTTTGGTGAGACAACGAAATTAACCTATTCATATGTTTAAGTAATAATGACAAAGTTCAGATTAATTATAAAAAAAAACTCAGTTATCTTTCAAAATAATGAGAAATCACAAATATCTCCTTGACATTTGTTTCTATTTTATAAATTGCACCCTCAAGTGGAGGTATTTATTACATAAATACAAATCTAAGGAGGGTGTTTTTAACACTTTAAGGAGGATCCATATAATTTTGAATGATAGTTTGATTTTCTTTGTAATTAGACAAAACCTAGTTTTTGTTACTATCCCTATGTTTAATTTACTCATAAATCCCCTCTGAATAAATGCATTATATATCACCCGTTGGAATTACAAGCTAGCCTGAAGAATGAGAAAATTAAATAAAAGTTTCCAGGCAATTTTTGCTGCGTTTGCCATAAGGTTTGCTAATAGTGTTGCAATAGTCGAATGCATTATTGGTAAAAGACAAGGGAGTATGGAAGTAGATATTGGGACACGACAGAAAGTTGTTCCTTTGTCAGGAAAATTGGGTTCGTGGGGACACATTTTATCCCTTATTATCTTCAGGCATGAATGTTTAAAACGTGGAAATGGAATGTATTTTAGGAACAATATTGTGGTATGTATATAATGTATTATCTTCATTTCTCTATGAGCTTTTATTTTATACTTTAATATGTTAGACAATATTGTAAAAAGCGTTATAGACGCCGCTGTGCGCTAGACCTGAGCCTAAAGATCTGGCGGGATCTTAGGTGGGACGGACATTAGCGAGCCTAATCAGAATAAAAATCGTAGGCGGACAAGGGGGGCCTAGCGCCTAGGCGGGGATTAATCGATCGGGTCTAGCTAGGCGGGGATTTTTACAACAGATTGTTAGGTGAATGTTACATGCTTGCAATATTGGTAATATCTAGAGAGGTTAATAAGGACCCGATCATGAGGGTCGATCCTAGCCCAACCCTAAACTTTGATTGTAGAGTCTATAATTCAAAGACCCTTATAACATGAGGGCTTTTAGCTCGGCCCTAATTTGCCGTAGGGCCAACTAATACTAAGGTCGCGCCGACCCTTAGGGGCCGCTTTTTTATCAATAATCTTTTTGTATTTATATTTCAACTTTATATCTATATCACTACTAAATCAAATTTTTAATCTCATTTATCAATTACCATTTAATTTTAACAAATTAGTAAATATGATATTTGATATGGCTATCAAAAAAAATGAAAAATCTAATATTTGATCTCATTTATCATTTAGTCTTATTAAACAATTAAGTAAATACTAATTTAAAGCATTGATAGTAACGTGGTTGCACACTATGTCATCGAGAGAATAGTCGAACATTATAATTGATGAAGGTAAAGGAATATGGTATTGTGATTCATGATTCTACTGTTAGAATATTAGATTGTTGATGTTATTTATTAATTCATAAAATTATTTCAAGAAGCCTCATTTATTGTTACTTAAGTTTTATTAGATTATATTATATTAGTAATTCATTTAGTTAGCAAGATTAACTCATAAGGACATGAAAATTATAGGGTCATCTCTTGCCAGACCCTGATGATGAAGGGCAATAGATAGGTCTATATTTTTCAAGTCCTTATGACTTTAGGATTTTTTAGCCCTAGGCCCCTAGCCCTTAAGGGCTGGGGTCTTTTAGGGTAAGAGCATGGTCATATGATCTATATTTTATACACGTGACATATTTTGATCACCTAATATACTAAAACATCAAATTAAATATTCAAGAAATATCATATTCTATATGAATGTATATATGTAATGGAGTGCCAATTATTGTTTCAAATAACGGAAGAGGGCAAACAAAATTTAAACAAAAACAATAGATCATTAAACCTCATATTAAGCTTATTGGACTATGATTCTTAGTTGGATGGTGATTACTTGCACTTCTAATTAAGCACTGTGGTCTGCACTAGACTCCTTAATTTGCAAATCCTGCAGAAATCGATGAAGAACTTTGATGAAGTCCCACAAACACAGATCTGCTCAAATTTGAATGGATCAGAGAAAAGAAAAAGACCAACTATACCAATCAGAGAAATTGAAAAACCAAAAATAGAGAAGAAAAATGGAAAAAACTGTAAAAGAAAATAACTTTCCCTTCATATCTTGGTGGAAGAAAGGGAAAAATCAGCCTTGTTTTTGTTGTAAATTAAGAACGAGTATGATCGAGCAAAAGATTTTTGAGCAATCTACTTGGGGCCTTGGGGGCAAACAATAAGAAGTTGGCAACCAAGTGTGTCGAGAAAACATGTAAAAGATATAAGCCAAACTTATATCAGACCAAGCAAAATGTCTATTGCCAAGAACCGTTAGATGGATAATTGATAAATTTGGAAAACCAATACAAAGTAAATGGAATAAGACAGAAGGGGAATCGATTCGAAAAAAGACACTCAATCTATATTTACTGTAGGAAAATAAGCAAATGTTTCTTCTAAAAGTATAATTTATAGGGATAAACAAAAACACCCCTAAGTTTTCGGCTAATAACAAAAAAACCCAGAGATGTTTCAAAATTACAAAAAAAAATCGTAAGGTATAATTATGTGTTAAATTTAAGGGGGTAACTGTAGTATTTTTATAAATATCATGGGTTTTTTAATATGTTTTTTGCTTATGAAAAAAATATAAGATGGAATCAAATCCCAAGGAGTTTTTGTAATTTTAAAAATCTCTGGTTTTTTTTTTGTAATTAGCCCAAACCTCGGGGTGTTTTTGTAATTATCCTTAATTTATCAAAAATTTGCAAAATAAGCAAAATAAAAATTTGCTTGAATCTTGTATTCAACACACTATCTTTAAAATAAATTTGTCCCCTATTCTAGACGTGTGTTTCCTAGGACAAGACGAAAAAACCAGATTACCTATTCCGGCGAACTGAAAATTATGACTGAAAATTATCACCAAAAATTAAATTGCAAGAGTTTTGGAGATATATGGAAATTCTTGTGTTTTATTTGTGTGTTTTTCAAATGTGAAAATAAGCCATATTTATAGGCATAAACATGACATTTTACCACCAAAAAATTGATCTTTACTATTACTAAAGTCAAATTAAAATTTGTCCTTTACTATTAAAAAGGTTAAATTAAAATTTATCTTTTACTATTAATAAAGTCAAATTAAAAATAATATTTTTCTACAAAATTTCAAACAATCTCCCACATGAAAATTACGAAACTGGTACCCAATCCTATTATGTGTTTTGTCTTCAGGTTTGGGTGTTTTTCTGTTTTGCGCCTTCTGCTGTAGCTCAGTGTTCATTATTGGCATTTTGCTTTCTCTCTCGATGACTTTGCTTTGTTTATCCGCAGTGGGATTTTGTTTTCTCTGACTATCTTCATAAATTTGATGCCCATTGACTTGATTTACTGCAATTGTGTGGCTTTGTTGGTTGTTAATCTTGATGGTTGCTAGTTCTGGGCCTGCTACTATTTTCAAATCTTTCCGCGGTTGGTTTCTCTCGGAGTTTGCCATTTTAGAGCTGCCATCTCCAGTTTCCCGAAGGTTTTCAGTTTATACATATTTTTTACTATTCTTTTGCAAGTTGAATATGGGTTTTGCTCTTTCTCATGCACTTTTGAATCATTCTATCAACGTGAAGTCAATTCGTACCTGTCCGCCTCAGAACACCAAAAATTTCTCATCATCTGCCACTAAAGCAGGAAAAAGAGATACAACGCACTGAAGTCTCCTTTTCTGGTGGAATATTTGAGTAGCAAGTTTATACATATTGCAATTAAGCTACTTAGAGCTTCGAATATGATTTTCATTCAAGTCTAATTATTATGAAAGCTACTGTAATATGTTTGAGGTTAATGTGGTTTCGCACTATCTTTAACTAATGAAGTTGGGCGGTGCTTTTTCCCCTCAAAAAATCATCTGTGCCTAGGCGGCAGGGTGGGAGGAGGTGTTTGGCATTTATTATGCATTGTTTTTCCGTTTAATTAAATCATATGAATTCTACAAAGTTTAGACAAAACCCAATTTCCTGCTTTGAGGAATGATCCTAAAGTAAATAGGGAGTGCTGATGCAAAACCTGTGAAATCTGTGGAGTCTAGTTGCATCAAATCTACCCAATTGCCGTGTTTATTTTGTTAATTTTCTGATGGAAAAGATATTGCGTATTGAGTTACTTTATTGGAATGCAATTGTGGTTTACGTGTTGATCATTGATTGCGATATGTACTTTTGATTTTTCAGAAACTACTTTCTGCATTGATTTTATGGAAACTACTTACTTGTTAATATAAATTACCTATGTTTTCTCACAGTTCTCAAATATTGAGTATTCTCAAGTTCAAATTGATGAAGTGCGATCGGAGTGGGCAGAATGCGTCAAAGACCATATACACGAGTGAATAGGTATTTTGTTCAAAGTTATATAAAAATTTCATAGTTATAAAGACGGTACATTCTCAGAATTGAGTGAATCGATTTTAATGTAAATTGGTGTATATATACTTCTTATTTGCAGGCATGAACTTCAATTATATGAACATGATATTGGAGTGCTTTGCATCTCGCCCTCAATGAAAGAATTAATGTAACTTTGAGAACACTTGTTACACGTTTTGTTAAACACTTGTTGAGATACGTTTCATTAAATACTTGATATTATTTTGTTAAACATTTGCAGACATGTACTAGATCGATATAATCATTTGAATATCATGTTTTGTTTTATTTAGTTATATGTTGTTTTCGTGTATTGTATTTTGTTTTTGCATACATGAAATCAAAATTTTTATTACCACAAGTGAAAAATAATACACACCAAATAGAAAATGCATTAGCCGTGGTAAAAATTACAACGGTTTTTTAAGGCTTGTAAAACTGTTGTAATGCTTCAAAACCACAATGGATTTGATCTGTTGTTGAAACAGTTATAAATTACAACGGATTTGATCTGTTGTAATACTTCGAAACCACAACGGATATTAACCGTTGTGGAGATCCATTGTTGTATTTCATAATTCAAAAACAGTTACCAACCGTTGTCTTTTAGCATCTAAAGACAACGAATTTTGACCGTTGTCTTATTATTAACGCCAACGGATTGAAACTGTTGTCATTGAGCGGACTTTTTTTACAACACCATCTACAATGATTGATTATTGTAATACACAACAGATTATATCCGTTGTATATTAGCGAAATTCTTGTAGTGCTACACAGCTCGATTTACCGATGCACAAGAATAATTAAAAGCCAATTACTTATCCTTTTTCTCCATCAGGCATCACTGTTAAGGAATGAACAACGGATAACTCCCCCACAATGATCTTAGAGCCTTTTTAGAAATAGGTTGTCCCTTTGAACCTAGATCTTGGGATCTCTAGTCAACTAGGTTGGGTTTCCATTATGTCAACTCATTTTTCTAGAGGCTTAAGTCTCATTCCTCTTGATGATTTTACAACTAACTCTCGATTCAACCATTTGATTAATGGATCCGCTAAATTATTCTTTGACTTCACGTAATCAATAGAGATAATACCAGTTGAGAGAAGTTGTCTTGTGATATTATGTCTATGACGTATGGGTCTAGACTTACCATTGTACATATTGCTATGTATCTGCCAATCGTAGATTGACTATCACAATATATACAAATTGCTGGCACGCGCTTTGGTCATCTTGTAATATCTTCTAAGAAGTTTCAGAGCCATTCAGCTTCTTCACCACATTTGTCTGGAGCAATAAACTCAGACTCCATTGTGTACCTTACGATAACCGTCTGCTTAGAAGATTTCCATAATATTGATGCACCTCCTAAAGTGAAAACAAATCCACTTTGAGACTTAGAGTTTTTAATATCAGATATCCAATTAGCATCACAATATCTTTCAATAAAAGCGAGACATCTTGTATAGTGCAGTCCAAAATTACGAGTAAATCTTAAATACCTTAGTATTCTCACTATACATTTCCAATGATCATGTCCTGGATTACTCTTGTATCTGCTCAATTTACTCACTGCATAAGCAATATTTGGTCTTGTACAACTCATTAAGTATATGAAACTTCCTATGATCCGTGAGTAATCCACTTGAGACACAACCTCACCTCTATTCTCCGATAAATATTTGCTTGTCTATCGGAGTTCTAGCTAATGATGTGCCATCCTTAGTAAATTTCTCTAGAATCTTGTCCACATAATGTGATTGATCAAATACAAGTCCACTTGAATTTCTATATAGATCCTTATTACGAACATCACATCAGCTAAACTCATATCTTTCATATCAAACCTCAAGTACTTTAACGTATCTTTTGTGGATTTAATTATCTTATCATTACTTCCAATGATAAGCATGTCATCTACATAAAAATATAAAATGAGATAGTCATTTCCAGTTCTTTAACATAGACACATTTATCACACTCATTTGTTTTAAATCCACATTTTTAGTAGTTTTCTTCGAGCTATACATGTTGTACAACGAATCTACAAGGCAATTCGTGACATAATTGATACACAAGAAATTAGCATGCGTCCAAGCAACCAAAGCGTTAACTGTTTGTGCATCAGTCTCATCGTCACTAAGTTATGGAGGATCGTCAGTCAAGAACCTTGCCAAGTTTAAGGTGGTCAAGTAGAAAAATATTTTCTGTTGCCACTGCTTAAAATTCAAGCCGTTAAACTTTTCCGATTTTTCACCATGAGTAACCGAGACATTAAACGTGGGGTTGACTACAAAAGCCGATGTTGGGGCAATGGATTTAGACTATCTCTGTTTGATTTAGATGTCATTTCAAACAAATAACAAGAAGTTTATCGTTCAATGCATCAATTAATCGGAAAAAGCCGATTAGAACAAAATTATTAAAAATTGCTCAAGTTTTTATTATAAGGTCCTTGCAATATTCTTCCAATCCAAATTATAAGCACGGGAATCTATCTTATTAGTCCAAAGGTTAGTCCAAGCAGTCCAAAATAGTCCAACATTTAGTCCAAATCGCAATTTCATTCCATTTTGAATATGCACGGGGAAACCTGTCTTTTAAGTCCAAAATAAAATTCGAACCAATTTTTAAATGGAGTGCTATCTTATGAATACAAATATATGATAACGCTTTCTCAGAAAAGGGCTATCAAATATACATCTCGGATAGCGCTTTATAAGCGCTAACTACAGGATAGGGCTTCAGATAACGGTGATTCCGATAGCACTTTGAGACGCTATCTAAAGGGGAAAAAATGTTATTTGAGTGCTTTTTTGGCGTAGTGAGTGCAACGAATATCATTCTCATACTAACTTACATTAATCATCCAAATTGAGAATTGAGAAATAAAAATACTTGCCAACAATTAACCTGCAAGTTGTTATGCCAATGTACGTACAATTACAATTGCCAAAAGTTTTGAATGCCAATTTTATGTTAAGAACAATTTCTTTTCAACTTGCTTCTGTAAATTGTTGTTGATTACAACAATACCTGATTGTTAAGCTAATCCAAAATTACAACAAATTTGGAATAATCACATATGATAGCTTAATCAATATAAACTGTACAGAGATTTAAAAAATATATGTTTAAGTTTGTAGGAAAATAGTAGTGTTTCTTCTAATACAATTTATATGAATCAAAAAACCTATATCGGTAGAATTTACAAAGTAAGTAAAATAAAAATTAGCTCAAATCGTGTGTTCAACACTCTATGCTTAAAACAAATTTTCCCTATTCTGGGCGTCTGTTTCCCAGAATAAGACGAGAAAATCGGATTACTTATTCCGGGGAACTGGAAATTATCCTTGAAAATTATCACCAAAAATTAAATTGCAAGAGTTTTGGAGATATTTGAAAATTCTTGTGTTTTATTTGTGTGTTTTTCAAATGTGAAAATAAGCCATATTTGTAGGTATAAATATGACCTTTTACCACCAAAAATTTGATCTTTACTATTACTAAGGTCAAACTAAAATTTGCCCTCTACGATTAATAAGGTCAAATTAAAATTTGCCCTTTACTATTAAGAAAACCTAATTAAAAATAATAATTTTCTTCAAAATTTCCAACATTTGTCTCATATTTTTTAACCAAAAAAAAAGAAAAAGAAATCACACGATACATACATATTTTTATGTAGTGCTTTAGGAACCTATAAGCACGGACACTTCTCTAATGATATATGAAATACCTGTAACGGATACATATTCAATATGATACTTTATCTGATACTTTATGGATACAACCACATATGGAAAAAGATGTAATTTATTCTATGACTCATATTTTCAAAGATTGTTTTGTGTGTCTATATATGTGAGTTATCACATTTCATATTGAGTTGTGAAATTTTAGTTTTTTATGATTAAAACATTGTTTGTTTAATTATATTTAGTACGTCTATATTTTCAATAATATAAAAATATAATTTTATATGTACATATCCGTACATATATTCTTAAAAATTTCAAAACATATCGTATTCTAGTATGTATCGTATCATACTTGTGTCTCGTCGCCAATATCGATTAGCTTCGAGGCTACGTATTGCTCAACTAAAATATGAATTGAAATACCAAATGCGGTAAAGATTTCAAACTACATTTAATTGGTCGATGGCCTTTCCTAAGGTGGACTCGCCCTATTCTTATTACGGAGTTCTAATGTAACTTATACTATGTGTTCATGGCCAACAACCCGAGCCCGTAACCTTAAATGTGTTCAATGAGACTGCCTCTACATTTAACTTGTCCAAAAAGAGATGGGCTTGTTTATTGACCCAACCTTAGCCCCGATCTTAAATGACATCATTGAGATCGCTAAGATATTTGAGCGGATCGGAAAATTGACAAGGGTTGTGGATACAATTGTCCAATATTACGGAAAAAAGACACCCTTTTTATGTTTCGGTTTTTTTGACTTTTTTACGCCTGGCTTTTTTCCGAAAATTTTTAATCTCCCACCAATTTTTCCAGATTTTTTTATGTTGTTGTTTATGATTGTTTCAAACATGTTTTATTTAATAAATTTCCGTGGAAAAACAATTTTTTTCCCACTAAATAATCAATTTTATACTCGAAATCTAAAATCAACAAATATACACATAAAACAACACATATTAAAAAAATACATTAAAAATAATATAGAAACAACACAGGAATAGAAAAACACAAATCAATTTTTGTTCCAACGTATTGAAGGCGTCGAAACATGAAAATATCTAAGAAATAACATAACAATATTGAAAACTATATAGAAATAACTCAAAAACCACATAAATAATATACAAAACACCACATGAACAAAAATAACTTAAAAATAAGTAAAAATTACATTGAAACATCGAAAATTACATGGAAACAATAAAAAACACATAACAACATTAAAAACGATATATGAACAACTCATAAATAACGTAAACAGTATAGAAAACACCACATCAATAAAAAGAACTCAAAATTTTTGTAAAAACTGCATTGTGACATTGAAAACTATATGAAAACAATCAAAGAAACATCATTGCAACATTAAGAATATTATAGAAAACAACTCATAAACAACAGAAAGAATATATAAAACAACATATGAACAGAAAAACAAAAAAAAATAGGTAAAAATTGTATTGAGATATCGGAACAACATTGAAACAACATAGAATCAATCAACAGATAAATATAAATTGAAACAACAAACACTACAAGAAAACTGCTAATAGACAACACCAAAAAGACACTGGTTTTAAGACTTTTCTGGTGTCTTTTCCCATATAACAGCGGTTTTGTAAGAAACCTGTGTCTAACTAGTGTTGTCTTTTAATAAAAAAATCGGTTTCCTAGAACCGGTTGTCTATTGTAAAATATTCCAAAATAGACACCGGTTTGGCATCCGATTTCCAAACAGGTGTCTATTTATATAAATTATTTTAGATTAGACACCAATTGTTTTGACATCGTTCCAAAACCGTGTCTATAATATTTTAGAAACCAGATTTTCGACACCGGTTATAGAACCGGTGTCTTTATTTTTTAACACGAGATCTTTAGTGTTATATGTCGCTAAATACCGAAACTATAGTAACCTGTTTTAAAACCGATGTCGTATAATATTTATTGTTAATAATTAAAATGTTGTTAATTTTCTTCTAAAAAACAAAAACATTGTTGATGCTACTTTACGATTCATCCCCCCCCCCTTTCTCATCCGCCTCCACCAACCACCATATTTCGCACAACCACTAAAAGCCCGCCCTCCCGAGCGACATACGACGCCACCGTGGAACCCTTCGACATGGTCGGCTACGGAGACCTAGTAAAAATGGCTACAGAAAGCCACATGTCGCCCTCAGCACCGTCCTCATGAGGAGGGACCAGATCTGCGGTGCCCGCTCCAAAATCCGCTACGTTGAGGACCTCCGGTGATGCAACCACCCGAAATCATATTTCGTTCTCCCGATTGAGGTTTGGTAGTGATTTGTCTACAAATTTTGTGTTTTTTGTTGAAGAATTTTGTTAATTTTGTGGATTCTAGTTGAATTTCTGTATTTTATGTGTAGTTGGGGGTGGGGGTCGGGACGTGATAAGGGCTAAAACCATTCTTCCAAGTGTGGTAAATCAAGTCTGCGTGGTAAAGATGTGCTGGTAATTTTTATCTTGTTGCTTGTCTTTTCTGGGCAAGGTTTCTTGATTTTGTTTGTAACAAAGCTGGAACATGGAGAATTTTGGTGATTTACTAGTAATTTCATTGGTCAAACTACATTTCTAAGAATGTTGTGGTTCTGTTGTGAAGGTTTTTTTTTTGAACATATGTTGTAATTTCTTAATATATGCTGTAAAAGATTTGTGAATGTGTAGGCAAAGTAATCTGTGAAGATTATGAGCTGGAATATGGTAAGGATTGTCTAGAAATGCATGTTGGTGCTGTACAACAAGGGGAAAAGGTTGCGGTCATTGATGCTTTGGTAGCTACAGGAGGGACCCTTTCTGGTTCTATTAAACTTTTAGGTAAAAGTTTTTAAGCCCTTTTCAAATATGTCCGAAATCTATCTGCATTAATGGTTCACAAATAATATGTTATCTGTGATTTTAAATAATGCATGGGGGCTGAGTGGTTGAATGCGCTTGTGTTATTGGGTTGCCTCAGGTCAAGGTAATAAACAAAAAAAACATTCATTCTCCTCTTGTTTCTTTGTTTTTTTTTTCTTTTTTTTCATTTTTAAGATCGATTTTTGAAGAATTTAATGTCTTTTTTAAGAATAGAGAAGGTTAAATGGAAGGCCACTTTACATAATTGTGGAGCCAAATGAATTAATAGAAAATTGTTGCTGAGGTAGATTACTTGTTTCTGAAAATGTTTTCATCCATTTGTGTTTGCAAGTAATTTAGTTCAATCTGCCATCTTACATAGTAAGTACTGTTGCTCCACAAGCACTCTTTAAATCTTGGGCTACTCGTTGTCTGTATACATTAAATAAATTACTTTAGATTAATATCCAACAATAATTTTTGCAAACATGAATATAGTTTGTTGAGATTAAGGCTGGACAAATACGATGTTGTTTTCTACTCTTTTATTTAGTCTATTTGAGACATGGAAGCTATGTCCTTTGTGTCTTGACCTCAGTGTCACAGACTTGTTCTCTCAACAATAACCGTGCGGCCTTAGCTCCTTCAATCGCCCCTTGCGATTAGCTAAGTCAACCTCTCCTAAGTGTTTTGTGTGTGAAGAAGTGTAAGAAGATAGCTAAGTAATAAGCACACAACAAATTTTGGAAAGGAACACTTATATTCACACATACTTGATTACAATGCTTCGTTGGTTACAAATGAGGCCCTACTCTTATTTATACTACTCCACCTCCTGAATGGATGTTGGTGATTCATTTGATCCAACGGTTAGGAGAAGTCCTCTAGAACTCTCCACATGATTCCTACATATTCTACAAGTATTCTATAAATCTCCACTCTAGTCTACAATCTTCTACATAGTTCCATACTACTCTATAACATTCTAGACTATTCTAGAATGTTCTACATTATTCTACCATATTTTAGACTCTTCTATAATATTCTAGACCCTTCTACAATATTCTATACTCTTCTAAAATATTCCGGACTCTTCTACAATGTTTTGGACTCTTCTAGAACATTCCGATTCTTCTATACTATCCTAGATCATTCTAGAATCATGCTAGGTGATTTTAGATCATGGACTACGTGCAATGGTAAGCCGCTCTATCCCGGCAGATGGCAAAAATGGGTCTTAAAGACCAACTGCGTGACATCAGGCTGCCATTTGTTTGTTGATTTATATACTAAGTGGTCATAACTGGTATGCTTTTTTGAATGCAGGTTTTGTTTGGTATACTTTACATTGTGAATCTTGGAATGGTTCTATTCATTTATTTGAAGATGGATGTGGTGTACCCGAGTGCATCTTTTTCACCTAACTTCTTTGGTATCCAATTGCTATTCGTACCACCTCGTCTTCCCTGTGATGTTATGGAGTAATATTAATGGCAATGAACTTTTATTATCTTTTGTTTTTGTGTCAAATCATGTGATAGTTTTTACAATCCTTTTCCTATTCTAACGACTATGAATGGGAAATCATAAAATTTAAAATTTCTAAGAGCAGTTTTGAATAGGCCTATAAGCTTCATGAACTGCTGAAGCATTTTTCATATTTTTTGGTGTGTGCAAGAGCGTTTCTTTTCTTCTGTTCTGAAAACCTATTGTTTTAATCAATACTAGGTTGAACGGTTTCTTTTGGTTACTAGGTTTGGATATGAACATGATGATGCATGGGCTGATGGGCGACCAATATAGAGCTATTCAAGGAATTCACTGACCTTACACTTTTCGTATTTGTCAAACTTATAATACAAAAGGACTTTATGTGCTGAAAAAGCTGAACTTTCCTAATCATCTTTTAGCTTTTGATATGAATGGTGTGAGGAGGCTAGGTGCAGCAGCAGTTGACATGTGCCATGTGGCCCTAGGGATTGTAGAAGCCTACTGGGAGTATCGTCTTAAACAATGGGACATGGATGTTGGTGTTTTGGTAATTTCTCATCCCTTGTTGACAATACATCTGTTTGCGTATATTTGTCACTCTTTCTTGGTGTTTGCGTATATTGCGTGGGAATAATTGTGCAAAAGTGGTTAAATACAAATTCCGTGGTACCTGTTGCAAAAGTGGTTAAATACAAATTCCGTGGGAATAATTGTGCAAAAGTTGTTAAAAGATAATCACCAGTTGAGATGTTAACTCTTTACATGTTGCACTTCTTTATTTTTCATCTTTTATGGGGTATTTTTGAAAGCTATGTTGATCATATGGATTGAGCATTGGTGGTTTTATCATATGTTGATCATATGTTGCCCATTTTGTTTTCAGGGATGGAGGGGATGATACTTTTGAAAGAACTAGCATTGATCATATGTTGATCATACGGAGAAGCTTGAGCATTTTTAAAAGCTTGAATGAGATGAGCTATGTTGATCATATAGATTTTGTTGCTTTTAGTTGAATTATATAGTCTTTTTGTTGGTTGATGGAATTAATTGGATTATGAATTTATAGTTGTTTTATCGAAAGGAAACTTCGCTACTAGTACTTTTTGTTGGATTTTGGCTATTGGTGACTTTAGTATTAATGGATTTCATGTTTAATTGGTAATGAACTTATGATGGTTGCTAGAATTGGAGTTCATAATGAATTATTTATTTATATGGATTTTTTGTAGATTTGGACCGATGTCTTTGCGTAAATACTTGTAAAACTGCTTTAAAAATATTAAGACAACGGTTTTGATGCGATGTCTTTGAATTAAATGGCACCGGTTTAAAACCAGTGTGAATTAGCGATGTCTATTCACCATAGACACCGGTTTTGAACCAGTGTCTTTAGATGAAAACCGGTGTTTTGATGCGGTGTCTATTCATCAAAAGACACCGGTTTAAAACCGTGTCTTTCAAGGAAACGACATCGGTTCTTAGCCGCTGTCAAAAACTTCGGACTTTTAACACCAAAGTGGCTCTACACCGGTTGGTTTACTAATAGACACCGGTTTAAAACCCGTGTCTATCACTTTTTGTAGTAGTGAAAAATAGTATATAAAGTAAATCAAGAGCAAAAAATCGAAAAAGTGTAAAAATGACCAAAAAGTATGTAGGAACGTAAAAAAAAAAAAAAAAAATCAACGAGAAAGTACAAAAGTCACCAACGTAGATCGTGTCTTTTCCTTAAAAAGGTGGTATTTCCTAAGGCAATTTCTCAATTCACAATGTGGTGTGCTAGAAAAGAATTTTTTTTTAATATCATAAAATTTTATACAAATGTTTTCTCCAATATTCAATGAAGTTATGGCAGACGAGCTTTAGGGCATAAATTTATCAATAATAGAACGTGTAAATATCACGTTTAAGCCATTCTTATTTTCAAAAGTAATACCTCCTTGAATTATTTCAAAAGTTGTTGCGGTATATCGATCCCAAGAACAAGAAAAAGGGCAGAATGGACAATTGAACTCAAAAATGACTAAAAAATACGTTTAAGAAAAACATAGCTAATATTTTTGTTCGGACAAAAGACTAAAATTCTACGGAATCATAATAGAATCTACAACGTGTAATCATGTTTAAATGGGCTTACATAGCCAAAAAAACAATAAATAAGTTGGATTGATATGTGCGGGATGTTTAATAACATCGGTTGGACTAGTATTATTAACACAAAATGAATTTGCACTCAATATTTGGACTTCAAATTAGGTAGTCCTCTGGAGCCTAGTCTGGGCCTAAGAAAGATCCGCCCATGAACGACTTAAACCTATTAACTAAGCAATCTTCCAAAAAACCCATATTACAGACTGAGCTATTGTTCGAACTCCGAACTAACCCCATTGCCATTTTTTTTTTCCAAAAACCACCTGCACCGTTAATTATATTTTTTTATTAAAACTGCGATTTAAAATAATGAATGGAAATCGCACCGCCATGTTGGTTTCAGTTGTGATTTTGGAATTGTAAACATCACCACCCGTCCATAATTTTAGGGGTAAAATAAAAGATTTGTATTACCTCTTTAGTTGAATAATTAGATACTAAATGTATTAAAAACTAATTCGGTGAATAACAAATTTAGATATGCATTTTGAATTCCAAATAAAATGCATTTTACATGTTTTTTTAATTTTACAAAAATATATTATGTTTTGTATTCAAAATAACGTACTATTAAAAATATACATTATGTTTCTAATATGATTGAGTTAAGAAATAATGCAAGGTGGATTCTATTTGCAAAATTATCTTGTTTTCTAATAAATAAATTCTCATCTTTTTACATTTTTTAGAAATTTCTCTTAATGTTCTAAAAGAAATATTATATATTATCAATATTATGATATTTTTCATTATTAAAATCTGCCAAATCGCCAAATGACCGCCTAAAACCTCACATTAATTTTATTTAATATGAAATTATTTCTTAAGAAAATCGCATAAGACAATTCATCAAATTTGTTGAAAAAATGTAGAAAAGCTGCACTGTGACCACCCTTACTTTTGATGCATAGCTACAATATTAGTTAAATATTTTTGGAAAATTATCAGATCTTAAATTATTCAAAAAAATTATACAGCAATTAAAAAGTACCAATCGTTTAAGAGACATTGCTTAATATAATGACAAGCTCTACGATTTGTCCATTATATAGTAAGTTAGTAACAGCCTTTAATTAGGTTCTTATTAAATTTGTTAATTATATGAGATATCGTAACATTAATGGGTGGACAGTTTATAAACCACCACCAGAAGCTTAGTTCAGTGGTATTCTTTCACCCTTTGTAAAGGTGTTGGCCACTGTAGTTCGAACTCAGATCTTTCAATTTCTTTGAACTTTATCCCCTCCCTCCCAACCACTACTCCCAACCTATTAAAGAAAATGGGAGGACAGTTTATGAATGATTTACTCAAATAATTTTGTCGACGATTTGAAGTAGAAATATAAAATGCTGATAAGATGAATAAATCAAGAAAATTAAGAACAAAGTTAAACACATCGCATTAGCAAATAGCAAGAATATTAAATAGAAAAAAGAATTAAGACATGAGGAAGAATAAATAAAGTTACAGTATTTGCTCTCTTTGCATAAGCACATATATTTCAAACAAACTAGGACTTATACTGGGCCCGGCCCGGTGCCCAGGTACAACCCTCAAAAGGCAAATTACCATTCGTAAGCAAATTCTGCGTAATCCCATACACATCAGGAACATCAATATTATGGTGGCGCTGCCTATTGCTCTGATACTGCTGACCACCAATGATCTCATCATCATCATCATCCAACGGCAGGCGATCAAAGGTGGCGTTCATGAAAGTCGCCGCCATAATCACCACCGGGCCCGAAGCGATTAGCGCCCCAACGACGCTCCCACCGACGACCTGCCCCTGCGGCCCGGCCAGGTACACCGCCAGGCCCGTGACTCCAGGGGGAGCTGGCGGCGGCAGAATCGACCCGAGCAGGGACAGTATCTCGAACCTTCCATGGAGCGTCACGATGGCCCCTGCCGCTGATGGCTGCCGGGCGTGACGCGTTGGTGACGCAGCCCGTCGCGCTGAGGACGCAAATCCCGCGTTGTTTTCTGCGGGCGAAGCTAATCAGGCTCTCGGTTATATCGCAGCCCGAGGTTACCTAATGCAGGCAGAAGCTACGAATAAACGAACAACGAATAAAAGCAATACCAAACATAAATTACAATGAAAAGTCCCTGATTCATCATTACCTCCATGGCGTGGGCTTTCAGGGCGTTGACGCTGTCCCTGGTGATGATGATTGGGGGCTTGGGCTTGTTCTTGGAGCCCGCGGGCCTGCCACGTGGCCGGCGATTATTGGTTTCTCCGTTGACAGGTTTGAAGCTAACGTTGAGCTCAAGGTTTTGATCCAGTGTGTCTGCTCGGCTTCCAGCCATTGTTTTTCGGATTATATTTTTTTTTCACTGAATATTGGAAGTGGGAGTGTGCATTTATGTAGGGACATAAATTTTTATGATGAAAAGAGAAATATTCTTTTTTTGTAGATTAGGATATGGTTAAGTAAAGAGAAATGATATTGTAATAGTAGATTAGAGGTACGCTTGCTTTCCTAACTTTTAACAGATTTTTCTTTCATGTAAATTGCCTTTCCCAACAATCAACTATTTCTTCATTAGTATATTTCACTTGAGCTTAATGCTTTGCAGTATTGTGGTTGGCGCTGTAGCAATATTGATGCTCTTATTTCATGACTTCGGAAAAAAGTACCAAAATTGAATCTAATAGGTTCACCTAATTAATTACAGAATCAGAAAAAAATGTAGAGTTAACTAGCACTGATGTCATTGCAAAATTAATTTTGGTATTTCATTTATCAATCTGTAGACCATGTTTGAAATTAAAGTTGATTTGAGTCCAAGTTTGAAAATATATTTTTGAGTTAAAAAATTAAATAGAAATCGCCTAAATGGTCCAAGTTAAATTTGTCTAAATGTCTTAAAAAATATCTTAGATATTACGTCAAGAAAATTTATAAAACTCCTAGCAAAGTAGATATTTTTAGAAGATAATTCTAGTGGATGAATTATAAATTTATTAGATTGAATAAATCCTCGTCATTGATTAGGGAGTTGTCTTAATATAAATAAAGGTGCTTTCCTCATTTTGTAGCAAGCAAAATTTGAGAAGAATCAACATTGTACCAAAAGCTCTCTTTAATATTTTCTACAAAGAAAAATGATTCTTCTTCCAACTTCAAAAATTACCCTAGTAGGAAAAATAATTCTATCTTCCAACTTAAAAATAACCCTCCTCTACCAACTATTCTGAAATGGGCCCATATAATTTGTTGCAACTATGGAATGATAGTGAGGGGATTAGATCTTATATTGTGACTAAATATATGTTATCAGATAATTAATGTTTAATGACGTCCTTAAGCGGTCAAGGCAGCGGCCCACAAAGGGTCCCTCCAGCGAAAGCCGCTGGCAACCGGTTTTTTTTTTTTTTTTGTAATTTAAAGTTTTAAATGATGTGATATACAGAATAAAAGTCTACTTAGATTGGAAAAAAAAAAAAAAAGTAGTTTAGCCTAGTGGACTGTCTCTTTTCTTTGACAATGAGGTTGGGTGACCTTCGTTAACATCCTTAGCCCCAATATCTTTTTTAATTTTGAGGTTATGGGTTCTATCTCTTCAGTAATTTTATCTATACTTATTTTTTATTATTCCGACTAAATTGCAAAAGGAGGCTACTAACTATATCCTATTAACAATAACCTTTAATTTTTTTGCAAATTGAGGATAAATTAAGTCCGAATTGTCCAAATTTGGACTAATTACATGTGTATTGAAAATAATTATTTATGTGGCCAAAATGTGTCTAAAAATTATTTTAAAAATTTACTAAATAACAATTAATATATGGATACATGGATTTAATCTAAAAATTATTTTAAGAATTTCAAAATAAACAATTAAAATCTGAATATAAGAAAATAAATTTTGAAAATACAAAAATAAAATTGTATATGTTATTTAATAAATCTAAAAACAACTAAATGAAGTCTAGAAACGTGAAATAGTATTTAAAAGATTCTTTAATATATATAAAATTATTATTGAGTAAATTTGGAAAACTACTTGAGTAAACTTAAGAACTGTAAAGATTAAATCTAAACATTTTTTAGTAAACCTAAGATTTATGTTAAAATGTCAATACAAATAAAGTAATTTCAAATTACAAACTAAAATTTTAAAATACTTAAATAAATAAAAATTATATATTTTAAAATGTATAAATTAAATTTTTATTCAGTTATAATTTCAGAGTTATTTACGTATTTTTTTTTCAAATTTTAGTTTGTAAATATAAATTACTTTAAATATGTTTAATCTTTTTAAATAAATTTTAGATTTATTGAATAATGTTTAGATATTATTTTATATTTTGTTTGGATTTATTTAAATAATTTTAGGATTTATTCAAGAATCTTTAAATGTTCTAGTTATTTTTAAATTTGTTAAATAAAATATACAATTATATTTATCATATTTTTCAAATTTAGTTTTGTAAATTGAAATTTTAATTATTAATTTCTAAATTCTTACAATGATTATCAATTTTATTTCATATATTCGATATTAATTGTTAATTTGTAAATTTTTAAATACTTTTTTGACTTATTTTGCCACATAAATAATTATTTTCACCACATACGCAATTACCAAAATTGGGAAATTTAGGATCAACATTAAGGCAATCACCCGAATTTTGTCCTCAATTCGTCAAAATCGAAAGTTATTGTCCTAAATTCAAAGCACGCAAACTTAGTGTCCTCTTTTTACCTCGTGGGGTAAAGTTAGCGTCCTCCTTTTGCAATTTAGCCTATTATTCCTTATGATTTCATTCTCTTCTATCCAAAATTAAATGCTTTATCTAGAAAAAAATAGAACTGAGAATAAATCTAGGCTCCATTTGGAGTTAAAGATTTTAAATTCATAATAATGAATCAATTGAAGTTGTTTGGATGAAATAATTTTATAATGGATTTCAAATCCTTGTAAGCTATTTTGGGAGTCATTTTGAAGGATTTCAAATTCATTTTTTATGAAGTCATTTGAAATATTTTCCCCAAATCCAAATTCTTCTATCCAAATGCAAACTCAAAGAAATTGAAAGACTCAGGGATAGAACTATGATCAACATCATCGCATAAAGTATTGATACTACTTGAGATATCTAAAATAAAGATTGATCTATGATTTTGCAGATAAAATATAAGGCGATCTAAGTTCGAAGAAAAAAATGCAAGGAAATCAATGCTTTATGGTTAATGTATTGGTAGGTGTTTCTTTAAATAACTATGTAATGACATTGAAATATCTCTTTTGTAGCACTATTTAATGAATTGAAAATATTAAAAATGTAATATAATGTTATCGTTACTATGTTGTGAAAAATGAAATTAATTTTCATATTATTGATTAATTAGTTATTTTTAATTTTTTATATGAACATATAGGACCCATTTTTTTTTTCTCACACCAGACCCTTTAAAACATAGGAACGACCCTGACCATGGTCTAGTATAATATACCACCAATGCAATATATTTGGAACAGGAAATTGGAAATCGAAATTTGAATCCATTTATTTGTCCTAAGTTTATTAGTTTATTTCAAAAAAAAAAAAAGTTTACTAGTTTATTTCTTCGTTTACATTTTCACCATAGAAACTTATATATTATAATTAAGAGAACGCCTCATTTTTTTGTAGTTATTAAGGTATCATTTCAATAGTTGAAACCATGAGTTGTATTGAACAAGCTTATCAATTGCTATTACTGGGACTTGTACCCGACGTAAAATGAGCACCGAACGATCCAACTCAAAAATTTCAACCAATTGAGTGCGTCTAGCAAATTTTTTTTTTCACAGTAGCAGGATCATTATAATTGCCTCAATTGAGTTCGAGAGCGGGCATAAAATTAAATTTGTACATTCATCAAATATCATTTGTCAATTATGTAATTTAAATTTAGTTGATACATATGTGTATTTGTGGTTGGATGAGGAGTTTATACTATTGTGAATTATTGTGTGGTTCAGTGAACAAAATATATTTTACCTTGGTGTTACCTGAAAATGTCTGATGATGATACTGTCAAAACTTCACCTGTCAAAACTTCACCGTATATTTACCGAGCTCCGCCGTGCATACTAAATACCTACAAAAAAGGGAGAGTCGGAGGGTTGCTCCGGTGTACCCTCTCCGACGCTCAAGTCAGATATCACTTCTTAATAAAAAACAACTCAAAGAAATATGTCACAAAGTATAAAATGCATTACCCTTAATCATACCTGGTAGATGCCTATTTATAATGCTTATCATTAGGGTTTTCAGGTTTTCCGGAAACGGTTAAGGAGAATCTGTCAGACGTTTGTTACCAAATCTTATCTAATCTGATGAGTTTAAGTTATGCTCGAAATATACCGAGCTCGTACCAATCCCGAGCACTCGGGGCCTTAATGCATCACTCTGGCCGAAAGAAGAATTCTTATGGGCTTAATTTGGACCTTCGGCTGTCATGGACTACTCATCACCAACCCACTTTATTCGAATCAACCACTCCTCCACTATAGCCGAGCTACTCATAGAAGGGGGCTAGGTTATTGGTTCACTATTCATCTAGCCGAGCTCTCTCCATATATCTCGCTCACGTCATACCGACCGTCTCAATAAACATTCGATCGTTTATCCCGAACTCTGTCCCGCCCTATCATTTGAACTTCCCGCCTCTTCGAGATCCGTGCAATTGTCATCATTACACCTATTGATGGGACGTCCGCTACTCTGCCCAATGCACCCTCATCCATAGATCTCGCTCCTCATCAACTACCGAGATCAACAAATCCTCGTACTTGTGACAGCTTTCTTTCTATATAAAGGTGCCCTCATTTTCCACTTTACACTTTTGCTTCTCCCCTCCAAGGCGATTTCCGACAATCTTTCAACCATTTCTCCGGTGGCTTCCAGCTTTGATCTCCGGTGTACTCTTCTTTTCTTCTCTCTTTACGGTCTACTTTTTCCGATTAGGTACTTCTCTTACCTCCTTCCTCTTTTCATTTCTATTGTTCTTTCTTAAATTTCTAATTGTATACTGTAAAGATGTCTTCTCCTGTTCATCCTTCCTCTACGGGTACTTCAACGGACACAGAAGTAACTAATTTTGATGCCTGGGTTGATAACCTAGAGCTTTCTTTTGAAAATGAAGCACCTTCTGCTTCCCAAAACTTTGAAGAATCTTCCTCTAGTCATTTAGGAAGCTCGAGCTCCAACTCTAATCTGGATTATTCAAATATAGAAGTATGACCTGCTATCCCGACCTCTCCTTTAGATAATGTTTTCAATGTTTCGGCAATGTTTGTTAAAAATTTGAAATACCTTAGTAAAAATATCAATATCCCTTCAACCTTTAGATTAGCTCTCCCGGTTTTTATGATAGGCCGAACCGACCTCCACCAGGGTTTTTAGCCTTCTTTTTTCGGGCGGTCGACGGTGGACTTTGCCTTCTCTCTTCATCCTCTTATGATCGAACTTTCTCGTATTATATCAAATCCCCTTGAATTAATTCTCTCCCAATTCTTTTCGACTAATAACTCGGTTTTGTTATGGTAACCAAATTCCTCGAGATTACTTTGTCGAGCTCTTTTATTCTCTTTTTCGCATAAAAATATCCACCAATCGTGGCCTTTTCTACCTTTCATCCCGAGGTGATGTGAAATTTCTCGGAAATATCTTACCTCTAACAAATTCGGAAGGATAGGTATTTTTTCGTATCCCCTCCCGAACCATGGCCCTTCCCCACTAAGTGGATTTGGGAAGTTCCTCCTCAAAGGAAGGTCAATATTAAGAAACGCAATCCCGATCTCCAAGCTATCATAGATCGGCTAAATAAGCAAGAATACGATCTTTCCCGTCTTTGTTCTTGTCCAGCTTTACTATGGTATTTCAAACTGAGTCATACTGCTGCAAAGCTCAAGGAGGACCTCGGTATACCTCTTTCATATATTCTTATGTTCGCCTATTTTTCTCACTTGTTTACTTTATTAATATTCTCTATTTGTTTCTTCCTTAGCAACCACCATGCAAAAAAGACTTGCCGAGAAGGAGGCAGCTCGAAAAATGAACGTTTCCATGAGTCGCGCCCTCTCCCAAGGGACCTCTTCCACTCCTCAATCCATCCAGCATTCTCCTCCAACTGCTTCCGCTCAACCTACCGAGCAACAAGCCCCGAAATCCCCCAGGACTATTCATCCCGATTCAGCTCGGGATGTGGTCAAGGAAGTTACCGACCCCAGCAGCCAACCAGTTCTGAAAAAGCGCATTCCTCCTACCTTGGATTCTTCTCAAAAGAAATCAAAAACTGCAAGCCGCTCGGGAGATATTACTGCTCCTAATCAGACCTTCTTCCTTCAATCTCCGGTTTTGGAGAATTATAATCCCCGAACAGCTACCGAGTTCTTACAAGGCCTCTGCCTACCTCGAGAACGTTGTCCACTACAACAGGCTTCTGCTTCCGATTTGGTGGACAACTTCATCCTTAACTTTTCTAAGGTAAATATTTCTTCCTCTCATGTTCATATTCTATTATCCTGCACTTTCATTCATGCTTGCTTTTCCTTTCTATTCTACATGCCTTACTTCGCCTCTCAGAGATAGTTGCCCGAGGTCGCGTGGGCTTTGCTGATCCTGAATTGGTAAACGAGCGCAATGCCTTCAGATACAAGTGGCCAAGCTCAAAGAGAGAGATGCCAAGATGCTCAGAATCTTGGAAAAAGGCAAAAATGAGGTTGAGCTGCTCAAAACTGCTCTTGCCCAAAAAGATGAAGAAGCAAATGCTCTCAAGGCGGAACTTGAGAAATTTCAACTTCAATCCGCCAAACAGGTAGCTGCAGCTCGAGAGGAGGGAGCTCGAGCTAGTATTCAAAAATTTCTTCAATCACCAGAGTGCTGCGCTTTAGTTCAAAAAGCTCGAGAAGTGGCCAAGAAAAGTTTTCTGAGTGCTGAAGAGTTTCTCGACGTCCTTTCTGACAGAGCTCTTCAATACTTTCATTTGGCTTTGGATCAGGCTGAAGCCCAAGGTCAGGAGAAAGGCTTTACCGAAAAATTTGACAGTGACAAGGCTCTGACCTTTGCCATTGATCCCGAAGGCCACATTCCTTCTCGCCAAGCCAATCGGGTTAACTCCGAGCTCTCCCACCGACTTCCTCGCCTACATCCTTTCTCGCCTACATCCTTTCTCGCCTACATTAGTTCTCGCATCCCTTCAACTTCAACTCGGCGGAAAATATCCTGCCCTTAACACCTTATTCGCCAAAGTCCTGGCTCCCATATGATTTTCACAACATCTTTCATGTATTTATTTCAGAACATATTCTCATTCTTTGTAACTTACACATCTTAAGAGTGGCGCACTAAAACCCTTTTTGTACAACAACTCCCCCAAAATACAAAAACGAGTTGCCCGTATCTTAACTCGAGCTCCTTCCTTTCTGTCTTTTGGCAACACCCCTTCTTTTAGATACGCTAGGATTGGAATTCTCCAATCTTTTTTTTCCTCTATTTCCCCTATCTCCAAACTCAAAACTGTATCCCGATCTACCAATAGAGTGATATTTCTATCATAACCTCCCACAGCCGAACTTGTAATTTTAGACAAAAACACAGCCTTCACATTTACCTCTCTCGGTATATGGCAGACCTCAATTTCTTTCAGTTTCTTTTCAAGGATCTTATATTTCTCCATATAATTTTCCATCATTTCTTCCCGAATCTCGAACTCCCCTCTTACTTGTTTGTACATCAATTGGGAATCTATATGTATAAGCACTTTAGATGCTCCCATGCTTATTGCCATATTGATTCCTCGTAAAATGGCCTCGTACTCAGCTTCAGTATTTGACAATTTGAAATCCAATCTCACAGCAAAACTACTCTCCACCCCTCGGGACTGATTAGCACAATGCCTACTCCACATCCCAAACTACCTACAGATCCATCCACGAATATTATCCATGTTCCTTCCTCGGTCATGTCTTTTGTTAATTCCTGCACGAAATCCGCTAAGGCCTGTGCCTTAATGGCAGTTCGGTTTTGAAATTCTACATCATACTCGCTCAACTCAATGGCCCATTTCACCAACCTTCCTGACACCTCGGGCTTACTCATCATAGCCTTCAGTGGTAAGTTTGTCCGCACAATTACTTTCTGTGACAAAAAGTATGGCCTCAACCTCCGGGCTGTTATCATCAAGGCTAAGCTGGTTTTCTCAATCTCTGCATATTTCATATCCGCATGCCTCAATACCTTGCTCACATAATATATTGGCATTTGTACCGAGCCTTCATCTCTTATTAATACCGTGCTGACACCCTATTCTCCTATCGAAATATAGAGGTACAACAGTTCCCCTGGTATTGGTTTAGTCAATACTGATATTCGACTAAGTAATCTTTTAGTTCCTCAAATGCTTTCCGGCACTCCTCATCCCAAACAAATTTTTTGGTTTTCTTAACACCTTAAAGAAAGGCAAACTCCTCTCTGATGACCTCGAGATAAATCTATTGAGAGCAGCTATCCTCCCAGTTAAGCACTGAACATCCTTTTCATCTTTGGGCTCGGCCATTTCTCGTATGGCTCTTACTTTTCCCGGATTGGCTTCAATTCCCTTTTCTGTCACCATATATCCCAAAAACTTCCCCGACTTCACTCCAAAAGCGAATTTCGTGGGATTAAGTTTCATCTTGTACTTCCTCAGCGTATCAAATGTTTTCGCCAGATCTTTCTCATGGTCCACAGCCTTCGCGCTTTTAACCAACATGTCGTCCACATACACTTCCATATTCCTCCCGATCTGGTCACTAAACATCTTGCCCACCAATCTCTGATACGTTCTCCCACGTTTTTTAACCTAAAAGGCATCACTACATAACAATAAGTACCAAAAGAGGTGGTAAAGCTCACCCTCTTCTGGTCTTCTTCTGCCAACCGAATCTGGTGATAACCTTGAGAGGCAACCATCATACTAAGCATCTCACATCCTGAGGTCGAGTCGACCAATTGATCTATTCTCGGGAGGAGGTAATAGTCTTTTGGGCATGCTCTGTTCAAATCCCTAAAATCTATGCACATCCTCCAATCGTCTTGCGTCTTAGGAACCAAGACGGTGTTGGATAACCATTCGGGAAACTGGATTTCCCTAATATGCCCCGCACTCAGCAGCTTATGTACCTCCGCTCGAATAATTGCCTCCTTTTTTGGACCGAAATTCCTCTTTTTCTGCATCACTAGTTTGTATGAAGGATTTACATTCAGTCTATGTTCAACAATGCTCGGGTCTATTCCCACTAGATCATTAGCAGACTATGCAAACACATCGGCATTGTTTCTCAAGAACTCCACCAGCTTTTCTTTAAGATCTTCTGGCAAGTTTTTCCCTATCTTCGTGACCTTACCCGGTTCTCCTGGCACTAACTCCACCCACATCGATTCCTCATTCGGCTGTACATGTTCCAACGGATCCTCATCTAGCTTGATGATTTTCTCTTTCCCCTTTCCATCATCGTGAGCCTCTCCCCTCTTGGCCATTTGGAGGCTTTCTACATACAATCTCCGTGCCATGTGCTGATCTCCTTCTACTTCTCCCACCTGATCATCCACTGGGAATTTCATCTTTAAGTGATACACTGAAACAACAACTTGAAATTCGTTCAGAGACAGCCTCCCAATCATCACATTGTATGACGAAGGGGCATCCACCACCAAGAATCTCACCATTCTAGTATTCCTGAATGGCTCTTTACCCAAGGACACGGGTAAGGTAACCATTCCCAATGGCTGAATCGTTCCTCCCGCAAAGCCAACCCGGGAAGTATCAACCATTTCCAAATCCACCTGCAAGTCCATTCGTTTATAGCATTCATAAAAAAATATATCAGCTGAACTACTTGTATCCACGAACACCCTCTGCACATCATAGTTCGCAATCGTTGCCGTAATGGCATCGCTATGCGGAGTCACAATGCCTCTCCTATCTTGCGGCCTAAACTGGATATTTGGCCCCACCGCTACTTGTTCAATCTTCATTTGCTCCTGAACCCTTTCGGCGGCCGCTGCTCTAACATAACTCTTTCTAGATCTCCGAGAATCCCTTCCGGATGGACCCCCAATAACCATATGTATAACCCCCCTCCTCGGCGGTGGAGGGGGAAGACTCTTCTCCTCTTCTGGCTTTTTCTCCTGCTCCTGCCTCTGTTGGTAATTATTCTGACCCCTCCGGTAATTACCCTTCGATCTCCTCTTATCCACATACACAAATTCTTTCAAGTGCCCCACCTGGATCATCCTTTCGATTTCATCCTTCAAGTGGGTACACTGCTCTGTGGTGTGCCCATACTCATTGTGAAAACGACAAAATTCATTGCTCTTCTCTTTCCTAGGAACTTCTGAATACGTCCTTGGCCACCTCAAGTCGGGGTGTCTCTCGATTGCTGAGAACACCTCTCCTTGAGAAGCCACTAATGGAGTGTACTTATCAAATTTAGGCCTCCCTCCTGACACTTCAATCTTTGATTTCTTCTAGGGCGTTTTATCTTTCTTGTCCTCTCCCTTATCTCTCCTTTTACTCCCTTATTCCTTCTTCATTTTCCTAGCTTCCTCCAGATTAATGTACCTCGGTGCCCTAGACAAAAGTTCATCAAAAGTTTTAGCCGGTTCAATTACCAAAGATTCGAACAATTCTCCATCCCTCAGTCCCTGAGCCAATGCGTTTGTCAAAATCTCCGGGCTAGCTGAGGGTACCTCCAGCTTCGCTGTTGTGAAGCGCTGGATGTAGCTCCTCAACCCTTCTCCCTCCTTCTGCTTGATACTGAAAAGTGTCAAAGGGGCATTCTGATACTACTTGCAACTAGTGAACTGGTGCATAAATACCGAGCTAAATTCATCGAAATTCCTTATAGAGTTCGGAGAAAGTGGGAAAACCATTGTTCTTGATTTGGTGAGAGTTATGCCGAACACCCCTGCACATTACTCCGTCCGAGAACCTATGTAGCAACGCTGCATTTTCGAATTGGCAAAGATGATCCCACGGGTCCGTCGTGCCATCATACTCAAAACTCAGGGCTCTGTTGGAAAATGGTAGCTCGTCAGCCATCACCTCCTTCATAAATGGTGTCCCTCTTCGAACTCGAGGGACGAAAGCTCCTGCCGGCGCCCCTGCCACTCTTCTTCGTACCTCCCTTACCTCCCTCTGGAGGTCGTTCATCCGCTTCGACCAATCTGGATCTTCCGTGGTAGTATATTCCGTAGCATGAGATGAGTGTTCCTCTTCCACCACCGGATCTCGCCGTCCCCTGTCACCCCCTTCTGGATTTCTAGCCTCCTGCGCCCCCACCGGGGTGGTGACAGGAGGTGGTGGCGGAACCAGGTGGCTCAGCCTCCGCTCTACAGCCTGCTCTACCGCTGCAGTGACAAAATTACCCAATTGCTCAAAAAACATGGGCCCCAAGACCCCTGCCCCCGTCGAAGATAAGGGAACAGAGCCAACCCCTGTTACTCCCGGATTCTCCCGGTGTACATTGCCTACCGGAGGTGGTGGTCGATGCACACCTCCTTCAAACCTCACGCCCTAGCCCAATAGTTCCCACAGACGGCGCCAATTTGGTGTTACCTGAAAAAGTCCGATGATGATACTGGCAAAAATTCGCCATGTATTTACCGAGCTCTGCCGTGCGTACTAAATACCTACAAAAAAGGGAGGGCCGAAGGGTTGCTCCGGCGTACCCTTTCCGACGCTCAAGTCAAATATCACTTCTTAGTAAAGAACAACTCAAATATGTCACAAAGTATAAAAATGTATTAGCCTTAATCATACCTGGTAGATGCCTATTTATAATGCTTACCATTAGGGTTTCCGGGTTTTCCGAAAATGGTTAAGGAGAATCTGTCAGATGTTTGTTACCAAATATTATCTAATTTGATGAGTTTAAGTTATGCTCTGAAATATACCGAGCTCAGGTACCAATCCCGAGCACTCTGGGCCTTAATGCATCACTGGGCCGGAAAGAAGAATTCTTCATGGGCTTTGAGCTGGACCTTGGCTGTCATGGACTACTCATCAGCTCAACCCACTTTATGTCGAATCATACCTTATTTTGAATAAATTTAATGTTACTCACATTCGTATAAAGTTTTGAATTATAATACAATACATATATGATAATGATATTATTAGGATATATTCTAGTTAAAAGCAAATTATAAATGAAAATGTATCGAAGAACAATACTCATTGTTTCTAACAATCAAATAGAATACCCTCAAGCATGATGATAATGTTCATAAAACTTAAAACAACAGTAATGATAACAATAATAAGAGTAGGATTCTGAAACCAAATGTCCCCACCCCAACTAGCTTGCTGCGTCGCAAATTACATACATGATAACTTTTTGGACTTTCGACTTTGATTCTCCCCCGTTTTTTATCTCAAGATCGAGTTCAATAATAACTCGGACAAGAGATAAAAATTGTCTGTTTCGCATATATATTGAACATTACTTTTTTTTTAATAAGTTGGAAGTAGTGGTTCGAGGGGAAGGGATTAATTTCAAAGAAACTGAAAGATACAATGTTCGAACGTTGATCAACACTCTTTTAAAGAGTGAGCGATACCACTTAAGCTACAAGCTCGTGGTATATGTATTGATCATTACATTAACAAGTCAAGACCATTGTGTTAGAAAAAAATTAATCAATTCATACCCCAAAATCATCAAGTAAATTATTAAGAAAGAAATACGAAATTTAATCTATATCGGAAGCGTACCTTAAATTCATTGACACAAAACTGGTACCTTAAAATCTATGTTGACGCCATGAGGAAGAGAGAAGAGTGAACGATCATTTGACTTGGGACCATAACCCTAATTAAGAGTTCTTTATATACTGGGTCAATTAAGGGTCTATCAATCCTAATTCACTAGTATTGGGTCTCCACAAATGGCAACGCTCATACCATTTAGATATTCCTAGATCCTTACTAGATTATACCACTTAATAAACAATACTAATTTAGATAGTCCATAATGTAATTGTAGTTGCATATGTAAGTCCACACGATAAATTAATAAAATTCCAACACATTGCAGTTACGTACATTCAAATTCACTTCATTTGTAGCAATGGAAATTTTGTTTCGCTGACTATTTTGTGGTCCTGTTTCATAGTTTCTAACTAGGGCTGCAAATGAACCAAGCTGCTCGCGAGCTATTTGAGTCTCGGTTCGATAAAATATTCGTTCTAGATCGTTCGTCAAGCTTAACGAGCCGAACTCGAGCCTAAAATTTGAGCTCGAACTTTTTAACGAGCCGAACTCGAGCTTACAGGTATTCGACTCGAAAGTTCGCGAAGATATTCATTTATAGGCTCGCTAGCTTAGGCTCGAGTTTGGTTCGTTTTTACAGACTCTCGAGCCTATGCTCGAGTTCGATTCGTTGGCATGCTCGCGAGCCTAGGCTTGAGTTCGATTCGTTAATTGAGCTCGTGAATGTGTTCGTTTACAGGCTCGTTAGCTTGTGTTTGAGCTCTGTTCGATAATTAAGCTCGTGAACATGTTCGTTTATAGGCTCCTGAGTCTATGTTCAAACTCGTTTGTAAAATAATATTATTCCTTGTAAGAAACTATATATCTAAGGATTAAGGCTAGACAAAATATTAATCAAACTTACAAAATCAAAATCAAACGAATCCAATAGTATAATATAAAATAATATAGTCTATATAGAATCACATATATAATAATGAGGTGTACTTATAAAAGTGATGGTTTTGGATATTTTAAAATTATTTGTTTTTGTTAAAAATTAAAATATTAAGAAAATAGTTTAGGGAACTAAGAAGTATCTAAACAAACCAACAAAATTCGTATTATATCACACAAGACTAAAATCATAATACATAATAACATAGTTTATATAAAAGCACAAATATAATATCAATCATATATACTAAAACAAAAAATAAAGTTGACACGTGTCATTTGCTCATCAAACTTGGATATTTGTTAAAACCAAGAATATAAAGGAAAAATAATATCAACTCTAAATTGTACATAGCTGACAAATAGTTTGGAAACGTCAATATCGATTCATTCCACTCCTTTGCATATTTTTATTGACAATCTATTAGTTCAAAATCTATATTTTTTTGTAGAAGATTTTTTCTCATTTGAATTAATAATATATTTTTGAATTTAGAAGATAACAAATTTAAAAGAAAAATAATCTAAAAATATGGCATTCTATGAACAAATTTAAAAGATAATAAATAATCCAAAAATTAAATCAGGATTCATCTTTGAAATTTAATTTCTTTTAATATTTACCATATTAAATAAACTGCAAAAAAACAAAAAGAAAGAAAAATAATTGACATTGATAATTTTTTAAGAATCGAGAATATAAAGAAAAAATAATTCAACTCAAATTTGTACACAACTCACAAATAGTTTGGAAAAGTTAATGTCGAGTCATTCATCTCCTCTGTATATTTTATTGACAAAGATTGTATTAGTTCAACATGTATATTTTTTTGTAGAAGATATTCTCTCATTTGAATTGATAATATATTTTGAATTTAGAAGACAACAGATTTAAAAGATAAATAATCCATAAATCAATGATTCTATCTATACTATTTTAAAATTATATTATATTATATATATGTATAAATATATAGAAATGGGAAAAGAAAAAAATAAAAAAATTTATTCGTTCAAAATATATATTGTTTATTGAATATATTCTCTCATTTGAATTAATAATATAGTTTTGAATTTAAAAAATAATAATTTTAAAAGATAACAAATAAATCAAAATCAAAGATTCTATCTACGCTATCTTTTGAAACTTATTTGTGAACAAATACCATGTAACACGCGGTTGTTACTCTAATTGAGGCATATTTAAAAAAGTGTTGGTTTGGAATATTTTTAAATTTTTTTATTTTGTTTAAAATTAAATTATTTTAAAAAATTGAATAGTTTGGTGAGAACTAAAAAGTATTTAGTCTAAAAAAACTAATAAAACTCGTGTATCATATGAGAGTTACCTAGTATTAATTATAGATTTTGAATTAATAATTAATATAATCATCAACTAGTATTATTTTATCATAAATTCATAAGCATATTACAAATGTTTAAAACATCACATATAAATTTTAAAATATTATTTTTATTAATAATTATCCAAAATTAAAATTTATTAGTTAATTATGATTCTAAAAACTTATGGTAATTTCATTTATGGTTTATTTTTTAGTAATATGTAAGATTTTTACTAAATCTTATGCATTTGATTTTTACTTTTTAATGCTACAACAAGTGATTTAGTTTTAATATGAAATTTGATTAAAAAATAAGGACAATTTAACATATATTCTAAGCTTCAACTAACTCGAACTCGATCTTTAATGAGCTCGAGTTTGCTTTGACGAGCTCGAATTCGAGCTTAACCATATAACGAGTCTTTACGAGCCGAGCTTGAACTAAGCTCGTTAAAATTTAAACAAGACTTCAACGAGCCGAGCTCATTTAAGCTTAAACGAGCCGAGCTTGTTTAAGCTTAAACGAGCCTTTAACAAGCCGAGCTCGTTTAAACTTAAATGAACCTTTAACGAACCGATCTCGAGCTAAGCTCATTTAAGCTTAAACGAGCCTTTTACGAGCCAAACTCGAGCTAAGCTCGTCGAATATGTTAAACGAGTTTTTTAAGAGCCGAGCTCGAACTGTTCGCGAACTACATAATTTTTAAACAAGTCGAGCTTGAACTCCATTAGGAAAGATCGAATTGAACTTGAGCTGAACTCGAGACAATCCAAAAACTAAACGAGCCGAATTCGAGCCTGTTCGGCTGTTCCTGTTCGACTCGATTCGGCTCGTTTACAGCCCTATTTTTAACACGGTATTTCTTTGCATTGTAGAAAGGTGAGCTAACTCATCATGCACTACTACAAAACCTTGAAAGACCATATAGTTGGGTTTAGGAGCAAGACTATGCAATAACTAAAACCATAATCTTTATTATCACAATATAGTCGTGGAAAATTTAACGAGGAAAAAGAAATTGCCCTCTGAACCATTCGAGTTTTTCAATTTTGCCACCTAAACTTTTTGAGGACACTTTACCTCCTAAAGTTCACGAGTTTTGCATATAGCCTCCTCCGACTCGCCGCCGACAAAATATTCCACCAGATGCACGGGCAAAATTGTCATTTGACTCAAATTATATTAATAATACCGATATTTTAGCAACAAAACCAATAAATCTAAGTGTAGTTATTGGTGTATTGATCTTTTTTGGAAATGGAGTGTGTGTGAGTTATTTGTTATTGCACTTTACCATCTAAATATTGTGTGATTGTCACTTTGCCATATAATTTTTGAGTGATTTACACTTGGCCACCTCTATTAAAAACAAATACATTTATTTTTTTTATCTTTGTTAAATTTCTTGATCAAAAATAATAAATTTAACTAGTATTCACTTCAGTAAAATATATTATCAATACAATTATTTTATGATATTGTCCTTTTTAACTTACTTAATTTACTGCTTTTTCATAGAAAAATTAGGAAAATAACTATTTTTACGAATTTTGAAGTGAAAAATATTATAATTATACAACAATTTCAGTTTTATAATATAATAATATATTTGAAAGATTCATTTTATAAATTCAAGTACATTTCAAAAACATAAAAGTATTGCAACATTAATGAACTACATTATTTATATTTTACAATATTGTATAGAATTTTTAACGTACGGTTCAAACTTATTACTACCTAATTTATTTTATTTTTTCTTAAGCTTAGGCTAATTTATTTATGAAAGTTCATTCTAACATATTAGAATTTATATTTGCCTATGTATATTAATTTATTTTCCTCAAAATGAATAAATAATTGTTTTTGTATATTTATTATTTGTGATTTGATAAAACAGATGAACATTAATTTCGAACTTTTTTAGTTTATAAACTAAAGTAAATCAAGGAAGTAAACTATAATTCTACAATTCTACAAAAACGTAAGAAAGAAAATATTATAAAATAATATTATTGATTATATATTTTATTGAAGTGGATACTAGTTAATTTTCTTATCAAAAAATTAAAAATATAAAAATAAATGTATATTCATATAACATTGTGATTTTTTCTAAATCGAGGTGGCAAAGTGCAAATCACTCAAAGTTTATATGGTCAATTAATAATCGCGCAAAGTTTACATGGCAAAGTGAAATAACTTTAGTATAATTTCGGTCAAATGAAAATTTTGCCTCCATGTGCATGACACATGACAAGATTTCAGTGAATATTCCACCGGCGGCGAGTCCCACGAGGGAATGTACAAAACCTGTAAACTTCAAGAAGTAAAATGTCCCAAGAAAACGTTTAGGTGACAAAGTCGAAACAATCGAATAGTTCGGATGGCAAAAAAAATTTCCTCAAATTTAACTGTATTCAAAATAGTTAACCTCTACGGTTGACTAATAATCGAAGTCTTATTTACATTTAAGACCACGATGAACGTACAATAAACCGTTGTTTTTATCTAACCGTATTAAATAAAAGGCTACGCATCAACAACAACTTATAGTGATATTGCTTAATCTAGAAAGCAAGTTGATCTACAAAATTTTTATATTGGTTTGACCAAACAGGATAATAGGATATCAAATTATGGAATAAAAGATGAAATACAAATTTGAAATATAGGATCTCGTATCAACAATAACATGCGATTTTTTTCCACACATATTTGATACGTGTAAAATATACGTGCATTTAGGAGTTTAAAATGATATATAATTGATACATTTGCATGTATGTTTAGTGTGTTTTTACTTGGTTTCCTTAGAAGGGAATGATACTGCGTATTCTTGTAACTTTTTATAGGAAACAAAGCTTAATCGAAGAAACATCAGTTGGAAGGCCCGGATAGGATTGACGAGTGCAAAGAGAAGATTGAAAAGACGAAGAAACCGGACAAAAGTACGTCACACGGCCGGACCGTGTGGGACTTTCCCGTGTGATGAAGACTTGTCCATGTGAAGTACTTGGGAAGAAACAAGGGACGAAAACAAGCCGCACGGCCGGGCCGTGTGGAGTGGCCGTGTGATACTGCACGACCGGACCGTGTGACACACTGTTTTTGGATTTTTGTGTCCTTTTCCTACTCAAACTCTACAAGTGATCTCTCCAAGCACCTATATAAAGGACCCAAGTGTTGCACGAAAAATACAACATCCATACACCATACAACACACCAAATTACACAGAAACACAAGATCAAAGGTCTTCTAAGAGAGGAGGGCTAGGTTGTGAAGAACACCACAAGGCCTTTCGCCTTTACGGAAGCACAAGAGCTTCGAAGGCTTGGAAGAAGAATTCATCCTAACAAGAAGGGGTTTTCTTTCTTAGTTTAGATCTCTTGTTTGTACGTAAACGATGTCACAATATTGATTTCAAGTTTGTCTATGAATTTGTTATCAATGTTTGGCTAATCTTTTGGATCTTAGGGCATAATCAAAACTGTGGATTCATGTTAAATCTTAATTAATTGTTTTCTTATTTGATTCATGTATTCTATTTTATGAATTCGAGTGTTTATTCTTAATTGTCAATTATCTTATCAATAATTTGCATGTCATACTTGTTAGTCCATAATCCGGGAGGTGAGTTCTAACATTACGAAAATTGAATTCATACATAAACAGGGTAATGTATCGGGAGATTACTTATGTTTGTGGGGAGTATTTCAATTCAAAGATCTTTTGGGAGTTAATAATACTTGTGATGGATCGGGAGACCTCAATTTTTATTAATCTACTTTTTATGCGCCACCCGAAAGGGGGAATAAACTATTTTAGGAATTGAACCCATAGAAACGCATGATTTGGTTATTGAAACTTTAATTGGATTTAATATTGAAGAAATATGTTGAGATTATGTGCCTAAGAGTGCTTCTGTGGTTGTTGAAAATACTTGTGGGGTTCGCAAATTTATTTATTTTTCTTTATTTTCGATTTTATTAAAACTTGATATTCAGTCACCTCGATAAAATTGGAATGCGATGTTATTATAGCCTAAGTATTTCGTAGTCATCCCTGAGGAATACGACATTGCTTGTCATTATCCTATAAACTACACTGTACACTTGCAGTATAGAGATCCGAATATTTCTGGCGAACAAGTTTTTGGCGGCGTTGCCGGAGATTGAAAGATTCTATTTAGATGTAGTAATAAGTAGTGTTCAATTTTAATTGAAGCTTTTGTAAATAAATTTTTTTTTTATTTTCTTTTTTTAAAAGTTCTTTTATTTTTTCGATTTTTTGTAAATAGTTTTTTCCGATTTTCTTTTGTAAATATTTTCTTTTTGATTTTTTTTGTAAATTTGTCTTTATTTTTTATTTTTGTAATATATTTTTATTTTTGATTATTTTTTCTTTTGTGAATTGTAAATATTTTTTTTGTTTTTTGTAAATAATTATTTATTACTTTGTTTCTAACATCGTTTTTGTTGAATGCGAGACTAAAATCTTTGGAGACACAAGTTGCCCATAATCGCACTGTAGTGGGAGGCCAATATCAAAAGGACAAATTTCCAGGCGATACTGAACTTAATCCGAGAAAACAGTGCAACGCTATTCGTCTGATGGATGGTACATAATATGAGGGTTCAAGGATTTCAACTGACACGGTTCAACGACAGTGATGTTAAAAATCTGAAGTCTGGCTAAGACGTAAAACTTAGCGCTTTGTGGGAGTCAACCCAAGAGGCGTCGCGACAAACCTTGGGGTAAAAAAAAAACTTCACACGACCGTGTGGAATTCCACACAGGCCGTGCGAGCGACTGAGACCAGCCACACGAGCAGGCCGTGTGAGCTGCACACAACCATGTGGCTGGAGACAGAGCGAAACCGAGATTGCCCAGGGCAACACGACCTGGCCGTGTGAATTATCTAGGTAAGTACTCTTCAGGTATTCTTCTTTCTATTGATAATTTCCTCATATGTTCGGAACGAATCATATTTTTTAAGTTTGGGAGGATTGTCAAGATTGCGTAATTTAGTACTTTTTGCATTTTGCATTGCATTTGGGATTGCATGTAGAGCATAAGAAAAACAAAAAAAAAAATTGCATACAAATTTTTGATTTTTTTATTATTATTATTTTTTTGATTTTTTATTTTGATTGTTTAGCACGTTTATCGCTTTTGCATGTTTAATTGCTTTTGTGTAGATTTTTAATCAAGATTTTCGAAAGAGCACATCTTCCGTATGATTTTACTATGAGCATTTAATTTTATGAGATGATATATTTTTGTGAATAATGCAATGAATGGTTAAGGAGACGTCTTTTATTTGTTTGATATTAGTTAAGAAAATTGGGTATTTGAGCATGTTGTGAAAAATAAGCATGTGAACTTTTATGATTTAAACTGCTTTATCTTATGCTACTTATTTATTTTCTTGAGTGTATCATTCATGATTGATAGAACTTTAGAACTTGTTCTGGTATCTTCATTGAAGCTATGTGTGTGTGCAATTTTTGGAAATGATGTAAGGCCATCTTTGTTTAGCTTACTTAGCTTAAAAAGCCTACCTATGAACTCATGATTCCCTAGTTAGCCACTTTTTGAGCCAAAACTTTTTATTGTTAGCCACATGGATCTTTAAGATTGAAAAAATGATTTTATCCCTAAAATTTCTTGAGTTTATAGAAAATGAACAAGTGTGGGGGAGATGTGGTGAAAATTTTGAAAAAAAGAGAAAGTTGGCAAAAGAAAGAGGGATGAGCAGAAAAAAGTGAATGACGAATTTATGAAGCTCGAAAAAGAAAGAAAATCTCTGGAAAAAAAATAGAGAAAATCAAGCAAAAGGAATAAAGAAAAGAAAAAAAATTCTGAAAATTGTAAAAAATTGAGAGTTTGAGGCTAAAAGGAAAAAAAAGGCAAAAAGGCCAAGAATGATAAAGGAGAAATAAGGGTGGAGTGTTTCCCTCAAAAAAAACAAAAAAATAAGGGTGGAGTTGAGTTGAACAAGAAAAATATCTTGAAAAGAATGAATTTTATGATGAAATTGAGTTGGTAAATTGCAAGTTTGCGTACTTAAATTCTATTTGCTCAAGTCAAGTCACTCAATCCAAATTTTCTCTACACTTACCAAAGAGCCTACATTTCAACCTAATGAGAAGTTCTTTTTTATTCTTAAATTGTGCATACAAAAGTGGCAGAGTTGTTAGACGATTTGCAAGCATATGGTAGTTCTACATTCACTGAATTGATTTTGAGCGTAAACACTTACCATACACGTTGAGAGATGAGTGATACACTACTTCTTGTAAGTCGCGATGTCTAGTACCCGAGAGAGTATTAATTATACCGAACTTGTGATTGATGACTTCTTGATAATGAATTTCATGGTATACTTAGATATGGAGTCAAATGAGATTGAATGTTTATAGTGTTCTTGTGTGTTCTTTGTACCCATTGAGATTATTTTTTATAAATTGCTCGAGGACGAGCAATGCTTTAAGTTCAGGGGATTTTGATACCTGTAAAATATACATGCATTTAGGAGCTTAAAATAATATATAATTGATACATTTGCATGTATATTTATTGTGTTTTTACTTGGTTTGCTTAGAAGGGCATGATATTGCGTATTCTTGTAGCTTTTTGCAGGAAACTGAGCTTAATCGAAGAAATCGGACCAAAACACATCACACGGCCGGACCGTATAGGACCACACAACCATGTGACTTGCCAGTGCGATGAAGACATGTCCGTGTGAAGTTGGAGGGGACGAAAACAAGTCGTACGGTTGGACCATGTGAGATCACACGACCGTGTAGAGTGGTCGTGTGATGCTGCACGGCCGGACCGTTTGACGCGCTGTTTTCAGATTTTTGTGTCCTTTTCCCACTCAAACTATACAACTGATCTCTCCAAGCACTTATATAAAGGACCCACGGGCTGCACGAAAAATACAACATCTATATACCATACAATACACCAAATTACACAGGAACACGAGATCAAAGGTCTTCTAAAAGAGTAGGGTTAGGTTGCGAAGAACGCCACAAGACCTTTTGCCTCTATGGAAGCACAAGAGCTTCGGAGCCTTGGAAGGAGAATCCATCCTGACAAGAAGGGGTTTTCTTTCTTAGTTTAGATCTCTTGTATGTACTTAAACGATGTCACACTATTCATTTCAAGTTTGTCTATGAATTTGTTATCGATGTTTGGTTAATCTTTTGGATCTTAGGGCATAATCAAAATTGTGGATTCATGTTAAATCTTGATTAATTATTTTCTTAATTCATTCATGTGTTCTATTTTATGAATTCGAGTGCTAATTCTTACTTATCGATTATCTGATCATTAATTTGCATGTTATACTTGTTAGTCCATAGTCCGGGAGGTGGGTTCTAACAAGACAAAAATCAAATTCAGATATAAACAGGGTAATGTATCGGTAGACTACTTCTGTTTGTGCGGAGTATTTCAATTCAAAGATTTTTTGGGAGTTCATAATATATAGTTGTGATGGATCGGGAGACCTCAATTATTATTAATCTACTGTTTATGCACCACCCGGGAAGAATAATAAACTATTTTAGGAATTGAACCCATAGAAATGCATGAATTGGTTATTGAAACTTTAATTGGATTTAATATTGAAAAACATGTTGAGATTATGTCTGGGTTCTTCCGTGGTTGTTAAAAATACTTGTGGGGTTCGCAATTTTTTTTTATTTTTAATTTTACTAAAATTTGATATTCAGTAGGACACTTTTGTTTCGTAGGACACTTTTGTTTTAACCAAAGCGAGATGACAACTATTACAGTCCACATAATGAAAAAGTGCCAGGATGTTCGACAAAAGAGTGCCCATCGGGTCACAACTCACAAGGTTCCTCCTCGATATATAAGGCTCATAATAATCAGGTTCGTGGAATCGGAGCAAGGTCGTTGAATAAGAAATTTAACTCACTTTTCCATTTTCCTCTATATCCAGTTTAACAATTCCCATAATTAGGAACACTTGAAGAGTTGTCTGGTTAAATATGCTAAATGCAACAATCTTTCAAAGAATAAAAGGTTCTTTGGTGACTTTGAACGACTCCTATCACCATATTTTTACTATTAAGGGATAATAACAAAACTAACCCTCATGTTTAGCCTAATTATAAAACGATCCAGTTATCTTTCAATACTACACATACCCCATTGATTTTTATTTCTATTTTATAAATTGCACCATCAAGAGAGGGTATTTGTTTTTTTTTAATAATTTGGGAGTATTGGTTGGAGGGGAGGGGATAAATTTCAAAGAAACTGAAAGATACATGGTCCGAACCCTGGTTAATACCCTTATAAAGGGTTAGTGAAGAGAGGGTATTTGTTAAGTAAATACAAACTTCAAGGGTGAGTTTGACACTTTAAGAGGGTATTTACATGGGCGTAGCCAGGATTTCCGGTCAGAAATTCTTTCGTTTTGATAGGACGAATGTCAGACCGATATTTGAAAAAAAAAAGAAAAAAGAGGCAAATATCGTACTTGTAACAATTCTTTGTGGATTATCATAATATGCAATTATGGTTTCTCTCGAATGAATTCTTTTGATACACTACAAGAAAATAATATAATTCCAACAAAATAATTCCAACGAAATAGAAAACTGTTGTAATTTTTAAAATTCCAATGCTACATTATACCGTCGGAAAAATTCCAATGAAAATTCCAACGATAAACAAAACCGTTGGAATTTCTATTGGAATTTAAAATTTCAATGGAAATTCAAACACCACAACAAACCGTTGGAAAATTCCAACAGTAATAAAATCATTGGAATAAACCATTGGAAATACTATTGGAATTTTAAAAATTACAACAAAAATTCGATCGCTAAGACATACCATTGGAAAATTCTAATGGTAAACAAAATATTGGAATTAATCATTGGAATTTTCGTTGGAGTTTCTAAAATTCCAACGGAAATTCCGATGGTACAACAAGTTGTTGAAAAAATTCCATTGGAAACTCAAATACCATTGGAAAATTTCAATAGGGGTTTAAAAGATTTGATATTATTATCCATATTGATAAAATGTATCTTCTCTTCTGGAGTCAATCATATTAAATCTATATAGTTAAATGTGCTTAACTTGGGACAAATTAAAGATGTGTGACCTACTGAGAAGTTAAATATATTAGATAATGAGATAAAATGATTAAGCATTCCAATGGATATATACCATTGGAATTACCATTGGACTAAATTCCAATGGCATAACTCCGTTGGAATAACTGTTGGCGTTTTTTCTAACGATTATATATATATTCCAATGGTATAACTCAGTTAGAATTAGTGTTGGAAAAATGTTGGAGTTTTTTCCAACAGTTGTATATTCCAATGGATAAATACCATTGGAAGTACCGTTGGAATATTTTTCTATTGGAATTTTTCCATTCCAATGGCCATTTTACCAACGATGTATTTTCTTTTGAAATTTCTGTTGGAATCAAAAATTCCAACGGTAATTGGCGAAATTTTAACAGATTTTTTCTGTTGGAATTTCCTTATTTTCTTGTAGTGAAGTGATTTATTCAAAAATATATTCTAAATTAATCACCAAACAATTATTATTATTATGAAATAAACTTTTAGATACAAAAATTCATTCGAAAAATACTTCCGAAAAATTGTTCATTATCAAGTTTGGAACATATATCTCTGTATATAACAAACAAGAAAATCATTTATCCACTCATATATCTTAAATGGACCATGTAATTTTTAATATTTTGGGTCAAGACAGTAAGATTCATTGGCTTTTAAAATTTTAATTAACTCGATTTTTTATACGAACTAGACCTTCGGCTGAATTTTCAGTGGCGGTATAACTCAGATTTAATAAGGTCACTTCGAGATCCAGTGTGATCCGCCGACCGCACTCATACTGAGCTAGCTCCACCCATACGTATTTATGATTTTGAAAGATAATTGGAGGTTTATTGTAATTAGACTAAATTTCAAATGTAGTATTTGTAATGACCCTATTATTAAACTTTTGAGTACAAATCCTCTTTATTTAGAAAAAAAATTAGATTTTGCGATTGACATATTATGAGAAAAAGGGTCTTGCTAGGATTGGTGGGTTGTATAATTTCTTATAATATTTACAAAAAGCAGGGGCTCAACCTTGCTACAAAAAAAATCAAGTTATGTATTAAAATTACAAACACCTCTTGAGGTTTGTTTTTGTTTACATAAAACAAGAAACATTCTTTATAGATGCAATTTGTAAAATACAAGCATATGTCAAGAGCGTATTTGTAATGTTAAAAGATAATCGAGTATTTTTTTTTATGCTAAACATCAAGAGATAGTACGAGTATTGTTCCTAATTTCTATATAGTGCACCTTCTAAACTCTATAGTCTATATGCTTATATCACATGCAAGTTAATTATTCATTACATGGGCAATCTGATGACTCGCCGTAATTAATTTATCTCATGCCTTTTTGTTTCATTACACTGGATGGTTTATTATGTCGGATATTGCACGTAACATCTAAATTTACTGTCAAAAATTGCCCGTGTCAAAATCTTCCATCTTGGCAATTAAAACAATATATATCGTGCAAATAAGGAAGCAATTTACCAATATTTTAGTAAACAAATCAAGTCACGCCAAATCAAATCACAATCTTGTGATTATGACAAGATATGCAAGACATAATATAGGCGGAGTGCAAGTTTCCAACTCATAATGGAAAACGACGACTATAGAACCCTTTTTTATTATATTTTTAAGCTATATTTTTTCAGTTCAAGTGTGTAATTCGTTAAGAAACAAAAATTAGTTTCTTACCATAAGAAATAAGTTGGAATAAATGTATGAGTTCATAATTTTCTGTAAAATTTTCATTTAAGCCACACCAAAAAATTGTTAATATTCCCATTTCTTATTTTATTTTTTTGGAAATTGGTTTGGTGTTATTTTAATTTAAAGTATTAAAACTAAAACACTCAATTTCAAAGGCCCAATAAGTAAAGGTCCAATTATTAGCTTGACTTTTAAGTCTGAGAAAATTACACAAAATACCATTTATTTTGAAAAAAGGCCAAAAATACCACCCCATCCCAAATATACCCTAACCGGTCATAAACATGACAAATATACCACCTATGTACGAAACCCAATTCACGAAATCTAACCAATTAACATTAGCCCCCAACACACACACACACAGTCCCATCGTGTTGAACCCTCAATTCTCCCCAACTAAACCTAACCAGTAACCACCATTCCAAATCCCCAAACATACATATATACATACATAATAATAATTATTATTAAATTAGTAATCTGAGATGGCCTCTACCGATGACCCCACCAACGTCGCCGCTGCAATTAACTTCAACGTAGAAGAAGACCTCCTCGACGACGACAATGACGATGAAAGTTCCGATCACGACGATGATGATTCCGCCGCTTCCGCCGCCCTCGCCATTGATCGTCCTCCACCTCCTCCTCCCTCCACCTTGGGTCCCGCTTCACGAACCCGTCTTGCTTTCCTTCTTTCTCTCTCTCTTGCTTGGCTCGCAGGATGAATATGTTTTCCTTCAGCGATTTGGTTTCCTGGCTTTCTTCTTTTTTTGTGTTGAATGCAAATTTAAATGATTTGTTGATTTTGTGTTGTTGATACATGATTTTTCTGTGTTCTTTTATTATTTTGTGATTTGATTGTTTCGAAGTTGTTTCTTTTATGTTTCTTTTGTTCTGTATTTTCCATTGATTTGTTCTTTTTTATTGTTTTTAATTTGTTATGTTATCTATCCTGATTTGTGTTTTTTTTATTTCTTTTGTAGTGAATGTGGGATTTTTTGTTGCTTGTTATGCCGAGCACTTTATTGTTGGGAAGGCTATGGACGTCGAAGCGTTCGAGATAGAGAATGAGCAAGCAAGACTCAATCATCTCGCTTAACAATCATGCTAAGTTGAAGCTGCAAAATGGTGATGACGATGACAACGACATTGAGTTTCTACCTCCACTTCCTAATGATTTTAGAGAATTGTTATTATGTAAATCTTAATGATGGTGTAATCAGTTGAAACATGTAAGAAACATAAATGAAACATGTAAGAAACAATTGTGAAACAGGGGATCATATGATAAAAGTTTGTAGTAAATTCCTTTTAAATTTAGAGAAATAGTGTAGTTTTTCCACATATACTCTTGAGCTTTTTTTTTTTTGTCATCCTTGTAAATGTTGATCTTCCTTCTTTTCGATGTCTGCATGTCTAATCTTGAACTAAAAATCTCACGTACTCTAGCAAAGTTGTTACTAGTAGGTCTTTCCACGCTACAATTGATGCATTCAATAATTCTACGATGTTGGAAGTCAATACAAAGTATTTTTGGTCCTGACAAAGGAGTCGTATCCATTTCTCGTAGTCGATGATGGACAAATAAGCTCAAATTTTCGAATTGAATTTGTTGTTCCAATATTTCTTTTAGGGTCTTTGAATGTGCGGTCCATTGGAATCGATATTCTTGTTATCTCAAAGTTGGTATACTCTCTATTTTCTTCCCATTGTCCATTGTGGCATACCACAGATTTTTCTCCATGCAATCGTGAAATTCAATGAAAAGTTGGCTAAGTGAAACATATAAGAAACATAAATGAAACAACTATGAAACAACAGAGAAACAACAAACATGTTTGAAACAACAAAATAAGAACAAAGCAAAAAATAAGCGGAAAATGGTATTTTTGTCAAAAATCAGCGGAAAATGGGTATTCTTGTCAAAAACCAGCGGAAAATGGTATTTTTGTCAAAAATCAGCGGAAAATGGGTATTCTTGTCAAAAACCAGCGGAAAATGGTATTTTTGTCAAAAATCAGCGGAAGATGGTATTTTTCAGGGATTTGGGCTGGAAAGTTGGGTATTCATGTCCTTTTCCCTTTAAGTTTTATCTCAAAGAGAAACGACAACGGTCGGTGATCTTCCTAAAACCGGGCCCACCACACCTAATTAATTAATGGACCATTGGCTTAGACGTGCAGGTTTATTGCTATACATATCTTTAGAGCTAATTAATTAATAGACCATTGGCCTGGACGTGCAGGTTTATTGCTACACAATATGTATATTTAGAGCTTTATAAATAGATTGCATCGAGCAATCATCATTATCTGGATTTAAAAAATGATTTCAATAACAGCTGCAAACTGTGTTACTCTTCGGCCTACTGAACTCTTCTTCACTTTTTATTCCTTATTAAGTATTTAATTATGGGATAAGTGTTATTTTATATTTGTTATGTCATTGGGAATTTCTTTGAATTATACATTGATCACATAACATATATAATTTGTCAGTTATGCGATTTGAATTCAATTTCTTTTATATCATTGTGACAAGCTGGTGAATATATTTGTGTTATTGCTTGGTGATGTTGTAATATTTTTCTTTTCGAGTGTGTAGTATAATATTATTTTATAGTGATCTTATAAAAGTTTCAATTATGTACAATTGTCATTTCATATAATATATTTGAAGAGATCGACAAATTTCAATATATAAGAGATGACAAGCAAAGCTTTCAATGAACAAAATATATTTTAATTACCTTATTTTTTAATAAATTTAATGTTATTCACCTTAGTATAAAGTTCTGAATATTACAATACATATAATAAATGTATTTATATTATTATACACTAGAAGAAAAATCCAAAAAGACAACAGTTTTCACCGTTGTCTATTAAGAAAAAACACTGTTGTAGAAAGTGGTGTTGTAAAAGGGGTACTAAATGACAACAAAAAAATGAATATAAATCCGTTATATTGGGTTAAACTTGTAAAGTATTGATGAGTGGTAAAATATCAAACTTTATATTTTTGATTTTTATTTTGATTGATCAAAATCAATGATACTGTAAATTGTTAATTCAATATCACCATGAGCCTTATAGCTCAAGTTTCAGGATAAGTTAAACTTGCCTAATATATAAAAGGCACAAAACTCCGTAAATCAACATTAAAAGCACTAAGTTTTTTTCTCCCTCCAAATGACTTAAAATGAATTTTTTTATTGCAATATAATACTCAAAGCAGCCAAACAAGAAAAAAGCTCAAGAATAACATTACTTAGGAAAAAACACTCTGAATTTGCAGTTCAAATCATGCTGAAAGAGAACTAGCTAAGTTCAGAACTGAATATAAATGTCATGTTAGATTTCAAATTGAATAATTTTATCAAGTAAAATTGAATATTATCTTTAAACAAGGACCAATCTAACAATAGAAGGCATTGACCTTAACTGTTTCTATCATTGTTATCATTTTTCATTGAACAATACTAATCAATTTCTATTACATGTTACTCTGCCTTGTAAGTTGCTTTATAAAATAGATCTTCTTTATTGGAGGCGGATGATGTAGACATCATACAATTTTTCGCAACCAAAAGAGTCAGCCTGGGAGGAGAAAATAAAGGCAAATTAATAGATTTTCCCTCCCTACATTTTCTCCTTGAAGAATAAACAGAAGATAAAAAGAAAATTATGTTTTACCCTAAGCCCCACAGATTAAAATTTGCCGCGGTTCAAGGGGAACGGACAAGCATTGGAAGACCCATCCATGTCAGTTTTTCTGAAATTTGTACTAGTTATCACCAATAGCCAAAGAATAAGCAAGAAAGCATTACCCGATCTATTCACGTAGTCAAATATTCTGTATATTACAGTTTCAGCTGGAGATGGCAAATAATTGAAATGTTATTCACATGAAGAAATTGATATATACTTGCCTTCTCAACATTTCACCAACATTGCACAAGAAAATATAGAAGCACGATAGGTATTGGACAAACTACCGAAAGATCAAGAAAAAGATGTATGCTGTGCGCTATCCAACAGAGAGGTTTCTTTCTAACTAATGCACAAACAAAATCAGAAGAATAAAAAAGTTAACAGCATACTTTTTCTCGTTCAACAAAACTTTCAGGGAGAAAGTGTTTAAGAACAAACCAAGAAACATTAGATAATTAGAACTTAGAAGTACCTTGAAAGTGCTATGCAAATCAATCAGTTATGTTAAAATATATTAGAAGAAATGAAACTGTAGGTGCTCAAAGTATTTCAATTTTGATCGTATATAAAATATATTTGTACAAGCCGTTATGCTAAAATAAAAATTTGACTTGCATAATCCTATAAACAAATTGTATAGCTATACACTCTATTCTTCATAAATAGTTAAATTGTATAACCTATCTTGTAACAATGAAAGTTCTATCGAATTTTACCAAAACAATATTCCTGGAGATTAGCACAAAAACCAAAAATTGAATCAATTCAAAAAAATCACCATTGCTTGATCAACAAATCGACAATGCGCGAGCATTGAATCAAAGGCGTAGCACATAACACTAAAATGGTGGTTCGGGTTAGGGATCTGGAAAATCCTTCTCCACTTATTACGCAAGTTTTTTTGTCTTATGATCCTTATTGTAAGTGCAACAAGTTTATAGATCGAGCTAAAATTTGACAGGAAATGAGAATATAGTCCAGATCTGGAAATGCAATACCGATCCAAGATCCAGCGTTGAGTGCCGTAGGACTAGGAGAAATGGAGTCGGCGCTAGGTCCAGGAGCTTCGATTGGTGGCGCCGATGGGGCCGAGCAGCTTGGGAGCCGGAGCTGGAACCGTATGCTTCCGGCTCTTCTTCTTCCTAGGTTTTGGTGCATTAGCTGGTGCCTCGGTAGGAGGGGAAGAAGCCGAAGCCGGAGGCAACGACTCAGCTGGCGGCGTCGCGGCTTCAGGAGCTGGAGATGGTGGCGAGAGAACAGGGGCGACTGTCGCTGGTGAGCTCGTCACTAGCTCAGGAGCTGGCGGCGCCGGTGGAGAACTGACTGGATCTGAAGCTGGAGGGCTTGAAACTGGAGCCGAAGTCGGTGAAGCCGAGACTGGAGCCGCCACTGGAGTTGGAGTCGCTGTAGAAGGCGAAACGGCGGGTGGGGCGTAAACCTGGGTGGGGTGGAGCTCAATGTAAGACCAGCTAATACAAGTTTTTTTCTTTTTATTTATTATTTAAGATATTTTTCTTTTTATTTAAGATGTTTTTCTTTTTTTTTTTCCCTTAAGATGATAATACAATATTATTAATAATAGTTAATAAATTTGTTAAAATTGTTGCGTTTTTTCCATTAAATAGACAATAAGTTTTGTAAACTGTTGTATTTGACCCAAAAACACTGTTGTGGTAGACGTTGACCACAACATTTGCAAAATTATGTTGTCTTTAACGAATAAATTGTGTTATCCGACGACAGTTTTCTGATTAACTGTTGTTAATACTTTAACAGACAACAAATTAGTAAATAACTGTTGTCCTTTTAGTGTTGTCTTTCAGCATTTTTCTTGTAGTGTATGATATATTCAAGTTAAAAGCAAATTATAAATGAATATGTTTCTAAGAACAATACCCACTTACTATTTCTAACAATTAGGGGTCTAAACAAACAGAATTTTTCGACGAATAGCTCGTGAACGAGCTCAATTAGTTTTTACGTTTATGTTCGTTTACTGACAAACGAACACAAACAACATTTTAAAATAGACAAACGATAAATAAACAATCACGAACACCCTCGTTTGTTAGAGCTAGGATTTATTACAGTCCTACTAGCAATCAAATAAAACTCCCCAACATAATAATATATATAAAACTTACATAAGAAAACAACACTAGAGATAATAATAATAAGATGAGAATTAAAAATGAAAAATGTGCCAACTAGCTTGCGTCGCAAAATTAGATGCACGATCTTGGACTTTTTCGGGACCCCCTCTTCTTTATCTCAAGATCCAACTATTTATATACTCTGCTAATTGTATCAACCTAATTGGAGGGCCATACTTATCCTCTTAAAAAAAAAAAAGGAAGTAAAAACAAAAAGGAAAAGTATAACAATGGGCTTGAACTTAAACATAAGTTGCCTACTTATCCTCTTAGAGTGTAAATTAAGGAATCAATGTCCTAAGTAGTTCTCTCATCTGTTACCTCTCTTACCTTTGGCGGTGACATCGCTCAATCACTCCAACTCGTTCTCGCGTCGTGTTTTTGTGACCGTCTCCGAAATAATTTCCCTCGGATACAATAAGATGTTGAATTGAGCTTCCATATTTTTAGCTTCAAAACTATCAAGAAATCATTGCTTTAAAACGGAAGAGAAAAAGGAAAAAACAAATTTTGTTTTCATTTTCTTTTTTAGTATTCATCAAACAATAACTCATTAGTAAGAATTATGGCCATTAAGTGCACATGCATTTTGATTCTTGTCGTGATAGATATCATATCAAGAAGCCAAAATGCGAAGGTGCGTGCCACCTGTTGCGAGAAGGGCGACTTATTGTTCCGGAAGGGTGACTTATTATTTATTGGGATTCAATCGTCAATTGCTAAGGCTATGAAGAATTTTGGGATTGTGACTAGGGTGAAGGGCGACTTATTTATTGGGGTTCAATCGTCTATTGATGATGTTGTGAATCTTTGGGATTGTGACTAGGGTGGAGGGTGTACAACCATGATAAACTCTTTCTCTTCTTCACAATTTATCTCCCAATCTTATGAGTAAATCCAATAAGCCTTGGTTTTGTTTGGCGAAGTTTCGTTAATGAAGTATTTATATATGGAATAAGTGTTATTTTATATTTGTTATTATTAGAGTAGTCATTTACAATTCATTAGCCTAACTAACTTTCTCGCTATGGCGATTAGATTAGTTACAATGACAACTCATGAGTCGGTTTGTAATTCTCTATAAATACCACATTCATGCTAATAATAAACAAGTCGATTTCTATCTCTCAAAATATCTTTATGTTATCGATAACTCTTAGCATGGTATCATGAGCTAGGAGATGTTTTCTCGTATTTCTTTTCTTCGGCCATTTCTTCGTGAATTTTTCATGGCTACTATTTCTATTCCTACACTTCCCCCTGTTCCCATCCGATTGGATAGGAATAATTACCTTTTCTCGCGCACTCAATTCTTTCTACGAAAGGCGTATGATTTTGATGATCTTTTGTTTGGTAATTCACCGTCTCCGACACGTTTTTGGTGAATCTTCTTCTACTACTCGCCGTGTCTCCAATCCGTAGTATTTGTTATGGATGCGTAGAGATCACCGTTGTTCACCGGCTTCTCTCTTCGATTTTGGAATCTATGATCGGACACATTACACGCCGCACTTCGTCATCTCAGTCCGGTCCGAGCTTGAAACTCTGTTTCGAACTCATTCTCGAGCACGTCGATTACATTTTCACTACCATTACATAATACGAAGAAAGGTTACTTATCAATTGAGGAATATATTCTAAAAATGAAAACTATTACGGATTATTTCATTGCTTTAGGAATCACTCTCGGATAGTGATTTGATTGACTACATTCTCGGAGGACTTGGTCCGAAGTTTGAAGCCGTGGTTGTGAATCTAGCCTCTCGATCTGAAAATTTGACATTACATGATGTGCAATTTGCATTACGATCGATGAGTTGAGAATGCTCCAATTTTCTACCGCTTCTTCTCAGAAAATCGAGTTTCGATTACATCTTTGCTCATGTTGCTTCAAATTCTGCTAATTTTGGGAAAAGTTTCTTTACTCCCGAATCGGTGTGAATCGTGGTGGAAATTCGTTTGTTCCTCGAGGAGGTTGTTTTGTGGTGGTCGAGGTAGAGGGCGTTTTGGTCGATTCAAGCCTTCATGTCAAATATGTGGTAAAAATAATCACATCGCATCAAAATGCTTCAAATGTTTTGATGTTCATTTTCCTGGAATAAATCTTTCCTCCGCCCAAGCTCATGTGGTTACTACACCTAGTCACATTCATGATTCTCGATCCTCTCTTTTGGTTTTGAAATCTGTTGTTGTTCCTCCGTTTAATTCATCACTTGCGGTTATCTTTGGTTGCCTCGATATGCACTCTTTTCCCGGTCTCGACTCTTCTTGCTTTGCTTTGGTTATTCTTCTAATGCTTCAATAGGACATGATAATCAGTGGTTTGTTGATAGCGGCACGACTAACCACATCACTACGCACCATGGGAAGCTTAGTCTTGATCTGCTACACAGTCCTGGATAAACTCACCATAGGTAATGGTTCACAACTTTCGATTTCTCATATTGGTACCTCTTCTTTTTTCACAACTCTTCTTTCTCTAAACCTCTTGTTCTCAAACATATCCTTTGTGTCTCGACATTACAAAGAACTTATTGAGTATCTCCAAGTTTACAAAAGATAATGGAGTATTTGTTGAATTTCACTCCGATTCTTGTCTTGTCAAGGACACAACCACTCATCGAATCTCGCCGGGCACTCTTAATGATGGTCTATATCGGTTGGATCTCAATGGCTTTGGTGCTCCTCGCCTCCTCACATTCCTCACATCCTCCATCGATTTACATTCCTTATTCTCGCTCCTATGTACTCCTTTGTTTCCCACACAAATAATGTAAACTTGTGGCATCAAAGACTTGGCCACCCATGTAATAATGTACTCTCTATTGTCTTTGAAACAATTACATCTTTCTCCATTCTTGTTTCATCTTAAATTCTGAATGCATGCAAAATGGGCAAAATACACAACATGCATTTTCCTTCTAGTGATTCTAAAGTTAATGCTCCTTTTCACATAGTGTACTCGATCTCACGGGGCCCGCCTCTACTCCTTGTTTAAATGGCTTTAAATATTACATGGATTTTGTTGATGAATTTACCAGATATACATGGATATACCCTTTACAAACGAAGTCCGGAGCTTTGCCCACACTTAAACACTTTCACACCTTGTCCAAACTCGCCCATACAACTATTAAAACTTTTCAATGTGACTCGGGGGTGAATATAAGCCAATTTCTACATTTCTCCAATCTCTAGGGGTTCATGTTCGACATCCTTGTCCATATACTCATCAACAAAATGGTAAACCGGAAAGAAAACATCAACATATAACTGAAATGGGGCTTACTATGTTAGCAAAGACAGTCTTCCTATGAAATTTTGGTGGGATGCTTTTGTCGATTCTGTACACTATAAATCGCCTACCAACTCCTGTTCTAGCCAATGCCTCTCCTTTTCAAAAACTTTATGGCTATCTACCGTTATTCCATGTTCAAAGTATTTGGTCATGCTTTGTTTTCCATATTTGAGACCATATAATCATCACAAACTTCAACTTCGATCTCAAAAATGTTTCTTCCTTGGTTATAGTCCTTTCCAAAAAGGCTATATATGTTTACATCTCTCCGTAGAATTTTCATTGCCCGCATCTTTGTTAGTTTTAATGGAGGTGAATTTCCTTAAGAACAACTCTTCTCCACCTCTGCTCCTTCATCTCGCCACACTCATTTGGCCATTCTTATTCTTTTGCTCATCTCCTTCCTTCTCTCCTCCAGCTTCTTCCCTCCGATGCTCCTTTATCCCCTGTTGCTCATGTATTCCCTATTGCTCTTTTATCTCCTCGCCGTGCTTCCCTATCTCCATTGCCTTTCTCTGTCTCGAACCGATAATTCTTCTCGGCCATCCTCTTCTCACATACCTTCCACCCACCTCTCGATTCTATTCATATTCTCCCGAAAACACTTATTCTATGATCACTCGAGCCAAGAATGGCATTTTCGGACCTAAATCCTTCATCTTTGTCCATTCTTCCGGTGAACCATTGGGTCATGAATGAGGCTTTATCCAGATCCTTAGTGGAAATCGGCCATGGAGATCAATTCCAAGCTCTCATTAAAAATCGGACTTGGCATCTAGTTCCTTTTCCCCTAACATGAAGGTGTTGGATCATAAATGGATTTTTAAGGTGAAGCATAAATTTGATGGTAGTATTGATCGATTCAAAGCTCGCTTGGTTGCCAGGGTTTCGGCAGATCTTGGGGATTGATTATTTTGAGACATTTAGTCCCGTTGTTAAGACCATTACCATCAAAAATATGTGTAAGTCAAGTGGCTACAATAATCTAGAGGGGGTGAATAGATTATGCCGATTTTTCGCAAATTACCCTCTTTTTCGAAACAACGAGTAGATAGCAAAAATATAAATGCGGAAAATAAACAACACTCGTTGATTTAAAGAGGTTCAACCCACCTAGGGCCTAATCCTCTACCACCCCAAGATCTCCTGGATGGATTTTGAAAAGAAAAAAAGGTTTTATTAATTTACCAAAAATTAATACAACACCTTGAGGATTACCACAACCCTCTTTCACCACCTTGAGGATTACCACAACCCTCTTACAACACCTTTGAAGATTACCACAATCTTCAAACACCTATCACCTAGATCACCCAGTGTATTCTTACCACAAGAATACTCACAAGGATGTCTTGTGTTGAATGATGACCAAAATCAAGATTACAACTCAATAATGATTGATACAATATGAGTACAAGTGTAATCAAGAATTGAAAGCCTAGACCTCAAATAAGTGCAAGTGAAAGTGCTTAGGCTAATACAACAAGATATATGAAAGTGTTTGCTCAATTGCTCTTTGCTTGTATATTGTGTGTTGTTGTATCTTGTTGCTTGAATGAAGCCTCTATTTATAGGAGAGGACTTGGCTTTCATTTCCAGACATTGGCTCCTCCTTGGGGAGTGATTTGCTGCAAAAAGAAACCATTTAAAATGATCAATATAGTGTTAGAAATCAATCCCACAAAATAGGGAAAAGTGGTCCGAAAATGCAACGGATAGTTTCTTTGATAAACATAGGGTTCGACCCGTCGTCATGAGAGATAAGATTGAAATTGAATTCTCGAAAATTTTACACAGGGGGACCGGTCGGTCGAAGGGGGTGCGACGGTCTCCCTTAGCTATGACCGGTTGCCGCCTTGACGATTTTACGAAACAGAGAAGTCGGAACAAAAATCCAACTTGCGGTGCAGTCGCTCACGGCCGACTCGGCCGCCTCGCCCTGCTTTTTTCTTACGTCCCATTTTCTATTTCTCGGCTCAACTCAGTGCGGGTTGCCCTATAGGGCGACCGGTCGAGCTGAAACAAATGTGTTGTCCAATGTTTTATTGAAAATCAACTTCAAGAAATACTCCGAAAAATAGTAAAAACATTTTAAGTTGATCGGAAATATTTAGACAACATTTAGGGACATAGTTTTGGTTTGAAAACATATTTGAACAAAATCGAACATAATCATCAAAATCATGATAAAAACATTTATCTAACAAACTCCCCCTTTTTGATGATTACAAACCAAAACAATTTTCTTGAGGACGATTTTAAAACCAAATAAAATTTTCGGTTTTACAAGTAAACTATCCGTTATAAGTATTTCATACAAAGCTCCCCCTATTTATGAGCATATCAACAAACGATAATTAAGTAAGAAGCACAAGCTATAACAAGCTTATATAGATTGCATCATGAGCTAAGAAGCTCCCCCTGTCACAAGACTTATAATCAATGTTCATTCGAGTCCAAGGTTCAAGCCATAGACTAGGTATTAGAGTCCACAATACTTATTACGAGCTTTTATTAGCTTCTCTTGAGCTAACGAGCCAATATCCTGTTTCTCCCCCTTTGGAATCATCAAAAGAGTGTTAGAATGGTGAAAACACCATACAATAATATCAAAGTGCGCCAAAGGGACGGTTTAGTAACCGTTGATCAATTAAAGCATCATAAACCAAGGAAAATGGGAGAAATGTGATATGAAGAATTCATACGCTTGTTTTGATTGGCAAAACATGATCTCAATAAGTATAGAAAACTTTTGAAAGCAAGAGAATCATGTATAAGTTGAAATTTTCATTGCTACATACCATCGAACACCTTGCGTGCGTTAAAAATAAAGGAGGTTGTATAAAATCTTTGTAAATGGTTCAAGCCAAAAATTTTCAACATCAAATCAAGCCAATCATCATACATAACAACACAAACAACCAAGCTCATCATGATCATATGAAAATTACATCAAAAATTTTCAAGAAACTCGAAAACTCAAGGGTTCCACCCAATTGAGTAAAAGAAGCGAAATTCTTACCATTTGATCGGAAAGAGTGAGCCATAATGATGATGATTATGCTATATAATGTCCATGTTGTGTAAGAGATGCATGAAATCCATTTTTGAATGAAATTTGAGTGAATTTGGCAAAGGGGACGAAAAATGGCCAAAAATTTGTTAAAAAGAAGAATGCTGAAGACAGAACGTTTAAAAGCCAAAAAATAGCTTAGGGCGACCGGTCGAGGTTGAGGGCGACGGTCGAGGTTGAGGAGACCGTTGCCCTCAACTCCTTCAAACCACTATTTTTGTCGATTTTTCCAAAATCCGAATTTTCAACCAAAAATCCGATTTTTCGCCCCTAAGTTTTAAAACGTGCAAAATGCAAACGTAAGCTTCATTCAATATGCATTATGCCTAACCGAGCTCGTATTGATGAAAAAGTCTCGGAAGATAGCGGTTTTGTGAAAATATCCGCTAATTGATCTTGAGATGGTACAAAGGATATCTCAATTTTACGTTTTGAAACACAATCCCTTAGAAAATGATGTCGAATCTCAATATGTTTAGTACGGTTATGATAAACCGGGTTTTGAGAAATATTTATAGCGGATATATTATCACAAAAGATAGGTACATTTTCAAAAGAGCATTTGTAATCCGCTAAGGTTTGTTTCATCCAAAGAAGTTGAGTACAACAAAATGCGGCGGAAATATATTCGGCTTCGGCCGTTGAAAGAGAAACACGGTTTTGCTTCTTTGAAAACCAAGAAACTAGGCAATCGCTAAAAATTGACATGATCCGGAAGTACTTTTCCGATCATCAATATTTCCCGCATAGTCCGAATCACTATAACCTTTAAGAGAAAAATTTTCATTCTTTGGATAAAATAAACCATATTGAATGGTGCCTTTCAAATATCGAAAAATCCTTTTAACGACACTCATGTGAGATTCTTTGGGATTGCTTTGAAAACGAGCACATAGGCATACGACATGAATAATGTCCGGTCTACTAGCGGTTAAATAAAGTAGACTACCAATCATACCTCGATACTTTGATTCATCCACGGACTTGCCTTTCTCATCTTTGTCAATTTTGATATTTGTTGCCATAGGAGTAGAGACGGTTCTTTCTTCTTCAATGCCGAACTTTTTCAAAAGTTCTTTTGTATACTTTGATTGCGAAATATAAATACCTTCTTGACATTGCTTAATTTGAAGTCCAAGAAAGAAGTTAAGCTCCCCCATCATACTCATCTCGAATTCTCCTTGCATTAACTTAGAAAATTTCTTGCACAAAGAATCATTAGTAGCACCAAAGATAATATCATCAACATATATTTGCACAAGTAAACAATCTTGCCCCTTTTCAAAAACAAATAGAGTTGTATCAACTTTACCTCTTATAAAACCATTTTGTAAAAGAAAAGAACTAAGTCTATCATACCATGCACGGGTGCTTGTTTTAAACCATACAAGGCCTTTTTAAGTTTATAAACATCATTAGGCCTAGAAAAATTTTCAAACCCCTGAGGTTGTTTTACATAGACTTCTTCTTGAATAATACCATTTAAGAAGGCGGATTTAACATCCATTTGGTAAAGTTTGAAATTTTTAAAGCAAGAATAGGCAAGCAAAATACGAATAGCTTCTAAACGTGCTACGGGTGCAAAAGTTTCATCATAGTCAATACCTTCTTCTTGACAATACCCTTGAGCTACTAACCTTGCCTTATTTGAACAATGTTGCCTTGATCATCAAGTTTGTTCCGAAAACCCATTTTGTGCCAATAATGGTTTGAGAAGGAGGACAAGGTACCAATTCCCATACATCATTTCTTTCAAATTGATTCAACTCCTCTTGCATCTCTAGAAACCAATCCTCATCCTCAATAGCTTCTTTAGCATTTTTGGGCTCTTTTTGAGAAATAAAAGCTTTCTCGGCAAATTTTCTCCGAGTCATCATTTTGTCAAGGGGATCACCAATAATAAGATCTTTTGGGTGATCTCCTTAAATTTCAATGCAACGGGAAGATCCGAGATATCACCTCTATCTTCTTGAGGACCATTTGAAGTGGACGGTTGATCATTTGATGTAGACGGTTGATCATCAATTTAAACAATTTGTTCAATAATATCTTCCTCATCATTATCATCATTAGGAATTCTTTCAACTCCCGAAGCTTCATTGAATTTAACATGGATGGATTCTTCAACAACTCCACTAGTCTTATTGTAAACCCGATATGCTTTGCTTTTTGTTGAATATCCCATGAATATCCCTTGATCGGCCTTAGGATCAAGTTTGTCCAATTGATCCTTGGTATTCAAAATAAAGCATTTACAACCAAATATCTTGAAATAACTAATATTTGGAGTTCTACCCTTCCAAAGCTCATATGGAGTTTTATTCATTTTAGGACGAATATAAACTCGATTAATGACATAGCAAGCGGTACTTACGGCTTGGCCCAAAAATACTTTGGAAGTGAAAATTCATTGAGCATGGACCGACTCATTTCTTGTAATGTCCGATTTTTCCGTTCAGCCACTCCATTTTGTTGAGGTGTCCTTGGAGCCGAGAAATTATGAGCATATCCTTTGGTTTCACAAAATACTCTAAATTCACCGTCAAATTCTCCACCTCGATCGCTTGAATAGACTTGATAGTATCTTCTTTTTCATTCTCAATAAGTCTACACAACTTAACAAACTCATTAACGACATCGTTTTTATTGGTAAGAAAAAGAGCCCAAGTATATCTCGAATAATCATCGACTATAACAAAGGTGTAATGTTTTCCACTTAGACTAGCCGTACCAATGTCCCCCGTACAAATCAAGGTGTGAAGCATTTGTAGGGGTTTGGTTGTGGAAATTTCATTTTTGGGCTTAAAACTACTTTTAACTAATTTGTTCTTTTGACAAGTGTCACATAAGCCAATATTTTCAAAATTCAATTTGGGTAGTCCTTTCACATGTTGGTTTTTGTAAACATTTTTCAAATTCTTGTATCCAACATGTCCAAGTCGCCTATGCCATAAACTAGTTAAATCATTATTGGCGACTAAACAAGAAACATTTTGACTAACCAAATCACTTGTACAAATTTTGTAAAGATTGCCTTTTCTATTTGCTTCACAAATAATTTCACCATTTTTAAGAATAAGGCATTTTTCTTTATTAAAGGAAACATCATATTTTGAATCACAAAGTTGGCTAACACTTATCAAATTAAACTTAAGCCCTTCAACTAATAGAACATTACTAAGAGAGAAAGAAGAGTTACCAATTTCTCCATTTCCAAGAATTTTTCCTTTGCCATTGCCGAACATGACCATACCCTCTTCTTGGAGCTTGATGTTGGTAAAAAGTTCTCTCCTCCCGGTCATATGGCGTGAACATCCGCTGTCCACGAGCCATTTTGAATCTTCCATTGTGGTTATAGCCCCTATTACCTACAAAAGAATTTCTTTTAGGTACCCTATAATTTTGGGGTCCATGGGGGTTAGTCTTGAGACCTTTGGGTCTCCAAACATGTCTTGAACTATTTCTCAATTTGCAATTATTAGCATAATGTCCAACTTTGCCACAATAAAAACAAGTAGGAGTATTATAATTACTAGCACGTACAAAAAGTAGGACCTTGGTTATTTTTCTTAAAAACACTTTGAAATGGCTTATAACCAAGTCCCGATTTGGAATGCTCACCTCTTTGTGCATCTAAAATTTTTGTGACTTTATCCGTACTTATGTTGAAACGATGCACATCATTTTTCAAACATTCAATATCTTTTGTGAGCAATTCCTTTTCGGTTTCAAGAGAATGAATTCTAGTAAGAGTAAGAGCATGAGCTTTGTCTAGAGATTCATAAGAGGTAAATAATTTTTCCTTTTCAACCTTAATCTCCTTATGCTCCTTTTTCAAATTTTTGTATTTAACGATTAAATTTTGAAACTCAATTTGTAATTCATCAAAATCACATTGCAAGTCATCAACTATGGAGGAAGTAGAAGAATTAGAGTGTACCTCATTGTTTTCATCGTCCTATAGCCATGAGACCGTGTTCGGTTTCTCCTTCCTCATCGGTTGTTTCGAGTAGTTCATCCCATGTTTTGACTTCCGCATTTAGAGCCTTCTTTTTGTGAAAGGCTTCTTTTCTTTTGCTCCTCTTCATCGAGCTTGGGAATCGGCAATGAAGTGCCGGGTTTTCCGCATTTAAAGCAAGCATTATCTCTTGGTTTTCTTGCTTTATTTTTATTCACAAATTTTGCAAACTTTTGAACAAGTGCGGCCGTCTCCTCATCATCATCATCATCATTATCATAGTATGCATTATTAGAAGAAGAAGCAAGACCTTTAGGAATAATTTGCATACCCGATTGATTTGTGGATGATTTGGAATTTTTCCTCTCCTTGAGATAGACTTCATAGATGAGTAGGTTTCCAATAAGCTCATCAAACTTAAGTGTCTCAAGATTTTGTGCCTCCGTGATTGCCGTTACTTTTTTGGACCATGAGCCGGGAAGTGCATTTAGTACCTTGGTCACCTTGTCTTCTTCGGAGATGACTTTGCGAGGGCCACAAAAGGATTGACAATATTGTCAAGCCTTTCCACCATCTTGGAGATGCTTTCCCCATCATACATGTTAAAGTTTTCAAGTCTTTAACAAGCATGGTCTTTCTTGCTTGCTTGACTTTCTTAGTCCCTTCATAGATTGTCTCCAATTTTTCCCAAACCTCATGTGCCGACCTTATACCTCTTATGCGATTGTACTCGGTGGCGGTAAGAGAACAATGCAAAATATTTAAGGCCTTACCGTTTAGAGAGAAAGCCTTTTTGTCGTTTTCATCAAACTCATTGAAGGGTTTAGGAGCCAAGGTGCCATCCTCCGATTTCTTTGTTGGTTGATCAACTCCTTCAATGACCACATTCCAAATGTCGAACCCGCACCCTTGTAGGAAGCACTCCATACGGTCTTTCCAAAATGCGTAGTTGTTGGCGTCGAATAGTGGTGGCTTATTGGTGGAGGCGCCGGTGGTGAGATGAGCATCATTTGTAGCCAGGGATCTCTCCTCTTTACTCGGAATGAGCTAGCCAAAGAGTTTGGCTTTGATACCACTTGTAAGTCCAAGTGGCTACAATAATAATCTAGAAGGGGGTGAATAGATTATGCCGATTTTTCGCAAATTACCCTCTTTTTCGAAACAACGAGTAGATAGCAAAAATGTAAATGCGGAAAATAAACAACACTTGTTGATTTAAAGAGGTTCAACCCACCTAGGGCCTAATCCTCTACCACCCCAAAGATCTCCTGGGATGGATTTTGAAAAGAAAAAAAGGTTTTATTAATTTACCAAAAATTAATACAACACCTTGAGGATTACCACAACCCTCTTACAACACCTTTGAAGATTACCACAATCTTCAAACACCTATCACCTAGATCACCCAAGTGTATTCTTACCACAAGAATACTCACAAGGATGTCTTGTATTGAATGATGACCAAAATCAAGATTACAACTCAATAATGATTGATACAATATGAGTACAAGTGTAATCAAGAATTGAAAGCCTAGACCTCAAATAAGTGCAAGTGAAAGTGCTTAGGCTAATACAACAAGATATATGAAAGTGTTTGCTCAATTGCTCTTTGCTTGTATATTGTGTGTTGTATCTTGTTGCTTGAATGAAGCCTCTATTTATAGGAGAGGACTTGGCTTTCATTTCCAGACATTGGCTCCTCCTTGGGGAGTGATTTGCTGCAAAAGAAACCATTTAAAATGATCAATATAGCTGCTAGAAACCAATCCCACAAAATAGGGAAAAGTTGTCCGAAAATGCAACGGATAGTTTGTGATAAACATAGGGTTCGACCGTCACAGAGATAAGATCAAAATTGAATTCTCAAAATTTTACACAGGGGGACCGGTCGAAGGGGGGTGCGACCGGTCGCCCTTAGCTATGACCGGTTGCCCTTGACGATTTTACGAAACAGAGAAGTCTGGAACAAAAATCCAACTTGCGCAGTGCAGTCGCCCGCCACGGCCGACGGCCGACCACACCGTCGCCCACCTGTCGACCGTCGCCCCCTGCTTTTGTTTTTCTTACGCCCCATTTTTTTCTCGGCTTTCACCAACTCGTGTGGAGTTGTCCTATAGGGCGGCCGTCGAGCACGAAACAAATGTGTTGTCCATGTTTTATTGAAAATCAACTTCAAGAAATACTCCGAAAAATAGTAAAAATATTTTAAGTTGATTGGAAATATTTAGACAACATTTAGGGACATAGTTTTGGTTTGAAAACATATTTGAACAAAATCGAACATAATCATCAAAATCATGATAAAAACATTTATCTAACATTATGTTCTCTAGAAGTATCCGAGGTTGGAAGATTCAACAAGTAAACATTAACAATGCGTTTCTTAATGGAGACTTGGAGGAAACATTTATATGTCTTAGCCTCGGGGTTTTGTTGATCCGCATAAGCCCTCTCATGTGTGCAAACTTAGGAAAGCTATGTATGGCACGAAACAGGCCCCGCTCTTGGTCCGATTAACTAAAAAAATTTCTACTATCACAGGGGCTTCCGGGTTTCTGCATCGATGCGTCTTTATTCTATCGAATCGGATGGAAAACTTTTCCTCATTTTGGTGTATGTCGATGACATATTAATTACCGGGATGATGCGGCTTATGTAAATAAATTGATTCAATCGCTTAATAAGGCCTTTTCTCTCAAACACTTGGGTGAAGTTCATTATTTCTTAGGCATCGAGGTACATAAACCGGGGTCGGGCATCTTGTTGAATCAAACAAAGTATGTTCATGATTTGTTGAAAAGGGCCAATATGGTGGATTGTAAACCTACGGACATCCCTTAAAATTCCAAACGAGAAGCTTGCACTTAAATATGGTGATTTGTTTGAATATCCTTCATTTTATCGTAGTATTGTGGGGGCACTCCGAGATCTTATTCTTACCCGACCAGATATAGCTTTCATGGTGAATAAATTGAGTCGGTTTTGCATGAGCTAACTCGAATCATTGGCGGTGTTAAGTTGGTTTTATTCCAACATATTGAGTATTCTAGACTAGGATTTTGTGTTATTTTCGGGTATTTTTAGTGTCGTTTGAGTCAAATTCTTGTAACTAGTGGTCGTTCGAGGGTCGAGGATTGGACTTGGTAGCCAAAATTAATCAAGAACATCGAAAAACGTGTTTGGACAAAGTGAAAATCGCAGTTAGAAGTTGAAAAGCGAAAATAATATTCATGGACTAGCGCCGCGGCTAAAAAACCCCGCGCGCAGCGGGATGGAAAAATAGTAAAGTCGTAGCACATTGATGGGCATTGCGGCGCCCAAGTCAAAGGGCTGCAGTGCTCGAATGACGAACAACGACAAGCAGGAAAGGCTTGAGGGCGCTGCGGCACCATGCATGCATAGGGGCTGCAGCGCCCGACCAACAACAGAGAGTGTACAAGCGGGCGCATCACTGCAGCGCGCCATTCCCATTCCAATGCCAAACGCGGATCGACTGTGCGGCGAGGATGATGTGCGACATGGACTTACGCAGCCAACATCTTGTGATTTGCAAGAGATGCAAACGCGACGGGCCCTGAAGCGGGGGGTTATTATTTGTGGGGCTTTTTGGACGGATTTTTGAGTTTTCAAGCCTATAAATAGAAGAAGTAACGCAAAACCAAGGGGGCGGACATTATTTGGAGCATAACGCAAGCAAGAGACACAGAGCTAGGGTTCGAGATGGCAATTGGAGGCACTTCTCGTCTGGATACAAAGAGAATTCCTTCTCTTTTCTTCTTAATTCTTTCTTTGTTTTTCTTTGTCGATTTCTTGAGATGTATAATTATTTCTTCGTAAGGTTTTGTACATTCAATATGAGCTAAACCTATTTTTCTAGGGGATTGATGTAAATTACATTTGAACCTAAATTTTGATTTCCGGTTTATGAAATTCACATGTTTATTAATCTATTTGTGCTATTTGATTTGATTGCATATGGATTATCCGATCAATAATTTAGATTGTTTAGCGTGTTTGATTTGACACTCGAGAGAGGTAATTGACCGCCCGGCCATAGAATAGCACAACCTAGGGTTTCATAGAACCGAGAGGTTTATGAATCTTTTGAAGCCTGTGATAGAATATTCATTGAGCGTATTAGGGTTTAATTTATGATTTTTATAAATATATCAAAATCAAAAATTGGAACCTAGAATCACTTGGCACTCGAGAGAAAAGTGATAAACGGTAGGAATATTGGCTTATAGATTGATAACTTGTGATTAATAAACTTGATTGAGAACATATGGGATAACTAGGTGAAATCAACCCTCTAGAATTCATATATTAAGTATTTGATTATTTGTCCGAACCAATTTTTGGTTTAATTTTAGTTTTATTTTTAGTTTAATAAACATCCATCTCTCTTCGATTTCTAGATAGAATTAAGTTATTTTAATTATAGTACTTTGTATAAAATTTGATAACAATCCTGTGGAGACGATAACCCTACTTTCAAAACTATACTAAAACTTGACACCGTGCGCTTTGCGGTAAGAATTTCGCGATCAAGTTTTTGGTACCGTTGTCGGGATTGTTTTATCATATTTTAAACTAATACTATTACCACGTAGTCTTAATCCTAATCTAGACTAGTGTAGGAATTATAATTTCGTTTTTCTCATTTGACTTGTCTAATTATGCGAGATTCCAAAGATATTAATTTGTTTCCTTTTGATCCAAAGATTGAACGGACACTTCAAGAAATCCGAGCAGCAAAGCGAGCGAGAATCGAGCAATGGCGGAAGGGGGAAGATGAGAACACCGAAATTCGGGTCGAAATGTGCCACCACATCCTGAGGCACCGAGAAAGGCAATCCGGGATTACTTTACTGGAACCGTGAACTGAATTACTCCCGGAATTGTCGCCACCCATAAATGCAAATAATTTCCAATTGAAACCGGCCTCATAAGCATGGTTCAGCGAATTAGTTTGGGGAGTCCGTGGATGATCCGAATACACATCCGGCCACGTTCTTGGAAATTTGCGACACTATCAAGATGAATGGTGTGACCGACGAGGCCATTAGATTGAGGCTTTTCCCGTTTTCACTCCGGGATAAGGCCAAGCGGTGGTTACTGACGTTCGCCCACGGGAGTATTACGAGCCGGATGATCGACTCAAAAATTCTTAGCAAAATTTTTCCCTCCCAAAGACACTCCAACTCAAGAGCGAGATAGCCCAATTCCAAAGATTGATTTTAAGTCGTTATACGAAGCTTGGGAGCGATTTAAAGATCTCATTGCGGAGATGCCCACAACATGGCTATGCGGACCGGCGAGAGGTTGATATTTTTACAATGGGTTGAATGGGCATACGAGGACAATACTAGATACGGCATCGGGAGGTACATTGATGGCTAAAACTCCGATTAAGGCCTTACTTCTACTTGAAGAAATGGCCACAAACAACTATCAATGGCCCTCCCAGAGGTCAGGCCAAAGTCGGTTGCGGTGTTCTTGAGCTTGATACAATGTCGGCTTTGGCGGCTCAAATCTCGAGTCGACAAAGCAATTAGCAATCATGAATACCGGCGGCACACCACGACAAGCCGCGCTCCCACCCCGGCCGTTCACGCAGCCGCCACTCACGAGGCCGAGCAAGTCAATTATGTGAATAACAGGGATTTTAATAACAGAGGTAATTCATTACCAACTCACTCTCACCCGGACTTCACAATCATGAGAATCTCTCTTATAGCAACAACGGAATGTATTGAACCCACCTCCGGGTTATTCCAACCCATCGAGTTCCAATGCATTCGGAGGTGAAAAAAGCGATCGCTAGAGGAGATGCTCGGCTCATTTATCGGAGAGACTAGGAATCAAATGAATAGGATGAGGCGCAGATTGATGGTCTCAATACTAAGATGAGCACAATAGAGATGCATATTAGGTCGATCGAGACACAAATGGGTCGATTGCCTACAACCGTGAATTCATTGCGGCGAGGAAGGGAAAGTTCCAAGTGATACAGAGGTTAATCCGAGAGAGCACCTTTGCAATGCGATTTACGTGAAAAAAGGAAGCAAAATTCATTTGCTCCTGAATCACCTATTTATGCACAACTAGTGGAATCCAAGAAAATGAAGTTGGAAGATTTTGAGACTGTTTATTTGACAGAGGAATGTAGTGCAATAGTCTAGAGTAAACTACCTCGAGAAAATGAAGGATCCGGGAGTTTTACTATTCCTTGTACTATTGGAGGAGTTTTATTTGAGAAACCGCTTTGTGATCTTGGGTCCAGTATGAATCTTATATCTCTTTCTCGATGTGACGAAGTTTGGGCTCGGGTAGGTGAAGCCGCCCAATATCACTTTGCGGTTCTTGATCGATCCATGACCTATCCGTGGGGAATCATTGAAAACGTGTTGGTAAGAATTAATAAATTTGTTTTTCCTATGGATTTTGTAGTGTTGGACGCGAACGAGGATAAGAAAATACCTATCATCTTTGGGCGACCATTTTTAGCTACAAGACGGGCTTGATCAATGTAGAAACGGGGAGCTAACATTGCGGGTAAATGAGGAGAAAATTGTATTCACCATCCATCCAACCACCAGGCTAAAATTTGAATTAAATGATGGTAACAGGATGGAAGATCAAACTTAGCGCTTCGGGAGGCAACCCAAGCCCCTTTCATTGCTTTCTTAGTTTTAATTTAGTTTAGTAGTTGTTTTTGTTTTTCGTATTTTTGCATTCTTAGGAGTAGTAAGTTGCATCACACCCCTCCCCTCATTTTTGTGCAAATCCCACATATCCCACTCCATCTTCACAAACGAGCACTCTAACACCACACACACCATCTTCATCTCATTCACTCATTATTTGGCAAGTTTGCAACTTCCAAACCCCACCCCATTTTCCCCATCTTGTGATTCTTGTGTGATTGGATTGTAACAATGATTTAGGATAGTTGTTGTTGATTTGTGGATTGTGGATTGGTTGATCATGATAGACATAGGCTTGGTGTTGAATTTTGGGATTGAATTGAGTTATCCATTGCATTTACTATATTTTCCCAAATTCATGCATATGAGGTGTTTGATTAAATACCCCAATGACAGTTTCACATTGTTTAGTGCTATCTTGCTTATCTTCTTGACATGGCACTATATTTTCCCACTTGGGTGCATTATGTATGTGCTTTGCTTTTCGTTTTCTCACCCATAACCGAATTCCATGGTTCCACGAGTTTTGTTTTCTTGTTTACCTTGCTAGGTTACAAAGATGCAAAGTTAAAAGGGCCGGGCCCAAGGCGAAGGGGAGGAACAAGACCACACCTCGGAGGCATACAACACCCACGGGCTTGTGAGCTAGGATGCATTGTGAGCTTCTACGAGGCACCTCATACACGTAGTAGTGCCACATGACTTCGATAAGGATCCTTCGCTCCTCGGCTACCAGGAAAGTCCTTTTTCCCACCTCTCCATTGGGGACAATGTCGTTTTAAGTTTGGGGGTGCGATCTATTTTTATTCTTTGAGTTGAGTCTTGAGTCCAAAAAAAAAAAAAAAAAAAAAAGTTTAGAGTCGAGTCGGGCGTCGGTAAAACTGTGAAACTACATGACTAAGTGAATTTGTTGAATATGAGTTGAATGGTCAAAAGAGCATGTATTTAAACTATGATCTATTCTTCTTTCCATTAATTTCATCTATGTGTTTAACTCTGTTGATTTATTTGGGGCTGATTTATGCGATTGAGTGTTTCTTTAATGATCCCACCGGATTCTAGAACTTGTCGATCACTAGTCGAGGCGAAATCCTGGCGAAGTAACATTGAGGAAGTGATTTAGGCCATCTTTGAGCAAGCTAGAGCCTAAGATGCCTACCTTTGTATTATATTTTTCCTAGTGTCCCCTTTTGAGCCTTATAAACCCATTTCTTTGGCAACCAATCGAATACCCAGAGCCTAAATGTGAAAATCCTAATTACCCATCACTCATACACACAAAGTATAGAAAAATGTTGAAGGTTAATGAGGGTATGATGAGAAGGGTATGTATTTAATTGGATGAAGTTGCCCGAGAAAAGAAAATATGAAACCCCATGTAAGCAAACGTCTAAGTTTGGGGATTCGAAAAAAAAAAGAAACAAATATGAAAAAAAATTAGAAAACAATCAACGGGATTGAAGGTTCATAAACATTGGGGAGGTCAAAAAGTGATGGGTAGTTGCTAATTGGTGATTTGAAGTAATAATTGTGTGTTTGGGTGATTTGAGCCACTTAATCCCATATTTTCCTACCTTACCCTAAGCCCACATTACAAGCTTTAAAAGTCCTATTGATCCTTGTGTTACATTAGCCTACATTAGTGGAGATTAGTGTGAAAGATAAGCTATGGAGTCCGGTAAGCATCTCATCTCTATATTCAAAAAGTGGATCATTTTGAAAACACTTGATTGCGTGAATCTATCTGGATAATGAAAACGAGGTTGGCATGAACATTCCACCTTCATGCTCACATTGTGAAAATACACGCTTGATTGATAGTGAAACGAAATTTGATGAATGAGTTTGGTTGTGAAGTTTTGCGATTAGTCCGTTTGAGTCGATCATCTTTAATTTTTGTTTTCCTTCATGTTTGTTGATTTTTAGAGTCTGTAATTGCTTGAGGACAAGCAAATGTCTAAGTTTGGGGGTATTAGCAGGCTTGCGGCGGGTTCTCGGTTTTTAAAGGGTAGATCAGCCACGGGTCTTCTTTTTCAACCCTCCTCACATTTGATTCTTGAAGGTTTCTCGATGCCGATTGGGCTAGCTAGCTTGTTGGATGACAAAAATCTACCACCGGTTTCTATGTTTTCCTTGGTCGCAATCTCATTTCTTGGGGTTCTAAGAAGCGGGATGTCGCGTTGCGTAGGCAAAGACCGAAGCGGAGTATCGTTCACTTGCTACTGACGCCATCGCTCGAACTCATCTGGATAAAATCTCTTTTTCAGGGAACTTGGTCTCTCTCTTACCTCCCCTCTACTTTGTGGTGTGATAACATTAGCGCCATATCCCTTGCCTCTAATCCCGTATTTCATGCCCGCACGAAAACACATCAAAGTCGGCGTCCATTATGTTCATGAAGCGTCAAACGCAATGAAGTTGACGTTCGTTTCCTTGCATCCGAAGACCGGTTGGCGGATGTTCTTACAAAACCAGTTTCTATTTCCAGATTCATGTCCTTGTGTACTAAATTCTCTCTAATTAGCTCCCGACTTAGTTTGTGGGGGTGTATTAGAGTAGTCGATTAAATTCTATTAGCTTTAAACTAACTTTCATTATGGCGATTAGATTAGTTACAATGATGACCATGAGTCGATTTGTAATTCTCTATAAATACCACATTCGATGCTAATAATAAACAAGTCGATTCTATCTCTCAAAATATCTTTATGTTATCAATATAACTCTTAGCAGATTATGTCATTCGCAATTTCTTTGGATTGTACATTGATCACATAACATATATAATTTGTTAGCTAGTTGTGTGATTTGCATTTAATTTGAGACATGTGTGTGCTTGTTACATGTTCAAGCGATCCACACGAGAAATTAATAAAATTCAAACACATTACATTCAAATTCACTTAATTTGTATAGAGCATTGGACAATTTGTTTTGCTAACTATTTTGTGATCTGTTTCATAGTTCTAACATGGTATTTCTCTGCATTGTAGCAATCTCATTTCTTGGGGTTCTAAGAAGCGAGGATGTCGTTGCCGTAGGCAGACCGGACGGCAGTATCGTTCACTTGCTACGCGATCATCGAACTCATCTGGATAAAATCTCTTTTTCAGAACTTGGTCTCTCTCTTACCTCCCCTCTACTTTGTGGTGTGATAACATTAGCGCCATATCCTCTTGCCTCTAATCCCGTATATCATGCCCGCACGAAACACATCAAAGTCGGCGTCCATTATGTTCATGAGCGGTCAAACGCAATGAAGTTGACGTTCGTTTCCTTGCATCAAGACCGGTTGGCGATGTTCTTACAAAACCAGTTTCTATTTCCGATTCATGTCCTTGTGTACTAAATTCTCTCTAATTAGCTCCCGGCTTAGTTTGTGGGGGTGTATTAGAGTAGTCGATTACAATTCTATTAGCCTAACAAACTTTCTGTTATGGCGAGTTAGATTAGTTACAATGATTCATGAGTCGATTTGTAATTCTCTATAAATACCACATTCAGTGCTAATAATAAACAAGTCAGTTCTATCTCTCAAAATATCTTTATGTTATCAATATAACTCTTAGCAGCTATGTCATTCGCAATTTCTTTGGATTGTACATTGATCACATAACATATATAATTTGTTAGCTAGTTGTGTGATTTGCATTTAATTTGGGACATGTATGTGCTTGTTACATGTGCAAGCGATCCACACGAAAATTAATAAAATTCAAACACATTACATTCAAATTCACTTCATTTGTACGTAGCATTGGACAATTTGTTTTGCTAACTATTTTGTGATCCTGTTTCATAGTTCTAACATGGTATTTCTACTGCATTGTAGACCGCTTCAAATATCGTATTGTACCGCCGATTGAACTGTTATCAGGATACCCGTGGCGGACCGGTATGGTAAAGCCCTAAATACCATTTTGGGGGTTATCTTGTCAAATTTGCCAAAATCGGTTAAACCGGATTTAACTTTTCTTTTTCCATTTTCCAACTTTTTTTATAAAAATTAAAAATATAAACTTAATATTAATATATTTATGTCATAATTCTAAGAATTATAATCAACTATTTAATATTTATGTTATGATTCTAATCAATTATTTACATTTAAACAAATTCAAACAAGAATTCTAATCAATTAAAATATTCTAAATTTGGATAAACCTCTATAATATAGATATAGATAATCAATCAAATAATTATATAGTAAAAATATGAAATTAAAAATATATGTAGCTTCTATTTTTATATCAATATATCGATTAATATTTTATATAATATAATTAAAAATATATTTACTTTTATTAAAAATGATAAAATCACCGATTGAACCAATCAATCCACATTGAAATGCTTACCGGAGGGATTGGCGGTTTAATCACCGCACGGTATTTAAAACACAATATTGTAGCAAGATGAGGCTAACTCATCATACACCATGGCGGATCCAGGATTTTTGAAATGGAGGTACGATAGATTTTAAAACCAAATGTGCATATAATTATTGTTTAATATTTAAAGTCATTGAACAAAATGGTATTTAAAATTTTGTAAAAGTCGATCATGTAATCGTACATGAAAAATTAATACACATATATAAAAGAAATAATTATAGTAATTAAGAAAACAAGAGATAACAAAATACGCTTTTGGTAACATTATTGATATTATTGGATTTTTTTTTGATATTTTTGGTTTTGTAGATTATGACTTTTGCCATGGTTTATTTATTCAAGTTGTTAAGTCAATCTTTTAATTTTTGAAATTTTATAGTGGGGATTTGTATTGTTTAATTTGGATTTTCTAATTTTTTTTTGTATTTTTTTACTAAAATATATTGTTGGATTTTTTTAGTTTGGAGGTACAAGTTTGCACATAGATCCGCCACTGTCATGAACTACTACAAAAACCTTAAAAGACCATAGTTGGGTTCAGGAGAAAGACTGCAATAACTAAAAAGCATAGTATTTTAATTTATTATTACAATATAGACGTGCAAACTTTAACCGTATTCAAAATAGTGAGCTTCTACGGTTGACTAATAATCAGTGTCTTATTTACATTTTTTAAATAAATGAAAATATATAAAAAGAAAGAAAAAGGTCCGATGACAAGCCGATCGTGTGCAAAGGAAAAAAACAATGCAAAATTTCTTAAAAAAATAAAATAACCTAATGGCGCAATTTAAATGAAGGGCGTTTATGTCTCAAGGATTTTCGAGTGATATTGTCATTTGTATTTTTTTGTACGTGCTTTCGAGTATCATCTTGATGGTCCGATGTAGCTTGTGGAATGTCGGTCCATGATCCTCGAGTGCGCTTTCGAGCCTTCATAGCTTCCGAGGGGAGCACATGAGTGAATAACAAGTGGAGTAGTTGACGAGTTGCCTACCTTGGTCTTTAAAGCTTCCGATTCATCTTGTTCTTCTTCATCCAAAGATATCGGACCAACGCCTGTTGATGCGGTCATTGCGTGTCTTATTTACATTTAAGACCACGGCGAACAATAAACCGTTGTTTTTTAACCGTGACGTAAAGTAAAAGGCTATGCCTCAACAACTTATAGTTGATGTTGCTTAATCTAGAAACGAAGTTGATCTTCAAAGTTCAGATATTGGTTTGATCAAACTGGATAATAGGCCATAAGATTATGGAATAGAAGATGAAATACAAAGTTAAAATACAACTTATAATTGATGTCACAAAGTTACTCCTCGATATATAAGGCTCATAATAATCAGGTTTGTAAAATCGGAGCAAGCTCGTTGGATAAAAATTCCTAAATTTGTTGTGGAATGAATACCCAAATAACTCATTTTTCATTTTCCTTTATGTCCATCTTAACAATTCACATAATTAGGAACACTTGAAGAGTTGTCTCCGCTGATTGCAACAATCTTTCAGAGAAATACAAGGTTGTTTCGTGACTTTGAACTCCTATCATCATATCTTTACTATTAAAGGATAATAACAAAAACTACCCCTCGTGTTCAACCTAATTATAAAAAGATATCCAGTTATCTTTCAAAATTATAAATACTCTATTGACATTTATTTCTATTTTACAAGTTACATCCTCAAGAGGTGGTATTTGTCGGTAAATACAAGCCTCAAGGGTGTTTGTGACGCTTTAAGTGGGTAATTATTATTTTGAAAGATAATTGAAGATTTATTGTAATTAGACTAAATCTCAAATGTAGTATTTGTAATTATTATCTTTGTTGTCCTACTGGTACCTATCACATCTCTTGGCATCTTTTATTTATTAATTTTGAGAAAAATATGGCAAGTCGCCTAATTTGGAAAAAATGAATTTTGTGATTGACATATTAGGAGAAAAGCAGTCTTGCTAGAATATTTACAAAAAACTACCTCAACCTAGTTACAAAAAAATCAAGTTATATATTGAAATTAAAAATACCCCTTAAGTTTGTTATTGTTCACAATTTTACATACAAATAACCTTCTTTAATAGGCGCAATTCTTGTCGAGAGGTTATTTGTAGTTTTGAAAGATAATCGGATTTTTTTATGCTAAACATCAAGGATAGTATGTGTATTGTGTTAGAGTAGGGTGTCCAAAGACTCCAATTAGATTTGGATTTTATCCTACTCGTAAAAATAATTTTATTGGGAATTATATTTATAAAGGCATTTTTCTTTATCTTATATTTTGTATGTATTATTTAATTGCTCATATAATAAAGTCCTTAGATATCCTTTTTAAGCTATGGGGCATGATTTCACATTTGATGGCGATCCTGGAACATGCCTCTAAGATTTTGATCTTAAAATAGTTCCAAGTCAATGGGTTTTTCAAGATAGGATATTGAATAACCCCATAAGACTTGTGCATATGATGCATGCTCGCGACACGATAATATTACATTCCATTAACATTAGTGTTGAGACGCAAATGCATATATGCTGGTGCTTGTTGGCGAATAAGTTCATTGAACATGACCTAGTGGAAATTCTTAGATGGAAACTTTGTTTGTCGAATAAGAATTTTCATATTGCAATAGTACATGATTAATCCTCGTACTTGAGGCACAACAGTAGTCTTATGTCGATCATGCAATACTTTGATTTATCTTTTGATTGCTTGACAATCACAAAGGGGTATTTTGGGTATTGCACTGATCTACATGGAGGCTTGTCTGTAGCCAACACAGAATTCGACACTTGTCTTTTGACAAGGTAATTTCCTGTATTTTCACTGTTTGTGATTCAAAGACCTTGGTCAAGGCACTATGAATTTGATTCATAAAAGAATCACTAGAACTTGAAATGGAATCATATTTATTAAATCAATTGAGCTTCGATAAATTCATGCCCAAGATTTAATCGGGAAAATTAGTTGTCTAAAGAATTGTATATGTATGCAATTGCAATTGAAATAGGTTTACTCGCTATTCCACCTAATACTACGTAATCATGCTACTTTTTAGATGTTACCATGATTTGTAGATTCTTGAAACTAAAGAGTTAATTTCAAGTATATTAATTAATATGATTAATTAGTAGAATAAATTATATTTATTTGAAAGTTACAAAAGTTGTAAGCCTATGCAACTAGTATTAGTTGTGAACCTAAAACGTCCACATATAATTTTGGTTGTTGATATTTCGAAATTAATAGATTCAATAGTTGGATACAATTAATTAATATAGATTAATTAATTAGAGTTTTAATTTAATTCAATAGTTGAATTAAATACTTAATTAAATAATATGATTATCTTAAATCTAATTTGATTAGAATGCTCAATGAAAGGAATATAATAAATTTATTAATCAATTTGATTGCTTAATTTGGGCTTTGGGTATTAATTATTTGAACTAATTAAGTGAATTGAAGTCAAAACCCATACCATAATCTAGTATGCCTAATTGTAGAAGTTCACTAGATAATTGAAGATTTATATTCCTTTCACAACTAAGGAGACCAGTGAGACCAGGCCCTTAGACCCTTAGATGAGACCGTAAGGGCTGATCTATACCATTCAAAAAAAAAATTGGAGGGCCAAGATCTTACAAATATATATATATATATATATCATTATAAAATAACAAAATAAACCAGGAGGGGTATTTTTGGAAGACCAAAAACACCTATAAACCGTCAACTAATTAAGGTACAACAAAATCGGAAAACAGAATTTGTGATTAATCACATTCCTATAATTACGCATTTATCACTTCATCCTCTCTCCATGCAATAAAACATAATAATGCATAATTATAATTACTAATAACCATCATGTATACATATGTATCATCTGTATACTATATATACACAATATGATACTAAGTATACATGACTTTTACATATACTAGTCTTTCTCCCGTGAAATGTACGGGTGTGTTTCGTCAAGACACATAAATTACATGCATATAAGAGTCACTACAAAAAAACAGTTAATTAGCAGCGATTTATTTTAAATATAGCGGCGGTTTCAAACCGCCGAGGAAGCGTTTCGCAGCAGTTTTAAAACCGATGTCCATACACGTGTCGCGATAGAATTTGTGGCGGTTGTTTAGAAACGCTGGAAATTGTGTAATTTAGAGGTGGTTTTTTGGCAGCGGTTCAAAACCGCCACTAATTTAAATTTCGCAGCAGTTTAAAACCGCCTTAAAAATAAAATAATATTTAAATTGTTAGCAGCGATTCAAACCGCGCAATAATTTTTGCAAAAAATTCATTTTGGTTTTTTGGCAGCGGTTCAAAATCGCCACTTATTTAAATTTCGCAGCAGTTTAAAACCGCCACGAAAATAAATAATTTTTAAATTGTTAGCAGCGTTTCAAACCGCCGCAAATATAAAAAATTAGTTTTGCAAAAATTCTTTTTTTTAGTGGCGATTATAACCGCTGTTAATTGAAAATAATATATGCTTTCATAACAGTTATGCACTATTTTTTAACAATAGCTAAATATATGTCATAAATTTTTATATTTTTGTGACACTTTAATATCAAAGGCATAATATCATTCAACTATAGAAAAGTCAAACTATTCAACATCATAAAAGTAGAGCATTTCATTAAAGTCATTACAAACCTTCAAATGCAGTTATCAAAAACCATCTACAAAAGTATATGTTCTTAATACAATAGCAGTAGATGCAACATCATGAATGAGAATCCTTATTTACATCATGACTAGAGGATGAATATTGTTTTGTGTTCGTCCGTGAAGGTTCATGTCCGCTTCCTTCATCTCGTAAACCATATTATTGATATTATACCTAATAACTTGTACTCAATGCAAAAGTTGTAATTCTAGAAATGTTCATAAATAAATTAAGTGACAAAATATTAATAGTTGAAAAGAGTATATATCTTTTGTGTAATATAGAAAAATAAATTTACTATACAAAAGAACATACCACTTCATGTGTTCGGTTTAGCCAATTAGCAAACTGTTCAGGGACTTTTCCTAACGTGTTCTCAAAAAATGTAACTAAGCACCACCAAAAGTCTTTTTCATATCTTCCATTTGAAGATTTTGAGCCTCCATTTGAAGATTTTGAGCTTGCAAAAGTTACAGCTAACTCATTCTCTAATCTAGCCACGTAGTCCTTCATTTGACTATCATTGGATTGCATCTCATTCACTCTTGAATTAGCACTTCCGAATGCCATGGATGGATATGGTCCAAAACCTAAAGCACGAACACGTCCAGGATGCTCTTTTCCAAAAACCTTAGCAATAGCATCGTTACGTGAAATAAACTGAAACTGGGAAAGTGTGCTTTTCCTCATTTCATGTACAATTCGTTCCTACATTTAAGAGTTCAAATAGACAGTAAAATTTCTTGATTCACCAAATATCATTTCCTAAAAACCAGTCATGTATAAATTTACACCAGTTAAATTTCTTTCATATCTAATTAAATTATAATATCCCACCAGCCACAATAATCTCTCTTTTTCTCTGATGTAAGCATAAAGCAATTTTTTTTTCAATTCCAAAAGATTATCCACAACTCAACTAATTAGCAACATGAAATCATTGCATACATCAACACAGTTAACACACAAATGTATAATGTCTATAATGTTTTTTGTGAACCTACAGTTAACACACAGATGTAGTAATAACACACCTACAAATCAATTTCACATATTTCCAAACCATTTAAATCAACTCCACGTCACTCCCCAAGTGCAAGAGTTCAATCCCAGATCAACAAGTTTCAGCAGTAGCTCAACTTCGGATGAAGCAGATGAGCAGCAATTAAGCATAATAAATGAGAGGAAGCAGAGAAGAATGATTTCGAACCGAGACGATTCACATGGCATCATCAAATGATACAAGTCTTGGATAAGAATCTACAACGCACTAGAACGCCCTTGTTGACGATCCTTTATTCCGACAGCATCTAGGGTTCCTCGAACAATGTGATATCTTACACCGGGTAAATCCTTAACCCTTCCCCCTCTTACTAAGACTGAAAAAGGCTTACGACTCATAGGTTCTACCCGTGAATCAGATCTGGGCTGTTCCGGACAGTTGTGCAAGAGAGAGTTGTTGCCTTGTTGAGGGTTGACCTCTATGTCATAGCCTATTTGGCACTGTATCCTCTTTCGGTGAATTCTCATTTTCTATCTCCCTTCCCCCTCCCGACACCAAAGAGTTGATTTCATCTCCTACTGCGGCTTGAACGCTTCTCCGTGATTCCTCCCCTCAACTAGGCGAAGATAGGCGAGAATCGGGAGTCTCGTCTATGGTGGCACGAAATGGGGAAGCCATAAAGGTTGGGCATGAATCAGTCGTTGGGAAGGAATAAAAAGAATGAAAAGTGAAGTCATCGTTTCCGGTCGATCTCCCTCTTGAACTCGTCGGGTCGTGAGACAAAAAGCTATGTGAACGTCGCACGGCCTTTATCCCCAGCTTCTTTTCTGACCTTTATTCCATTCCGCAAGTTGAATGTCGAAATCTCCCTCACATGAGAAAACATGATTTGATTTGTCCAATAATTCCCTCCCTCGGAGCGAATTCAATAGGCTGCGGATTCTCTTGCAAAGAATGAAGACATTCGAGAACACCGTAAGCTCCTCCTTGAATCCGCGAATATCCGGTTGGTGGTGGGGATTGAAAGATGATGAGTATATTTACCTTGACTTGAACCAAATAACATAATACTAAGGACAACGCTAATAAACTACAAAGAATATGAAAAAAGCTGATCCAAGAATGTATAATCGGAGAATCAAAAATGGAAAATAGTCGCATGGAGCATAATCATACAATCACACAATTAATCGTAACATACTTACGGATATAATTTTAGCTTTTTCATTGACATATGTCCCATCTTTTTTTATGGGTATCAAGCCATACTTGAGAATGTTCAACTTGACGCCCAAGCTCCTTTTCCTAACACTACAAATTGTATAATAAGTGACAATATCATTAAACTAACCAACACAAAAGAAACAGCCCGTCTTCTTGCAAAGCTTTTAGATCCACTACTATGTGGAATTGGACTGATGCTTTCTAGATTCAAGATTTTTTTGACTCATCTCCTAGTGATGAGAGCAAAACACTAATATATTAGACAAAGGGTAAAATAACATTACATTAACATATGTAAAATATATTACCATTGACTCCTCGGACGATAGTTAACAAAGCTTGACCATTGGTCTCGGTGAATTCAAATGGACGATTACTTATCAATTCACCTATGCTCAATGAAGGATCACAAAACTCGCCAACAACTTTGACTTGAAATCCTTCCACTTTGTCCCAATATTTTTAAAAAGTCCAGTGCTTTGCAATCTCCACATCTTCGAAGTGAAACTTTGGCTTTGGAGTATGCATAGTAAATATAATTATTGACATTATACAGTAAACCTTTAAAATAGTACAATTGTTCAAATAAACTGAAGTAATTTTTACCATGATGGTTTTGTTGAACATGTCTTCCTTATATTCATCTGGTATATGTCTCCAGTTTATGTAGTTGATAGGAAATGATGACATCTCCTGTGCGATGACGCTAATACTCCGATATATAATGCAAACAGATCACGATAGGTGCATGAAATTTATCGAATGAAACCATAACTCGAAGGGCCGAAGGGAGACTCCAAAGCTCAACTGTTTTTAGCCTCTTTTTCTTGACAATCCCTTCTTCATCTATAACAATAAAACAAATATTGTTATTATCAATATATTTTAACTTCGCCTAAGTTATTCGACAAATAAAATGTAACCATACTCATCACATCCACTTCCCACGTGGTTCTTGTTTTTTTTTCCAATAGATGAATATTCTTCATGTTCTGGTCCTTCATGCCTTTCACTATGTAATGATGCTTCACTTGGAAAGTATAATAATCCAGTAGTAGTCTAAAAAAAAACCAACCCCACCAAGATTACCAATTTTAAACAGCAAAAAGTGAGAATCTTGAACAACTGGCACATATTAACAGTTTAAAGATTACAAAAATGGCACATAAAAAAGTCCCTTGCAAAGTTTGTTAAAACCCTAAAAGGAACGACATCCATATCAAAGCAAGAAGGCAAAAGATGACCAGAGAAAAGATTGTCTACTTTCCAGCCACCAACCCCAAAACCCAAAACCCCATAACATTTTACAAACAACAACATACCCCCAGCTAAAATCTTACAAATCAAGGTTTTCAAAAAAACCTTACAAATCAAACAGTTAAAAAAAAATTAAAAAAACTAAGACTCGCATAACCAATCAAAAACTTAGGGGAAAAAACAGCAGAGCTTATATATAGGGTATCCATGTAAAGATTAATTTTTGAACAAAAAACATTGGCAGAAAATGCAAAAGAAAGCCATTCATTGAGGCAGAGGAGGACAAAAGTGAAAAAGAAAGAGGAGAGAAAAAAATGTAGAGAAGAGAAGAGTTTCTACCTGTTGAAGTGTTTTTATACAACAAGCAAGACTCTTTAGAAAACCAGATCCAACATAACCAAAAATTCCACAGGAAAACATGCATAACAACAAGAGGCAATTGGATAAGTGTCTTTGGAGAAGATTGGTTAAAAGGACCAATAGGCATAATACTCCAGCTCCGGTTTTCCATAACATATGATTATGTGAAATGCATTCATTTTTCAAGCTTATATAGTTTCAAGGCTGTAGAAATCATGCAGGCAGATCGACATATCAACTCACCAGTCACAGCTCTTTTTGATCTTCTTCTGGCAGAGATAATGCAATAGCACGATCTATATCTTCAGTATCTGACCATGAATTCTAAACCAGTGAACACCAACATGTAAGCTTTTTTACAGTAAGATTCAATAAGCAAAGGAGAATCTACAAAGGAACCAAGTTTGTTAAAGTACCAAAAAGTAACAAATTAGAAGCTCTACAAATTAATGATGTGTGTATTATATATCAATATATCTTAATGATGTAAATTATACATGTATGCATGTATATCCAAGTGCTTATCTACAACAAAAAGAAACAATATTAAAAATAAAATAAAAGAATAATAGAGAGAGTAAAGCATTTTACCTAATCCCGAAAGTATGGTTGGCTTTGCTATATTTGCTCATGCATTACATGCTATAAGGTATGAAAGTGAAAGAAAGCCAAACAAACAACCTAATCAAAATACTATGATGTCATCCATAAGATGACAAAAAAACCTCAACTATAAAATGGGTTCCCATTTCCTTGCAAACATTTCAAGCTCTCTCTTCTCTTTTCTCATCATAAAATTAAATTCTCTCCAATCAGGAATAAACAATCCATCCCCTGTTTCAGTTATCAAAAAATGGTAGGAAAAAATCGTATACCTTTCATATAATTGAGGATTAAAATTCTGTTATAGGTGACAAACAAACAACATCAAATTCTTATACCTTTCTAGTTAACTTTCTAAGATCATTTAAGTATAATGCTCCATAATCCACAAATAACTAAACCTCCATCTACAATTGACCCTAACACAGAGGTGGAAGTGTTGCAATTTGTCTAAACTTGCAGCACTTCATTCACCAAAGAGATTGCAGATATTGGAGGGAGAAAAAGAAACCTATAAAACAGTGACAAAGTTGATATTTATTTGCTTAAAGGTTCTCAGAAATTCTCATTTCTACTTAACTCCAAGGCACTTGAAGAGCTCAAAAACTCAACCTCAATTACATCAACTCAACGCAGTTAGTGCTATTCATATAATTACAGACATTGCCATAAGAGATTGTGGGCAAAAATGCAGAGATGATGTTTTTGTTTTGTGAACTAAGCTAAGTGAATAACTTATGACAAATGGAGTAGTTATACATCATTCCTTTGGATATTGTTTGATATTTGAATGAGTCTAACGCACATTCTGGAATAACATTCAAATTATGACTTTTTTATTCAATTAAACTAAATGACAAGTGCACAAACAAGGCATACTGCAACTTTGATGAATAAGAACAAAACATGGCTGATCAGAAATACAAATTAAGGCAAAATGTAACTCCATATGTCATAGCTTACACTATCACAGGCTATCCAAATTATTGAGGTCATTCACAACAATATTGACCCCTAAAAGTTATAGAAAGATGAGTATTAGAACTGGCATTTCTATGAAGCATAATACCATATTACTGGTTGAAAAATTACCTCATGAATGAAACATGTCATCAGAAATATATAAAAAACATTTCAAAAATAATACTAAATCGTTGAAACAACAACACATACAATTCATTAGGAAAAATATAATACAAAACCGAACCAATTCCAAGAAAGGAAAATGAAAACTTAACATCCTCAGAAATTTACCATAAAAAAACGAGACAATACCTATTTTTGATGGCTAGGGTTAAGGGCTTTGAAAGGGAAAATATCCCTATGAAGAAGATCGTCTGTGGAGGCAACTAGTGAGTGAAGTGGTTAGCGTTAAGCATCAGAATGTGTCTTCGGTGGATTACGAACGACGGCGATGGCGACGGTAAACCACAGAGACTGTAGCGGCCAGATAACGGGGAGAGAGAATGATTCTTTATTTGTATTTTATTTCTTCTTTTTTTAATTACTTTCTTTATTTATTAATTTCTATTTTCAAATTCTAACTTTAATCGGCATTACATTAGAGGTAATCTCCGCATTTGCCAAACCGCCACTACCTTTTGCAAAATAATTAATTTACGGCGGTTTTGTAGAAACCGCCGCAAATAACCGTCCTTATAATTCTTTTTTTTTTTGAGAAAAATAGGGAAATATATATTAGGAGGCAACCTCCGAACGAACCAAGTCCGCCAAGTGATCGGGAATATCCTCAATACATGGCAATGTACAACGAGAGCTAAAAGCAAAACGAGATAAGTGATGGGCTATAGAGTTTCCCGATCGCCTAACAAAACTAATCTTAAAAGAGGAAAAAAATGGAATCAAAGCATCTAAATCTAACAAGATGTTGCCAAAATATGATAGGTCATCCGTTCTCCGTGATAGTTTGTGAAACAAAGTCATGTTGTCCGTTTCCACTTCCACATCTGTAAGCATGAGTTCTTTTTCCATCATACAGTGCTGGTGATCAACTGACATTCCGTTGAAAACCAACTTGTTTCTGGCGTCCCAAATGGTCCACATTAACATTACAAACATGCTCTCTTCATCCGGATTCTTGTTCCGTTTCCAATCCTCAATCCAATCAATAATCCAAACTCTACACTCTCTGCTCGGCAGCTGAAAACGAAGAGGACATGCAGCCCAAAAAAACTCCGCCCATTCGCAATCCCGAAGGGCATGTTCTATCGTCTCTTCCACCAAACCGCATCACCGACAAATTGGATCAACCTCAATTCCGTGATGTTTGAAAACTGATTTAGATGGGAGGATGTCCTGTGCAATTTTCCACATAAAAAATTGGATTTTTGGTGGGACATTTAAATTCCAAATCCATTTCCATATTCCTCTTTCACTGTTTGAACCAGATGGTAAACTTGCTTGGGCCTCACTTATTGATTTTGCTATTTTATAGCCCGACTTCACACAATATCTACCATTTTTTGAAAAATTCCATACCAACCTATCATCAATCTGCCGCATGGGAATAGGAATTCCAAGAATTTAATGAGCATCAGATTGGAAAAAATTATCCCTTATCAGATCAACATTCCACCTGCAACCCTCTGAATCTTGAAGATCATCAACTCTTCATTCTCTGTTTGTGCTATTAGGTTGAGTTATGGGTTTGAAATTCGCATTACCCGGAATCCACGGCTCAGTCCAGACCTTCACCTTGCTACCTTTTCCAACATTCCACCTAATACCACTTTCGAGTATTTTCTTACTTGCTAAAATGCTTCTCCACACAAAAGAAGGATTATGGCAATTACTAGCTTGTAGGAAAGATACCCGAGGGTAGTATTTGGCCTTTAAAGATTTGAAAAGAAGGGAGCTCTGACACTGAATTAATCTCTATTCTTGTTTGGCCGCCATGGCTTGGTTGAAACAGTGTATATCACGGAAACCCAGGCCGCCCTCTAACTTCGAAGGACAAAGTTTATCCCAAAAAAGCCAATGAATTTTTCGTTCCTTTTTTTTTTGTCCCCACCAAAAGTTGCTAATTATTGAGTTTATCCGTCTGCAAACTTCTAGAGGGAATAAAAAACAGCTCATTAGATAAGTCGGAATTGCTTGAGGAACAGATTTTATAAGCACTGAATGCCCTGCCGTAGATAGGAACCGACTCTTCTAGTTTTTCAGTTTATTTCTTACCCGATCCTCAATAATAGAAAAAATTTCTTTCTTCGAACGACCTATCACCGCCGGTATTCCCAGATAAATTGAATGTTTTTCCACGATATTCACCCTAAGGGAATGCGCCAGGCCCCTACCTTTCTCTGTTGTTACTCCCTTACTGAAGCAAATTTTCGATTTCTCAAGATTTATTTTTTGGCCAGATGCTCTCTCATATGTAGTAATGATATTTCGGGTCTCCAATATCTCCCGTTCATTAGCCATACCAAAAATGATGTTGTCATCCGCGAAGAAGAGGTGGATAACTTCCGATGCTCGCCTACTGATTCTAACCCCATGTAAGCTCCTCCCAAACTCCGTCTTTCGTATCAGGGATGAAAACGCTTCTGCACAGAAAAGGAATAAATATGGGGATAACGGGTCTCCTTGTCGAAGCCCATGGGTAGGGGTGAAACACGAACCAGGTTTGCCGTTAAGGAGAATAGAAAACGAAACAGATGTTACACATTTCATAATAAGATTAATAAAATTATCAGTAATCCGTAGTCGATGCATAACCCTGTTAAGAAATAGCCACTCCACCCTATCATACGCCTTGGACATATCCAATTTAAAAGCAAAAGACCCTTTATGCGTGGCTTTGTTATTTTTCATGCTATGAAAAATTTCAAAGGCCAATAGAGCATTATCCGTAATAAGCCGACCCTGGACAAAAGCAAACTGAGTTTCATGAATAAGTGCAGGGAGAACCAATTTAAGTCTATTAGCTATGGTTTTAGAGATGAGTTTGTAAATAACATTACATAAGCTAATAGGTCGAAAATCCGTGACTAACTCAGATTTTTTCTTCTTGGGGATGAGCACAATAAAGTATTATTAAGGACACTGGGGTATTCATGACCGTGAAGAACTTTCAAAGTGACGGAGAGGATATAATTTTTAATAATAGACCAGAATTTTTGAAAGAAAAGTGCAGGCATACCTTCCGGTCCTGGGGATTTTGTAGGATGCATTTGGGTCAGAGCCATCACCACTTCGTCAGCCTCAAAAGGTCGAGCCAAAATCTCGTTCATTTCATTCGTCATCTTCGGCACGATAGCATCTAGCGTTCTATCCACGTCTAGGGATGGTTCGACCAAAAAAATCAAAGAGAAATACCTCGTGAACATCTCTTCAACTGCCTGGTGCTCGTCTAACCACACGCCCGACTCATCTTGGATTTTTTCAATATTATTCCTCGTTTTCCTACCCATGGCAATTTTGTGAAAAAATGATGTGTTCTGGTCTCCATCTTTTATCCAATTGGCCCGAGCGCGTTGATGCCACATCTTCTCTTGTTTCACATGGAGATTTTTTAACTGTTCTTCAAGTGTTTGCGTTCATTTAAAACCTCTTTGGTTGGGTTCCATCTTTGCTGCTCTCCTAGCCGTTTCTCACAATCTTGAATTTGATGGTTTATATTGCCAAAGTGGGATTGTTCCCATTTCATAAGGTAGGAACCGCATGTGCTAATTTTTTCTTGAAGGTCTTTTATTCCCGTATTATCTCCCTTCTGACTCCAAGCTTTCTCAACAACATTCCTACATGATGCATCATTAAGCCACATGGACTCAAAACGAAATATCTTATTTTTCCTCTTCTGTTTGTGAATCCACTTGGCTGTCACCATTTTCCACACCACAAGGAGTGGGCAGTGGTCTGACGCTATGCGGGCCAGGTGGAAAACCTTGTACTCAGGAAATGTCGTAGCCCACTCCTGATTCCCGAGGCACCTATCCAATCGCTCTTGAATATTGTCTTCGCCTTCCTGTCCGTTAGTCCATGTATACGTGAAACCCTCATATCCAAGATCGTCCAACTGTGCGTCTTGCATGGCTATATGGAATTCCTCCATTTTTGCCCCATCTTTTATTCTCCCCCCGATTTTTTCGAAATTGAAAAGAATTTCGTTAAAATCTCCTACACATAACCACTGAGTGCGTTGAACGCGAGCTAAATCCCTGATAAGATCCCACGTAAGCTTCTTTTCACTATCTGTAGGCCATCCGTAAATTCCCGTTAATCGCCATTCTTTGTCATTCTCAACCACAAACCCATCTATGTGATGCAAAGAGTCGGACAGTAGCTTAATATCAAACGAGTTTTTCCAAAACAGACACTAACCACCTCTTCGACTTCTCGATGACATATCGCAATCCACAATGTGAATTCTCCCATATTCTACGTCTCTATGCTTTTCCATGAGAAAAACAAACCCGGGATCTTTCTGAAAGATATAGCGTTTTAGCACCTGAACTGTCAGTGGGTTCCTAAGCCCCCGACAGTTCCAACTGAGACAACACATTGTGCCCGGCGGGGCTGCTTTTTTGCAGCCTCCGCCGATAGCGCAAAAGTACAAAGAGCATCAAATAATCCAAATTCACGAGCTTTTTTAGTTTGATCCAGGCTATAGTTCATAGTCAAAGGGTCGGGTATCTCAGCAGGTCGTTTTGCCGGGGTGTATGAGGGGGTGCTCTTTTTGGTTGGGATGCGTTGTTTGAGTCGGGCACGGGCATTATATCATTTGGTTAGGGTGGGGGATCGGGTATGATGGCTGGTGGTTGAGAGAGAGGTTGATTGGGTGGGGTTTTTAGCTGGAGGTTTGTTACTGAGTGTTGTTTCTTGGTTTAGAGTTTCAGTTTTGGTGATGGGTGTTGGGTCAATGGAAGGTGTTTGTGAGTTATTTGGGTGGGTTGTTGTTTTCTGGTGCACGGTTTCTGGGGGTTGGGGCTGGATGCTGGGGTGATAAGTTGAGGCTTCTGGTTGTTTCTTGGTTGGGTTGCACTCATTCGAAATGGGGTATGTTAGCTGTGGGGTAGTATTATCACGGTTTGGGGGCTTTTTTGTGGGAGTATAGGTTAGAGATAAGGATTCAAGGTTATGGTATATTTTGGTGTTAAGAGGTGATTATGCTTCTTCTTCCTCCGGGTTGTGTTGTTTGGTGTTTGGGTAGTTTGTTATGACTTGGTTGGGTTGTTTTTTTGGGATGGTGGTGTGGTATGGTTGGTGTGGTTGGGTTTGTGAAGGAGACAACATCGACTGGGATGAAGTGCTTTTGCCGAAAAGCTTGCGAGTCGTGTTAAAGCGTGGTGGGCTGGAAAGATCTCTCTGATGATTAATACATTTCAGCGGAGATGCCTTTAGCCAGGGACCATATTTCATGTCAGAGGTATCTAGACACTCGTGTTGGTCATATCCTTCGCAATTCCGAAAAAAGTGCCCAACTATACCACAACAAAAACAGTACGTAGGGAGGGCTTCATATTTCAACGGAAGAGCCAGTTGCTTTCCTTGAATTCGCACTGTAAGAACTCTAAGTAATGGTTTGGTAACATCAATCATAATTTTGAATCTTATAAATCTGCCAAACAGACCTTCATTCGTAAGATCCAGATGTTCAAGCAAACCTATCTGCTTCGCTAAAATATTGGCCGTTGGAGTATTCATACAAGCTACCGGGACATCGTACGCTCGTATCCAATATGATGCCGTTGTAACTTGTGCCATCGATGGCTGTTCATTATCTTCTAGTTTACGAATCGCAAATAGCCCTCCGTCGTAGTGCCACGGTTGGTTTTTTAATACCCATTCACGGTCCTCTTTGTTCTGGAATCGAAACAAAATAAGATCACGTCCCCACTCGCTGGCCATGACGTCTGCTTTAGATCTCCACGCTTTTTTCATAACTTCGATCAAATAGTACGCCTTCCACGTTTTATCTGTATACAATTTTCCGACAAGGCAGAAGTTCTTATCCCCATTCAAAACCTCCTCTGTAAACCCAGAAGAATCCAAGTCCAGAATTTGTCCCTCCTGATCTATTAATTTCTCCATCGAAAAATCGCCTTATCGTTCAAACCACCACTTGGATATGGATAGATCGCCAATTTCTACCTGAGACAAAAATATCGAAACGAATAGTCCGAGAAAAAGACCCAGACCCTAAAAGCTTACTGCAGTGAGGTGAAAACCCTAACCCTAAAGCAAACAAAAAAAAAACAGACAGAGGCGAAAGGGGCAGACTAAACACAAAGAAAAACTAAAACGAAAAAGACACGAATGAGAAGACGAAACCCTAACCCATCTATAGAGGAAAAAAAAACAAAACTAAAGAGGACAGAAAACCAGACTCAAAAGCAAAACAGCAGGAAAGAACCAAAAGGAAAACAGAACGAGAGATGAACGGAGGGAATCTGGATGAAAACCGCTGCAAGCAGAGGGACCAAAAGGCAAAACCTGATGAAAACCCTAAGGGTGACGAAAACTCCTAACCCTAGGAGGACGATCCGTCCTTATAATTCTATAAATTAAATTTCTTGAATTTATTAGTTGCGGTTAGGGGGAATGCCGCTATACAAGCATTAATAAAAACCGCCGCCAGATATATGTCGCTAAATAATAGTTTCTTTGTAGTGAGTTACAATACAAACTTTAAACAAATCAAGTTAAATCACTACATTTCAAAATTATAAATTTTGAAATACTTCATTGTACATAACATTATTAGCCTATTTGGTTTTGTTTTGTCATCGCCACAAACTAATAATTTCAAACTCTTACGATATGTAACTCATGAAAGAACATATAATTGATCATTACTGGAAATTGGGTTCTTTATAGGAGAACTAATGAGAATAATTAAGGATTATTCCATTATTTGCTACGATTTATAATATTGTTAGATGATTTTACTTACTGTTATTTGATTTGGGATATTTTTGTTTCTTGAATAATTCAGTATTTAATGATTTAGTAATTTATATTTTTATATTATTTTTTACTGTTAATTAGGGATTTTGTTGTCTATTTGTTTATGGTAATTCAATCCAGTTTTTGAGAAGATGGTGTATTATTATTCAGTTTAATAAAACATAACATCAACATGTATATTAAATTTTTCTTATTGTCAATATTTATATGTTATACTTTTAAAAGTTTTGTATATCCGAAATACTATAATACAATTGACGATCCACTGTAAATTAAAAATCCACCAGCTTAAAATTTACAAAATTATCGACATAAATTATTCAATGGTTGATATTATTTTTGTATTGACATAATTGGATTGCAATCAGTCAATATTCAGTGTAAAAAAATAGATGAGAAATTTACCACAATAAAATACTTGTTCCAATAGCTATAATTAAAAATTAATTTCTTAATGAATTTACTTTGACTGGGAGCCTATAAGTGCTAATCCGATTTTTAATCATATATTTTCTAGGATTATTTCATTAATTACCAAATTTGACGTTGTATTTCGCAATTATATTTTTACTATTATTGAACGGTGGCTTAGGTGGAAACTCTTTTGTGATAGTATTTATAAGTGGTTTGCTTATTATATATATTAAACAAAAAATCATGTTTTATATTTGGCAGCATAACTTTGGAAAAAAAATCAAATATTTCAAAAAAGTAAAAATTATTCTATTCTTATATATACACAATTTTTTTTTTAGAAAAGTAACAAACAGATAAATTCACATCTAATAGTCGAACATACAACTTTGAAAGTTGAATATCAAAATATGTTGATAAAAATAACTTCTATTAACATGAAAATTACATTAATAAATATTAGAAATGATTTTCTATATATTAAACACTATTATGAATATAATTGTATTTGAAATATAAATCTAATTTATTATTATATATAATGTTATGTATGGATATATGTAATATATAATACTTGGATTATGATACTTTTTTTTCAATCAAAATAAGTAATTTTTAATTGAATTTAATGAACTTAAATATAATTTATATAATTATGAATAATGGACTAAGACCAGATAATAACTATACATATATCACAAATACCAAATACACGAATTTACAAATTTATGTCCAAAAGCCCAAATCTATAAATATTGTAGCCCATTACAAATTAAGATTTTTAGTAAATATATCTTATATTTTTTTTATTTTTATGCTTATTTTTTATTTTATAAATGCAATATGGGTGTCAAGTTGATGATCATAAAAAGATGGTTAATTTGATGTATTATATGTCAGAAACAGATCAAAAACAAAAAAATATTAAATTTTACAAAAGAAAAACAAAAGACAAATATAATAACTAATGCAAAGACACACACAAATTTGGAAAGCTTAATTTTATATAATGCTTTATTATTATATATACATATATATTTTATAGAATTAATTTACTAATTACAAAAATTAATTACTTGTTGTAATTATATTTACTAATTCTAGAAAGGTGTTTTAGAGGGGGAAATTTTTTATTACTATTTATAAGTGACTTGGTTATTATATATATATATATATATATATGGATATGATCAAATGATATCAGGGCCTTTAGGTAAGAACATGAGACCACATCTAGATCATTTGATTTAATAATCAGCGCTCCAGATTTTACCCATCTAGTTTAGTCATGGTGGTGGCAAGCAAGGGTAGGAAAGTAATCTGTCTTTTAATTCAAAGGATATAATTGTAAATCCCTAATTTTCGAAATTGTTATCTGAATCTGATTATCACTATCCCGCGGTTTTTTCTCTCCCTCTTTTCAAAATACACGATTCTTCTTATCTCTTCATCTCCCTCAGGCTCCATCGTTCCATCTGTAAACTTTTTATACAACAATACCGATTCTTCTTCCTCTCTTCATCACGGTCGGGCTCCATCTGTTAAAATTTCAAACAACTGATACGAATCTTCTTCCTATCTTCATCACGGTCGGTCTCGCACAAAACACTGTAAGTTTTCTATGATATTTGTTTTCTTTTTTATTTTGGTGTTTCTTGATGTTAGGGTTCCAATTTGGGTTTTTATTATCGATTTCTATTGTTCTTATTTGTTTAATTTTAGGGAATAAACTTTTAGGTATAAGAGCTTTGCTGAATGTTTGAACCTTGATAATGTGATGTATATATATTATGTGGGTTTAATTTTTGTTTGGGATTTGTAATTCTTTTATGGGTCAAATTAGTTTTTACTCTGTAAATTTGTGTTTGGGAATAAGAGTTTTTGCATTCACTATAAAATCCAGTTTGTAAATCCATGAAGCAGATGGTACATTGTCTGTTTCGTAACTTACATTAAAGTTCAGCCAAGAATTATTGCAGTACGACCTTCAGTCTTACCCAATACAGCTTGTGAAATCATTTCTGGTAAATGTTGGTATAATTTTGGAGGATTGTTGAATGAGATGTAATTGGAGACAGAGAAGCATAAGAACATGGGGTCATTCTACTAAAGGAGAGTGAGAAAAAAATATAATCACAACATTGGAGTTGGATAAAAAGAAGATAGAAGAACAGGAATTTGGAAAAGAATAAATTAGAAGAATTCTATACATCACAAAAGGATTATTGGAGAAGAATGTGGCGTTGCCTTTCTTACCTTTGCGGAGATATTGAGTGAATCTGACTAATGGGGGCAACAATTAGATGGTCTTTTAATATAACTTTTTTTTAAATGATAAGGGTTTTTTTAGATGTAGAATTATGTGTTTTTAGTTATGTAATAATGTTTGTTTAATAATAGCACATTGTTTTTTGTTATTTTGTGCGAGCATGTATATTTGTTTTGGAATCACGTGTATTTAGCTATAGAATAATGTGTGTTTAGGTATATAATAATGTGTATATAGTTTTCTCGATAATGGACAATTAGTTGTATATTTTTGTAAATAATTGGTTCTATATTTTACTCAGTAGGTTTTGTTTTAGCAACTAAATGGCAAAAACAAGGGAAAAGGGTCGAGGGAGTGGGGATGAAGGCGATGATCGGGGAAGAGGGCAAATAATATATATACGACATTATCGACTAGGTCGAATCCAAGGGTGTTGGTGAATGCGCTTGTTAATCTTTCCCCTACTCAGACCGCTGCAATTGTTGATATAGGATTCAGAAGTTTGCTTTCTCTTTCAATTGTCGACTTCCCATCCCAGCTAATGTTTTGGTTAGTTGCAAATTTTAACCCTGCTAGCTCGAAGTTGTTGTTGGATAGTTTTAGGCGCATTCGCATTGAACCGAATGATGTCCAGAGAGTATTGGGGTTCCCCAATGGGCAGGAGGCAGTAGTGAAGAAAACAAAATCAGCGAGTTGCGATTTGTACACTGGATGGCCTGCTATGTTCGGGAGGGAGGATTGCAGGGTAACACCGAATCAAGTGGCTGATAAAATGCGGAGTTTTGTGGATGGCGGAGATTGGTTTAGAAGGCTCTTCTTGATATTGGTTGAGTACCTTATTATTGGGAATTTTTCAACTGCATACGTGTATCCTCACTTACTTAAAAGCCTTGAAGACGTCAGAAATGTTAGGAACTTAGCATGGTGTGAGCATACATTGGCAACATTGGTTGAAAAGAGAGCGGTCTGGTCGCCGAAAACAAATACCGAATTTAATGGGCCCTTGCTGCTTTTGGCGGTATTATATCCCCCTATTTTTTATTTGATTTGTTTGGAGCATGTTCATTTTTGATGTAATCTATATAATTGCACAGGTATTTTATGTTGATAGAGTTAAGTGTGTGAGGCGGAGTGTTCCAAGGACGTGCCCCATCGTGTTGGCTTGGAGTGGGGACAAACTAAAGGAAAGGAACAATTAAGAAATTGACCTTGGTGGGTTTGGGATGGGTTTATCGAGCCCCCGTTTAATGGGGAAGCACCAATGGAGCCGCAACTGAATTTGTCGGGGGCTTCGAAGAAGAAGGATGCTATAGGTCAAGGGACCTCGTCATCCCGGGCCGATGCGAAGGTTGTTCATCTCAATGTGTATTTTAGTTTTATATTATGTGCATTTAGTGTTTCAAATATGTGTAACTAGTTTGTAAATCTTGTGCATATACACTTATTGATTTAATACACATGTTTCGATGTGCGAGGGGATAACTGGTCAATTACTTGACAGATTGAAATATTTGTCCTCCGATGTTGTCGAGATTATATTGATTCTTGGCTCCAAAGGACTTGGTCGAGGACGCAGAATTTGCTATGGTTGGGAATGTTGCGAGGGGCTTCTTATGCTCAACAGCGTTACCGAGTGGGGTTCGCCGTTCGGACGATGGTATGGAAGGGAGTGAAACACAACAAAATGAAGCCTTTTGGAGCAAGCCGGAGAATATAGTTGCGATTGAGGCGATTGAAAGTGCATTTCTGAAGAGAGATGAATTTAAGAAATGGTGTGATGAGGCACCAAGCTTCTCTCTTGTCTTGACTCAAGATACCAATGTTGGTAGATGGGATGACATTCTTGACACGTCTCGGCACTACGAGAAGAGTGTCAACAAGGAGGGACATGTGTGAGATAGTGGTATGGCAAGCATGGAGGCTGGGGTATTATATATGTTTACATTACTTATATATTATGATCAATTAGTTTTGCTTTGAAGTATTTTTTAGTTCACACTATTGTATGTTTTGTAGGTTCTGGAAATGGATGTTGGGGGGTTGTGATGCAAGTGGGGATCGAAAAATCAGCTAATGTATGTTTAAATTAGTATAATATTATGTGCATTTTGGGTTATAATTATGATTATTTAGTTCTGTATTATGTTTAGTTAGTTTATATTATGTATAGTTAGTTTTATTTTATGTATTAGTAGTTTTATTTTTATGTATTTTTGGTTTATAGCTGCAAGATTATGAGATCAGTGGTTCCGGGGGGAATGACGCTCCTTTGAGTGAGAAACCAAAGATCTTGCGTATTTTTTCCCCTACTTTTTATGATTTCCATCATCAATATGTATACGAGTTCATAATTATTCTTATTGGGTTCGTAGGATGTTGAAACGGAGGTTGGTGGCGTGAAACCTAGTTGTTCTGGGGAGGTCAAGGGGCAGCGGGACATTGCCTTAGAAATATCTAATAAGGTTTTTTCCCGAAGAGCTGCTAGGAAGACACATAAAAGTGCGGTATTGTCTTCGCCTTTTGTGACTAGACATATTGACGTCTCCTCGAAGCCAAATCAAAATGAGAATATGATTGCGAAATGACTTTTTGAAAATCCTGGGATGGACAAGTAAGGATTTGTTTATCATTCAACTCATTAGTTTCATTTTTTTTATCTACATTGTAATTCCTTTTTTTCCATTTAGAGACGATATTGTATTTAACGCCGGTTACAAGCCTTTGTCGAGGGAAGTTTTGGAGACAATGCGTCCCAGAGGTTACATTAATGTTTCTATTTTGGACATTTTGGCATAGATGTTGAATGGTATGGAGGGACTGAGGAGTAGCAGTTCACCGAACATATTCTTTGCTTCCTGTTTTTTGACTGTATGTTTAGCCTATTTTTATTTTTTTGTTTCATTTTTCTGCTGTGTTTTCAAGTCATAAATTTCGTGTTTTATTTTTTTATTTTTGTGTATATGTGTTGTAGTTGTTCACGGTCGTTAGTCCAGGGGATGACTTAGATGAGAACATTGTGTGTCAGTCGTTTGTGCAAGGACTCGACACAGAGCTTGGTGACCCGAGCTCCGATAAATTGAACAACTTTGACATGGTAAGTACTGGTAATTAATCTCATTAGTTTTTCAAATCTTTTTTGTTAATTACCAATACCCTAATGTATAGTGTGTTTCAGTTTTTCTTCCCGATTTGTAAAAGCGAGCATATCTTTCTGGTGACCTTTGATGTCAAGAGGTTTAACTGCCATATTATCGACAACTCGTCTGTCGGTGGAAGCAGCCGGGACAAATATGGAGATTTGCCGGACAAGTTGGTGAGATTTTTTTTTGTTCAATCAGTTATGCATGTTGTGTTTTTATCAGTGCTAAATTGTGTTGTTAGGTATTAGAATTTGTACAAGATGTGCTTAAATATTTGTCCCGGCTGTTATGTTTATTCATCATCTATATATGTCTTGGATAGCACACTGTTATGGAATTATGTGTTTTAGTTGTAGAATTATGTGTTTTTAGTTTTGTAATAATGTTTATTTAGTAATAGCACACTCTTTTTTGTTACTTTATGCGAGTATGTATATTTTTTTTAGAATAATGTGCGTTTAGGTATAAAATGTGGGGACTACTTTGTAACATTGATCTTAACCAAGGATGAAAAATGAATTTTACCAAAAAAGGGGGGACATGCTTGCCCTCAAAATTTCCAAACACCATTGCATGGCAAGAAATCTCTTTAGTTATGCATCCATTTATAGCCAATGTGAAACCTGGAAAAGAAAAACACCGAAACCCAATTAATTCACATTTTTCAGACCATTGCATCAGCATATACACATTAAAGTACTTTTTTGTGAATTTGGACTTTGAATTTGAAAAGTCAAGGACTAAACAATAAATTATCGATAAAGACAAATCACCCCTACACCTCCTCGCCAACCCCACCCCAACCCCACATGTTTTTGGATTTTATAGTGATCGAGTTAAAGTTATGGGAAGATAATTTTGAGCACAAAATGGGTGTGTTTAGAGTAGAAGCGATTTATTGATTTGTTTTTATGGTATATCTAGTCCTGTCGATGTATGTTTTTACTTTTGTTGGGTGTTTAAATAGGTATGTAGTTGTGTGTACTTAAGTATGAAATTATGTATAGTTAGTTAGTATGATATGGTTAATTGTAATATATAGTCATGAAGTTTGAAGTTGTTTTCCATGGTATATTCGCGAGTTCGGATGTTTTTGAACTACTTGGAGACTAAAAGGCTGCCCACAAATGGCTAGTGTTGTTCGTAAATGCACCACGTCCTAGACTATGCATGCCTTGGAGAGATACCACAAACAAAGTTGATTGTGGTATATATGCCATGAGGCATATGGAGAGCTACATGGGCGGTGGCACCAAGGGATGGGATAGTGGTTTGGAGAAGAATAATGCGTCTCAACCTGCCTAACTTACGCACGAAGTACTCAGCTGCAATAATCCTCCACCATAGCAATGAGCTAAAGGATAGATGTTTGGAAGAAGCCAGAAAGTTTTGGACGGGGAAGATAATATTGTAGTTTTGTTTTTAATAGAAAATGTGGTATGCAGATTGTGCTCATCTTTTTTGTATAGTTAGTTTACTATCTTTGGTGTTTTTTGTCTTTGGGAGCCATTTGTATATGACTTAGATGGTTTGTTGAATTGTGGATATGAATGGTTCAGACATGGAATGTTTTCTCTTTAATCAATATAACTTTGCATTTTTCACGTACATATGGTCGGAATGTTGATATACATCGTTAAATATTGTATTCGTAGTTACTACATTGCGTGTACTTACGAACAAAATTATGTACAGTTAAATAGGCCACATTTTTTGGTTATGTAGTTATGCAATTTTGTATATTTAGGCATACGATTATGTGTAAACTGATACAATGTACATCAAATGTGTTTTATATGCGTTGTCAATAATATTGTATAAGTAGTTATAGAAATTTGTATAATTTACGTATAAGAATATGTATTTTTAAACACCTGTGATATATTGCTAAAACAAAACCTACAGAAAATATAGAACCAATTATTTACCAAAACATACAACTAACTGTCCATTAACCCAAAACTATATACACATTATTATATAACTAAACACACATTATTCTATAGCTAAATAAAAAAGATTCCAAACCAAATATACATGCTCACACAAAATAACAAAAAACAGTGTGCTATTACTATATAAACATTATTACATAACTAAAAACACATAATTCTACATCTAAAACCACATAATTCCAAAAAATACGTTTATTGATCCTGATGTTGTCATTGAAGAACGATGTATAGGTAAAATACAGATAATGTGTAAATAGATTGCAGATATTGTATGTTTATGTGCAGAATTATGTAAACAACTCATAAATTTCCAATCGTATACATTACACTAAAAAATTGAACAATGTGACAAATACACATTACGGTCAGGAGGCGCTGGTGCGGGTTGGGCATGTCCTGCTGTTATGTGTCGCAACCTCACCGCATGTCCCATATTTTCTTTTTAGTTTTGTGCTTGCTTTTATGGCTTTTTCTCTTTGGCTTTGGAGCCTGCTTTTCAGATGACTACCACTCCCTTTGTTCTTGGCTTGTTTTGGTGGTAACACGGAAATGTGTAACTGTGAGGTTGAGCCGCAATAGGTTTCCATTCTTGATTGTTTGTCTTTGAGCCTTTGTAGTTTCATGTTGTTCCTCTAATAGCTTAGCTTTCTCTCGATATGATAAGAGATAGACTTGACAATTTTTCAATATCCCTTGCGCAAGACCGATGCAATCGTGAAAATCCACCCACATGATGTTTAGTGTTCTTGCAAAGATCTATCCCTCCTGGAAATTGGTACCATGTGTCCATTTTTAGAATGTGAATTAAACGAGGTTGCTTTCATCCAATGTGCCGCCAAATATGGAGCTGGAATTTCATCGCAATCCTTGAGTATTACAAATATATGTCGACACATGAGTCGTATTTGTTCAAACGATTTGCAACTAAATTTGGTTGATGCATCCATCTTGCATTTTGTCACTTCAAACACCCCACTTTCTTCCTTTATTGTGTACGAGATCTCGTTTGTATTGTCGTTGATCTGTATAATTGAGCATTGGTAACACGCTTCTTTAATTTCTTTGCTCACTTCATAAAATATGGCGTGCGTGTACACTAAAGAAGCACGCTTTTTAATTTTCAATGGTGCCTGGCAATCCAGAAGGGAGGTTTGGCACTGATTATTCAACTTATCACTAGAATGTCGTTGGGATTCCATTGCGCTCTCGAAATGCATTACAAATTCCACCAAGTTTGATTGAGGATTTGTAAAATTACCAAACCAGCTATTTGTGCTTTCGATCTTGACGTAGTTTTCTCAAGTCCACTCAAGGGCACATCTCTAAAATATGCGGAATCCAAATTGCTCAGATATCATACAAACACGTATATGATACATAAATCAGAACCATGGATGTGATGCTAGATTGAAGTCATCCATAATTTCGTGCCATTTTTTTCAAATTCGATTGTTGTAATGTAGTTATCCCACACGCGATTGATTTAAGCCGATTGATGAAAATTTTATCTTTGAACAAGGTTGGGACCGGCTTTGACACGACTTTCTCCATTATGTGCACATACACAATCTGTGTTCGTCGTCTTGAAGATCGATTTTATGGCATTCTTCATGGCCGGGTCTTGGTCTATTACTATATAATATGGTTCCTTAGCAACATCATCTAAGAATCGTGCGAACAATCATGTATAAGACTCATCATCCTCTTTCAAAATAAGGCCAGCTACAAACGTTACACACCTACGATGGTTATCTACCCCGATGAACGGAGCGAACACCATCTTATACCTGTGTATCAAATCTATTTTTAGTATACAGATTTTAATAACTATGTAAACATTTTTAAGATTATAAGTGTACACAATTACATTATTATATACACATATTTACTTAAATATATACACACACCAACATAATAAAATAACTTGACACCCAGATTTATATAACTAAATGGACAGGTTTATAAGGATAAATGTACATTATTGTAATCACAAATATGCAAGATAAATTAGTGCAGTGAATTATATTACCGGTTGGTATTGTACGTAGCATCAAAGGATATCACATCACCAAATACGACATAGTTCATTATAGCTGTTTGGTCTGCCCAAAAGAGTCGCGTTAGTTGTTCATCTTGATCAACATCGTAATCAAATACCATTCCCGGATTTGCCTCTTTCTGCCTTAGGAATTTGTGTATCACCAATTGTGCATCTACACCGCATATGTATGCTTTCAGGTCTCGTTTGAAATTTCTAAAATCAATTTTAAGCGCCCCAACCTGTGAATAATCGCCGCCATTTCTCTATACACCTTGTGTTGTTTTGCACTCCCAATGTTTGCCCTCAGGCAATTTATGATAAATTCTTTGGTGCCCGGTTTAGGTTCCTATTCACCTTCAAGAATTGCTTGTGTTTGTCAATTGTCATCGGATGAGTGTGTCTTTTCTCAAAGGTTTTTACCTTATATGAACCGCGCTAGTGTATTCAAAAATACAACAAGCGTGCGTTGCACCCAACTTCGGTTCGAGGCTCTCTTTCGTGCCCCTGTTTTTGGATCTTTTCTTTGTCATGCTCGGATGCCTCACTGGTATGGGTTTTTAGAGTTCTTGTAGCCCTCTCTATTGCAAACCACGTATTGCACGCAAATATCCTCGTTCTTGAATTTCTTTGTAGTGCTTCTACTAACGCCGGCCACTACACAAACCATAATCCTTATAAAATTGTATTCCGACCTCCAATGTACGGAAATGCATGTTGGTACGAGGAATTTTTTTCTTGTTCAACCTCTAGGATCCAATATTTAGTTGATCCAAAGTAGATTTCGAGCCTCGACCAACGTGAATTGTGTAACTGGATCTTGATCCGCAAAAACACAATATTTACATATTAAAACAACAAATTTTGAATACTATTTACACAGATTTTCAATGTATTGTGTAAATTCATATTTACTGAGAACATGAACATACGGTGCAAAATCGAACTCACCAATATTTGTCGTATAAGTACACATATTTAATGTCCTTTGTGTACATAATTAATATTCTAAACATATATTACATGCATTGTAATTAGGCAAAAACGTATTTAGGGAATACATTATATGTGATACTTTTTTCGTATACTAAATACACAAATTGGAGACACTATACACACATTTCATTAATACTAACTAAACACACATATGTACGAAGCTATTTTTGATATATTATAGGTGATACACATTTTCCATAATAAATACACAAATTCGAGAGACTATACACAAATTTCATTAATACTAACTAAACACACATATGTACGTATTATATATGTGATACATATATTTCATAATAAATACACAAATTCGAGACACTTTACACACATTTCATTAATACTAACTACACACACTCTCTAAGCATATAATATACACATGTTACATAATTACAAAGCTATATGTACGTAATTTTATAGTAAACATACACATTTTTTTATAATTACACATCCATTCTCAAGGATCTTGATTCGTGAGTTTTTTTATTGTTCCACATTACATGCACTCCAACCACGCATATTTGCTGATGAATTGGTGTGAAATTTTACCTTGATGCGACTGGTTTGTGGAGGGGGTATCCTGTGTTTGTGACATAGCAATATCGATCCCGTTGATGTGGGCTGCGATTTTTTGGTGTTTTTTGATGATGGTTTGATTTGTGTTTTGATGCTTGGTTTTCAATATTGGTGTTTTTCTTGGTTGTAATTTTGATTTTTCTCTGTGTTTGCAGGTTCGATTTTTGCATGGGACTTCTCTGTGTTTTTTACGCTGCTTTGATCGTGGGAGAAGACGATGATGAAGGCTGGTTTTTGGACGCTAGTTTCACGTTGGTAAAAGCGTGGAGAAGAAGATGGTGATTATGGTAAGATTTTAATCCTTGATTTTAGGAAAACAATTATTTGGCTGATTTTAACATTCCAATTGTACCCCTATTTGGTCCTCACTATTTTTTAATTACTATAAAATCCCATTAATAGCCTTTTATTTTATTTGGTTGGAGGGTGTGGATGGAGTCTCATGTTCCTACCTATAGATATATAGATAGATGTAAAAAAAACATTTAAATCAACTGCGCATAACAAAAAAGCCTACATATGCAATAAATACATATAAAATATGCAACATGTGTATATGGGTGTCAAATTGATGATCGAAAAAAGACGGTTAATTGATGTATTATATGTCAGAAATGGATCAATAACAAAAAAAATATTAAATTTTACAAAAGAAAAATAAATGACAAATATAATAATTAATGCAGTACACACACAAATTTGGAAAGCTTAATTTTATATAATGCTTTATTATTATATATACATATATATTTTCTAGAATTAATTTACTAATTACAAAAATTAATTACTTGTTGTAATTATATTTACTAATTCTAGAAATGTGTTTTAGAGGGGAAAATTTTTTATTACTATTTATAAGTGGCTTGGTTATTATATAGATATATATATAGATGTAAAAAAACACATAAATCAACTTCACATAACAAAAAGGCCTATATATGCAATAAATACATATAAAATATGCAACATGTGTATAGTAAATATACAGAATATGAGAAAGTATGCATAATCGTGTACATATGCAATAAATATATAATAAATATGTAACATATGTATACTAAATATACACAATATGATACTAGGTATGCTTGACTTTTATATATATATATATATATATATATATGAAAAAAAACCACTGAAATCAACTGCACATAAAAAAGGGTCTACATATGCAATAAATATATAGAAAATATGCAACATGTGTATAGTAAATATACAGAATATGAGAAAGTATGCATAATAATGTAAGTAACTATGCATTGTTAGAATCAATCAATGCAATGTACAAAAACTAAATATGCATTACACTATACCCAATTATGCAAAATGTCATAAATTATGCAACAAAAATCAACTAACTATGCGTTGTTTAAAAGTTATCTATTCGTGTGTAAAAACTAAATATGCAGTACATTATACCCAATTATGCAATAAGTGTCATAAAAATAATGCAACAAAAAAACAACTAATTATGCGTTATCTAATAGTTATTTAAGCAGCAAATAACACTACCTATGATGGATCCCAAAAAAACTAATATTGGAAAAACAAATGCCCCTAAAATCACGCCATTGAAATTCTATCTTTCCTTGTTTGCGATATAATTTCATTCAGGTTTGGGGGGAGAGATTCATTTTGATTATGAAGGGTGTGGATAGAAAAATTATTGCACTCATATAGTTGCATGTAGAGCATTTAGGTTGCATTGCATTAGAAGCACGTTTACAGTTTTAGCACGTTTATTACTTTAGTAGGTTTTTAGGGAGTGAGTAAACCATTTTGTGGTGTGTGTTGCGACCTTGGGGGATGATTTGAAAAATTTTGTGTTGTTTTGAATTGGGTGTTGAGTGCGAATTGATCATGATGAGAATAGATGATATAGAGCATGTGGATATTGAGAACATGGATTTTATGCTTTCATTTACGAATTTACAAGCCTGTGAGCTTTTGAGCCTTTACTGCTTCCATTATATGCAGTCTTGTTTGTTGATTTGAGAGTATCATTCATGTTGATTAGAAATCTAGAACTTGATCTGATATCTCTGAAAAGGTCCCATGTTGTATGCAATTTGTGAAAATGATTTAAGGCCATTTTTGTTAAGCCTTTTCCCTACCAAATGATATTGAATTCCCTAGTTAGCCACTTTGAGCCTGTTGCTTAATTTTTTGATAACCACATTTCAAGTCTTAACTTGATATATCTGTTACCCTAGACTTGAGCGTATAACATTGAGTAAGGGGATTGAATGGGATGACATCAAGAAGTTAGATAATTGTGCTAGAGTTGGTTTATAGGAATAAAAATAGAAGAAAAGGAGAAAAAAGAAATGATGAATACTCATGAGAGAGTCGAAAAAAAAAAGAGAAAAAAAAATCGACTTTATAAATGAGTTAATTATGAATGAACTTGTAGGTTGGGTATTGTGATGTAAGGTGAAAGAAAATTTGAGTTCTAGAAAAGAAAAGGAAAAGGGGAATATGAAAAGATGATAAGAACGGGAGGTGATTTGAGTAGCATGTTGGGTTTAAATGAGTATGGTTGATTCGAATTAAAGATGTGCTTACCAGTCTATGCGCTCGAGTTTGAGTCACTTTATCTATATTTCTCTACCCTAACCAAAGAGCCTTCATTACAACCAAATGAGAAAATCCTTTTTGATTCATGAATTGCATACACTCTAGTGGCGGTGATGTGAGACGATTTGCAAGCTTATGGTAATTCTTCATCATTGATATAATTTGAGCGTAAACACGTCCCTTATACACTTGAGAGGAGAGCATACACTTGGTCAGTGAGAGTCGTCATTCAAACCATTTGCCATGGTTTCATTGATATGTGTTCTTGTTAGTCCAAGTGGCTACGATAATCTAGAGGGGGTGTGAATAGATTATCTAGGTTTTTCTGATTTTGCCCTTTTTTTAGTAATCAAGCAAAGACTTGAATGTAAATGCATAAATTAAACAACACTCGTCGATTTATAGAGGTTCAACCCACCTAGGGCCTAATCCTCTACCACCCCAGTATATCCGGGATGGATTTCAAAAAGAAAAAAAGATTTTATTAATTACCAAAATTATTACACCAACACCTTGAGAATTACCACAACCCTCTTACAACACCTTCAAGGAGATTACCACAATCTTCCTTTACCACCTTTGAAGAGTACCATACTCTTCAAACACCTATCACCTAGATCACTCAAGTGTATTCTTACCACGAGAATACTCACAAGGATGTCTTGTGTTGAATGATGACCAAAATCAAGATTACAACTCAATAATGAATAATACAATATGAGTACAAGTGTAGTCAAGAATTGAAATCCTAGACCTCAAGAGTGTGCAAGTGAAAGTGTTTAGGCTAATACAACAAGATTTATGACAATGAGTTTGCTTGTGTTCTTTTGCTTGTATGTTGTGTTGTGTCTTGTTGCTTGAATGAAGCCTCTATTTATAGGAGAGGTCTTGGCTTGATTTCCGATATAGGCTCCTCCTCGGGGAGTGATTTTCTCAAAAGAAACCATTTAAAATTAAGATTATAGTCATTAGAAATCAATCCCACAAATTAGGAAAAGTCATGCTAAAATGCGACGGATAGTTTTCGATACACGAGTGCGACGACCGTCGCAGAGATAAGTTTGAAATGGGTTCTCTGCGAATTTTACACAGGGGACCGGGCCGACGGGGTCTAACCTGTGTGACCCTATCTTTGCTGAATCGGTCGGGGTGTTTAGAAAATCGAAACAGAGAGTTTTGTAATTGAACAACACGTTCGTGTGGCTACGTCGCCCTCTTTGTTTTCCTTTTGTCCCGTTTTCTTTTTCAAAACTCAACTCAGTGCAGTTGCCCTATAGGGCGACCGGTCGAGCTTGAAATATAAGTGTTGTCCAATTTTGTGTCGAAAATAAACTTCAAGAAATACTCAAAAAATAGTAAAAATATTTTAAATCAATCGAAAGTATTTGGACACCATTTAGGGACATTGTTTTGGTATAAAAACTCATTTGAACAAAATCATCAAAATCATGATAAAAACATTTATCTAACAAACTCCCCCTTTTTGATGATTACAAACCAAAACAATTTTCAAGAGTACGATTTTGAAAACCTAATAATTTTTCGGTCTATGTGTAAACTATCCGTTAAAAAACATTTTACAAAAGCTCCCCCTATCAACAAGCACATCAATAAGAAATATTGCATAAGCTAGAAGCACAAGCTTTTACAAATAAAACAACAACATTATGAGCTTAGAAGCTCCCCCTGTCACAAATATTCATTATCCGTGTAAACAAGTCCATAATATAACCATTGGACTAAGTATTCTTTACAACTTATGGCATTAGGAAGCCATAGCTTATAGCTTTTATTACGAGCTTTTATTAGCTTCTTTGAGCTAACGAGCCAATTTTCTATTTCTCCTCCTTTGGAATCATCAAAAAGAATGTTAGGATGATAAAAACATCATACATGTATATCAAAGTGCGCCAAAGAGCCAAGTTATCAACCGTTGAAAAAATAGACGTAGAATCCGAATAGCAATGGGAGAAATTGATCATTTGATATCAATAAGCTCGTTTTGTTTGTCAAGACAAGATCTCAATGAGTATATAAGACATTTGAATTGTATAGAGTCATGTACAAGATGAGAAATTCTTTGAGGCAATTCATCGAACACCTTGTGGCGTGAAAAATAAAAAAATTGTATAGAGCCCTTGTAAATGAATCAAGCCAAAACTTTTCATCACCAAATCGGTTCAAACACAATATAATACAACATAAATAATAAGCTCATCACAATCATATGAATCTTTCATAAAAAAATAACAAATAAGTCACAATCTCAAGGGTTCAACCCAATTGAGCAAAGGAGGTAGAATTCTTACCATTCAATTGGTAAAGATGAGCAATGATGATGATAATCGAGCTATATTAAGTTCAAGATAGGAAATATATGCAAGAAAACATATTTTGAGTGAAATTTGTGTGCAATTGGCGAATGGGACGAAAATGAACATTTTGAGCCAATATGGCTAAGTCCCAAGACAGAGACGTTTTAAACCATAAAATGGCGTTGGGCGCACGGCCGACGGTGAGGGCGACCGGGCGAGGTGAGGTCCGACTGGTCGAGGTGAGGTCCGACCGGTTGCCCTCACCCTAGTCAGCCCACTATTTTTCAACTTGTTTACCAAAATCCGAAATTTCAACCAAAAATCGATTTTTCGCCCTAAGTTTTAAAAACGTGCAAAATGCAAATGTAAACCTCATTAAATATGCATTATGCCTAATCGAGCTCGTATAGATGCAAAAGTCTCGAGAAGATAGTGGTTTTGTAAAAATATCCACCAATTGATCTTGAGATGGTACGAAAGATATCTCAATTTTACGTTTAGAAACACAATCCCTTAGAAAATGATGTCGAATCTCAATATGTTTAGTACGGTTATGATGAACCGGGTTTTGAGCAATATTAATAATGCGGATATATTATCACAAAAGATAGGAACATTTTCAAAAGAACACTTGTAATCCGCTAAAGTTTGTTTCATCCAAAGAAGTTCAAGACAACAAAACGCTGCGGAAATATATTCGGCCGGCCGTTGAAAGTGAAACACAATTTTGTTTCTTTGAAAACCAAGATACTAGGCAATCGCTTAAAATTGACATGATCCGGAAGTACTTTTCCGATCATCAATATTTCACGATAATCCGAATCACTATAACCTTTAAGAGAAAAATTTTCATTCTTTGGATAAAATAGACCATATTGAATGGTGCCTTTCAAATATCGAAAATTTTTTTTAACGGCACTCATATGAGATTCTTTGGGATTGCTTTGAAAACGAGCACATAGGCATACGACATGAAGAATGTCGGGTTTACTTGCGGTTAAATAAAGTAAACTACCAATCATACCTCGTTACTTTGATTCATCCACGGACTTGCCTTTCTCATCTTTGTCGATTTTGACATTTGTCGCCATAGGGGTAGAGACGGTTCTTCCTTCTTCAATGCCGAACTTTTTCAAAAGTTCTTTTGTATATTTAGATTGTGAAATGTAAATACCTTCTTGGCATTGCTTAATTTCAAGTCCAAGGAAGAAGTTGAGCTCCCCCATCATGCTCATTTCAAATTCACCTTGCATCAACTTAGAAAATTTCTTGCACAAAGATTCATTAGTAGCCCCAAAGATGATATCATCAACATAAATTTGCACAAGTAAACAATCTTGCCCTTTTTCAAAAACAAATAGAGTAGTATCAACTTTATCTCTTGTAAAACCATTTTGTAAAACAAAAGAGCTAAGTCATCATACCATGCACGGGTGCTTGTTTTAAACCATACAATGCCTTTTAAGTTTATAAACATCATTAGGCCTAGAAAAATTTTCAAACCCCTGGAGTTGTTTTACATAGACTTCTTCTTGAATAAAACCATTTAGAAAAGCGGATTTAACATCCATTTGGTAAAGCTTAAAATTTTAAAACAAGAATAGGCAAGTAAAATACGAATAGCTTCTAAACATGCTACAGTGCAAAAGTTCCATCATAATCAATACCTTCTTCTTGACAATACCCTTGAGCTACTAACCTTGCCTTATTTCGAACAATGTTGCCCATTTAGTACCAATAATAGTTTGAGATGGAGGACAAGGTACCAATTCCCATACATCATTTCTTTCAAATTGATTCAACTCTTCTTGCATTTCCAAAAACCAATCCTCATCCTCAATAGCCTCCTTGGCATTTTTAGGCTCCTTTTGAGATATAAGAGCTTTCTCGGCAAATCCTCTTCGGGTCATCACTTTATCAAAGGGATCACCAATAATAAGATCTTTTGGATGATCTCCCTTAAATTTCAATGCTACGGGAAGATCCGAAATGTCACCTCTATCTTCTTGAGGAACTTTAGAAGTGGATGGTTGATCATTTGAGGTAGAAGGTTGATCATTTTGAGCATCATTTTGAACAACGGGTTCAATAATATCCTCTTCATCACTTTCATCATTGGGTATCCTTTCAACACCCGAAGCTTCATTGAATTTGACATGGATGGATTGTTCAACAACCCTATTAGTCTTATTGTAAACCCGATATGCTTTGCTTTTTGTAGAATACCCCATAAATATTCCTTCATCGGCCTTAGGATCAAGTTTGTCCAATTGATCCTTAGTATTCAAAATAAAACACTTACATCCAAATATTTTGAAGTAATTAATATTTGGAGTTCTTCCTTTCCAAAGCTCATATGGAGTTTTATTCATTTTAGGACGAATATAAACTTGATTAATGACATAGCAAGTCTGTTTACGCTTCGCCCAAAAATATTTTGGAAGAGAAAATTCATTGAGCATGGACTGACTCATTTCTTGTAGTGTCCGATTTTTCCTTTCGGCTACTCCATTTTGTTGAGGTGTCCTTGGAGCCGAAAAATTATGTGCATATCCCTTGGTTTCACAAAAGACTCTAAATTCACCATCAAATTCTCCACCTCGATCACTTCGAATAGACTTAATAGTATCTTCATTTTCATTTTCAATAAGTCTACACAACTTAACAAACTTATTAACGGCATCGCTTTTATTGGTAAGAAAAAGAGCCCAAGTATATCTAGAAAAATCATCGGCAATAACGGAAGTATAGTGTTTTCCCCATAAAAATCTAAATGAAGAAGTTGTAGAGGTTTGGTTGTGGAAATTTCATTTTTGGGCTTAAAGCTACTCTTAACTAATTTGTTCTTTTGACAAGTGTCACATAAGCCAAGATTTTCAAAATTCAATTTGGGTAGTCCTTTTACATGTTGGTTTTTGTAAATATTTTTCAAATTTTTGTATCCAACATGTCCAAGTCGCCTATGCCATAAACTTGTTAAATCATTATTGGCGACAAGACAAGAAACATTTTGACTAACCAAATCACTTGTACAAATTTTGTAAAGATTGCCTTTTCTATTTGCTTCACAAATAATTTTATCGTTTTTAAGAATAAGGCATTTTTCTTTATTAAAAACAACATTATAATTTGAATCACAAAGTTGGCTAACACTTATCAAATTAAACTTAAGCCCTTCTACTAAAAGAACATTACTAAGAGAGAAAGAAGAGTTACCAATGTCTCCATTGCCAATGATTTTTCCTTTGCCATTGCCGAACATGACCATACCCTCTTCTTGGAGCTTGATGTTGGTAAAAAGTTCTCTCTTTCCGGTCATATGGCGTGAACACCCGCTGTCCATGAGCCATTTTGAATTCTCCATGGTTGTTATAGCTCCTATGACCTATAAAAGAATTATTTTTAGGTACCCTATAGTTTTGGGGTCCATGGGGGTTAGTCTTGAGACCTTTGGGTCTCCAAACATAGCTAACGTTGTTCTTCAATTTACAATGGCTAACATAGTGACCAACTTTACCACAATAAAAACAAATAATATCATGGGCACTATTAGCACGTACAAAAGTCGGACTTTGGTCATTTTTCTTTGAAAGAGGTTGGAAAGGTTTATAGCCAAGTCCTAATTTGGAATGCTCACCTCTTTATGCATCTAAAATTTTTGTAACTTTGTCCGTGCTTATGTTAAAATGATGCACATCCTTTTTTAAACATTCAAGATCTTTGGTGAGCGATTCTTTTTGGATTTCAAGAGTATGAACTCTAGTAAGAGTAATATCATGAGCTTTATCAAGAGATTCATGAGAAGTAAATATTTTTTCCTTTTCAATTTTAAGCTCTTTATGCTCCTTTTTCAAAGTCTTGTATTTGACAATCAAATTTTGAAACTCAATTTGCAATTCATCAAACTCACATTGCAATTCATCAACTAAGGAGAAGAGTTAGAATGTACATCATTGTTTTCATCGTCTATGGCCATGAGACCATGTTCGGTTTCTCTTTCCTCGTCGGTTGTTTCAAGTAGTTCATCCCAAGTTTTGACCTCTGCATTTAGAGCCTTCTTTTTCGAGAAATGCTTCTTTTTCTTTTGTTCCTCCTCATCGAGTTTTGGGCAATCGGCAATGAAGCGCCGGGTTTTCCGCATTTAAAGCAAGCATTATCTCTAGGTTTTCTTGCCTTATTTTTATTCACAAATTTTGCAAATTTTTCGAACAAGTGCGGCCGCCTCCTCATCATCATCATCATTATCATAGTATGCATTATTAGAAGAAGAAGCAAGACCTTTAGGAATATTTTGCATACCCGATTGATTGATGGTTGGTTTGGAATTTTTCCTTTCCTTGAGGTAGACTTCATAGATGAGAAGGTTCCCAATGAGCTCATCAAACTTGAGTGTCTCAAGATTTTGTGCCTCCGTGATTACCGTCACCTTTTCAGACCATGAGCCGGAAAGAGCATTCAATACCTTAGTCAGCTTGTCTTCTTCGGAGATGACTTTTTCGAGGGCCACAAGAGGATTGACGATGTTGTCAAGCCTTTCCACCATCTTAGAGATGCTTTCACCATCATGCATGTTAAAGTTTTCAAAGTCTTTAACAAGCATGGTCTTTCTTGCTTGCTTGACCTTCTTTGTCCCTTCATATATCGTCTCCAATTTTTCCCAAACCTCATGTGTCGACCTTATGCCTCTTATGCGATTGTACTCGGTGGCGGTAAGAGAACAATGCAAAATATTTAAGGCATTACCGTTTAGAGAGAAGGCCTTCTTGTCATTTTCATCGAACTCCTTGAAAGGTTTAGGAGCTGAGGTGCCATCCTCCAATTTCTTGGTTGGTTGAGCAACTCCTTCAATAACCACATTCCAAATGTCGAACTCGCACTTGTAGAAAGCACTCCATGCGGTCTTTCCAAAATGCATAGTTGTTGGCGTTGAATAGTGGTGGCTTGTTGGTGGAGGCGCCGGTGGTGAGATAAGCGTCATTCGTAACCATGGATCTTTCCTCTTTACTCGGAACGAGCTAGCCAAAGAGTTTGGCTTTGATACCACTTGTTAGTCCAGTGACTACGATAATCTAGAGGGGGTGAATAGATTATCTTGGTTTTTCGAGATTTTGCCCTTTTTTTTGAGTAATCAAGCAAAGACTTGAATGTAAATGCGGAAATTAAACAACAATCGCCGATTTATAGAGATTCAACCCACCTAGGGCCTAATCCTCTACCACCCCAAGATATCCGGGATGGATTTCCAAAAGAAAAATAGACTTTATTAATTACCAAAATTAATACACCAACACCTTGAGGATTACCACAACCATCTTACAACACTTTCAAGGAGATTACCACAATATTCCTTCACCACCTTTGAAGAGTACCACACTCTTCAAACACCTATCACCTAGATCACCCAAGTGTATTCTTACCATAAGAATACTCACAAGGATGGATGTCTTGTGTTGAATGATGACCAAAATCAAGATTACAACTCAATAATTAATAATACAATATGAGTACAAGTGTAATCAAGAATTGGAAGCCTAGACCTCAAGAGTGTGCAAGTGAAAGTGCTTAGGCTAATACAACAAGATTTATGACATTGAGTTTGCTTGTGTGCTTTTGCTTGTATGTTGTGTTGTGTCTTGTTGCTTGAATGAAGCCTCTATTTATAGGAGAGGTCTTGGCTTGATTTCCAGACATAGGCTCCTCCTTGGGGAGTGATTTTCTGCAAAAGAAACCATTTAAAATTAAGATTATAGTGTTAGAAATCAATCCCACAAATTAGGGAAAGTCATTCTAAAATGCAACGGATAGTTTGTTGATACACGGGCGGTGCGGTGCACGGCCGTGCGAGAGATAAGTTTGAAATGAGTTCTCTGCGAATTTTACACAGAGGGACCGGTCGACGGGGGGTCCGACCGGTCGACCCCTATGCTAAACGGTCGGGGTGTTTGGAAAATCGAAACAGAGTTCTCAGAATTGAACCACACGTTCGTGTACCGGTCACCCATAGGTCGACCGGCCGCCTCCTTGTTTTCCTTTCCGTCCCGTTTTGTTTCAAAACTCAACTCAGTGCAAAGGGTTGCCCTATAAGAGCGACCTGTCCGAGCTTGAAATATAAGTGTTGTCTAATTTTTTGTCGAAAATCAACTTCAATAAATACTCTGAAAAACAGTAAAAACATTTTAAATCGATCGGAAGTATTTGGACACCATTTAGGGACATTGTTTTGGTATAAAAACTCATTTGAACAAAATCATCAAAATCATGATAAAAACATTTATCTAAAAGTTCTATGTTAGATGTTAGAGGCTTGGTTGATTTATTGCTTGATGCCTATGGATAAGCAGCAAGAGTTTTGATGTGTTGTTCTTGATTATTGCTTTTCATTCCTCCCACTTGTGTTTTGTCTTGTTTATAAAGCGTTGATCGGGACTGTCAACAGTTTAAGTTTGGGGGTTTGATTAATGTGAGTTTTGCATGTATTTTGGGCATAATTGTGGATATAATAGATTGATAAGCATGCATTAACTTAGTAAAATGGGCCATGTTCTTATAAAGTGGAAAAGGTATTACGCTTTGCTCGTTTTGTAGAAATTAAACGATATTTGTGGCACTTTTGTGGCAAATTGGAGCATTGCAATAAAGGACCGTCGAGAATTGAGCGAATACGTGAAGTTTGGAGTTGAAACCGAGAAGAGATAAAACGAACCGGGCAAAAAATGGCCACGCACGGGTAGCCCATGCTCATAGGCATGGCCCGTGTGTGTGCAGGGCTGAAGGAATCAAGATTCGCATTGACGCACGGGCTGGTCGTGCTTATACGCACGGCCCGTGTGTCTGATCAAGAGGAAAATAAAGCTACGACCTGACGCACGGGTTGGTCGTGTGTAAGCGCATGGCCCGTGCGTCTGTGCGGGATTTGACAGATTCAAGTCCTATGAAAATAGGTTTGGTCCAAAGGGAGTATAAATAGAGACGAGGCGGCCCCAAACAAGGACACACTGATTTTTACCCTAGAAAGCATAGAAAAGAGCAACCTTCTACCAGAGGATTCGAGAGATAGATCGAGGTCGCGTCCACACGCTTGAGGATTGAAGATTGATCGAGAGATCATCAATATCCCTGAGTTTGCTTATTCCATTGTACCTTTTATTTTCACCTAGTTAGATATGAACATGAACAATTTGTCTATGAGTTGTTTATATCCCATGTCCGACTAAACACCTTGTGATTCCGGAGTTTGGGATTAGGTTAATTGATACTCTTATTTGATGTTTAATCAGAATTGAAGTTATTATTTCGAACCATATTCGAGTACTCTGTTTTATTTCTTATTTTATCAAATGACCATTGGTTTAACTTGTTTGATGTATTGATTCATAATTCGAGAGATGGGTTTCAATACTAGATCTTGAGTACTTGATATGAGTATTTTGCATGATTGAGAAGTCTGTGAGTATTTGTGAGGATAACTGATCTTTTATGCTTTTGGGAGTCGTTTATCTTATGTTGAATAGAGATGCTAGCATAGATAACTCAATCAACGTTTTTATTGTGTCTCGAGAGAGAGGATAAAATATTTTTGTGATCATCTTATAGGGAAGACTAATAATAACTTTGGTTTTGATTAATCGGATAACAAGAGGGAGATTAACTAAAACCATAATCCTGGAATCCATTCATCCATTTGATCTTTTCAACCGAACTCTTCGCTTTGTCTTTTTATGATAAAATCTTGTCTTAATCTTATAGAACAACACCAACTTTCGATCGTCTAAATAAAAATAATAATATTACAATCTCAATACTTAGTTCATGAATTTATTAGTCTATGTGGGATCGATCTTGCTAACCCTATCTATTAACTAGGTCGTTCACTTCCGGTTAAGCGAAAAATAAGGCGAACAAGTTCTTGGCGCCGTTGTCGGGGAGTAATTAAATTTTTAGTACTAATATTGCGATAAATAGAATTATTTTTAATTTAGACATTTTTTTCTTTTTATTTTGTTTAATTCCACTCCTACAGTGTTTGATTTGTTTCTTTTAGTTGGTTCAGGTAGTGCATGAACACTCGCTCAAAGCGAAGGGAATTAGCACCGTTCATACTGGAGATTGAAGCTTTCGCAAGGCGGATAAGTGCATCTACAAAACGACACTACAAGAAAATTCAGAATTTGGGACGAAACAAAAACATCACTAAAAGTCCCAAAAACGTCACCAAAAGTAATTTGAGACAAAAACAAAACGTCACAAGCGATGTCGCAATATCACAGTCGCTAAAAGTCATCAGCGATGAAATAAGCAAAATGTCTCTAAAGGTTTGTCTTCTGAGACGAAATGAGAATGTCGCTTATTTTAATATGGTTGGCACCATTTTACAATTTATGACAAATTATTTTGTCTCTAAAGAGCTCATTTAGCGATGTCCTGCTATTCGTCTCTAAAAGTAGTAGTATAGTGACATCTTACATCTGCCACAAATAACTTTTTGGGACATTATTTTTCGTCCCTAAAGAATATATTTTAAAATTTAATAGTTATAGAGACTATTATTTTCGTCTCTAAAAGCATTATTTAGTGACATTTAATTTCGTCTCTAAAAAGCGTTATTTAGTGACATTTTCATATTCGTCTATATATTTGGCTTTTTTAGGGACAAAAAAATGGTTTCAAGCTAGTAAAAGAGGTAAGAATCAGTTAAGTAAATACAAATAGGACCCAAATTTTGAAACCAGTCAAAAAATAAAATATAGGTCACAAAAAGAAAATCAGTTAAGTCAATATCATCTAATCCAAATAACAAACATCACAAAGATACGAATCATTTAGGAACCCAAAGTTTAACTTCATTTGAGAAGAAAAGAAAATAAATACAAAAACACTGAAGAAATGGGTCATTTAAGCAACATTACCATATTTCTCATATCAAAACATCTTACAATTTCCTTTACCCAAATCACATAAATAGCACAATAGAATCTAGAATTACAAAAACAAATTTGTGCATCTTCCTCTTTTCTTAGTCACAGCAACTGGAAAAAAACAGAGTCTAAGTTCACCCAAATTCGAAAGCCGAGAGGGAGAGAGAGAGAGAGAATAGAGACCTTAGAAACTGAATTAAGCTTTTACCCCAAACAAATTAATTCGAAGGCCGATCGCGAGAGAGAGAATTCTTCAACCTGTTCCATGTGTTTCCATGGCGCGAGTGAAAAAAATCAAGTTGAGAAGAGAGAGAGAGAGAGAGAGAGAGAGAGAGAGAGAGAGAGAGAGAGAGAGAGAGAGAGAGAGAGAGCAAAAGATGGATATGGCGCCAGTGAAACAAAATTTAGGGAAAAAAAATATGGCGTACAAAAATGTCTCAAATTGAAATTTTATTTAGATTGTTTTATTTATGTTTTTATTTAATGCTTTTAACTTTATTTTGTTAAATATTTTCTGCAATTTTTATGAATAAGTCTGTAATGTTTAAAAGTACTTATTTGTGTACTAAAAAAAGTACTTATTTATAAAAAAAATGTTAAATATAAAGAAGAAAAATATTGTAAGATTTTATAAAAAAATGTAACTTTTATTTCTTTTCTATAATATTATAAGAAAATCAAATACTAAGTTCTTTTGCAACATATATAAAAAAAAACGTCACAAGTAGCATTATTTATGCCTTCCTAGATGATTTTGATATGTCTCTAATTGATAACTTTTGTAGACATAAAAATCGTTATGAATCATTACTTTTTTGTCACAAAAAAATAGTTGGAAGGAGGTGAGAGGTTTGAGAATATTGTACTTAAATAGAGACGATATAAAAAAGCGTCACTAAAATAAGCTAACTGAGACAATCTCAAATGCGTCCCAAAAACAAACTTCTCAAATTCTACAATTTGTTGTAGTGCGAGCAGAAAAACAACAATGGAGGTAACAATGGGATCAACGGGATCAATAATGAGTTACCAATACCAGAAGTTCCGGTAGTCCAACAACAAGCGATTCACGATTACTTTCGCCCTTAGACAAATTGTAACTATGATGGAATTGTCCATGTCCCGATTAATGCGAACAACTTTGAGTTGAAGCCAGCGCTCATTTCGATGATTCAACAAAACCAGTTTGGGGGTTTCGCAACCGATGATGCCAACTCTCATCTTGCACACTTCATGCAAATCTGTAACACGATCAAGATGAATGGGGTGTCTGATAATGTTGTATGTCTGAGACTATTCCCTTTCTCTTTAAGGGATAAGGCAAGTGTAGGTCCCAAGGGGTGTGAGTAAGGTTTAGAAGGGGGGGTTGAATAAACATTACCAAATTTTCGATTTAGTCCTTTTAAAGAAATTACAGAGTTAACACAAACAGCTAACTCCTTGAGGGACAACTAAGATGGTTATTCAGCATAGTTAGCCACTCGACAGACTGGATAGAGCTGTTGATAGAATAACTCAGTTTTTAACCTGAAACTTAACTTGGTTGTGTTGGTTTTATCAACAAGACTTAACACCCTTTGATTTGTTGTAAACTTGTTTTTAACACTTGATTTTAGCACTAGGTTATTGATCGCTTTGGATAGCAAATAAGTTTATCAAAGATATAAGGTAGATATGCGAAATATAAATGTCTTTGGAAAATAAATGAGACAGTTTGATTTTTATAGAGGTTCAAGATGGGGTAATTCTTCTAATCCTCTCTTCTCCAACTCCCGGAGGAATCCGTAAGTAAAGATCGGTTTACAAAGTGGTGAATCCTAGAGACAAATGTCACCTTGGTCACACTTGGCTTCTCGTCCGACTCGGCTTCTTCACAGGGCACCGCTTCGCTACGTCACCACTTTCTCAAGCTCTTGGATTTGATCACGAAGCCCTCCAATAAATTGATATTGGTTCGACCTTGAACCTTCCTACAATCCTCCTTGGAAAGTAGAACCCTTTTGATTCTTCAAAAGTTTCCTCTTCAACATTTGAAGTTGTTTTTCCTTCACACTTTGTGTTGGATTGATTTCCTTCGAGTTTCGGCTTGAGGATTTGCTTGAATATCTTTGAGAATGTTTGCGGGTTTACAACTTAAATATTGCTTGCTTGTTCGTGGTTCGTAACCTTTTCTCAATGAGTTTCCTCGGCCTTTTATAGTGAACTTTCAAAAATCATCCGTTGAAGAGATAGCCGATTTTCAAAAGACACTTGTGTTCGTTGGCTTGTCTTTTCTTGGTCTTTAATCTTGAGATGTAGACCTTTTCTCGTATTAAATGAATGTGCGACTTTTCGTGTTCGACACGAGGTGCAGTGTGCTTCCCATCGTTTATTCCTTTTGCACGCTTATAGGATGAGCACTTTAAGACTGGCAAAGCATGGAAGTATTACTTATTTAAGAAATGTTCTTGACTTACAGGCAACGGATTCCTTTCGCTTAACTCCTCCTGGTTGTTGCCTATTTCCCCAGGTGACTTGAGTCGCTCCAATCATTTGAAGACTCATCTGTCACTTTCAATCGATGACTTGGCTTCTTAAGATGACTTTGACCGACACTTCACACATTGTTCCTTAGTGATACATCTTGACCAAGTTCTCGATCTTCCTTCTTGGCCATACTGCTTGTTCCACAACGGAGTCTTCACTTCCTTTAGTCGACTTCTTGTATCTCCAGGCTTAGTGACTTAACTCGACTTTTCCACTCTATCTATTATAATGAGAATTGCAAGGAAAATGGGGTGCTAACTTTCTAGTCTAAGTTTTACATGGCATTCATCAAAATCTATAAAATAAATTTCCCAACAATTTCCCCCTTTTGATGATGCCAAAACATAAAAGCATTAAACAATATGCAAACAACAAAGATAAATACGATAATGCAAGAATAAAGAATGTATGCGATGAATAGATCATTTTATTGATCATAGCATTCTTGTCCTTTACACACTTGTTTACAAAGCATATCGAGCAAAATACACACATCTATGCTAGGATACAAATACAAAGTGAAAAATTACGAAAAACTTCACTAAGAACACAGATGACTTACACAAAAATGTATTTACAAGAGTAAAATACATGAAGGGTTCGCAGCAACACTTCATCGCCTTCGCTGCTTCATTCTTTCTTCTTCAGCTCTGTCGAAGTCATCAGCTCTTCTTCTCTTTCTTTCTTCTTTAGATGGTTTCTTCTTTTCATAAGCTCTCTTAGAAGCATCATCCTTGCGCTTCCTTTCAAGCCATTGCTCTGACTGCCTTCTGTTTTCCTCTTCTTTTCTTTTCACGTATTCAACATTCTTCCTAGCCACTTCCACATTTGCTACTTCATCATACCCAGCCCAGTAGATCCTTCCCTTCTTTCTGGGATCTACATATTCAATATTTTCGGGTTGTGGTCTAGGTCGAAAGCCTCTTCCTCCACCACTTCTTCCTCTTCCTCTGGGTGTATACTGTACATGAGTCTTCTCGCTACCAATTGAATGGTTGCTTTTAGTTTGTCGCTTATCGCTTTCTTCACACAATTTAAGACCCTTCTCCCAAAGATCAGATCCCAGGCTTGGGCTACAGACATCTTTTGGAAAATAGCCTTCAGATTCGAGCGTCTTGAATTCTTCAACTGATCTTGGCTTAGATCTGTTGTCTGGAATAGCATCTTAATCCTTCCCTGCTAGAATGCCACCAAATTGTTTCATCACTTCTTCGACGCGGGCATCCGTCTTCTTGTCGAACTCTTCCATCCCTGCTTCTACGATTCGCCTTTTCTCCGACATTGGCACAACAGAGTGTTCGATCGGCAGAGTTACTGAAAATTTGTTGATGATTGAGGCCGTGACATGACCCTGCTGAGGGGTTTCAGCTATCATTAACGTCAAATCCTTTGATTGTTCCCCCTCAGCTGCTTTTCCCTTTCTTTTTCTCAGCTGTCGTCATCTTGGCTTCTGACTCTTTCAACTTCTCTTCTTTTAAACTCCTTAGGGACTCATCTTCCCGCTTTTTGGCATCATCAAAGGAAAGAGGGACCCCAGGAAACATGCATGCGAGAATGAAGTCGAGTCCACGAGAGTTGAGTTCTTCTTGTGGTCCGCCGCATAAACTCCGTCCGAAATTCTGAACGAGTGACTTTTGATTCGCTGCCACCAGTTTCATTTCAAATGCCGAGAAGGCTGAATTTAGCATTCATGGTCTCCTCAAGGCGTAGAACTTTTTTTCGTTGGAATTCACGCAGTAGCTCCATTTCTGTTTTGCGAGAGGTATGCAACCTCTCAACATACGCCTGCATCCTCTGCTTCATATCAGCATTGTCAGCACTCCAAACAAGCATCTTATTGTATAATGCCTTGAAATAGCAAACTTGCTCGTGTCGCATGGCACTCTGCTATTGAGACCACTCTCTGATCCTTACCACTATCCCTCTCAAATCTGCTGTGAGGGTGGCATCTCTTTTGTCCAGGCGTGAGTCAAGTGAGGCTTGGTGCCATTTGATCTTCTCAATCGCTTCAGAGATCTTCTTGAAGACTTCACGGATCTCACCGTCACACATGATTCAAATTTTTCCAGATCATCGAAAAGTTTGCTGGCACAATAGAGTCTGTAGGGATTACGGGATCTTCTCGAACAGTGTATCGTCGTGTCTCTCTAGCAGTCTCTTCTTCTAGCTCAGGCAACTCGATAGAGAAGGGAAATACCTGTTCAAAAGCATCATCTCGCACATATGGGATTGTTTGTGCGGTTTGTGCCTGTGATGTTTCTGGTGGAGTCGGTACTGCTGCAGCTGTGTGAGCCTATGCAGATAGCTCGGTTTAAGCTGGGGCTTTTGGAACGGGTTGGCCAGCTGACTGAGCCTCAGCTGTCTTAACAGCTTCTTCGGCCTTAGTAGATGTTTCTAAATGAAGTACCGGATCCTCGGTTACAATATCAGCATCATCGGAGTTGAATGTTTGACGAGCAGCTTTGTAACTCGACTGACTCGTCTGTGGGAGAACATCCTCAGCTGGGTCCTTTTGATGCGCAATTGGTAAGGACTCAGCTTCATCTTCAGACCCCAGAAATGATATGTCAGGGTTTCTCCTGGGAGTCATGAAGTGCACTAATCTCCTTCTCGTATTCAAGATCCTGGAATGTAAGGGATGTTCTTAATCTCTTGAGCGTTACCCGGGAGGTCTCAACTTCCTCGGGCCTTCAACACCTCCGGCGGCCTCAATCGCAATGGGCCTTCAACATTCCATTCGGCATATGCAAATCGTCTCGAGGGTCTTCAACAGTGGCATCCATAGGAGTCTCAACCCCTTGGATTGCGCTTTCACCGCCTGCAGTATTAACTCCCGGGGCATTTCCATCCTATGTCTCGATCGCAATAAAGAAGTGTCATCGACCTTTCAAAGAAGCCGACACTTCACCGGGATAGACTCAACCGTCCAAGCTTCATCAATGTCAATTATTGAGGTTCTTTCTCGCCCCACTTCGCCACCTTTCTTCAATATAGAGTCATCTCGTAGCATCCTCCGACCTGCTGCAGGTGGGTGAGTTTCCCCTCACCGCACACCAACCGAGGTGACTTATGATGGGGTCACTCTTCTCCAGACTCGTGGCTTCTTCCATTGAGTGCTCAGCTGCCGGGGCAGGTGGTAAAACACCTTCGGTAGGGGTTGGCTCAACATGGGTGCCCAAAGTCCGAGTCTCATTGCCAATTCCCTTGGACCCATCTTCCCGAAAGACTTTGGGGGCGTAGTGCGGTGATGGGCTGTGGCAATTTGCTGCACTACTCCCAAAGGGGTCGATCTGCAGGAGAGACCGTGAGGACTCTTCGGTCATTCAAACATTTGATGCTCATGCATCTTCCTCGATTCCATTAGAGCTGCCGCAAATCGACTTTTCTCACGGCAGAACGGGATCCAAATCTTCATCACTCTCTGAGAACACATCCAAATGAGGATGAGTGTGTTCTAGAGTTACAGTAACCGGACATATATTGTCTCTCGAGAGAGCTTCTGCTTCCTCGGTTGCTTTGGCTTGTTCATTCTCTTTGAAGATTTGTAGAATATTCGACAGCTTATCTTCATCAAGGGCCTCAAGCACGTGTTGACTCTAGAAATTGCAAAGAATTCCTCCTCTTCTTCGATAAACTCGGGCGATCAAATTGCGGCCTTGAGTGGCTTAGCTTCCACGCCATCCATTCACGTGACGGCGCTGAATGTCCGAGTATACGGAGAATACATGATGACATCATCATTGTCATCTTCTTTCTTGTCCTTTCTTTTCTAGGATGGAAGGCAAGATGATTTCTCGCTCTTCACCTTCAAAGCGTCCCAAGTGGAAAGACAACTTTTTCAACCGGAAGTTCGTTGTCTCACCGCTTTGTTGTCTCACTCCCTCCCACAGTGGGTCTTCAGTAGGCCTCGTGATCGTCCTCGCAGACTTGGCGCTTTCATCAATAACTTCCGGAGACTCGCACTTCTTGAGCTTCAGCCTCTGTGTTTTCTCCAAATTTAGAGGTAGATTCACTGTCTTCTCGTGCTCGAGTGCTTGAAAAGTCTTCTTCTTTTGGTTCGAACCAGTTAATTTCTCGGTTCTTCTTCTTCTTCTTCTTCTTCTTCTTCTTCGAGTCTTTGGTGGCGGGGGCGGGGCATCCTTCTTAGAGGGAGCTGCCTTCCTTGGTTTGGCGTCCTCTTCTTCCGTATGGTCGGAGAAGGGATTTGAGATTTCTTCCTAGTCTCGGCCGCAAATGGCAGGAGACACGGCCGCACGGGTAGGCGACTCGGCCGCAGGGGCAGTGCATCCTTTTTCTTTCTTTGCGCAGGGGCAGCCTTTTCTTTGCAGCCGCAGGGCGCTTTCTTCTTGGGAGGAGAGGTAACAGCTGTGTCCTCGGGTTCAGCTGATTCCCCCTCACTTGTATCCGCCCTCTTCGCATGGGCTCTCTTCTGGGCTCTTGAGAGATTCGCCCTAAACATCTTCTTGTTGACATGGAAAGGTTTTCCATGTCGATGGGGAATACCCTTCACTTCCATCAGGTGGCCAATCACCAGGCCATAACCAAGAGATCCTCCAAAGGATCTGTCTTCCTTGAATGATTTATTTGCAATGTTCTGGTAGAGTTTGCTGTACACGAACTCAGCCTAGTTGACTTTCTTGCCCTGCATGATCGTAGCCATGATGATCAGCTTAGTCTTTGACAGCTGGTTGAAGCTGCCAAACTTCATGTCTACACATTTGGAGACGACATCCATCAACTTGTGATAGTCGTCCTTCAGCAATTTCTTCTCAACTGTGTAGACCACCTTAGCAGCACACTCTAGTTTGGCTACCTATTTCCATGCAGTAGCCAAGTCAACATCAGCTTCATATATCTCATTCATGCCTTCCGATGACAACAAACAAGTGTTCCACAAGGTCCTTAGTTGTTATCATTATGTCCTTGCGGTGGACAGAAGACTTGATTCCTTCATCCTGCACTTCCACGTTGACGTAGAACTGCGCCGCCTCTTCTAGGTAGGTGTGCGAGTATTCCAAAGTTAGAAAAGCCTTAAGCCCTGACTTTTCCAACATTTCAAAGAATCTTCTTCACTAGGGTTTTATCGAACCCCGCTTACCATGCCTTCGAAATCCACTGATGATCCTGAGTGGATTTGTTTCGATAGCTTGACGAAATCAAACTTATGTGCCATTTTTGGAGATTTTTACCTATTGAAACTTGAAGAACTGGTTTGAGGACACTTAGGGTTTCGAGAGAGAAAAATAGCTTGCTTTCTATTGATTGAAGATGAACAGTTTTTGAGTGTGAGAGAGAAAACTGAAGAAAGTGCATATAAGGGTTATGAAAGGACGTGTCTTTGGATTTTGAAATTTTGATCAAAATCAACGGTTCAGATTTAGCACGTCAAACCGCATTTAATTTCTTGCATTTAATGCGGCAGCATTTATATCCAATCATATGCTTACTTTGCAGCTTTTGACTATACCCGTCATTATTACACTGACGTCATCCTTAAAAACATTCCTGCTTATTTAAAACGACTGCATTTTTGTCACTTAGATCATAAATGACTCAGCTTATCTCAATAATGACTTGATTCTTCTTCTCTCTTTTGATTTAGCGACTCAGCTGTCAGCTAACTTGATACAGTTGACTTTCTGATATGGCTGTTTCACTTGGTTGATGTGAAAAACTTGTTCAATTTTCACTTTCTCATTTTCCATCTCTTCTGATTGAGTCTTCTGAGTGTTAACTCAGCTCAATTAAACCTAGCTCATTCTTAAGCTCTTCAAATCTTGATTCACATAGAGGCTTAGTGAATATAACAGCTAACTGTTTATTAGTTGAGATATATTCCAAAGTGATGTCTTTCTTTTCAACATGATCTCTTATAAAATGATATATGACATCAATTTGCTTTGTTCTTGAATGCAACACAGGATTCTCGAGTGATTGCAATAGCACTTGTGTTATCACACATAATTGGATTCTCATTTTCTTTAATTTCATAATCTCTCACTGCCTCATCCATAAGACTTGGGTACAACAACTACCCGCACTATGTATTATGCTTCACCATGGATGTGGCTATTGAATTTTGCTTCTTGCTAAACCAGAAACCAATTTGTTCCAAGCATTTGACATGTACCAAGTACTCTTCCGTCAACTCTATATCCAAAGATAGTCGAGTCCAATATCCAATAAGCTTGAATCCACCTTCCTTTGGATACCATAAGCCAACTTCCTGGCATCCCTTCAAATATCTTAGATCTCTTAGTTGCGGTCATGTGGCTCTCCTTTGGTGCAGATTGAAATCTTGCACATACACCTACCGCAAAGGTGATGTCCGGTCTGTTGGTTGTTAAATATAGCAATGATCCAATAAGTGTTCTATATCTTATTTGATCTATAGCTTTACCATCCGCATCCGTGTCCATCTTGATGATGTGTTCATTGGTATTTTCACGGAAGACTTCTCTTCCATACCAAATTTTTCATTAAATCTCTGGTATACTTTGTTTGACTTATGAAGGTTCCATCCTTCAATTGCTTGACTTGAAGTCCTAGGAAGAAAGTCAGCTCTCCCATCATGCTCATTTCAAATTTGCCTTGCATGAGGTTTGAGAACTTATCACACAGCTCTTTATTTGTGGATCCAAAAATGATATCATCCACATATATTTAAACAAGTAGTATACTCTCTCCATCTTGAATTTTGAAGAGTGTTACATCACTTTGACTTTGGTGAATCCATTATCGCTTAGAAATTGAGATAATGTATCATACCATGCTCTTGGTGCTTGCTTCAATCCATATAATGCTTTCTTGAGCTTGTACACCTTATCTCCAATGGTCTTCTGCTCAAAACCTGGAGGTTGTTCAACAAAGACTTCTTCCTCTAACAGTCCATTTAAGAATGCACTTTTCACATTCATTTGATATACAAAGAAGTTCTTGTGTGCAGCATAGGCAAGAAACATCCTTTCTGCTTCTAATCTTGCAACAGGAGCAAATGTTTCATCAAAATATATTCTCTCTTCTTGGAAATACCCTTTGGCTACCAATTTTGCTTTGTTTCTTACCACAGATCCTTCCTCATTCATCTTGTTTCAAAACCAATTTTGTGCCAATAACATTTTGATGGGTTGGCCTCTGCACCAATTTCCATAGTTTGTTCCTTTCAAACTGATTCAACTCTTCTTGCATGGCTTGAATCCGATGTGTATCTTCCAAAGGCTTGAGACACATCTTTTGGCTCTATTTGAGAAATAAAACAAATGAACATTGCTTCTTCGAGCTCGATCCGGTTCTTACATCATCTCTCACGTCTCCAATAACTAGCTCGTGGATGGTCTTTCACCATCTCACACATCAAAGTTGACGCAAGTCACCGGGTTCGATTGTCTCGCACATTGTCTCGAGCGACTCTTTCACCATCATTCACCAGACTTTCCAAATTGTCTTTGAGATTCACTATCTCATCTTCATCTTGGTTGATTGCTCTTTACTTGACTTCAACATAAGGACTCTTCGCATAGTTGGTGATTCACTTATCGCCTAACTCTTCAATGTCTTCTCGTGCATTCGCATTAGGTTCATCAAAAACCACATGAATAGACTTTTACGTGACCATAGTCCTCTTGTTCAAGACTCTATAGGCTTTGCTCTCGATTGAGTATCGCAAAAAGATACCTTCATCGACTTTAGCATCAAAAGCCTTTAGATTATCCTTGCCATTGTTGTGGATGAAGCATTTACATCCAAATATTCTAAAATATGCAACATTTGGCTTTCTCCCTGTCCATATCTCATAGAGAGTCTTGGTCAATTTCTGTTCATCATGCATCTATTTTGAGTATAGCATGCAGTGTTGATGGCTTCAGCCCAAAATCTCTTAGGCAATCCAGCTTCAGCTAGTATGGTCCTTGCAACTTCTTTGAGAGTTCTGTTCCTTCTTTCAGCTACTCCATTCTGTTGTGGAGTTCTTGCTGCAGATAACTCATGAGCAATACCATTTTCAACACAATACTGAGTTATTATTCCATTGACAAACTCAGTTCCTCTATCAGACCTTATTTTTATAATGGTTTGGCTCTTTTCATTTTGAACTCTTTTCATCAGCTGAGGCAACTTTTGCAAAGTTTCCTTCTTTTGGCACATGAAGATTGTCCATTTATATCTTGAATAATCATCTACCACCACTAAGGTGTATTTCTTTCCACTTATGTTGGGCCGTTCAACAGGGCCAAATAAATCCATATGCAATGATGCAATATCCTTGTTGAAGAAGGACTAGGCTTCTCCTTGAATGAAGATTTGATTTGCTTTCCCATCCGGCATGCATCACATACACTTTCCTTCTCGTACACTAAGTCCGCAATCCTTCCACAAGATGACTCCTTGCAAGCTTGTTGATTGTCTTGAAGTTCGAATGACTCACTTCTTGTGCCACAACCAACTTGATTCGGATGTGCTCTTTGCTAATGAAAAGTGCTTGGTGTGGCAAAGAGACCGATCTACCACATACATATTCTTCTTCCTCTTGATCCTTACAAAGACTATTTCATTTGATTCAAGATATCTTTAATCCGCACATCCCATATTGATTCCAACATTGTAGCCCTTGTCACGAGTCGTTGGGCGATGCTTAACAGTTTGAAGTTGAGGCCTTCAACATATGCAACGCCCGTGATTTCCAATCCATTCTTCTTGATGGATCCTGTGCCTTTTATTTCCCCTGGAGCTTCATTTCTTCCAAATATGACTTTTGCACCTCTAATATCCTTGAACCTTGACAGAATTTTCTTGTTTCATGTCATATGTCCGGAATGTACCACTATCCATGTACCAGGTTCCTTGGCACTCGATTGTTCCTAGAACCCGCAATCAAGGAATTAGTTTTTAGGTACCCATATTTGTCCAGGGTCCCGAGGGGTTAGTGTTGTAAGATGATCCAACCAACCTATAGCCAAATGATTTGACTCTAAGAGGTTGCCATCTATCTGTGCCATAATCATAATTCACTTTGGCAAATTGCTTGGGGGTTTTAGGTTCATACAACTGTCTCTTTTGTCTATATGTCTGTGTGTGTGTTTTTAGCAATTGCCTTCTTTGGGTAGTTGTGATATTTTTGAGTGTAGTGCCTGGTGCATGTGTGTGCGATAATAGATCTTTTGCCTTTGGAATGACCTTTGCTGAGGTATAGGTCTTTACTCATCTCCTTAGTCAGTTGTGAGTTATGACTTTTGAGCTGGCTGTTTTCCTCATTTAAAAGTGTGTGTGAGGATTTTATGTGTTCAAAGTCTTTCATCATTTTGCCTAATGAATCATAAAGATCAGTGGGTGATGAAGTGTGTGTGTCACAATCACTATCACTTGAATCAATGAGATGAGTTAGAGTGTACCTCATCTTCTTGTCCGTTGATCTTGTTCTTAGACATAAGACAGATCATTGCTTCTTCTTCAGAATCACTTGAGTAGTTAGCTTCACTACTCTCTGAGTCTTCTGCTTCTTTAGACTTAGTCATTTGCCTCGGCGATCTCGGCCAAACATGGCTTTCTTCTTTTCATGTTTTCTTTCTCTCAAGACTTTTCTTTCTTCTTCATTCATTCATGTATTTATTGGCGGTGGATAGGAATAGTCAATTGCAAAATGTCCTAGTTGTCTGCAATTCCAACACGGTTCTCGGCTCTTTGATCGGCTCTTTCGTCCTTGGGTTATCGGCTCTCGATACTCAACGCTTTGATGCTCGTCTCTTGGGTGGCCTGTCTTCCTTGACTTGGAGGGAGTCAATGTCTCCGGAAGTTTCACCCTTGTTTCTTTTATAGTTCTTCTTGAATAACTTGTTGAATCTTTTAACTATTAGGGCAATCTCCTCCTGGTCTATGGCTTTCCTTGACTTGACTTTCTTTCCATCCTTGACTATAAGTGCAAATGTCTTAGGTACAACTATCTCCTGTTGCTCTTTTTTTTCTCACCAAGCTCATAGGCTTTGAGATCCGAGAATAGCTCATGATTGGATGTTGTTGTGAGGTTCATTGAATGTCTCGGGGCAATGACCTTCATTTCCCATTCAAATGGGAGGCTTCCGGAATCTTCATACACATTTCCTTTTGTGTATATTCTTTCCCAAGTCTTTGATAGCTCATTTGTGATTTCGAGAGAATCGGCATCCAAATGATCCAAGGTTTCACTGCAAGCATTTTAAAATTTTCAAATTTTTGTACTCGCAAAATGATTTATTTATTTTCTTTAATTTGCTCGATCCTTCACAAATTAAAGTTAATTTATCCTGATTTCTTTTGCATTTGCAAGATTTGACTTTATTGAACATTGCTTTGTCCAATGTCTTGTAGAGAATGTCCTTGGCCACATTATCCAAGTTGTATCTCTTTCTGTCATCGTTAGTCCACTCTGTCGGGCTTTTCAACCATAGTTGGTTTGTCTTCATCATACTTCTCTACTACAATCGCTATTCTTACGAGTTGTGTTCACCTTAAGTATTTGCAATGGTGACCATCCTCTATCACTAGCCACATTTCATCATGTAAAGCGGATAGATGAGCCGTCGCATGCGAATTTTCCTAGTCATCAAATTCCTCAACAAAGTGAACATAGGAATGTGTGTCAAATTTGTTTCCAGGATTAATAACTTTGCTAAGAATGAAAGATTTTGAAAATACAAGTTTAAGAACCTTTTAGAAAAGATTAGTGATCTAGTTCAAGAACTTGGTCTGAGAAGGCTCAATGAACCAATCGCTCGATACCACTTGTAGGTCCCAAGTGGTGTGAGTAAGGTTTAGAAGGGGTTTGAATAAATCTTACCAAATTTTCGATTTAGTCCTTTTAAAGAAATTACGAGTTAACACAAACAACTAAGTCCTTGAGGGACAACTAAGTTGGTTATTCAAAGATTAGCCACCGGCGCACTCGATAGAGTCATGTTGATAGAATAACTTCAGTTGTTTAACCTGAAACTTAACTTGGATGTGTTGGTTTTATCAATGTGGAAGACTTAACACCCTTTGATTTGTTTTAAACTTATTTTTAACACTTGATTTTAACACTAGGTTATTGATCGTTTGGATAGCAAATAAGTTTATCAAATGAGATATAAGGTAGATATGCGAAATATAAATGTCTTTGGAAAATAAATGACACATTTGATTTTTATAGAGGTTCGAAGATAGGGTAATTCTTCTAATCCTCTCTTCTCCAACTCCACGAGGAATCCACTAAGTAATGCAGATCGGTTTACAAAGTGGTGAACATTCTAGAGACAACCTTGGTCACACAAATGGCTTCTCGTCCGACTCGACTTTCTTCACAGGCGCGGTTGTCTTGCTACTTCACTCACTTTCTCAAGCTCTTAGAATTGATCACGAAGCCCTCTAATAACTTGATACTGGTTCGACCTTGAACCTTCCTACAACCTCTCTTGGAAAGTAGAACCCTTTTGATTCTTCAAAAGTTTCCTCTTCAATAGTTTGAAGTTGTCTTTCCTTCTGACTTTGTGTTGGATTGATTTCCTCCGAGTTTCGTGCTTGAGGATTTGTTTGAATATCTTTGAGAATGTTTGCGGGTTTACAACTTAAATATTTCTTGTTTGTTCGTAGTTTAGGTAACATTTTCTCAATGAGTTTCCTCGGTCTTTTATAGTGAACTTTCAAAAATCTATCCGTTGAAGAGATAGGCGATTTTCAAAAGACACTTGTGTTCGTTGGCTTGTCTTTTCTTGGTTTTCAATCTTGATATGTAGACCTTTCCTCGTATTAAATGAATGTGCAGCTTTTCGTTTCGACACGAGGTGCGATCTTCCCATTGGTTTATTCCTTTTGCACGCTTCCTCGATGAGCACTTTAAGACTGGCAAAGATGGAAGTATTACTTATTTAAGTAATGTTCTTGACTTAAACGGATTCCTTTCGATTAACTCTCTTGGTTGTCGCATATTTCCCTATGTAACTTAAGTCTGCTCCAATCATTTGAAGACTCATCCATGTCACTTTCAACTTATGACTTGGCTTTTTAAGATGATTTTGGTGACACTTCACACAACCTCTGTTCACCGACACGCGTCTTGACCAAGTTCTCGATCTTCCTTCTTGGCCATACTCACTGCTTCCACAACAGTCTTCACTTGATCTTGATCGACTTCTTGTATCTCCGAGGCTTAGGCGACTCGGCTTTTTCCAAATTTCTATCTATTACAATGAGAATTACAAGGAAAATGGGGTGCCAACTTTCTAGTCTAAGTTTTACATGGCATTCATCAAAATCTATAAAATAAATTTCCCAACAGCAAGAAACTTGTTAGGCACATTAACTTAGGAAAGTGTGAATACTTGGGATGAATTGAGCCAGAAGTTCCTATTTAAATTCTTTCCACCAAGTAAGACACTGCAGCTTAAGAGCGAGATCACTCAGTTTAGACAATTTGACTTTGAGCCACTATACAAGGCATGGGAGAGATTCCGGGATTTATTGAGTAGGTGTCCGCAACATGGGTTTCTAGCGATCAAGAACTTTGCTTCTTTTACAACGGGTTGATGGGACAGACCAGATCGTTTGTGGATGCCGCAGTATGAGAAGCTTTACTAGTCAAATTCCCACAAAATGCATTCAACTTGCTTGAAGAGATCAGCAGTAGCTTGAGTTTGTTGCTTATGACTTGCTTATGTAGTTAATGTATTTGTTGTGCATACGTAGTGTATATTCGTTGTTTATGTAGTATGGGTTTGTTGCTTATGACTTGCTTATGTAGTTAATGATATATAAAAGCACCATAACATATCTACACAAGCAACAAATTACACCTTCATAAGCAACCTTCGAACTATAGTCGAGCTCTAGCAACTATGGCGAATAGTCTGCAATATTTTTCACACAGTAGTGCGTTGAAGAAGAAGGATGAAGGATTTCTCACAGTAGTGCGTTGAAGAATAAGGAGGAGGATTCTTCACGTTGATTTTGCTATGAGATTTGGAGGATTTCGTGATCTCAATATAATCTGCTTAATCCCATAAAATATTGGTGACTTGCTTGCACACGACAGTTTCCACAAATTGCCATTAAGGCATTTATTAGTGGTAACTCCCCACTATTAATTAGTGGGTTGTTTTTCATTATTTAGTTAATAAAAACATATGAGTTCTTCATTAAGAACAAAACGCCAACTTTTTAGAATCAAAATTGTGAGCAGGTCGTGTATTTTGGTAGAAAAACAATAGAAAGTGTTCTTGGTTTTTCTACCTCATTTTCCTAAAAAAAAAAAAAAAACCAATTTTCTTCAATTGTTGTGGATAATTATTAATTGATAATTATTTATCTACATAATTTATTCTTCAATTAGTTTTTGATAGTGGAATTGATATTCTGGTTCATTGTCAATTCGAAAACGGAATAAATTTTACTAGCGAAAAATTTATTCGGGTGTCTACAATTAGAAGGTGGACTCGATTAGAGGGGATACATCTGAATCCCTATTGGCGAGCATACGGAGTTTCGGTGATTGCCACATAACCAAGAATTGATTCTCTCTCAATCTTCGCTAAAAGAAAAAGACTCTATGAGAGTAATTTTCTTTTATCATTTACGACCCGAGCGGCTAATGTCCAATCTGGTATTCTATTCCGTTTGTGCGAGCAAAATTTATTTTTCTCGCATGATCACGAAAATGTTGATCGTTATAACTGCTATGTGAACCTACGGGATTAGTATTTTTATGATAAATGCACTTGTTTTAATTAGATTAAAAGTTTTAAATTTCCGTTATACAAACCCTGTGTGATATAGTGAAGCCAACATACTGTCCCTAAGTTCTAGATATAGCCAACCTTCTAAACTCTACATGCTTGTATCACAGACAAGTTAATTATTCATTACATGTTCAATCTGATGTCTCGTCATAATTAATTTGGCTGATGCCTTCTTCATATGTCAAAAAAACCACTATATATAAATGAGAAATGCTCACACAGATTAATTAATTCATCACACTTTAGAAGCAAGAAACTATCCAGATTTATACTGCGAAAAGAAGAGAATCGGAGTCCCTACAGAGAAAAAAAAAGAGTTCAATTATCTTCATCTGAATTTAGAGCTTCGTTTTCAAGATGGCACCCAAAAGGAAACGAGGGAACGAAAGCGGTGAATCCTCCGTCACCGGGGCAACCACTACCGCCTCCAGAGAAACACGAAGCGCCACCCACTCCGCCACTAGGGCCACCCGAATCTCTACCCGATCCCCTGTTGCTGATATAGAACCACATACGTCTTCTTCTACCTCTAGTAAGACTATTATCATTGAGCAGTGTAAAGTAAATCATTCAGGAAGAGGGGTATTCAAGTCAAGAAGGGGCTGGAGAAAGCGGTTGATGGAGTCAACGTTGTGCTCAGCCCTTGAAACCCTAGGAAAGGTTCTTTTGAAATTTGGGAGGAAGGTGGTGATATTTATGTGAGTTTGTTGGATATAGAAAGCCCCTTTGTGCCAATGAAGGCATTGGATATGAAGAAGGTCAGGGTTCCAAATCTTGATAATCTTTTTATGTTTCTTGATCTTTAGTTGTAGGAAGTGATGATTCAGGGTTTTTACACTTGGGTAGTCTTTTTAGTTTTACTGATCCTCTGCTATTAAAAATCTTGAATCCCCATTTCCATTCTTGGTAATCTTTTTTTAGTTTTCCTGATTTTGTTTTTCTTGACTCTATGTTGTAGAAAATTATGGTTTAGCTTTTCTTGTTCTCCTTTGTTGTAGGAATTGTACTCTATGTTGTGCCGAACATCTTTTCTTGACTTTTGATTGGGCGTAATTCATTTATGGCAGAGCATTTTTGAATTTTTTTGGTGCAAACCTGTAAGTGCAATATATTCTTTTATGCTTTGGTGTTTTTACGTTGGTTTGGCAGGAGAGAAATCTACGTCGGCACCGTAGCATCTCTATCATGTGCAATCAAAGCAATATGGAGCCACTCTGCACGTTGACATTGTATTGAAGTTTTGGAATGCAGATATAATTCATACAAGATGACATTTTATTCTCTTGAAGTTTAAATCTGCAATATTTTCTTGTATCTGAAGTTCAGTACCTTTGGCTCTTATGTAAACATGAAGTTATTTCTTGTATCTGAAGTTCCGTATCAGTTAGCAATTGACCTGTTAGTTGTAATTTGCTTGTTTTACTTGTTTGCTGTTCTTATTAAATTCTCTGATTTGATTAAATCAGTCACTGATTGTCATATCATCTTCCTATATTTTGATTCTAGATCGAGAATTGTCTAATGCAGAATTTTTGGATATGACTTGCCTTTAGCTTATGTTGGCTGTTAATTCTCAATTTTTATGTGTTCATATAATCAAGAGTATAACTCTGTTTTGGCTTGAAAATATGATTTTCTTATTTTTTTTATATAAATCCATTGGTTGTTCGTTGGAGTGTGATTTTGTTGTCCTGTTTCATTCTCAATTTTGTTGTTTTAGATTTCATGGTTAGAATTATTGTTAAGTCCATTTATTAGGATGTAGAGTGGATATAATTATGTTATCCTTCTGCTAGAGTTGTAGAACCTTAAATTGTCGAGGTCCACTGGAATTATGTTGAATTGTCGACCATATCCTTGTCCGTAGATCATCACTGTTAATTCTTTGCAAGTTTCTAAAGCTAAGCAAGTGGAGTTGGGTATAGTACTTGTTTAGGTTTATTCAGATCTCATTAACCAAATCTGAGAACTTGTCTTCTGTTCATCTCTTTTAAATCTGGTGTAGAAATTATTAACCATTTGCTTCCAATTTCCAAAAACAAGCATGATAGTGGTATGACCTTCAAATTGTTGGACCGAAGCTCTTTAACTTCCCTTTGTCAGTGACGAAACATAGAACTGTTCGTAGAGAAAATGTAGTTCTTTATATTGAAATGTGCACTTTCTTTATATTGAAATGGCAGAGCTTTATCCTTAGGTTACATTGATGGAAAGGGTAGAGTGGGGAAACTGTAGTTTTGAGATTTTTGATGAAATACTTGCCTCTTTTTTCAACCCTAGTTGTTAATACATCTCTGCAATACTAATTGATAATAGTATGTAGTGTTGGCAGAACTGCATGGTCTATTGGGATTATTTCGAATTTCCTTCGTCAGCGACGAAACATAGGATTGCTTGTAGAGAAAATGTAGAGATTTGGCAATTCTGAATGTGCAGTTCTTTTCATTGAAATGGCAGAACTTTGTCTTTAGGTCACATTGGTGGAAAGGGCAGTGGTGGGGAACTATAGTGGTGGCCAGAAATTCCCAAAGACTTGAGATTTTTGATTAATTACTTGCTTCTTTTTTCATCCCTGGTTTTTAATACGTGAATCCCATTGATAATTGTATAGTATAGTATTTTGGTGGTTATTACGTACATAAAATACTCCCATCAACCATTAAGATTATCAGTCACAACTATAGAACCCGATAGATAATACAAAAACCCATCATTTAATCCTCTCGGAAATGACTTTCTCCACATCCAATGCCTTAATTGTTGCAAAGGTCTTCTCTATGTCCAACAAACTCGCAAACATATCACCACCTTCCTTGCGAATTTCAAAGCAGCCTTCCCTAGGATCCGAGGGATGAACATCATGTTGAATCAAGAAACCCGTTTCTCTAGATCATCCTTAAATTGAATAGCCCTCCATCCTGAATGGTTTACCCAACTAGTGGCTTTAGAACGACGTTGCCTCGGCCGGTGGTTCTTCGGGTTCCCCTGATGGTTGTACGGTGGCGCTCTGGGTTACCATGGTGGTGGTGGTTGCCGCGGCGGCGGAAGATCCATTGGTTTCATTTTCTCCGTTTCCTTTTTGGAGCCATTTTCGAGTATGAAACGCTACATTCGGATGACGATGATAGAACCCTCTTTCCATTTTGTGGTTTCCCTTTATTCTCTTCCTTTTTCAGTATGATTTCTTGATAGTTTTGAAGCTAAAAACGAGACGATCACAACAAACACGACTATGGAAACGAGTTGGAGTGATTGAACAACGCCACTCCCAAAGGTAAGAAGTGTAAAAGGTTAGAGAACTATGTGGGCTTTGATTCTTTTACACTAAGAGGATATGTAGGCAACTTATATTTAAGTTCAAGCCCATTTTTCTTAATACTTTTCCTTTTCTTTTTACTTGCTTTTTTATTAAAAAAATAATAATTCAACTTAGAGACGTGCGATTTTATTCTCATATCTTTAGAGCTAATTAATTAATAGACCATTGGCTTAGACGTGCAAATTTATTGCTATACGCTATGTATATTTGGAGCTTTATAAATAGAATGCATTGATCAATCATATCATTATTTGATATAAAAAAATGATTTCAATAACAGCCGCAAACTGTGTTACTACTCTTCGGCCTATTGAACTTCTCCAGACTATAAATACCACCCAAGATGTATTTTTATTTTTGCCCATCATCAAAATAAAAGTCCTATTTTCTCTCAAAAAAAAAAAGGATAAACACTTTCTGTTTTCGTTTTCGTTTTTAGTATTCATCGAACAATAACTCATTTGTAAGAAATTATGGCCAGTGGAGGCATTAAGTACACATGCATTTTGATTCTTGTTGTGATAGCTATCATATCAAGCAACCAAAAATGTGAAGCTACGCGCCACCTGTTGCAGGTGGGCGACTTGCTTAATGGGGTTCAATCGTCTTTTGGCGAGGCTGAGAATTCTGGGATTGCGAATGGAATTTCTCCACGGTTACGCCTATTTGTTCAACACTATACTTTGATATTTATTTTATATATATATATATATATATAAATTAGAAATAAAAAAATTAATAATATCAATAATGTTACTAAAACTATGTTTTGATGTCTCTTGTTTTCTTAATTACTCTAATTATTTATTATATATATATATATGTATTAATTTTTCACGTTTACATGACAGCTTTTACAAAATATTAAACATAGTTTTGTTGTCGTACTTTAAGTATTAAACAATATTTATATGCATATTTTTTTATATCTATCGTACTCCCATTTTTTAAATCATGGATCCGCCACTGCTAATTAGGCATAGCCAACAAAAAGAAAAAAAAGAAAGAAATAACGAACATGCAAAAAAGTAAAAAACGTAAACCAATATATATTCATGGTAACACATGACAATTAACATCAGAAACATTGTTTATTATTTTCTAAGTATATTAGCACTATCAGTCAAAGCATACAAACTCCTACATTTACATTTTGTACAGATATAAGATTCCATATTCTTGCAATAAGCAATGTCAAACATTCCAAATCTCTTCTTTTTGCGGGTGGCCAATTAATTCCATCGCTGACCAAATCTTGAACGCTTTTGCCACGACTCATTTTCAGGCATGGCCTTTTGGATAGCATGGCGGTCACATGCCATTCTGACATTTTGCATGGACACTGTTCAACTAAATGAGAATATATATTTATGCCTTATATTCCTATCTCTCAACCTTTTTCTGCCTATATATTCACCCCATGTCATGGATAAACCTCATATATCAATTATCAACATATATTGGGGTTGTGAAAATGTATCAAATTTCAGGGCATAAGCGTTGTATTGCATGAATTGGATGAGAGTGCAGTTGAGCCAAGGATGAATTGCCGGCAACACACATCAAATTCTACTGATATTTGATGATCGGTGTGAAATTTCTAGTTCATATATGTCGGCAATTTATTGTCTTGGCTAAATTGGGCTCTCTTCTTTTCATGTAATGCTCGTGTGAGGGCCATATGAAACTTCATTTCTCTTCATATTCCTTCATATATGATATTGCAATTAATTATCTCGCCACGCCCATTATGGACAAACCAATTGTCTTATGTATTATATTTCTAAAATAATAACACTATCTTGTACACGTGACATATATTTAGATGAAATATAAAATTAGGCAGGAGATCCACTGGCGATAAACCAATATTTCTTTAGAATCATCAACATATAAACTATTTTTTTTATTTGTGTTTTGGAGTACAACTGTAATATACCATCTACCTTAATTCTTCGTTTGCCTTTGATGAGGTGTAAAATCGTAATTTTCTTTCTTAATATTTAATTATTTATTTAATTCATTATTAATTATTAGTCCATAGAAAATAATATTGGGCCAACTCAGAAAAAAGACCCAATGGCCAGCTCATCCCATCAAGCATATGAGGTTCAACTCATAACATCAAGCCTTAGACGCCCAATTCATTATACTAGGCCATTGAAGCGCAACTCATTCGACCACACTCACGCGGTCCATGATCTCAGGTATAAATAGTCATTTTTTCTCCCGAATTATTATTAATTAAGTACAACTTAACTACTTAATTTCCCGGATACTCTAGTTTTTTCTCATACACTTTGCTAACTTAAGCATCGAATAGACTTCTCCGGGACAACCCTGGGGCTTTCTAACCTTATTTATATATTGCAAACTTGCTCCCAACATTTGGATTGAACTAAGACTTGACTTCAGTATCTTAGCTTGAAGTACCTTGACTCAGCAGTGAGGTGTCCATCTCTTGGCAACATCAGCCATGTTATTGCATAAACAATAATTTGTCGCTATTCGTTTTGTGCTGATGGGATCTACTATTCCAAAATGAGGCTATATCTCTCATATTCCACCGTACGGATGATTGTCACGTGTATAAAAATTACCATAATATTAATTTTCAAGCATAAATTATGGGTTTGATAAGGCATGTGATACCCATTTAAAAAAATAAATGCCAATTAATTAATATATCATAACATTTTATCTTCTCTTCTTCATGTTTTGAAATTGTTTGATAATGAATTCATTGCTAATATTTGAAATATATATTTTTTGATCTATGTTAATACACCAAATAATCATTCAATAGCCCATCTCCCAAACATTCACATAAAAAAAATATTTATTTAAGAATTATGCTAATAATTATAATTTAAACAGAAAAAAAGAAAAATAATAATATTAAATCATCTACAAGAGTTTTGAAAAACAGTTAGAGGCAAAAGAAGTTAACTTCGAGAAACTCATACTCATAAGTCATAATTGTAGTAAAATTGATGACGAGCTAATACTTAGATTCCTTTTCAAAATCTGGGGAAAATGCTTGCTAAGCCCCCCAAGTAATACATCTACGTACATGAACTAAAAATTATAATAAATTATTCTTTTTCATACCCCCTCTGTGGCAAAATTGCTTTTTTTGTCCGTTAAGTTGGCTCAATTTCGCTTTTAGTCCTTTAATTTTTATGGGTTGCGTTTGGCAAACACTAACTTTTCTGAACCTGCACATTTAGTCCGATTTCAAAATTTCGGGGATATCTTATCCCTAAAATGCTGAGTTTGACCATTTTTCCTAGAAATGACTATTTTGCCCCTTTTTTGGAAATTAAAATTAAAGAAAAAATAGAAAAATAATAATAAATTAAATTAAATAAATAAACATAAATTAAATAAATAAAATGGTCGAACATATATTTTTATATTTTTCAACATTAAATAAAAATAGAAAATAAAAATAATAGAAATTTATTTTCTTTTTTTTTCATTTTTTGTCTTTTTGTTTTCTATTTTTTTAAATTTTATTTATAGTAGAAAATTGTAAATATACATTTTTTTCCTGTTTTATTGTTTTTATTTTTTCTTTAATTTTAATTTACAGTGAAAATTGTAAGTCTATATTTTTCTTTTTTTTGTTTTCTATTTTTTTAATTTTAATTTACGGTTGAAAATTACAGATATATATATGTTTTTTTGGTTTTATTTATTTTTTTATTTTTACATATAGTTGAAAATTGTAAAAATACATATTTTTTCTATTCGTTTTTCATTTTATTTTTTTTTAATTTTATTTACAGTTGAAAATTTTAAATATATGCTCATATTATTTTTTTAAAATTAAATTAAAAAAAAATCGAACATATATTTTATATTTTTCAGCTTTAAATAAAAATTAAGGAAAACTAGAAAAACAAAAAAGTTCATTATTTTCTTTTTCTTTTGGTTTTTCTATTTCTTCTATTTCTATTTTTCTTTTATTTCAATTTACAGTTGAAAATTATAGATATATATGTTTTTTTTTTCTTTCTATTTTTTTAATTTTATATATAGTTGAAAATTGTAAATACATGTTTTTTCTATTTTGTTTTCATTTTTTTAAATTTTATTTACAATTGAAAATTATAAATATATGTTTAGATTATTTTATTTAAATAAAATTAAAAAAAGTCCAACATATATTTTATATTTGTCATCTTTATATAAAATTATAAATATATGTTCATATTTTTTCTTTAATTTAATTTAATCTTATAATTATTTTTATTATTTAATTTTATTGAGATATTACACAAGTCATGTTATATGCACATGACCAAGGTTTCCATCCAAAAAAGGGGCAAAATAGTCATTTCATGAAAAAATGACCCAACTCAAAGATTTTAGGGATAAGATATCCCTGAAATTTTGAAATCGGACTAAATGTGCGCAGTTTAGAAAAGTTAGTATTTGCCAAACGTAATCCATAAAAATTAAAGGACAAAGTGAAATCGAGCCAATTTAACGGACCAAAAAAACAATTTTGCCTGCCTCTGTCTTACCATTGTTTTCATTGATTTCATATTTCCTATAGTGCACAACACAAAGCCTGGGAATAGTTGGTTATTTTGAACTGAGAATAAGGGTTAATAAATTAAAAATTCAATATATAGGCATCTAATATATATTTCAAATATATTAGCTATGATATCCTAGCTCACACAGTCCCTGATGAGCTTCAAATATAATCAATTTACTAGATTCGTTATGTTCCGATTAATATAGAAATACAAATTACAAATTACAATACGAGAACAATGCACAACAAAAAAGTAAAAAATGACAGCATTTTTAAATATAAATATCATCCTATACGACTATACGAGGCTGCACTAGAGAGAGAAAAAAACATATATAAAGATATTACACATTACAATATTATGATCGAATGGATCAATGGACATTTTGGCTTTTGTCGTTGTCATTAAAACTTGTTAGAATCTTTATGTTAGTTAATTTACTAGATTCGTTATGTTCCAAATAATATTATAACACCAGTCAGAATATATAAACAGTACAGCAAAAAAAATTAAATTGACATAGCAATCTTTAACATAGTCCCCGAAAGAAATATATTTATTGTAAAAATACAATATTAGATTTTATAAAGTAAAATAATTAAAGACTATCTAATTTGATGTCAATCTTGTATTGTTATAATAGTGAACTTGTATGTGAGATTCCTGTCACGCCCCAAACGCAACGCGACAACGATCAATCACTTAAACGAAAATAAACCCAACATTCTAGAAAACGATGCAACAATCCAAAGTGAATCAAGGTCTAAAGCGGGAAAAACTACAAGTACAACAAGATTACAATTACATCCCAACAACTTAATAGCTTACGGTCGAACTAGGAATAAAGTACACATCATATCACACTTAAGTGTCAAATGGGTCCTACGCCCTTCAATTACATCCCGAATTTCAAGGAAATAAAAGAGTCCAACATCGAAAAAATAAAAGAAAATAGTCCAAAGAACATAGATAACGATAGGAAATGAGTCCAACGGGCGGAGCTCGAGAGTTCAATCCAAGCGGGTTCGAAACTTCGACAAAGTCATCTTCTAAGGTTAGAAAATAGGAGGGGTGAGACAAAAATCTCGATGGATGGGGTGATCGTGTAATGCAAGTGTGGCGATATATATAGTTGATGCGAGGAATTTAGTTGTATGAAAACGCGCGTGAGAGATGATGCATGATTTCACACACACCACATGCGTCGTGATAAATATATTTAAGTAATATACTTATACAATTTAAGAAAACGATTTCGTGGTCACGCAGGCACTATGGTTCAAGCGGACAGAGGATTGCATACGGTTTGTAACGCCAATCCTATGCAAGACAAGTAGCGGATTCGCGTGCGGTTTGTAGCGCCAACCGCCAACTATGCAATACAAGTAGTGGTTGCGTGCGGTTTGTAGCGCCAACCAAACGGGTCCGATTAACTCCGTAATCGTGTGGATCGATAAACAATTCCTTCGTTCTTCCTTGTAACTCCCGAGTAAGATGGTCAAGACTGTCACCTTATCGCTCCATGTAGCAAAGACAAAATCCACAAAGGAGCTAGCAAGGCTCGGATCCGTCGTAATCATGATTATACCTCAAGTACTACGACCCGCTTCCCCGGACAAACTCCGTCCCTCGATTGCGGGATTAGAAAGATGGGGCCGGAAGAGTGGAATAGCGGTAGCCGCTGCTGCCCATTCCATCCCCCGCGTATCCATTCCGACGTGAGCTCGACACACCAAGTTGACTCAGCGGAAAGTAAATACAAGTTCGGGTAGTCAACCAGGCGATCGAGTATTATTGATTCGATTCAGAAGCATTTCAAGAAAATTTTGAAAATTTGCGAGTAGCGATTATGGCGTTGGTGGAGTTATTTGGATGAAGATGATTATCGGAGATAAGCAATCTTCGATATCTTGAAAGATTAGGTGGAACATAAGTCCCATTATAGATTCAAATCGCAAGACGAGCGAATCGCCCGCGATCGGGTATTAATCGGTCAAGCGCGTCCGATATGTCAAGGGGTTTTGAGAAAATAAAATATTTTAATTAAGAATTGAAGTCGAGGGTCCAGGGCTATTTTAGTAAAAGGAAAATAATTTGAGTTAGGTCATTGATAAAAATAAAATTTACAATTTAGCCCCGTTTTGTAAAAATCAATACTTTTGGGGTTAAAAATTGAATAAATAAATATCCCGACCTTGAAACATTATGAGGTCAGTTACTAAATTCTCCAAATTGTTCAGAGATTCAGGTTTCTGAAGTTTTGAGGTTGAGTTTTTATAAAATTCTCATATTGGCCCCAAATTTGTTAAAATTGCCATTTCGGCTCTAAGTTTAAAATAATTGGAACTCACAAACCGGAAGGGCTTTTAATGTGATTCCAGTTGTAAAATATCACTATGGTTAGTGGGATATTGGGACAAAAACAGTTTTAAAAAGAAATAAATTTAGGTCCTTTAATGTTTGAAATTTTCATTTTCGTCCCATTTTGAAATAATTGCCTTTAAGGCTTTTAGGGGTCCAATTGTTATGAAATTTGAACTTTGGGTCCAAGATATAATTATGTTATAGTTAAATTAGTATTTCCAGTTGCATGGACTGCATATGTCCTGGAAATTGTATTTTGGTCCTCAAGTTTAATCTTTTACAATTTGGTCCCTCAATTTTTATAAAATTACTTTCCAAGCTCTAAACACTTGGATTTTTGGAATAAACTTAAAATATGTTATTTCCAGTTCCTTAAGAGTTAAAATTTCAAATTTTAAAATTAGGGTCTGGTACAGTTTCGAAATTTGCAAAATAGCCCTTAAACTTCTCAAATTTTACAATCTAGTCCTTGGGCTTTTAAGGGTTGTTTTTATTTATCTAAAAACTCTTAAAACTTTAATAAAATGTCAAAACATAATTTTTGAACCTGAGTTCAGCCCCAAAAATTGAAAAATACAGAGGGGTCCCTTAAGTTTTATTTTCTTGCAATTAAGTCCACCAACTTTCCATTTTTGCATTTTAAGTCCAAAGAATGAAATTTAATCAATTATGCTCGAATTGTCCAGGTTATAAATCATTCAAAACATAGATTTAAAGAGTCATACACATACATATCCTTCTCATACAAAATTTCATCAAGTATAACAATAAAATGTGCATGTATGCCCTATTTTTCGATAAATCACATTTTTGAGCAACACTTGAGAATTTTTCCAACTTGATACAAGAAAATAGCATGCAATACATAATATATATCTCAAGTGCTCAATAACAAAATACTACATGCATATTTTCAATTTAAAACACCTAGAAGTTGAAAGGATTTTTCCACCCACCTTAAAGATCGGTTTGTTGGTGAAAATGGGATAAATCTCTCTCGATGAAGGAGTGACTTAGGTCAGCCCCTAAGTCAAGGAATATCAAAAAATATAGGAGTTATAAGAATGTGGTTAAAAATTTAGGGAAAAGAAGAAGATGGTGAGAAAATTGGAAATACTACACTTACCTTGTGTAGTGAGTAAAATGTGACTAGTAATGGCTTCCAAGTATAAGGTTTTGGTCACCCTTAATGTCAACCACCAAGGTCAGCCCCGAAAACTCCAAAAATGAAAATGGAGTATCAAAATCTTGGAAAATAGAAGAGAAGAAGAAAGTGTACTAAAATCTATTTCTTACCTTATAGTCCAACTTCTTCACAAATTTTCTTCAAGATGACTAGTCTCTTAACTTCTTCAAAGGTCTTCTAGGTATACCTCAAAATCAAAAATCAAACTTAAATTAGAATGTGAAAGAGATGAGTTAGGTGATATCAAAAATGGATTGAACAAGAAATGTTTCTTACCTTTGGAGTGTAGTTTCGAAATTTTTGAAGAGTAGGGAGATGAATTCTTGAAGTTTTTGGTTAAGTGTTAGTGAAGAAGATGAAGAATGTGTAGAGAGAGGTAGGAGGATTTTTTTTGAGAAGTAAGAAGATTCAAGGCTTGAAGTGATTTTTGTGAAGAGGAATGAAATGAAATTTTGATTAAATGATTTGTGAGGTGAATAATTGGGGAATTAAGGCATAAATTAGTAATAGGCAACTTTACTAGGGACAATTAGCCAAAATGCTAAGCTTAGGGGGGAATTTTTAAATTGGTCTTGTTTGACCAATTGGATGATTGAAATGGTGGGATTAATTTAAGATGTAGGTTTGAATTAATGGTGTAAAAATACACAAGAGGAATACACAAGGTGTACATGTACAAGAGTTGAGTGATATTTCTACACCAAAAAAATACACCAATGTCGTCCCCCTAAGGGTAATTTGGTAATTCCATATATTTGTTTTGTCCCAAAATTGATGATAATAGATGAATAAATATCAATCTCCAAAATAATTAATGATTTCCTTTATCACTTATACGTCTCAAGATCCCTTAATCTAAATCGAATTCTTAATTCTATTAATAATAAATCCCTAAAATAAATAGTCTCTTAAAATTCTAAGGTGACTAATAAATACACCAATAATAATAATGATGATCATCCAAGTGATCATAAATGCGAATTAAAATTAATAAATGATTATGATCACAAATAGAATTTAAGAGATTTAAATGCAAAATATATTTATCATTAATATCTACCAGTCAAAGTGACGCGGTAAAAAAGTCAAAATAATACAAAGACGATACTGAAACAAGTACATGATCGAATAAAAATCGGGGCTTCACATTCTCCCTCCTTAAAAGAATTTGGTCCCCAAATTCTCTCTAGAATAGCTCGGATATTGATTCCTCATGTCTTCTTCCATCTCCCATGTTGCGTCTTCGTCTCGGTTGTGGTTTCGCCATACAACTTTAACCATTGGAATCTCTCTGTTACGCAACTGACGTATCTGCTGGTCAATGATTCTGATTGGTTCATGTAAGATAAATTCTCCATTAGAGGAGGAGCATCACGGTGATGATGTGCTCGGGATCTGGTTGATACTTTTTCAATCTCGATACATGGAATACATCGTGCATTCCTGCATATTGTGCCGGTAACTCTAGTCGGTAGGCCAACTTTCCGATTCTCTGCAAAATCTTGTAAGGTCCAATATATCTCGGGCTTAATTTACCTCATTTCTTTGGGTTGATTAATCCTTTTCTTGGCAAAAGTCCGAGAAATACTTCATCTCCAGACTTCAAATTCCAAGTCCTTTCTCCTCTTGTCCGCGTAACTCTTTTGGCGGCTCTCGAGAGCTGTCGGATCCGTTCCTTGATCAACTTGACCTTCTCCATGGCTTCCCGAACTAAGTCGACCTTTGGAATCGAGGGTGACTTCCATTTCTCCTTCGAGTCCATTGGTCATCAATCTCCCATTGTAGAGGGGATCTACACTTTCGTCCATACAAGGCTTCGTAGGTGCCATCGCAATCGTGGCCGATAGGCTGTATTATAGGCGAACTCGGCCAATGGTAAGTGTGCATCCCAACTTCCTTGGAAATCCAATGTGCGGCTCGCAACATGTCTTCCAGGGTTTGAATTGTTCGCTCGGACTAGCCGTCGGTTCTTTCTTTGTCTTCTTTGTGCTAAAAACTTAGCGAGGTACCCAATTCCTCATGTAAGCATTTCGAGAATCGGAGACAAACCTCGGGTCTCGATCGACACTATGTTGATCGGCACTCCATGCGGTCGAATGATCTCTCGGATGCAAATTTGCGCAAGTTTACGCAAGTTTCGGTTTTCTTCATGGGTAAGAAGTGTGCGATTTCGTTAGTCGATCTCGACTACCCATATAGCATCATCGCCTCGTCTAGTCCTCGGTAGATCCGTCACGAAGTCCATCATTATATGTTCCCATTTCCACTGGGAATTCTCAACGGTTGTAATAAACCGGATGGTCGTTGGTGTTCTCGCTTTTATTCGTTGACAAGTCAAACATCTCGCAACGAACTCTGCTTACTTGGTTCTTCGTGTTCACCCACCGAAATGTCGTTTCAAGTCCATATACATCTTGTTTCCTCCAGGGTGTATAGTGTATTTCGAACGGTGTGCTTCCTCGCTGAAATTCGCTCCTAATCGCTCGTCACTCGGTACACAAACTCGATTCTCAAATCCGATGATCCCATCTTCATGTACCGAGAATTATGATCCTTCTCCTTTAAGTATCTTCTCTTTCGCCTTTGAAGTTGCACATATGTCTCTTGTCTTTGCTTTGATCTCGTTGATGAGTCGGGTTTAACAGATATGTTAGCACATGAAATGTGAGTATTGGTCCTTGTCGGATTCCAAGTGCTCAACTCTTCTAATGATTTCCACTCTCGAATCATTAGTCTGGCTAAACTCGCCTTTCTGCTCAAGGCGTCAGCTACTACGTAACTCCATCCATCTCCGTTGCCTCAAATTGAGATCCTTCTGAGAGAATAGATACTTTAGGCTCTTATGATCTGTGTAAACCGTGAATGTTGCTCCGTATAGATAGTGTCTCCATTTCTTTAACGCGAACACTATCGCTGCCAATTCCAAGTCATGCGTAGGGTAATTAGCCTCATACGGCTTGAGTTTTCGTGATGCATAAGCAATGACTTTTCCTTCCTGCATGAGCACTGCTCCTAGTCCCTCCTTTGATGCATCACTGTAGACGACAAAGTTTTCTGTTCCCTTTGGAAGGGCTAGGACTGGAGCTGTAGTAAGTCGTTTCTTCAGCTCTTGGAAACTAGTCTCACACTTGTCATTCCACTCAAACTTGACTTGCTTCTGGGTTAGTCGAGTGAGTGGTCCGGCTATCTTGGAGAAATTCTGGATAAATCTTCGATAATATCCAGCCAATCCTAAGAAACTTCTGATCTCCGTTACAGACTCTGGTTGTTTCCATTCAACCACTGTCTGTACCTTCGAAGGATCTACGGCGATCCCAGTGCCGGATACTTTGTGTCCCAAGAATGCGACTTCACTAAGCCAAAATTCGCACTTGCTAAATTTGGCATACAACTTGTGCTCTCGTAGTGTACAAAACAATTTTCAGATGACGCTCATGCTCTTCTATAGACTTAGAGTATACGAGTATGTCATCAATGAATATCACTACGAATTGATCCAAATAAGGTTGAAAAACTCGATGCATCGGATCCATAAACGTTCTTTGGTGCGTTTGTCGAGGTGAAAGCGTTACTAAAACTCGTAGTGTCCATATCTGTCCGAAATGCCGTTTTGGAAATGTCTTCTTCACGGATCTTTAGTGATAATATCCCCAAGTAAATCAAACTTGAGTACACCGTCGCTCCTTGAAGTTGATCAAACAAGATTAAATCTATCCTCGGGAGGGGATATTTGTTCTTGATGGTCACGTTGTTGAGTCCGCGATAGTCTATACACAGCCTTAATGTGCCATCCTTTTTCTTGACGAATAATCTTGTGCTCCCTAGGGAGACGTCTTGGTCGGATAAATCCCACATCCATCAACTTCACGTAATTGAGTCTTCAACTCTTGTAACTCAACAGAGCCATTCTATATGGTGTTCGCGGTCGGGCGGTTCTGGTAATACCTCGATGGTGAACTCGACTTCCCTATCCGGAGGGACAAAGGTGAGTTCTTGTGGAAATACATCGATATATTCCGATACTATAGGTACTTGATTAATTTGTGCCTCAACCTTAGGTTTGTTAATTACAAACGCCAAGTACCATTGTGCCCCTCTAGTGATCGCCTTCCTCGCTTTCATTCTTTGAAATGATTGGGGCAATCTTAACTCGTGCTCTTCCCGAAATTCCTACTTGGGCTTCACGGGTTCACATAGCTTAATGGACTTGCGATGGCACCATTTGTGTGTGGTGTGCGACAAACCGTTCATCCCCAAAATTATGTCGTATTCGGATATAGGTAATAAAATCAAATCGGCCGAAAAATTTATCTCATCAATCTTAACTTCGCATGCATTGTAGATAATATATGTTATTTGGCTTGCGCGCATAGGAGTTGATACTTCTAGACCTATAGGCATATGTTCCATGCATGCATGCAGCTTGTGTACAAAATGTGGTGCAACAAATGAATGCGTTGATCCAGGGTCAAATAGTACTTTAGCGTAGTGGCTAGATACTAGAAGCGTACCTTCCACCACGTATGTTTTACGAGCCTCATGTTCGGCTAGTGCAAATGCTCGAGTGGGCATCCTTGCCCGGTTACCCTGGTCCCGTTACGCACTCCGTGGTTGCGCTGTTTGCACCCGTCTTGGTATTTTGGGCAATCCTTCAGCTGGTGCTGATCACTACCACAGCGTAAACACCTTCCCTATTTACGCCAACAATCATTGGCAGTATGCCCCGGTTTCTGGCAATGTGTACACACTTGACCCGGCTTTTTCTGTACTGGTCCTTTTCCTTTATCCGTCTCATTAACCGGTCCCTTCTAAAACTTAGCAGTCGCTTAGATGGCTGTCCCACGCTTGTCCTCTTGAGATCGTTTGATGGCCTACTCTGAATCATCCCAATACGATTCGATCCCCGACTGATGTGGAGAGCCGCCTTTCTGGCGGTGAGTAGGTTGTCATTTCGACAATCGGAAAATTTCTTTTGAAGTTCTAGCTTGATCCCCGTGTGAACTTATATAATTTGTCCTCTTACATCAGATTGTCCCCTGGCGTATTTGGACAATCGATGAAACTCGACTTCGTCTTGGGCTACGAGACATGTTCCCCTGTCTCAACCTATAGAACTCATCCCGTCGTGCCTCCTTCACGACTTGGGAATATCTTTTTTTGAATTCAAAAAATTTTCCCATGTCCTATCTACTTGGTCCTGGTCCCATTTTCTCTCAACTGCTCGCCACCAATCTCTAGCAGCCGATTCTAGTCGAACACGGCGAGCGTAACCTTTTGTTCCCCGAGTATTGGAGAGAATTGAAGATATTCTCCATTTTCCCAATCCATTCTTCGGTCTTTAAGTCATCGAGGCTCTCCTAAGAAAGTCGGTGGGTCAAATCGCGAGAATCGCTCAGTGTGCGATCATTCGCCTCTTTAGCGGGCTTGGGAATATGTCGTTGAGGCTCGCTTGTTGCCTCATGAAGACCAATATCCTGTTGCGGGGGGCTATTGCGGCAAGTTATCTCCTACGATCGGCGGAGGAGGTGGTGGTAGTTTGGGAGAGGGTACCGTTCCTGGGTGCGTCCTCATACCTTCGGGAACACGGCGAGGTCTCCGCGTCCCACGGTTTCCACCATGTATCCGTAGTTTAGTTACAATTTAGAAAAGAATGATTTCAATAAGTACTCGCATATAACAAGTTATATCACAACAACAATACACAAGACATAGAATAAGTAGAAAAGTATATTCATTGATGTGAAAATTGAATACACTCGAATGAGTTCATACAATAGGAATATAGAATCGAAGATAAACTAGAGTCAGGATACAACTTGATTAAAATACAATGGAAAGCAAAGTACAACAGGATGGAAATAAGCGTCGGCTAAATCTATCATAGAAGCTATCTACTCGGTGAGGTCGCCGTCATCATCACTAGCGGCCTCGTCCATAACCGGATCCTGATCGGGCCGAGGTACCGCCTCGGCCGTGCCAAAGATCGGCTCGGCCGGCTAAATGCCATCACCTGCTGCGCCCGATCCGGAGCATCATCGAGTGGGGCGGCTTCTGTTTGATAAATAGTTTTATCATGATTTTGATGATTTTGTTTTTACACCAAAACAATATTTTTAAAGGTTGTCCAAATACTCCTAAATGATTTAAAATGGTTTTAATATTTCCCTGAGTATTTCTTCAAGTTTATTTTCGACTAAATTGGACAACACTTTTAATGATTTTATGTCAAAGTGTTTTTACTTCAAAACAATGTCCCTGAATGTTGTCCTAATACTCCCGATCGGTCTAAAATGTTTTTACTATTTTTCGGAGTATTTCTTGGGGTTTATTTTCGATATAAAATTGGACAACACTTATGTTTCAGGCTCGGCCGTCGCCCATAGGGGCAACCCGTACTGAGTTGAGTTATGGAACGCAAAAAAAGGGGCGGAGGGAAATCAAAGGCGGCGGTTGGCGGATGTCGGCCATTGAGGGAAACCGTCGACCGGATGTCTCACGGTGAGGAGCGGCCACTGGCGACCCTATGAGCGGCCGGTGCACGAAGCCCCCGAAGAAACAAAACTTCTTTTCTCTATTTTGGTCTTCCTCGACCGGTCCAACATGAGGGCCACTTGGTCGCACACCCTGCGAACGGTCCCCCCTGTATAAAAATTCGCAGAATTCACTTTCAATCTTATCTCCGCGCGACCGGTCGAACCCCCTTTTTTGACAAACTATCCGTTGAGTTTGCGGACAACTTTTCCTTGATTTAAGGGGGGTTGATTTCTAACAGCTCTCTTTTCTTCAATTGTCTTGGTATTTTTTACTGACGAATGCATGTCCCCAAGAGGATTCTATCTTGTACAAGACATCTTCTATAAATAGAGGAAGAATTGAAGTAACACGACAAGAGAGAACAACACAACACAACAAGATATACTCAAGCAAACACTTGGTCTTCTATTGTCTTTATTCTTGTTGTAATTTGCCTAGCTTATCACTTTCACATCCTTGAGGTCTAGGCTTTTCTTGATTACACTTGCACTCAATTGTATAATTCATTATCGAGTTGTAATCTTGAATTTTTGGGTTATCATTCAACACAAGATATCCTTGTGAGTGTTCTTGTGGTAAGAAAACACTTCGGTGATCTAGGTGTTAGGTGTAAGAAGATTGTGGTAATCTTCTTGTTGAGGTGTTGAAGAATTTGGTATTCTTCAAGGTTGAAGATTGTGGTAATCTTCACAAGGTGCCGTTGGAGATTGTGGTAATCTTCAAGAAGAGATTGTGGTAATCTCAAAGGTGGTGTTGAAGAAGAGTGTGGTGCTCTTCAAGGTGTTGTTGTAAGTTGGTGTTGTATTAATTTTGGTAATTAATAAAATCTTTTTCTTTTTGAAATCCATCCCGATATCTTTGGGGTGGTAGAGGATTAGGCCCTAGGTGGGTTGAACCTCTATAAATCGACATGTGTTGTTTACATTCCGCACCTTATTATTGTATTGGCTTGTTTTGTTCGAAAAAGAGGGCGAAATCGAAAGATGGAGATAATCTATTCACTCCCCCTCTAGATTATCGTAGCCGCTTGGACTTACAAGTGGTATCAAAGTCAAACTCTTTGGCAAGCTCGTTTCACATCGCGAGTGAAGAGGAACGATCGTCGGCTACGAACGAAGCTCATCTTACCGCACCTCCACCACCAAGCCACCACTATTTGATTCCAAAAATTTTACATTTTGGAAAAAAAAGAATGGAATGCTATTTACAAAGTTATGGGTTCGATATTTGGAATACCATCATCAATGGATAATCCATTCCGACGAAGAATACACAACACACCTCTAAAGGCTTCAAAGAGCTCAATGATGAAGAGAAGAGAATCATCTCCTTAAATGGTAAAGCTATTAATATTTTGTATTGTTCACTTACTACTTTGGAATTTGATCATGTTGTAGGTATTCAATCGGCACATAAAGTATGGCAAAAATTAGAAGCCCCTATGAAGTATATGCAAATGAAAGGACCAACTCAAAAGTATCTACTTCACAAATGGATACGACATCAAATCCAACAACATGGGATGAACCTTCTACAACCTCCCATGATGAAGAAGTTGAGCAATGCCTCATGGGCATCGAAGAAGAAAACGAGGTATGTCTTAAACCTTCTACTTCCTATGATATTGTTATACAAAATGATTATAGTGATTTGCAAAATGATTTTGATGAACTACAAAATGAATTCCAAGGCTTACTTGTTAAATACAAAAAGTTGAAAAAGGAATTCATTGCCTTGAAAAATGATAAGGATAGTTTATCATGTGTTCACATGATAAGGGTGTTTTTATGCATGTTTTATGTGTGTATTTGAGTATGATTTGAGTTATTTTATTGTTAGTTTCATAAATTTTTGATTGTACATAGTTCACATTACTCCGAGTGCTTTTATTGATGTAGATTGATGATTTGGAGCTGTTTTTGGTGAATTTTGGGCCATGGTTTCATGTCAAAACATACCCGGGGTTTTTGGATGCAAAAACACTCAAAATCCCAAGCTAAACGCGTCATTTCGGGGCCTTTTCAGTCAAACACGGGCGGGTGTGTTTTTAAGCACGGCCGTGCTTTTGAGGAGCAAAACCGAGCAAATTTTCGCAAAAAACGTATTAAACACGGCCAGGCCGTGCTTCAAGACGACGTGTTCGGGAAAATCCGCGAACACGGCCTGGCGTGCTTTTGAAAGCACTTGGCGTGCTTTTAAATCCCGATTTTTTTCTTTGGCGAAAATTATGGAGACTTTCCTTCTTGCTTTTTGACAACCTTTGAGCAACTTTTACACCTCATTTTGATGCACCAAACTCTATTATTCCCTCAATTGTCATGTGGACACAATGATTCAACCAACTTAACCATGAATGTGCACACAATGATTCAACCAACAACCATGGAAGTGGAGCATTTGTTAGCATTATTGATGTGTTCTTTCACAAAGATGGTGCCTATAAAAGCCAAGAGTTTGAGTTGGGAAAAAGAGATAATTCATGTAGTATTCATTGATAGAGAGATTCATTGTATATTCATTGTATATTCTAAGTTTCAAAGCAAAATACATTGAGAGGATAAAAGAGAGGTAGAGTTGGAAGTTGAAGAGCAATAGAGGAGAAGACTTGGAGCTCAACATCATTGCAATCAACCAAGGAGGAAGTCTTATATTGGTCTTGAATAAGAGCTAAGTACACCATGTTCATTTTATTCATATCTTCTTGTGTAGTATACTCTTTTGACAAAGCCATGTGTAGCTAAATTTCTAGTGTTTGAATGTAATGAACTCTAGAATGAATTTGTGATTAAGGTTTGTATGTTTTTAATAAAATCTTCATGTTTTGTGTGATTCACTTATATTATGCTTTATTCATTCAAATTGGTATATGCGCAATATTGATTTGAAGTTTATTTTTCATCCGGAAATCGAGATTCATGGTGAAATAGAACCTATATAAGTGAAAAGAGTTGCATGCAATCCTAGATATAGGGCGACATAAATCTTCCGGATTAGGGTCAAACCTAATATGGGAATTCACAAATCGTTATAATCTTTGTCTTGGGGGTTTTAACTAGAAAGAGATTTCAGTTAATCAACTTGAGATTAGAAGTTATTCGCTCGATAGAGGTTTAACTTAAATCGGGAATTTCTACGGTCGATGAAACATGAGATTTTACTAAAAAGGTTGGTTTTTGCTTAAGGGATTATGGTTGTATTTTTATCTTGTTAAATCACAAAAACATTCTAGAGGGATTTACATTCAAACACATTTCTAGCTCTTGATTTCTTAATTCTACAATCTATTTTTATTTGATCTTTTGTAAGTTGCAATTACTTTAAAAATTCTCTATTTTTCATTTTCATTAAACAAACAAAATTCTGAAAATTGCTAGATTAAATAACAAAAAGACGGTAATTATTAGTACTTACAATCCTCGTGGGAATGACACTCGGTACTCAATAATCTATACTACAAAACGATAGGTGCACTTGCCTAAGGTTTTCTAGAGTAGCTTTTGAGCCATCATCACACCACCACACTTGATAAGGTTAGAAACCTTGAGAAAGAAAATAGTACTCTTGTTGAGAATTTAAATTGCATGAAAAATGTTTTATTAAAATGCAACTTGAGTACCAATAAAAAGACCAATATTGTTGATGTTCATAATTGTGATAAAAGACTTGATCATAAGCCTAATGTTGTTAATCATATGCATATTGGTCATTATGCTCCTAGAATTATTACTTGCTTTTATTGCGGGAAAAAGGGTCATACGGTAAAAACTTGTCGAGCTAGAAATAGCTCTAATTATTGTTGGAGACCTAAAAGTCTCAAGACTAATCCCAAAGGACCCAAACACTTGAGGGTACCACAAAATAATTTCTTGATAGGTACCCGGCGAAATAATAATCGGAGAAAATTTATGCCGCCAAGGAAACATCAAATAAACATCTCACTTGATCAAAGAAGGAGAAACTATTTTCGACAAAGCCAATTTTCAAGAAGAGGATATAATCAAAAGTTCTTGTACTCTTGGAACAGTAATGTTAAAGAATCCATTGGCATTGGTAGTATTTTCGCCAATTGTCGTGGAAGCACCGAATAATCGACTACGATTCAACTTGACAACGCGGAGAATACCCTGGCCGGCAATTTCGATGAATGTGCAACAGATTTGGCGTTTACACTCAACCCATTGAGGGGTTGATCCCAAATATTTGTCCATTGGCTAATGGGATTGCTGTTGCAAATAGAACGATAATGAGGAAAAAGCGAAGCGTAATTACGAGCCATATATTAATAGGTTTGGGGAATTAGGATTTGTTAATACTTTATACTTTGCTTCTTTGTTTTGTCCAAAAATGTAAGGAAAAAACCGCAATTTATACACGTTTCTTTCCCTACTCCTCCAAGTAACTTTTTTATTTCAAATATTTTTTCAGTCTATTCTTACCATGTTTATTAAAGTTTGGCAAACAAGTTGTGTTGTTCTACATGTCAATTTGAAGTTAGAGTTGCCAACTTTTTCTCAATATGAACTAGAATAGTTTGAAACTATAGGACAGTTTCACTATTAATCAAAATATTTTCTGAAATCATCGCTACAAGAAAACAAGAAAATTCTAATTAATGGGAAAAATTTGTCGAATTGGCCAATTACCATTGTAAATATCGATTCCAACGAAAATTCCAAAAAAAATGCATCGTTGGTAAAATGGCCATTGGAATGACAAAATTCCAATGGTAAAATATTTCAATGATACTTCCAACGTTACTTATCCATTGAAATATACAACCGTTAGAAAAAAAACTCCAATATTTTTCCAACACTAATTCCAATGGAGTTATACCATTGGAATTTAGTCCAACAATATATCCATTGGAATATATATAATCGTTGGAAAAAACTCCAACAGTTATTACAATGGAGTTATACAATTGAAATTTCGTTCAATAATAATTCCAATAGTTTATATCTGTTGGAATACTGAATCATTTTATCTCATTATATAATATGTTTAATTTTCCATTAAGTCACCCTTCATCAATTTGTCTCAAGTCAAGCACATTTAACTATGTAGTTTCAATATGATTGGCTCGAGGAAGAAAAGATATATTTTATTGATATGGATAATACTATCAAATCTTTTAACCCCTATTGAAATTTTTCAATGGTATAGGAATTTCAATGGAATTTTTCAACAACATGTTGTACCATTGGAATTTCGTTGAAATTTTAAAAACTCCAACGGAAATTCAAACGATTAATTCCAAATTTTGGTTTACCATTGCAATTTTTGTTGGAATTTTTCAATGGTATGTTTTAGCGATGAAATTTATGTTTGAATTTTTAAAATTTCAATAGTATTTCCAATGGTGGTTTATTCCAACGATTTTATTTACATTGGAATCAACATTGGAAATTTTCCAACGGTTTGTTGTGGTGTTGAAATTTCCGTTGAAATTTTAAATTTCAATAGGAATTCCAACATTTTATACCAACGATTTTGTTTATCGTTGGAATTTTGATTTGAATTTTCCAACGGTATAATGTAATATTGAAATTTCCGTTGGAATTTCAAAAGTTCGATTGGAATTATTTTGTTAGAATTTGATTGTTTTCTTGTAGTGCATTATATGAGAGTCATAACTTATGTATATAAGAATTTTATCAAATGGCTAAGTAGTGAGGATTTTCGGGATAGTAGAATAGTAATTAGAAACATTTTCAATTCTTCAAGAATATGCTTTTAATTACTTGAAGCATTTGGTTGCTGTATTTTTGTTGATCAATATATATATATATATATATATATATATATATAATAAGAGTCGCTTCTTAAAATAGTATAGAGAATTTTTCCCACCCATTTGTAGTTACTATAAAAAATAATAAACATATGTATAATAAGAAGTGATAAATATTTGGTATCTTATTATTTTTGGTAGACAACTTTCATTAAATAATAACTTTTAAAATGATATAAAAATATATAAAATTTTCTTTCCAAATTTTTGTATGTATTGTATTAATTATTGTATTTATTTATTTTTTTAAAAGTTAATAACTTTTTCATTTTTGATCCGTTTATAACTTCACTTGACACACATATTGTATAAATGAAATAAAAAACATTATTAATAAAAAATATAATAAATATTTATATATTACTTTGTAATTTATAATGGGCTTTAAAACTTATGTATTCGGGCTATTGGACATTAATTTGTATATTTATGTATTTTGGCTATTTATGACATATGTATAGTTATTATTTGGGCTTAGCCCATCGCTTAATAATTATATAAAATTATATTTAAATTGATTAAATTAAATTAAAAATACGTATTTTAATTGAAGAAAATATCTCAAAATATGCGTCCAAATTTTATGTATCAAATATATCCATACACAATATTATATATATAATATAAAACAAAAATTAAGATTTATTTAATATAAAATTATATTCATAATAGTTTATATACAAACAAATTTTTTTAATATACTAACGTATATTTTATGCGAATAGAAATTATTTTTTATATTTATCAACGTATTTTGATATTCATGTTTCAAGTTGTACATTTGGAATTAGATATGAATTTGACTATTTAATAATTTTTTGATATATGTGTATATATATAAATAAAAATATTTTTGTTTTTTGAATTGTTTCATTTTCCCTTCAAAATGTGTTGCAAAATATAAAATATGTTTTTGTTTAAATCTTTTAATAACTTTTACAATTATTTAGCTTTCTAATCCTCCAAAAATATTCAAATTTCAAATGAGCTTATTATTGGTTGTAAAGACAATTTATTAGATATTCAGCATTGGGGTAATAATAAAAAATCAACATTGGGCAGTTAAAATTTTTTTCAAACTTTTACTTTCTTATAGATAAATATGATCTATAAATAAATTTAATTCATAAAATTATACAATCAAATATTTAGTGTTTAAAGAGATTTTTTATTTTTTAATCGTATGATTTTTAATAAAAATGATTATTTTCATATTTTAATTAGTTTTTGAAATTTAAAACTTAAAGCAATCTCTTTTTTTTTTTTTAAAATACATATAACATAAATCCATAATTTGTAAAACAAAGAATGAGAGCAAATAAAATTGTAAAGATTCTTTTGTTTTAATGAATAAAATTTTAGAATTAATGAATAAAAAATTATAAATAGAATTAATATTAATAATAGATAAATACAATATGCATATTCGGGGATGAGGTTGAGAACGGAGAATCCCTTTTTATCTAATCGGAATGGGAAGGGGATGAGGATATAAATATATTTTGTCCCTATTCCTATCCTCGATTCTAGATAAATCGGAAATTTCCATCCCGCTCACATCCCCACTCCATCTCGAATTAGCGAGGATTCCATGTCTCATTCAATTCAATTACCAACGGGCATGGTTCCTCACGGGGATCTTTGTCATTCCAAAATGCGAGATGATATAATTCATATAACTATTAGAAAAATGTATATGTAATAGTACAAAACAAATATTTCATTTGATATACACCACGTGCATCGCACGATAAAAGACTAGTGGATTATAATAGCGAACGTATGCTTACAGGTTCAAAACTAATGTTGTAGTCAAAAATATTTTGTAATTTATAATATTTTTTTTATTAATATAAATTCTCTATTTATATACATAAATGACAGCCATTTATTTGTTTTGTGGATATTATAATTTTTCATGTCTGTGTGCTTATGATTTATGCTTCTTTTTATTAATTTTTCAAATTACTTTCATTGTACTTACTAAAAATATTATTTATTTCTTTTAAAATACAATCCGTGTACTGCTTGGTTGGATTATTATGCTGTAAGTTTCCGTGCATATTATGCTTTTTTTTCATTTGTTATATTTTTTTGTAATAAATCAAATTTTAAATTAGTGATAGTGACACATTGCAATTTAAAAATGTAAAATATATTATAAAATGAAAAAAGCAAATATGCACGAAAAAAAAAAGACTTAATAATCCGGGAGTGACAATATAATAACTTTTTTTAACATGGAGTTAGACAACGACCAATGTTTTATTGAAATAAACTATTTGAAAATGTATAATAATTTTTTTATTAATGTAAAAATATATTATAAAAATCCAATTTATTAAATTCTAATATATATTTATTTCTATATTTTTAAACTAATAATGCACACATTGCAATAAATAAATAATTATTTTTGTAATTAAATAAAATCTGTGCATTGGATGGGTGGACTACTAGTATTTAACTAATAATCTGCAAACATTTAATTAGGTTTAAGCGAAGATAATTTCCTTTAATTTCGTATAGATGTGCCAAATATTAGTGATCAATTGTAAAGTTATAGCTAGAATCCTAACATGATACTTGGATCAAGCCACCGCGTCTACGAGTTGATGTCTTGTTTATAGGTGGAAATTGGAAAAAAATTAGTTAATTAAGAACTTTTGCCTTGCAATTTGTTCATAGGTTTATCATATAGGTGGAGAGATAGATGCGAAAAGTCATAAGATTGATTCTTAGGATAGTAGAACGTTGTCAATATGTTTGATTTTTCCACTCAAAGGTATTAATAATCCACTTAAAATGTATTAATTGTACCCCTAAAATTATTAGATAGTGGTGTACGTACTATTAGACAACCCTCAAAAGTATTAGTTTTTTCCATGAAATGTATTAGCAATCCCTCAAAAAAGTATTAATATTCCACTGGAAAAGTATTAAGTAATCCATTGAAAGCGGTTTTTAATTAAATATATTGAAAAATATTGATTTTTTTCCCGTAAAATCCCCTAAAATGTATCAATAATCTTATTGAAAAATATTATGTTTTTCTATTAAAGGTATTTTAGCATTTTTTTTCCTTAAAAGTATTAGTAGCCCTCCTAAAAAGTATTAGCAGCGGCCATCGGATGTTGTTGTTGTGGTGTTAGTGGTTATGTGGGTCAACGGGCAGATTGACCACGGGCTGGGTGTTTGGATCCGTCTAACTGGTTAGATCCGTTAGACGGTCTGACAGGAGACTTACCCCTCGTGTATTCTTCTCTCTAAGATTGTAATTCTGCGCGTGTATGAATTATGAGGGATGACTTCTCTTTATATAGATGCTCCAAGTCTCCAAGTTCCTACAAACATGGAGAGAGATATACACAAACAAGGATTCATATCTCATACAAGGTAGACTCTAGAATCCTTCCTTATCAATATGACCTAAAATAACAATCAATAAGATATTCCCATATCAAAATAATTATTGAGAGTCAAGTTTTTTTTTTTCGACCCGCAGTATCCCCACACCGATCGGCGCAGACCCCACACTTTCTTCTGGACTATGGGACATACATCCTTCACAGGGATGGTCCTAATCTCTGGGGAAGGAGGGGCAAACCCAACCCCAACACTCCGCGTTAGTCAGGAATCAAATTTGGGACCCCAGGGTTGCAATTGCAACCCCTCAGCCACCAGGCTAACCCCTGGGGTTGAGAGTTAAGTTATCGAACAGTCCTTTTTAAAATCAAACTTTTCTTGTTTAGTAAATCTTATCATAAGTAAGTAACGAAGAAAGGCAAAACTCTTTAATTAAAATTCATATTTTTGAAATTAAGAAAGATTAATTAAAATGACTAAAATAGACTCGTTCTAACAATCTCTCCTTTTTGCTTTTCTAGACAAAATATGGAAAAGTCAATCATAGGATCTATAAAACAAGTAAACCCCCAAGTAAAAACATCAAAGTTATTAAAAATATTCCTTGTTAGATAAATGTTTTAATCAAAATTTTGATGATTATGTCTAAATGGGTTTTTATACCAAAACTATGTTTATGTATGTTGTCCAAAATACTCCTAAATGTTTTAAAATATTTTTACTAATTTTTGGAGTATTTCTTAGAGTTTATTATTCGATAAAATATTGGACAACATATTTAATGTTTTTATGTTAATTGGTTTTTACACCAAAACAATGTTTATAAATGTTGTCCAAATACTCCCAAGTGATTTAAAATGTTTTTACTAATTTTTGGAGTATTTCTTGAAGTTTATTTTTAATAAAAATCGGACAACATTTCAAGATTGAAGGTAGACCGGTCGCCCAAAGGCGTGACCTGTACTGAAGAAAGAAAACTTGAAACGAACGCATCTTGAATCAAAAAAATGAAGAGGGGGACGGTCCAAAGATGGGGCCGACTTGGCCGACTTAGTGCGCGTACCCTAGACGCGGCACGATCGCACCCCGATCGGCCGCGCGCCCCCATTCGACATGTACCGGATCGCACTATCTTTTTCAAACGTTCGAAATCTTAAACAGGCAAACCGTCGCCTATGCTATTTTTGACAAAGAAAAAGTTATCTTTGTTTGAATTTTTTAACACAAGATTTACTTTTGATTTTTGTACAATATTTCTACATCTTGTGATCCTCTTTTTGTAGACAAAAGTGAAGAAAGAGGAGCCTATGTTGGAGATCCAATCCTCAAGACTCTCCTATAAATAGAGGATGATTTGAAGACACAAAAATACAACACACAAGCATACAATACAACAAGAAATCTGCAAAATTCTTCAAGCTCTCATTTTTACATTCTTGTTGTAATAGCCTAGTTCTTGCACTTGCACAATCTTGAGGTCTAGGCTTTTTGTTCTTGATTACACTTGCACTCAAAGTTTGTATACTTCATTTATTGAGTTGTAATCTTGAATTTCTCTATCATCCAAAACAAGATATCCTTGTTAGTGTTCTTGTGGTAAGAACACACTTGGGTGATCTTAGGTGTTGAAGAGTGTGGTACTCTTCATAGGTGTTGAAGGAAGATTGTGGTAATCTTCAAGGTGGTGTTGTATTAATTGTGGTAATTAATAAAATCTTTTTTTCTTTTTGAAATCCATCCCTGATATACTTTGGGGTGATAGAGGATTAGGCCCTAGGTGGGTTGAACCTCTTTAAATCGACGAGTGTTGTTTACATTCCGCACCTTTATTATTGTCTTGGCGTATTTGATTCTAAAAAGAGGGATAAATCGAAAAAATCGGCATAATCTATTCACCCTCCTCTAGATTATCGTAGCCACTTGGACTAACAAGTGGTATCAGAGCCAAACTCTTTGGCTAGCTCGTTCCGAGTAAAGAGGAAAGATCCATGGCTACGAACAAAGCTATCTCACCACCGCGCCTCCACCAACAAGCCACCACTATTCGACGCCAACAACTACGCATTTGATATTTGGAATGTGGTCATTGAAGGAGTTGCTCAACCAACAACAAAATTGGAGGATGGCACCACAACTCCCAAGCCATTCAAGGAGTTCGATGAAAATGACAAGAAGGCCTTCTCCCTAAACGGTAAGGCTTTAAATATTTTGCATTGCTCTCTTACCGCCACCAAGTATAATCATATAAGAGGCATAAGGTCGGCACATGAAGTTTGGGAAAAATTAGAAACCATCTATGAGGGCACAAAGAAAGTGAAACAAGGAAGAAAAACAATGCTTGTGAAAGACTTTGAAAATTTCAATATGCATGATGGTGAAAGCATATCAAAAATGGTGGAAAGGCTTGACAACATTGTCAATCCTCTTGTGGCTCTTGGAAAGGTCATCTCCGAAGAAGACAATGTGACCAAGGTATTGAACGCTCTTCTCGGCTCATGGTCCGAAAAGGTGACGGCAATCACGGAAGCTCAAAATCTTGAGACACTCAAGTTTGATGAGCTCATTGGGAACCTCCTCATTTATGAAGTATATCTCAAGGAGAGGAAAAATCCTCAACCATCCACCTCTAAACTGGGTACGCAAAATATTATTAAAGGCTTATCATCTTCTTCTAATAATGTTTATTATGTTAGTGATGAGGATGATGAAGAAAACGGCGACTCTTGTTAGAAAATTTGCAAAATTTGTAAACAAGAATAAAGCAAGAAAGCCTAGAGACAATTCTTGTTTCAAATGCGGAAAATTCGGGCACTACATAGCCGATTGCCCAAAATTAGCGGAAGAGGAAGAAAAAGAAGAAAAAGTATTTTCCAAAAAAGAAGGCGTTAAATGCAAGACGTCAAAACTACGGATGAATTACTTGAAACAACCGACGAGGAAAGGAGAATCGAACATAGTCTTATGGCCATAGACGATGAAAATACCGAGTGCGCTCTAATGTTTCATCTTCTTCCCTAGTTGATGAATTACAATGTGATTTTGATGAATTGCAAAATGAGTTTAAAAATTTGATTGTTAAATACAAGAATTTGAAAAAGAGCATAAAGAGCTTAAACTAGAAAAAGATAAATTATTTTCTTCCTATGATTCTCTTGATAAGGCTCATGCTATTACTCTTACTATGGTCCGTACTCTTGAAACCGAAAAACAAATGCTCACAAATGATATTGAAAATTTGAAAAAGGATGTGCATCGATTCAATTTAATTACGGATAAAGTCACAAAAATTTTAGATGCACAAAGAGGTGAGCATTCTAAATTAGGACTTGGTTATAAACCTTTTCAAAATGCTTTTAAGAAAAATGACCAAGGTCCAACCTTTGTACGTGCTAGTAGTCCTCGTATTATTACTTGTTTTTATTGCGGTAAGAATGGACACTATGCTAGCAATTGTAAATTGAAGAATAATTTTAGCTATTATTGGAGACCCAAAGGTCTCAAGTGCTAACCCCATGGACTCCAAAATTATAGGGTACCTAAAAATAATTCCTTTGTAGGTTATAGGGGCTATAACAACAATGGAAGATTCAAAATGGCTCGTGGACAGCGGATGTTCACGCCATATGACCGGAAAAGAGAACTTTTTACCAACATCAAGCTCCAAGAAGAGGGTATGGTCATATTCGACAATGGCAAAGGAAAAATTCTTGGAAATGGAGAAATTGGTAACTCTTCTTTCTCTCTTAGTAATGTTCTTTTAGTAGAAGGGCTTAAGTTCAATTTGATAAGTGTTAGCCTACTTTGTGATTCAAATTATAATATTGTTTTTAATAAAGAAAAATGCCTTATTTCCAAAAATGATAAAATTATTTGTGAAGCAATTAGAAAAGGCAATCTTTACAAAATTTGTACAAGTGATTTGGTTAGTCAAAATGTTTCTTGTCTTGTCGCTAATAATGATTTAACTAGTTTATGGCATAGGCCACTTGGACATGTTGGATTTAAAATTTGCAAACTATTTACAAAAACCAACATGTAAAAGGACTCGCCAAATTGAATTTTGAAAATCTTGGCTTATGTGACACTTGTCAAAAGAACAAATTAGTTAAGAGTAGTTTTATTCCCAAAAATGAAATTTCCACTACCAAACCCCTACAAATGCTTCATCTTGATTTGTATGGGGATATTGGTACGGCTAGTCTAAGTGGAAAACATTACACTTTTGTTATAGTTGATGATTTTTCTAGATATACTTGGGCTCTATTTCTTACAAATAAAAGCAATGCCGTTAATGAGTTTGTTAAGTTGTGTAGACTTATTGAGAATGAAAAGGAAGATACTATTAAGTCTATTCGAAGTGATCGAGGTGGAGAATTTAGAGTCTTTTGTGAAACCAAGGGATATAGTCACAATTTTTCGGCTCCAAGGACACCTCAACAAAATGGAGTAGCCGAAAGGAAGAATCGGACACTTCAAGAAATGAGTCGGTCCATGCTCAATGAATTTTCACTTCCAAAATATTTTTGGGCCGAAGCCGTAAGTACCGCTTGCTATGTCATTAATCGAGTTTATATTCGTCCTAAAATGAATAAAACTCCATATGAGCTTTGGAAAGGAAGAACTCCAAATATTAGTTATTTCAAAATATTTGGATGTAAATGTTTTATTTTGAATACCAAGGATCAATTGGACAAACTTGATCCTAAGGCCGATGAAGGGATATTTATGGGATATTCAACAAAGAGCAAAGCATATCGGGTTTACAATAAGACTAGTGGGGTTGTTGAAGAATCCATCCATGTCAAATTCAATGAAGCTTCGGGTGTTAAAAGAATACCCAATGATGAAAGTGATGAAGAGGATATTGTTGAACCCATTGTTCAAGATGATACTCAAAATGATCAACCTTCAAGCTCAAATGTTCCTCAAGAAGATAAAGGTGATACTTGAATCTTCCCATAGCATTGAAATTTAAGGAGATCACCCAAAAGATCTTATTATTGGTGATCCCCTTTATAAAGTAATGACTCGAGGAAAATTTGCCGAGAAAGCTCTTATATCTCGAAAGAGCCTAAAATGCTAAGGAAGCCATTGAAGATGAGGATTGGTTTTTAGAAATGCAAGAGGAGTTGAATCAATTTGAAAGGAATGATGTATGGGAATTAGTACCTTGTCCTCCATCTCAAACCATTATTGGTACAAAATGGGTATTTCGAACAAGCTCGATGACCAAGGCAATATTGTTCAAACAAAGAAAGGTTAGTAGCTCAAGGTTATTGTCAAGAAGAAGGTATTGATTATGATGAAACATTTGCACCCATAAAGACGTTTAGAAGCTATTCGTATTTTACTTGCCTATTCTTGCTTTAAAATTTCAAGCTTTATCAAATGGATGTTAAATCCGCTTTTCTAAATGGTATTATTCAAGAAGAAGTCTATGTAAAACAACCTCCGGGTTTGAAAATTTTTCTAGGCCTAATGATGTTTATAAACTTAAAAAGGCCTTATATGGTTTAAAACAAGCACCCCGTGCATGGTATGATAGACTTAGCTCTTTTCTTTTGCAAAATGGTTTTACAAGAGGTAAAGTTGATACTACTCTCTTTGTTTTTGAAAAAGGGCAAGATTGCTTATTAGTGCAAATTTATGTTGATGATATTCTTTTTGGTGCTACTAATGAATCCTTGTGGCAGAAATTTTCTAAGTTAATGTAAGGTGAATTTGAAATGAGCATGATGGGAGAGCTCAACTTCTTCCTTGACTTCAAATTAAGCAATGCCAAAAAGGAATATACATTTCACAATCCAAGTATACAAAAGAACTTTTGAAGAAGTTTGGAATTGAAGAAGGAAGAACCGTCTCTACCCCAATGGCAACAAACGTCAAGATTGACAAAGATGAAAAAGGCAAGTCGGTTGATGAATCCAAATATGGAGGTATGATTGATAGTTTACTTTATTTAACCGCAAGTAGACCGGATATTCTTCATGTCGTATGCCTATGTGCTCGTTTTCAATGCAATTCCAAAGAATCTCATATTTGAAAGGCACTATTCAATATGGTTTATTTTATCCAAAGAATGATAATTTTTCTCTTAAAGGTTATAGTGATTCGGATTATGCGGGAAATATTGATGATCGTAAAAGTACTTCCGGATCATGTCAATTTTTAGGTGATTGCCTAGTTTCTTGGTTTTCAAAGAAACAAAATTGTGTTTCACTTTCAACGGTCGAAGCCGAATATATTTCTGCGGCATTTTGTTGTACACAACTTCTTTGGATGAAACAAACCTTAGCGGATTACAAATGTTCTTTTGAAAGTATTCCTATCTTTTGTGATAATATATCCTCTATAAATATTGCTTAAAACCCGATTCATCATAACCGTACTAAACATATTGAGATTCAACATCATTTTCTAAGGGATTAAACATATTGAGATTCAACATCATTCAACACCATCTCAAGATCAATTGGCGGACATTTTTACAAAACCGCTATCTTCCGAGACTTTTGCGTCCATACGAGCTCGGCTAGGCATAATGCATATTGAATGAGGTTTACGTTTGCATTTTGCATGTTTTTAAAACTTAGGGGCAAAAATCGAATTCTTGGTTGAAAATTCGGATTTTGAAAAATTGGGCAAGAGCGTTGGTGATTGGGTTGAGGGCAACCGTCGCCCTCAACATCGACCGGCCGCCCTCAACCACGACCGTCGCCTTAGCATATTTTTGGATTAAATGCTTCGTCTCTGCCTTTAGTCATTTTAACCCATTTTTGCCATTTTTCGTCCCTTCGCCAATTATACACAAATTTCACTTCAAATTTGTTTTATTGCATACATTTTACATTTTTGGGTAAGAATTTCTCTTTTTTTTTTATCTCAATTGGGTTGAACCCTTGAGAATGTACTTGTATCTTGCTATTTTGATGAAATTCTTGTATTAGTATGTTGTATATGATGATTGGTGATGAATGAATATTGTTGTATTGCAATTGGTGATGAACATTTTTGGCTTAAACGAATCACAAAGGCGTTATACTTCTCTTGTTTTATTCGACGCACGCCAAGTGTTCGACAAAATGTTTCAATGAAAAATTCATCACTTACATGATTATCTTGATTTGAAAAATCTTATAAGTTTATAGAGACCATGTTTTATCAATCAAATGAGCTTTTACAAATCAAATGAGCAATTTTTTCCCTTTTATTCGGAATTTAAGCTTAAATGCTCAATATGCTCGATAAATCATTTAAATTGCGCACTTTGATATAATTATATGATGTTTTTATCGTGCTAACATTATTTTTGATGATTCCAAAGGGGAGAAATAGGAAAACGCTCATATGCTCAAAGAAGCGAAAATAAGCTTGCAAGAAAAGCTATAAGCTAGGGCTCTTTAAAGCTAAAAGTTTGTGAACAATACTTAGTCCATGTGATGTATTATGGATTTTTATGCTTGACTAATGATGTTTTATGACAGGGGAGCTTATAACCTCATGAAATTCAAGTTTAAGTTGTAAAAGCTATGCTTTTAGCTTTTAGTTAGTTGCTTTTATACTTGTTCTTGATATGCATATTGATAGGGGAGCTTGTGCAAAAATGATTTTGAAAAATCTTTGCTCCTATTCTTGTGTGTTTGTACTTATGATGAATCTTGTTTATAATTGATTGATATTTTAGACCGGAAAATTTGTTTTGTTTTAAAATCTACTTCCTAAAATTATTTTGGTTTGTAATCATCAAAAAGGGGGAGTTTGTTAGATAAATGTTTTTATCAAGATTTTGATGATTATGTTTAAATGGGTTTTTATACCAAAACTATGTTTATATATGTTGTCCAAAATACTCCTAAATGTTTTAAAATGTTTTTTACTAATTTTTGGAGTATTTGTTAGAGTTTATTATTCGATAAAATATTGGACTACATATTTAATGTTTTTATGTTAATTGGTTTTTACACCAAAACAATGTTTATAAATGTTGTCCAAATACTCCCAAGTGATTTAAAATGTTTTTACTAATTTTTTGGAGTATTTCTTGAAGTTTATTTTTTATAAAAATCGGACAACATTTCAAGATTGGAGGTCTACCGGTCGCCCAAAGCATCGACCTGTAACTGAAGAAAGAAAACTTGAAACATAATGTACTGAATCAAAAAAATGAAGAGGGGGACCGGTCCAGCAGGGGGCCGATCGGTCGCACCCTAGGGCGGCCGGTCGCACCCCCCAGTCGACCGGTCGACCCCCCCTTCGACCTGTACCTGGATCGCACTATCTTTTTCAAACGTTCGAAATCTTAAACAGGGCAACCGTCGCCCTATGTTATTTTGTGACAACAAAGTTATGCTGTTTGAATTTTTTGACAGCAAGATTTACTTTTGATTTTTGTATAATATTTCTACATCTTGTGATCCTCTTTTTTGCAGACAAAAGTGAAGAAGGAGGAGCCTATGTTGGAGATCCAATCCTGAAGACTCTCCTATAAATAGAGGATGATTTGAAGACACAAAAATACAACACACAAGCATACAATACAACAAAAATCTGCAAAATTCTTCAAGCTCTCATTTTTACATTCTTGTTGTAAATGTAGCCTGGAGTTCTTGCACTTGCACAATCTTGAGGTCTAGGCTTTTTGTTCTTGATTACACTTGCACTCAAAGTTTGTATACTTCATTTATTGAGTTGTAATCTTGAATTTCTCTATCATCCAAAATAAGATATCCTTGTTAGTGTTCTTGTGGTAAGAACACACTTGGGTGATCTTAGGTGTTGAAGAGTGTGGTACTCTTCATAGGTGTTGAAGGAAGATTGTGGTAATCTCCTTGAAGGTATTGTAAGAAGATTGTGGTAATCTTCAAAGGTGGTGTTGTATTAATTGTGGTAATTAATAAAATCTTTTTTTTCTTTTTGAAATCCATCCCGGAGATACTTGGAGTGGTAGAGGATTAGGCCCTGGGTGGGTTGAACCTCTTTAAATCGGAGTGTTGTTTATTTTCCACACTTACATTCTTGTCATTTATTTGTTCATTCGAAAAAGAGGGCGATTTGTGAAAAATCACATAATCTATTCACCCCTCTAGATTATCTTAGCCACTTGGACTAACATTTCTCCCTTAATCAAATATTGCCCTTTCTCAAAAACTATTGTTACGGATGTCGAACACTTCCATAAACACTTAAGATTTGTAGAAAATAATTAGTACTCAAAATGGTATCGAGTTTAGAAACCGAATACTAAAATAGTGATTCGAAATTCTAAGAAGTTGGAGCACAATTATCCAAGCGATTCAAAAGAAATAAGAAACCATGAAATGCTAGATCAAAAGCAACAAGGCAACAAAATATCATCAATATCAGAGCATATCAACCAGAAATAGAAGTATCAAAGCAACAGTGTTTAGCAAAATACATCATAAACAAATCATTTGTCAAAGTTGTATAATTCATCTTCAAAATCTAATTCCATCTCCAAGTTATCATCAGCAACTCCAGTCTTAGCTCCACTCAAACTTGCTCGCCCTCCACTTGTGCTTGGTCCAGAACCAATTTAAGCACTTCTAGTATCAACACATTCTCCCCCTTTTTATCCAAAAAGAGGTAAGATGATGCTTTGGATTTGAGCTTTGTATTGTTCATAGCACTAGATGTGTTGCTTAGCTAAAGGAATTTGCTGGTCAGCAAACACAAGTTGGCCCTACATAAAATTCATGGCAACCTAAATATCAGTAGAAGTATCAAATGCAGGTAGAGGGCTATCAGGGGTGTTAGTAGCACTTTCAGAAACACCGGTAGGAACACCCTGGGAAACATATGCAGGAGCAGGTGGAGTAGCAGTAGCAGTACGAATATCTTCAATATCAGCCTCTTCTCCAGGAAACTTAAGTGGCAAATCTATCTCCCTTGAACATGTAGGTAGAAATAGTGAACAGTTTAGGTTCAAGATAGAAGGTATCATTATCCCACATATTCATACCTTGGAAGCTTAAAATCATGTAAATCAGAGACGGGTAGGGGAGATCATGAGACACTTTCGATTCAACAAAACGCATCACTGATCATGTGAATCTTTTTACTAAACTGCAAGTGTACAGTGTAGCTAGCAGATAGCAGCGAGCAATGTCGTATTTCTCGAGGATTGACTACGAAACACTTAGATTATAGTAAATATCGTATTCTAATTTTATTGAAGTCCTCGAAAATCGAAAAATTATTATCTAAACTAAACCCTAATTATCAAATAAAAATAAAATATCTAAATTGTTAAAGACCAAAACTCTTCAAGTTTTCAACAAATACGAAAACAACCCTAGGCACATAATCTTAACATGCTTCTTCAATATTAATTACAATGAATATTTTATCAAAACCATTGTATGTGTTTCTATGGGTTCAATTCCTAAATTAGTTTATTTCCCTCCGGGTGATGCATAAATAGTTGATTAATAACATTTGTTGGTCTCTCGAAATGTTACAATTACTATTAACTCCCAAAATATCTTTGAATTGAAGTACTCCCCCAAACAATTATAGGTTCAAGCAACAACAATCCTCTGTCCTTTGCTACTAATGACTCATTTCGACGCACACCTCATCAATGAGAGTCACATGTGCAATGTCATTGTGGGTTCTATTTGAATGTACAAATATCGTGGACCAAATCGAATCTCGGTCGGCGATTTATGTCGTGTCCAATCCAAGGGGTGGGTGTTCAATTTATGTTATGTAATAATTTCCACCAATATTAACTACCTTTTTTTCAATTCTACTTTTAGTCTAACAATATGTGTTGTATCTGTGCATTTCATTGTCCACCTATACCCAACCAAACAAATGTGGATTCTTTAAATGGATCGAGGATAGATTTGACAACAGATCCAAAAAAATGATAAATGAATTGCACGACCTTCTCAAATTTGTTAAACTGAATTGGATTATTGCAAACGATGGGAATTGGTATTAGTTAAAGCTACAAAGTTCTTGTGGATTTTAACTTTTCTTATTCTAGGTATTTCTTACATACATCAGAAGTTTGTGTGTCGTGTGTAGTCTCTTCAGTAGTTTTTGTAAATCCAATGGAGTTATAGGAAAAAAATATTATTGGAGGATACAAGTTGATTGTTGTTTTTAGTTATGTAAATATGGATCTCAATTAGACATTTTGTGTATGGCCTGTATGTTAATTTCACTTTGGAGGTAATTGCTTTTGTGCTCTATTGTGTTATTCATGGCAATTTGATCTTTACAAAAAGATTTATTAATTAATGGGATTTAGTCCCATTTGCAACTTTTTTTCATGTAGACTTCAAAGTGTGTATATAACATTTCCTCCTCGAATTGATTGTGGATGATGTTGTTGTATATGCTTTTCTAATTTTTTTTGTACAACATATATATTCTTGAGTTGAAAGCCTGGAAAGATTCTCTGCTTAAAAGAACTGTCCATTTTATCTTTTGCTATGTATTGTCCATTGTTCTTTTTTGGTATCAAATTAATCTATTCTGATAACACAACACATGCTCCTTTTTTAGATATTAGGTGATTTATTTACTTTTTATTCATGTGGTACATTATTAGCTTTTAGAAAATGTAACAATAAAATAACCAAAAGCCAATACCACTATTTGCAGTAATTTGTTAATATAATATGATAGTGGTGTTGCCTATAAATATGACCGTTGCTCAGCCATCGAGTTCACATTTTTCTTGCATTTTAAAAAATTGCGTTTCTGTCCAGTCCTTTTACTTTCTCAAACACCATCAAGCCTTTGTAACCCAAAATGCCTCCAAGATACCCGGTAATTCAAGCAGACTATATTTATGATTTGAAATGGATAGAGAAGGCCGATAGGTTGTTCAATTATGTTCTCCTTGATTAGCAAATGCTTGGTAATTTTAGGCCCGACGATAATAATGCACACACACTTCTTATTGCTCAAGCCACAGTCAACTCGGAAATGAATAAATCGTTTACTTACGACTACATCCAACATAGGCTTGATATCATTCACAAGCGATATCGAACATTCTATTGGGTGAAAAGAAAGCATGGCGTAAGATTCGACGAGGCCACAAATACAGTGAGTGCACTGGATTTTGTATGCGATGACATCATTTAGGTTTTTTTTGAAATGAATGCAACAAACACAACAATTTTTATCTACTTAACAATATGATTTAATTAAATGTTTCCCTCTAATATATGTTTATTCTTTTTATTAGAGAAAGATGAATTTGGGCTTGCTTATCAAGAAATGGGCGGTCTGGATTGGGATGATTTGAAGCAATTATTTGGCACTGAGCATGCAAATTTAATTCCACATGATGCTGAAATTATTAAGATATCTTCTGACGGTGAAAGTGAAGACCACTGAATGTTAATAATTCTGAAATGTCTTTGCAAGAAAAGTGAAAATTAGATCGGGACTTTATACTCACAGTTACAATGTGGTCGTAGTACTCAGCGGTGATGGTCAATTTATTAGAAAACACGTCGAACTCAATTTCGGGCAAGTCCTTGAATTTACAGAAGTTAGTGAAATGAGTCTTCAGCATCTGAATTTTGTCCTTCACCTTGTTTAGCTTCAATTCTTTTCCACAAGTTTCACTTAGTTCCCATATCAGTTCAACGAATATGTAATTAAAGGCAGTGGAGTTTAGAATGTTCAGTTTTCTTTCGCATAACCTGAAGAACAGAAAATAGCAATGCTCCTCATCTAGTTCAGTCTAGTCAACCCCCATCATGTTCTTCTTTGCAACTTGGTTTCTTGTGCACACCATGTTTCCTACAATATAAGTGATAGCAGCCAGATTTTGAAAAGATGACCACAAAAATGTCTTTGTATGAAAAAGAAGTCAATTGAATGTATGTCAGATGGTTTTTCCAAAAACCTCAAATTTCTATAATCTTTTCAAGAACAGAGATTCAAAATGACCTCTATATGGATTACCAAAAAAATAAGACAGACTCTCTGTAATAGGACTAAAACTGAAAAGAACAATCACATAAACATATACCTACCTCCAAGATCAAATTCTTCAATGTCTGTGTTTTTGTCTCTTTTGGTAAGTGAACCTTGATAACACACGGCTTTGCTTTATATAGAACAAGTAAGAAGTATTAGTGTGGTTAGTTGAGTACATTGAATACCATAATTAGGCAAAGTAAATTTTAAATAAATAAAGCACTCAAATAAGTCAGAAATGAAAAGCCAACAGTTAAGCTATATTGACAACACGATACAACAAAGTGAATCTATTTTATACTATACCTAACAATTCATGCATTCATGTTAGAAACCAGCAGCTTGCAATTTATAAAACAAAGGTAGATGGATTCATTCATTATTACATCCATAAATGGTCAGTGAAATGACAATTCACCAACTTTTATTAATAGTTCCCCGTGAATTCTTTGCAAGTTAACCCTTTAAATGCGCTTTACTTACCAATGGTAATGCATTAACAATAGATAAGTTTGCAAAATAAAGATATGTTCAACCAATAATTAATGCTTGATTTATGGCTACGAAAAGTCAATTCAGCGACTTTTTTCACATTGGCTATGAATTACAAACAAAAATAAGTTAACTCTAGTTGAATTGTACCACAATCGGTGTTTACATGGTGACCGATGGAATATACAACCATTACCAAAAAAAATAGTACAACCCATAATACTAACAAGTTCCAAATACATTAACAAAAAAATGTCATGAGATTGTAGTGCCAAAAGTGTCGATTCTAAGTTTCATATTAACAAAAGTTGATCGCTTGCTAAACGAAAGTTGTCTGATTGGCTTCTTACACCCCTTGTTTTCATATTTTTCCTTCGAATATCATTCATACCATCACAGCCTTATTATCAGAATTTAGGCTGGAAAAAAGATCCAAGTCTTTAGCATCACTACATAGGCCTTGTATGATTGTTTTTCTAAAGCCCATTTTCACTTTTCCAACTGTTCAAAATATTGGGATCATATTTGGCCATCCTGTTTCCATTAAAAATACAACATTTTCAATTTTCATTTGTCTCGGAAAATTGCACTGTAGTCGGAGAATTGTTTTTCAAAAATAGCCTGCATAACCTATTGAGTAGTCTGCCTCATCTCCCATCCATCACGTCCAACATTCCGTCCAACTACCAAATTAATGAAGAAAAAACAAGAACAAAACCCTATTTTAAAATAATCCTCAACCCACAAAACTATCACGATGAGCAAAGACGAGTGAAATCAGATCTGGAGGTTAGCTTGAAGAAAACTTCACGACGGAGAAGCTTAGTGATGAAAGTTCTGGCGAGAACGACGTCCCCTCTCTGGCATCCAAGCGACAAAAGGTAAATTTATTTGGTTTTCCCCAAAACAAACCCAACGTGTTAACGAAAGTCTACTTCTAACTAGTGTTCTTCTTTCACTTTATGTACAACTCATCCAAACATGCCTGAAAGTATGTTTTATTTTGTTGAAATGGTAGATTTGTGTCAATCATGGTTGTTCTTTGGCATGTTGCTAGTTAAAATGTGTGGGGGCTTAATGTGTGATTATTAATGGTTGATACCTATTGAATGATAACTTTTTCACTATTGGCTTGTAAATCGATTGCGATCGATTTTTTAAAGAGTGATTGCAACTATAATTTTGTAACCCATATGCCTATATTTGTTTGTGATTACTCAAAACTCACGTAATAAAAAAATTCATTCAATTAATTGTTGTCTTTTGCATTCTACAGATAAATAAATGGGGGAAAAGAAAACAAGTCGACGATACAGTTGAGGGTACGCAGTCGAGAAAACGACGTTCGGTGGGATCCATCAATAGTTTGAACTCTATTAGAACTCATGTATTTGCAGTTCCAAGGGAACCAATTATTGACATCCACATTTTCTGACCATGTTTAGAAAGGAATAGCTAGCGAGATTTTTGCGCGTCACAATGTGCAATACCCTAAACCCTAAAGCATGTAGTCTAAAGATACTTTGGCGTAAATTTCATAATTTGGTTACTAAGAAAACTGGGTTTGGGTGGGATCCGCTTTCGGGTACCGTCACTGCATCTGATGATTGTTGGGCCTCATGGATTGCGGTAATTTTCATAAGATTTCACCAATTCCATAATTTTGTTTTCCACCAATTTTAGTTCACCATATAAAAAGTATTGGGTTTTTTGGCAATATATAAAAAGTATTGTTAGTTCCATATTAATGCACACCCTAATTTAATATTATAGAAAAACCCTGAAGAAGCTAGTATGCGGAAGAAAGGACTCCCGCATTACGACCTTTGCCTCAAATATTTTCAAAATCGTGAAGAGTAACCGGTGCATTTGCACGTTCAAGGGCGAAAATGCACGAGAGAAAGGAAATACATCTTCATATGCATCGTCTCGCACTTGAGTTATTGTGCTTGAGGTGGTCACTGCTGCAGCTCTGGTAGCCTGCGCAGTTGACTGTGATTCAGCCAGGGTCTTTGATGGTCGAGCCTAGCTGGCCGAGCCTCACTGTCTTAACACCTTCTTCTGTCTCACTGGCTTTTCCTTTTGAGTTTGTTGTTCCTCGGCCGTATTAGTAGCGTCATCGGAAGATGATGAGACTTGAGGGCTTGGCTTATTATCAAAATTAAATGTTTGACGAGCAGCTTTGAAATCTGGCTTACTCATACTTGGAAGAACATCCTCAGCTGAGTCTTTTTGATGTGCGGCAGGTGGACTCAGCCTTCATCTTCGATCCCGGAAAGATATATCGTGGGTTGTCTTGGGAATCATGAAGTGCACTAATCTCCTTCTCAGATTCTTCAATGTGAACAGGAGGGATGTTCTGCATTTCCATCTCTTTACCCAGGGAAGTCTCAACCTCCATCGGGCCTTCAATACCTTTAGTAGTCTCAATTACAGAAAGGCCTTCTACATTCCCTTCGACGCAGACACTTTGTCTTAGGGTCTTGGACATTGGCATCCGAAGGAGTCTCAACCCCTTGGATTGCACTTTCGATTGCCAGTGTTAACTCCCGAGGCATTTCCATCCTGTACCTCGACTGATCTTCAAAGCAGTGTCCTCGACTACAGTGCAGCGATTGTCACTTCAACCGACAGACTCAACCGTCCGAAGCCACGATGGGCAACTTGTCGTTGTTCTTTTTCATTCTCTTTCTCCACTTCACCTCCTTCCTTCATCGTGGAGTCATCTGCAAAGATCCTCCGACCTAGATGCGGTGGAGTGAGTTTCCTCAATCGGCGCACCGGTTGAGTGACTAATGGTGGGGTCACTGCTCCGGACTCATTGTTTTCCCTTGAGTGTTCAAATAGTGGGGCGGTGGTAAGACACCTTCAACAGGGGTTGGCTCAACTTGGGTGCCCAAGTTCCCAGTGTCATCACCAAGTCCCTTAGATCCGTCCTCTGAGTGAACTGGGGAAGTGGTTGCAGCAATAACTGTGGCAATCTATTGTACCACTCCCAACGGATCAATCTCCAGCTGTGATTTAGAAGACTCTCATGGTCCTTCTCTCGCTTGTTGCTCATGCATTATCCTGGATTCCCCGCAAGGTTTGTCAGTATATCGAATTTTTGTTCCAGGCCATGGGATCCAAGTCTTCATCGGTGTCGGAAGACACATCTAGATGAGGATGCATATGTTCCGAGTTCCTATGATGGTGCATATATTTGCCCTCTCCAAAGGTCGGGGCTTGCTCTACAGCTTTGTCCTTCTCATTCTCCTTTATGATACAGAGGAGATCCATGCAGTGCTCTTCGTTGAGAGCAGTTTGAACATTTGAAACTCCAAGGAATTGCAGTAATTCCTCTTCCTCCTCGATAAATTCAGGGCGTTCAAACTGTACCCTCGAGCGACTCAGCTTCCATGTTCGCCATTCACGCAGACGATGCTGAATGTCTGGGTATATGGGAGAAACAACAACCACATCATCATCTTCATCCTCTTCTTGTTGCCCTTCTTTTTCAGGAATGGAAGACAACATACTCTGCTGTTCTTCACCTTCAGCAGCAACGGGAGCAGGTGGAGACACAACTTTTTCATCGGGAGATTTTTCTATCTCTCACGCTTCTTCTTCCTCAAATTGCTCTATCCATAGTCGGGTCTTCTATTTGCCTCTCGATCGGCCTCAGACTTGGCTATTTCATCAACAACTTCTAGAGACCGCAATTCTTGAGTCTCGGAGATTTTCTCGATTGAGTGGCGACTCACTGTCTTCTCAAGCTCGAGCACTTGGTGAGTCTTCTTCTTCTTTTTGTCCTCTCCGAGGAAGTTAAGTTCGGATACTTCTTCCTCGATTCCTTGGTAGTGGGGGCCGGTGCATCTTTCTTTGCCTCGAGGAGTTGTCTTTCTTGGCTTGCGATCCTCTTATTATCACCCGTATACAAGTCTTGATCACACAACCGACTTGCTCCTTTGGGACTCACCGAGATGCCTTGGTCACACAATTGGCTTCTCGTGACGACTCGACTTTTCTTCACAGGGCACCGCTTTGCTACTTTCACTTACTTTCTCAAGCTTCTTAGATTTGATCACGAAGCCCTCCAATAACTTGAGATTGGTTCGACCTTGAACCTTCCTACAATCCTCCTTGGAAAGTAGACCCCTTTGATTCTTCAAAAGTTTCCTCTTCAACAGCTTTGAAGTTGTCTTTCCTTCACAAACTTAGTGTTGGATCGATTTCCTTGAGATTTAGGCTTGAGGATTTTGCTTGAATAACTTGATAATATTTTGCAAAAGTTACAAAAGATGAATAATGTTTGTTATCTCGTATGCAAGGTAACCTTTTCTCAAAGTGATTCTCTCGGCCTTTTATAGTGAACTTTCAAAAATCAAGCTCGTTGAAGAGATAGGCCGATTTTCAAAAATCACTTGTGTTCGTTGGCTTGTCTTGTTGCGATCCTTGATGTTGATATTTCCTCGTATTAAATGAATGTCCGACTTTTTCGTGTTCGACACGAGGTGCGATTTCCCATTGGTTTATTCCTTTTGGCGCTTCTCGGGATCGAGCACTTTAAGACATGGCAAAGATGGAAGTATTACTTATTTAAGTAATGTTCTTGACTTTTGTGCAAATGGATTCTTTTCGCTTAACTCCTCTTTGCGGCGCGCTTTTTTTTCCAAGTGACTTAAGTCTGCTCCAATGATTGAAAGACTCATCCGTCACTTTAACTCGACTTGGCTTCTTGGGTTGACTTAATCGACTCTCTCACAAAATGCCTCACACCGATACTCCTTCAGTCGAGTTCTTGACATCTCTTCATTGCCACACTCAGCTACTTCACAGCGGAGTCTTCATTCTAGTCTTCAGTTGACTTCTTGTATTCCCAGGCACAACTGACTTGACTCAGCTTGATCAGCCCTATCTATTACAATACGAATTACAAAGAAAATGGGGTGCCAACTTTCTAGTCTAAGTTTTACATGGCATTCATCAAAATCTAAACAATAAATTTCCCAACAAGAGGTGAATAGATTTTCCCAATTTTTCGATTTGTGCCCTCTTTTTCAAATATGAGGACGGTGAAGAAATAGAAGTGCAGAAAATAAATCAACACTCAATGATTTATAGTGGTTCAACCCACCTAGGGCCTAATCTACTACCACTCGGTATGTCCGAACGGATTTTGAAAAGAAAAAAGTTTATTAATAAATACCAAACTATTACAACATTTACCTTGAAGAGTACCACACTCTTCTTACAACACCTCCTATGAAGATCACCACAATCTTCCAACTAGAAGAGTACCAAACTCTTCTTCACCTCGAAGAGCACCAAACTCATCTTCACCTTGAAGAGCACCAAACTCTTCCAACACCTCGAAGAGCACCAAACTCTTCAACATGAAAAGCACCAAGCTTTTCAATCAATCACCTCTCATCAACCAAACGTGTTCTTACCAAAAGAACACTAACAACGATTTCTTGTTTTGGATGATGTTACAATTACAATCAAGATTACACTTTAAATGAAATATTACAACTCAAAAGTGCAAGTGTAATCAAGAAGGAAAGCCTAGTAATCAAGATTTGAAAGTGGTGTGCTTAGGCTATTACAACAAGAATGTTGAAAATGAAAGCTATGAAAAGTTTGTTGGTTTTCTTGTTGTGTTGCATGCTTGTGTTGTCTCTTTGATCCTTCAAGCCTTCATGTATTTATAGGAGATCTTCTAGATGTTATCACCAGCATAGGCTTCTCCTAAATGAGTAATTTCTCCAAAAGAAAGATCAAACAACTCCAAAAAATAGCTGTTAGAAGAAAGCCACAAATTCATGAAAAGTTGTCTACTACAACAAATAGTTTCTACTAATAAAACTTTACTCTAAGAAATAAAGACGTTGAAAATCTTTAAACACGGGTTGCCCTGGGGGTTGGACCGGTCCAATACATAGGGAAACCATCGCTAGGGGTTGGACCATCTTTCTAAGGTTGGACCGGTCCCTTCTAACAGGACTAAGAAAAGAAATCAACCTGACCTTAGGCACCGGTCGCCCTCCCATCGGCACCGCCTCCCCTTATTCTTCTCTTTTCGGTTATGTTTTAAAATACAACTTTCAGGTATGGGTTGTCCTACAGACAACCGGGTCGACCTCAACACAGAGAAGTTGTCCGATATTTTTCAAAAATAAAGTTCAAGAAGTACTTCAAATCTAATAACAATATAAAATGGTACAATATAATAAGTGAACAGTATTTTCCAGTCTAATACTCATTTTTGGTATTAAACCCATCCATAATGTCAAATGAGCCATTAAGGAAACATATTATTAGCATCTATATTCAGTCTTTTCATATTTTTATACACTCTTTTTCTCTTTGAACTGACTTGATCGTCGGAGTGCTAACGCCAAATTTATCTCCAGTAGTCTTTTGCGGCGAGCGAAGGTCGAGTCAGAGTTTTAGAAGGATCTCAAAACGAGCCCTTTTCAACACATTTTCCCTTCAAACAAAATAAAATTATTAATTTTACCTTTTTTCAACACATTTAAAACATGAGGAAAATATATTTTGCCCTCCGAACTATTAGGGTTTTTCGACTTTGCCACCTAAACTTTTTTTTGGCGCACTTTACCTCCTGAAGTTCAAGGGTTTTGCATATAGCCTCCTGGGTCTCGGCGGCGGCGGAATATTCCACCAAAATCCTGTCACATGCCATGCACGCGAGGGCAAAATTATCATTTCACTCAAATTATACTAATATTATTGCACTTTGCCATCTAAACTTTGCGAAATTGTTACTTTGCCATATGAACTTGGAGCGATTTACACTTTACCTCCTCACTTAAAAAATATTAAAAATTTATGTGTATACATTTATTTTTTATATTGTTTAATTTTTTCACCAAAAATAAGTAAATTTTACTAGTATTCATTTCAATAAAATATATTATCAATACAATTATTTTGTAATCTCTTCATTTTTTAACTTATTTAATTTAATATTTTTTATATCAACATTAGGAAAATAACTAATTTTATGAACTTTGAAGTGAAAAAAATTATAAATACACACCAGTGTCAATTTTATAATTATATAATACAATTTCAAAATTATTTTTACAAATTAAAGTAAATTTCAAAAATATAAAAGTATTGCAAATATAATGAAATGCATTATTTCTACTTTTAAAATATAGTATAGGATTTTTAATAATATGTTTCAAAATTATTAATACCTATTATATTTTATTGATGAAAATTCATTCTAATATATTAGAATTTATATTTGTCTACATATATTATTTCATTTACCTCAAAATGGATAAATAATTATGTAAATTTTTTATTTGTAATTTGATAAATTGGATTAACATTAACTTTACACTTTTTTAAGTTATAAACTAATAAAGTAAAACAAGGAAGTAAACTACAATTCTTCAAATATCTTGATAAAAAAAATAAATAAATTTAACTAGTAAAATATACTTATTTTTAGTGAGAAATACATATATATTTTTAATATCTTTATAATATATTCATTGAAATGAATACTAGTAAAATTTACTTATTTTTGGTGGAAAAATAAACAATATATAAAATAAATGTATACACATAAATTTTTAATATTTTTTTAACTGAGGAGGTAAAGTGTAAATCGCTCCAAGTTCATATGGCAAAGTAACAATTTCGCAAAGTTTAGATGGCAAAGTGCAATAATATTAGTATAATTTGAGTGAAATGACAATTTTGCTCTCACGTGCATGGCATGTGACAAGATTCCGGTGGAATATTCCGCCGCCGCCGAGACCCAGGAGGCTATATGCAAAATCCTTGAACTTTAGGAGGTAAAATGCGCCAAAAAAAGTTTAAGTGGCAAAGTCGAAAAACCATAATAGTTCGGAGGGAAAAAAATATTTTCTTCTTAAAACATATTACAGTTTTTTTTTTCTTTTTTGCAATCTTATGGGTCCCAAGGGGTGAGTAGTAAGGTTTAGAAGAGGGGTGTTGAATAAACCTTACCAAATTTTTGATTTAGTCTTATTAAATATTTTCAGAGTTAACTCAAATCAGCTAAGTCCTTGAGGGACAGTTAGGTTGGCTTACTTCAGCAAAGTTACCCACTCAATAGACTCGACTGAACTGTTGATAGTATAACTTAGCTGGGATCAGCTAACACTTAGATTAACAGTTTATTTGGTTTTTGTTCAGTGGAAGACTTATCACCCTTAATGTTTTAAACTTGTTTTCAACACTTGTTTTTAGCAAAGGTTATTATCAATTGGGTTAAGCAGATTTAACTTATCAGAAGATATGTATAATATGCAGGAAAATAAAATGTTGTAAATAAAAATGACACAAGTAAGTTTTATAGTGGTTCGAGGATGGGGTAATTCCTCTAATGCAGATTTCTCCAACTCCTAGAGGAATCTACTAAGTAAAAGATCTGGTTACAAAGCAGTGAACAGTCCGAGATAGCCTTGATCACACAACTGGCTGCTCCTGGGACTCAGCTTCTCCACAAAACAGTTGTCTTGCTACTTCAGCTCCCTCTAACTCTTGGAATTGATCATACAGCCTTCCACCGAGCTCAAAGCTTCTGGTTCGACCGTGAACTTTACTACTCCTCCTTCAACCTTGGAGAGTAGACCTCTTTTATTCTTTAAACAGTTTCTTCTTCAACTTGATGAAGTATTCTTTCCTTCACTGAGTGTGTTGGATCGAGTTCCTTCGATTTTAGGCTTGAGGAATAACTTTGAAAACTTGAGAGTGTTTGTAGGTTTGTTTGAATGCTTGTATGCTTGATTATCTCTTTGAAAGTTCGTAACCTTCTCTCACTTGCTTCCTCATCCTTTTATAGTGCATATTTGAAAATATGTTCGTTGAAGAGATTGACATATATTTCAAATCTCACTCGTAGTTGTTGGCATGTCTTGTCCTTGCAGCATTAATGTGGATCGTACCATGAGTTTAATGCACTACAGCCTTTTCTTGGTCTCTACAGATTTTTCAGGCACATCCTATTGCTTCCTTACATTTTGCACTCTTTCAGCAAAATAGCTTTCTTCTTCAGCCGACTTAACACAGCCTTTTTGCGGTAAAACCTTGACTTGTGTTGAACGGATCTCTATTAGCTTTCTTAAAGTCTTTTCTCACGCAAACTCCTTTGACATTCGATTCTAATCATTGGCAATTTTTGCAAGGTTTCCTTATTTTTACACATGAAAATAGTCCATGTATATCTTGAATAACCATCTACCACCACTAAGGTGTATTTCTTTCCACTGATGTTGGTTGGCTCAACAAGACCAAATAAGTCTATGTGCAATAGATGCAATATCTTTGTTGAAGAAGGATTTGGTACCCTGAAGGATGATTTGATTTGCTTTCCCATCCGCCAAACGGTCTTTGCCGATGAGTGTCATCCTCCCCACGGCGTATGAGCGGCTTTCACAAGATGACTCCTTGCAAGCTTGTTGATTGTCTTGAAGTTCAGGTGACTCAGCTTCTTGTGCCACAACCAACTAGATTCGGATGTACTCTTTTGCTAGCAGACATATGCTTGGTGTAGCAGTTGACCAATCCACTACATACATGTTCTTCTTCCTTGTTCCTTGAAGCACTATTTCATTTGATTCGGCATCCTTGATCTGACAAACCCCCATATTGAATCCCACATTGTAGCCTTTGTCACAAAGTTGGTGATCTTCTGCATTGAAGTTGAGGCCTTCAACGTATGCAACATATGTGATCTCTAATACATTTTTCTTTACGGATCCTGTGCCTTTGATCTCCCCTGGAGCTTCATTTTCTCCAAATATAACTTTTGCACCTTTGATTTCCTTGAATTTTGACAAATTTCTTTTGTTTCATGTCATATGTCTGGAACAACCACTATCCATGTACCAGGTTTCTTGGCACTTTGCCAAAAATATTTGGTTCATACAACTGCAAGTGTACGTGTAGTTTATAGAATAATGGCAAACAAGGTCGTATTCCTCAATGATTGATATTCGAAACACTTAGGCTATAATAACATCGTATTCCAATTTTATTGAAGCGACTGAATATCAAGTTTTTATAAATAATCAAACATAAAAAGAAAAAGAAAATAAATTTGCGAACCCCACAAGTATTTTCAACATCTATAGGAGCAACCTTAGGCACATAATCTCAACATGTTTCTTCAATACTAAATGCAATTAAAGTTTTAAAAACCAATTCATGCAATTCTATGGGTTCAATTCCTAAAATAGTTTATTCTTCCTCCCAGGTGGCACATAAATAGTAGATTAATAATAATTAAGGTCTCCCGATCCATCACAACTATTATTAACTCCCAAAAGATCTTTGAATTGAAATACTCCCCACAAACAGAAGTAGTCTCTCGATACATTACATTGTTTATGTCTGGATTCGATTTTCGTCTTGCTAGAACTCACCTCCCGGATTATGGACTAACAAGTATGACATGCAAATTATTGATCATATAAAAAACAATTATAAATAAGCACTCGAATTCATAAAATAGAAAGCATAAATTAATTAAGAAAATAAATAATCATATTTAACATGAATCAACAGTTTCGATTATGCCCCTAAGATCCGAAAGATATGCAAAACATTGATTACAAACTCATAGACAAATTTTAATCAACATTATGACATCATTTAAGCACAGACAAGAGTTCTTAGACATAGAAAGAAAACCCCTTCTTGTCAGGATGGATTCCCCTCCTAAGCCCTCGAAGCTCTTGTGCTCCCGTAGATGCGAAAGTCTTGTGGTGTTCTTCGCGACCTAGCCTTTTGCTCTCAGAAGCTCTTTGATTCTTGCGTTCCTGTGTATTTTGATGTGTTTTCTCTATATGAAGTGATATGGTGTATCATGATATAAATTCGTTCAGGCCTTGACCCCCTTTATATAGGTGCTTGGAGAGGTCATTTGTAGAGTTGGAACGGGAGAAAAACTCCAAAAACGCATTCGGCGAGTCCCACACGGCCTGGCCGTGGGCACCACACGTTGTGTAGATTTCAGCCTTTCCCACACGCCCGTGTGGTCTCACATGGTCGGGTCATGCGGGCCTGGTTCCGTCCCCTTTTTTGTCGCTTTTTCACATGGTTGTGTCATTCCACACCAGTATTTTCACACAGCCGTGTGACGTGTTTTTGTCCATGTTCTTTTCTGAATTTACTCCTGGGGTCTTAATGAAAGTTTTAGCCCTTTCTCTTCGCTTTCCATATGCACTTGAATCACCTTAATAGAAATTTTTAGAGAAAGTAATGGCCAGAATACTAGACCCGCCATTAAATCGGAAAATCGTAACGCATTTGGACGTTTTTGAAGGAAATTACCTTTTGTTCAACCGTCCATGCTTCTTTCCTTCATATTTTTGCTCGTACCTTAGCTCTTGACCTATACTTTGGAACATGATATCTCGTTTTATCCAATTTAGCTCCAAAACACATCAATATACGTGCAAATGCATCAAATATATATCATTTTAAACCTCAAATGCACGTATATTTTACACTCATCAGGCACTCAGTTGTTCCCTGAACCTACAATCAAGGAAATTAGTTTTTAGGTACCCATACTTGCCTGGATCCTGAGGGGTTAGTGCTATAAGATGTTCCAACTAGCTTATAGCCAGATGATCTGACTCTAAGAGGTTCCCATATATTAGTTCCATAATCATAGTGCACATTAGCAAACTGGCAGGGGTTTTAAGATCATACAAAATTGTCTCTTCTTTCGTCTGTATGCCTGTGTATTTGGTTGAGCATTTACTTTCTTGGGGTAATACTGGAATTTTTGTTCTTGATAGGTTTTATGCCTGGGTGCATATGTATGCTGATGATAGCTCTTTTGCCTTGGGAATGACCTATGATGATGTTGAGGTCTTTGCCATTTTGTCTTGTATCCCATAGGTCTTTGCTGATATCTCATTTGATTATTCCAATCCGCTTGGTTTGGATAGTTTCTACCATTCCCACCATGTGATTTTCTTTGCTGAAATCTCTGGGCTTTTGGTAGCTCTGTTTAGCTTTCATAGAGTATTTTTTTTGGAGTCTGTTTGATGGACCTTTACGAATTTTATTTCAAATTTGTTCTTTTCAAAGATACTTATTGGCTTCTTGCCTTCACCCTTATATACAAGGCGATGGTTGTGATTGTGTAGGTGTTGGTGCAACATATGGTGTTTTAGGTTTTGGACTCCTTCATTGCTTAATGATCTTTTTCCAAAATCACTGCGGGAGCTTGAGCATGCACAAAAGAATTGAATCCTATGCCGCTTTATCTCCACACTCTTTTTGAGTCATTATAAATTCATCCAATGATTTGGATGCCTTTGTAAATGAAGCAATCACATTTCTAAGATCTATTTCTCTCTTTTCGATGTGGCTAACTCTGCTTGGATCTTGGCATTTTCAAATTCAACTTTGTATTCTCATTAGCCAAGTGACTTAGAGTACTCGACTCTTTAGTCGATGTGAGTTTGGCATTTAAGTGGTTGTTTTCCTCATTTAATAGTGTGTCCGAGGTTTTTATGTGCTTGAAATCTTTCATTATTTTGTCAACAATCATAAAGATCATGGGTGATGAAGTGTTAGTGTCACAATCACTATCACTAGAATCGAATGAGATGAGTTAGAGTGTACCTCATCATCTTGATTTTTGAATCTTGTTCTTTGGCCATGAGGCGGATCATAGCATCTTCCTCGATCACCGAGTAGTCTGCTTCACTACTATCCGAGTCGATGGTTCCTTCCACTTGGTTGTTTCAACAGTCTCAGCAGCGAACATAGCTTTCTTCTTTTCTTGTCTTCTTTCTCTCAAGACCTTTCTATCCTTTTCATTTCTATATTTGTTGATTGGTGGATAAGGACGTCCAACGGCAAAGTGTCCTGGTTGTCTGCGGTTCCAACACGAGTTCTCGGCTCTCTGCCGTCAACTCTCTCGGCCTACGATTATCGGCTCTACGATATTGATTCTTTGATGTTCGAACTTTCTTAGGTGGCATGTCCTCCTTGCTTTAGAGGGTCTTTGAGTGTCTTCTTGAGGTTTCACCCTTGTTCCTTTTATAGTTCTTATTGAAGAACTTGTTGAACCTTTTACCATCAGGGGCAATTTTCTCCTGGTCAATTGTTTCCTTTGGCTCGACTTTTCTTCTCTTCATCCATCGGTCGGTTGTCTTGGGCACAACTATTTCTTTTGCTCTTTTCTTCTCGGCTCAAACTCATATGCTTTGAGGTCTGAGAATAGCTCATGGTTTGATGTTTTGGAGAGGTCCATGGAATGTCTTAGAGCCATGACCTTCATTTTTCCCTCGGCTTGGAGGGACCTTAGGATTTTCATGCACATCTCCTTCTGAGTATACTCCCTTTTCCCAGATGAAAGCTCATTTGTGATTTATGTAAATCTGGCATCCAGCTGATCCAGACTTTCACCAAGCATTTTAAAATTTTCAAATTTTTGGTACAATGATTAATTTATTCTCTTTGATTTGTTCAGATCCTTCACAAATCAAAGTGAGTTTTTCCCAAATTTCTTTGGCTGATTTGCAAGATTTGACTTTGTTGAACATAGCTTTGTCCAAGGTTTTGTAGAGGATGTCCTTGGCAACATTGTCAAGATTGTATCTTTTTTCGTCTTCGTTGGTCCATTTGCAACGTGGCTTCTCAACCATGGCGGTCACTGGGCTCTGCAAAGATCCCCTCTTTCACCGGATATGCTCTTCTTACGAAGTATTGACCTTTAGGATTTGTAGTGGCCCATCTTCTATCACTAGCCACATTTCATCGTGCAAAGGCGATAGATGAGCCTGCATACGAATTTTTCAATCATCAAACTCTTTCACACGATAAACATGGGAATGCGAGTTAGATTTTCTTCCATGATAATAACTTTGTTTTTGAAATAAAACTTTAAAACTCAAGTGTTATATCTTTTGTAAAGATTGAGATCTAGTTCAGTAACCAGTGCGGAAGGCTCAATGAACCAACCGATCCGATACCACTTGTAGGTCCCAAGGGTGAGTAGTAAGGTTTAGAACGGGAGGGGTTGAATAAACCTTAACAAATTTTTGATTTAGTCATTTTAAATATTTTCGAGTTAACTCAAATCAATAAGTCCTTGAGGAAAGCTAGGTTGGCTTACTTCAGCAAAGTTTCCCACTCAACAGACTCGACTGAGATGTTGATAATATATCTGGGATCAGCTAACACTTATATTTACAGTTGATTTGGTTTTTATTCAGCGAAAGACTTATCACCCTTTAATGTTTTAAATTTTTTTCGACACTCGTTTTTAGCAAAGGTTATTATCAGTTGGGTTAAGCGGATTTAACTTATCAGCAAATATTTATAATATGCAGGAAAATAAAATGTTGTAAATAAAAATGACACAAGCAAGTTTTATAGTGGTTCGAGGATGGGGTAATTCCTCTAATCCACTCTTCTCCAACTTCTGGAGGAATCCACTAAGTAACAGATCTGGTTACAAAGCAGTGAACAGTCCGAGACAGTCTTGATCACACAATCCGGCCGCTCCCGGGACTCGTTCTTCACAAAATAGTTGTCTAGCTACTTCAGCTCCCTCGAACTCTTGGAATTGATCACACAGCCTTCCACCGAGCTCAAAGCTTCTAGTTCGACCTTGAACCTTACTACTTCTCTTTCAACCTTGGAGAGTAGACCCATTTTGTTCTTCAAACAGTTTCCTCTTCAACTTGATGAAGTATTCTTTCATTCACTGAGTGTGATGGATCGAGTTCCTTCGATTTTAGGCTTGAGGAATAACTTTAAAAGCTTGAGAGTGTTTGCAGGTTTGCTTGAATGCTTGTATGATTGATTATCTCTTTGAAAGTTAACATTCTCTCACTTGCTTCCTCAGCCTTTTATAGTGCAGATTTGAAAATATGTCAGTTGAAGAGATAGACATATATTTCAAATCTCACTCGTAGGTTGTTGGCATGTCTTGTCCTTGCAGCATTAATGTGGATCGTACCATGAGTTTAATGCCGCTGCGGCTTTCCTTGGTCTCTGCAGATTTTCGGGCATATCCTATTGGTTCGCTTGCTTTTTGCACGCTTTGAAAAAACGACTTTATTGTTGGCGACATGACTTGTGTTGACAACGGATCTCTATCGCTTTCTTCAAGTCTTGTCTGCTTTGCAAACCCCTTTGACATTCGATTCCAATCATCTTGGAATGACTTAGTTGTCGATCGGTGGTTGACCGAGACACTTTTTTCACATCACTTGATCTTTCACTTGGCTTCACACAACAATCTTCTATTCGATCTTCAGTCAACTCTTGTAGTCTTCAACTTAGCTGACTCCAACTCAGCTTAAATAGACCTATCTATTACAAGTTGAATTACAAAGATAATGGGAAGCTCAAAGATTGTTCGTTTGTTTTTTTTGGGTAGGGGAGGGGGGTGCGGGGGTAAGGAATAACTGGGATATAATTGAGGGAATGGTAGATTTGTTAATGTTGAGGGGTATGTTAAGTAAATATATTACTATTTCTAAAAGAAGGTGGAGTGTAATAATAAAGTGAGTGTACTTAGAAGTTTGGGCACTACCTTAATTAAACTCATTTCATGATATAATATTGGATAAATTCCACTTTACCCCTTGTACTCTTACTAATTCTCACTTTATCTCATTGTATTATTAATTGTCTCATTTTACCCCCTACTCTCATTTTGTCTTACTTTAGGCCCTTGTACTCTTATATTCTCACTTTACTCCATTATACTCTATTTTTTCTCATTTTATCCCCTTACTCGAATTCTAAAATAAGTATATTTTTGTCTTACATTATTTTAACTATTATTTAATATTTAATATTGTGCTAAAAATACTTAAAACTAAAATTATTTGAAAATATATTTTAATTCAATTCAATGACTCTTTTTTATAAATATGGCTCTCATTAAAATTTAAAATTTGTGGTTTTATTATTAGATAATATATTTTTTTACTTAAAAATCCACTTCTTGAATAAATTATCAAAATATCGTGGACTTTAACGAAAATAATATCATGATGAGTTCATAGAAACTATGTTACGTTAGAATATTATTTTAATGCAACATTCATCATTCCTTTAATAATGAAACAATTATTAATATTAATGCATTTATCAAAATATTTATTAGAAAGATATTTTTAATAATTGATATTTAAGAGTATAACATTTGTAAGTAAAATGTATTATCTAATAATACCTGACTCATTGCTGACCCGGCATGACCCAAGATCTTGCTAAAAATTAAAAAAATCAAAAATCACGATCAATCTCGTGATTGAGCCTAATCCGTTGTTCCTTCAACCACCACCACCGCACGCAGCGCCGCCACACAAAAACCACCTCCGCACTACTGCGGTGTTGTGTCATCTTAAAAATTGTTGCACTGAAATTTTCTCCATGTGAAGTCAGCTTCCAATGTTTTCTCTTGTAGCGATAAATTTTCTCCGGCGACATCTTATAGGCATTATCGGTAAGTCCGCCGATGATGCGATTCATATTGGGTGTACATCTCGATCTTCGTCCTCTTGCAATTTGGTCCCCACCGCATCTAATGCTTTCCCCTCATTTGCTCATTCTGCGGCATCCTTCGTTTAGCTCAATCTTGCAATATTTTTTTTTATAGAATAAACGGTAATACTTTTTAGTTCAGCATGTAATACTATTTATGGAAAATACTAATACATTTTAGGTGAAATACTAAAAAGGATTCATGGGAAAACCTAAATACTTTTTAGGGAAATAATAACAACCTTTCATGTAAAAAACTAATACTTTTCAGAAGACACACTAATACATATTAGGGGAACTATTAATACTTTTTAGAGGAAATATTATTACTTTCAGAGAAACTACTAAAATATCTTTTAGGGAAAGACTAATACTTTTCAATGAAATTACTAATACTTTTGAGGGGGATTACTAATACTTTTTTGAGGGGCTGCTAATACATTTTGGGAGTATATTAATGAGAAATACTAAAAAAACTCTTCAGGGAACTACTAATACATTTCAGAAGAACTGCTAATACTTTTTAGAAGGACGACTAATACTTTTCGAAGAATCATTAATACATTCCGGAGAAAAATTTAATTATATTCGGGGAACTACTAAAATACTCTCCAGGGAAATACTAATACTTTTTCGAGAACTACTAATACTTTTTGAGGGACTAATACATTTCGGGAGTATATTTAGGAGAAATACTAAAATTCTCTTGAGAACTACTAATATATTTCGGAAGAACGATAATACTTTTTAGAAGGACGACTAATACTTTTCGGAAAACTTGTATCTTAGGTGGTCCCCGAAAACTACTAAAACACCACCGCTAATATTACGGAAATGCCACGATCCGCGGGTCGGATCAGTCTAACAAGTCGGACCCAGTTAGACGGTCGACAGAGTTTTTGTGTAAATATTATAAGATTTTCTTTCAACGTATTACTAAATATCATAAAATATAAATTTTAATAGGAGGTATGTTATAAAAATAGTTATCAAATTTGAATTAAATAAATTTTAAATAATTTAAATAATAAGTATTTGTTAATAGTATACAAAATAAAAAAGTATACTTATTTTAGAATGAGAGTGAGGGGTAAAGTGAGAAAAATAAGAGTATAAGGGGGCAAAATGAGAAACAAGATTACAAGTGGGTAAAGTGAGACAAAAAAAGAGTAAAAGGGTAAAGTGAGACAATTGAGAATAAAGGGGGTTAAGTGAGAATTAACAAGAGTACATGGGATAAAGTGGAATTTACCCTATAATATTATAAATATTGTGACTTTATTATTTAGATAATTAATTAATTATTAAAGAAATTTATTAAATTAATTATTGACCGATTGTTGGGTAAAATTGTAAAACACCCTCTTTTAGTGTTCTCCAGTAAAACAGTCTTCTCCATTAAAATTCTGTGTCCGTCGGTCGGCCAGAGACTAGAGAGTCCTTTGGTTATGTCGTTCCATAAACTATCCTTCCTTGTTTCATTTTCCTTGCTCATCATTCTTGCAAAAATTACTTGGGCGGACCCGGCGCTCTCTGAAGGATCTGTTATTTTGCAAGACCGTAAAGGCGCCCCATCTCAACCGAAGGCTGCAGAACTCGAACTCCACCAACTCAAGTCAAGGATTTCTTCTTTAGGTAGCGCATTGATTTGTTTACATAAGAATGTTTATTTGATTTCTCTGCATGGAGGCTAGTGAAACGGCATGAATATCAATTTTTTTTGTTTATAATAATTTCACCTTTCTGATTTTGGATGATTTCGTTAACTTGTAACTTCGAAATACATATTATTTGCCGAAATTTTGAATTAGGCGTTTTTCTCTAGCTCACTCTGTTTTACGGCTTTCGATATTTAGTTGTAAATTGAGCAATGATAAAGTGCTGAGAGTTCAAGGTTTCTTTTGATGACGATGGAATAAGATAATCTTTTATTGATGAAATGTCGTGGCAATTTGTTATTTCTTCAGTTTCTTTTTTATTTTTTTGGTTTGGGTGATTTATGAATCTGGTTGAAGAAACCAGCATTGAGGAGCAAACCAGCGAATTGAACAGAAAGGATGGAGGTGTTAAGCAACTGGAGAAAGTTATTGAAGATAAATCAAGTAGCTTGTCTTCGTTGCAGAGTGCAGTACAACTACTTCAGGTGAAAATATGTTAGACGGGGTAAATTTTCTCGTTTAAATCCTGAACGTTTAGTCGCTGATAGAGTATTTGTCTTTTGTATGTTTCCCATTATAATAGGAGAAGGAATCATTAGAATTGAAGGAACGAATAAGAGAGGTTAATACACGTGTTAATGAACTTGAGAAACAGGTTTTTCTTCTAAAAAAAAAAAACTCAAGGACCATTGATTATGATGATGATTATCTTTACTTTTTGTAAACTCATGTCTGTCATGCCATAGATTGTTAATCTTAAAAAGGACATAGGGGCACAACACAAGAGAAAGGAAGAGCTGGAAGCCCAAGCGAATGTAGCTGAGAAAACGATCGAGGGGCTGAACGTGAAGCTAAAAAATGTAATTGTTCGTGCTTAATTCACATCATTGTTGCCTCGTTGGACTTCCACGAGCACTCATTTTGTGACTTTTGCATTGCAGCAAACCGGTTCACCATTTTGCATTTACTTACGCATCTCTTGTTAATTTTAGTTTTTCATTGAATATTTGTTCTCTGTATATTGTAAAAGACCTTAATATCGGTAGTCATTGATTTTTTTGATTATGAATGGTGTAGTAACTGTTGAAGCAGTGGAAATTTTGATGTATTTTGGTTAATTGGCAGCTGCGGAAGATTAATGACGAACAAAAATCGATAATTCGTAATACTCAGCGTGCTCTCCAAGTAGCAGAGGTTTAACAGTCCCTAGATCTCTATTCTTCTTCTACCAGTACATGGTGTGTTTTACCTCATGAAAGGAATAATTTTGAGGTGGCTTCAGGAAGAAATGCTGAGAGCTAAATTGGAGGCTTCTTCAGTAACCGAAGAACTCAAAGAGGTGATTTCAAATTTCCTCTTTCTTCATTTGACTCATATGTGCTTGTCTCTTGCTCTGATCACTTGCTTCCTGAATCAATAACCTAGATCGGCGGATTGAGCTGCTTGCATATTTAAAATTTGTATGTTTCACTGTGACCTGCTTATATATTAAATTTTGTATGTGAAACATAGATTCCCTTCTGCCACCTTTCTCATTTTTTTGAAATTTGAGATTGTTGTCGTGAAGTATTGAGCCAGCTTAAGAAAGAAGGTTGATTTTAAATTACAAATGCCCAATAAAAGTTCATGATAATGTGAGTTTTAGTATGGGGAAGATGGAAGCTGAAGCATTATTTTGGCATTTTGACCATTGAGACCATCTGTGTTTTTATGAAATTCCTGGATGAGATTTTGTAAAAATTAACACAAGTAATGAAGTCTTGGTGAAAGGGTAAAGGATCATATTATTGAAGTTTGTGAAAGAGTTTACCGCGTTGAGAAGTCAGCCACATGAAGGAAAATATACGTCTTGTGTTGCTTCAGAATTGGGCCGACCAATAATTGCTTGCACAATTTTGATTCAATATTCTAGCTATTAAAGTTCGTTCTAACAATAGATGTATTCTAATTCGGAAGCAAGTGAGAGTTATCCATTTGAGTGAAAGTCATTCTAGTTACACAATTATGAACTTGCAAAAGTATTTATCATCCATTAATGTATTTACTTCTGCCTTTAAATGATACTTGTTCAATAGGTTACTTGTATTATATCACTCTGTACTTCTAAATTATTACTACTTTGGTTTAACAATTTGTTCTCATCAGATATAGTTTTCTTTTTCGTGTTTCTCAATCACGGTGGAAAAATAGTAAACAATAATAAAATATGATATAGCAGGAATCTTTTTGGACTGTGAACGCCATAAACACCAAAATACTAAAATATCTGAGTATGTAGAAATGAAGGATCTGATGAATAAAAAAGCAGTTCGATGGGACATAAATACTGAAAAGAAACTACTGTAATTTCAGTATGAATTAATTTGCTTTTTGTGTGTTCTTCATTAGATTGACTGACACTAATAAATCTAACTATGACTAGGTTCATCAAGCATGGTTGCCGCCTTGGATTTCTGCTCATTCAGTTTATTTTCAGGTAATATATTTCTTGTACAAGGCAAATCTTTTAGGTTCTTACTGTTTCATTAACGGGTTTTTTTTTTAAACATGTAGTCATTTGTCTTAACTCACTGGAATGAGATTGGGAGACCAGCTTTCGATCTTCAAAAGGTGTTGATCTTTCATTGTATCATGTACTTATTGCTCATTATATCTGATTGAGTTCTCTATCTGTACCCAAACTTGATGTTTCGATTTACCTGCAAAGGACTCTGGGAAATCTGCAAATCGTTATAACCATTCTAATTATTACATTTATACCTATATATATTAAGGTATGCAAGAAATGGCCAAAGTGGTTCTCCGATACTGGCTGCTTGCGAGTTGCTACTTTGACGAAATGTGCTTAACTTTTTATATAGCAGAACTTGTTTGCATAGACTACAAAAGTGCTGCTATTTTCTCTGTGGTATTGTTTTTCCTTGGATATTTGTGATATTTATCATTCTCCTTTTCAATTGTATTTAATTCTCCTATCATATGCTCTTGTTCGATTTTGTGATTATCCTTTAAACTAATGCCAAACTTGAAATTTATGTTCTTTAGGTTGTCTCAATACATTTCTTGGACAACAATATTTGTGAACTATAATGACTCTCTTTGCTGTTTTTCACTTGTGGATTGCGTGATAACTTTTCTATTCCATGTTTCAAGAAATGGTTCCCAACTATCAAAGAACAGTACATAGCCGTTGTGGATGTTTTATATCCAAGGATCCAATAATTTTCTGTTCAAGCCATAGATTATTATCATGTGGCTTGGAGCACCATTAAACCACATGTGGTAAAGATACAAGAGACAATGGATCCATACTTCCAGGTATAAAATGAAAGCCTAATATTTTTTATGATAATGATCTCATGATCAACTTAGCTCTAGTGCCATTTATCACTGATTGCACGCTTTGGCAGGAAGCAAGGATGTTCATGAAGCCACATATTGATCAATTTCTAGAGATAACTAAACCTCATCTTGATAAAGCTCATTTATTCTTGAAGCCCTACTTAAAGAAAGTGGTTCGTTATCATAAAAAGATCACTGAGAATGTTCGAGTATATCATTCCCTGGTATGAACCATCATAACTCTTCCCATCTGGGGTCATTCACGTTCGTTGTGTAGTATTCTTCTGCAAATCTAACAATATTTTTACTTCTGAAGGTCCAAGCAACTGTTCATGAAACACTAAACAATTACGAGTTGACAAAACCTATTGCAACAGAAGGGCTGGTCCGGTTTATGGTATGTGATAAGTGTTTTTGCTGAATTCTGAATATACTGATAGTTCTTAATCTCTGCTTTCGAAATGATTTTGTTATACTAAGCCTTGTTCGCTCGCTTTCATCGCAGGCCTCCATTGTAATGACGCTGCCCCTGATTGTTCTTTTCAGAATATTTTTACCGTAAGCTTTTGTGACTTTTTAATCTCTCTGTACATTTGAACACGCGGTTAATTGGACTGGAGCTAGTGGGGGGGGGGGGGGGATGCAGCCGCCCCTTCAACTTCAAAATTTTTCCTAATTAATATAAATATTTGTATATTAAATTATTAAATTTTATGATTTTGCCCCCCTAAAAAAAATACATATTTATCTATTAGTTTCAGGAAAAAAATAAATCTCGCTTTTCATTTTCTGGCTCCGTCCCTGGACCAGTTGTAGATAACCAGAATTATAGTGGATTTAATGTTTGTGACATAGTTAATCATTCAATGGATCATCACCTCGTTATTTTGATCGTGTTTGAGTTTTGCAGTAAACGGCCAAAGAAGCGTCACCACAATAAAAGCCACACTCGCCGGAGGGCTAAGCGGGTACGTCCAGACAAATGAACTTGCCCAAGAAGGTCGTATTCCTCCTTTACAAGGTATAGTTAGAATGTATTACACCACACCCCTTGGTCTTTTGTCTTTTCTATTGGCATCGTACCTGCATTTCAAGTTTATTCTTGCTTTCATTTTTCCCCACGGGTTATTTACCAAGGAGGTACATTATTGCGTCTATTCTGTCAATTTCATCTTCAGGAATGTATTGGGAATGACATATTTGATAGCTACTTTAGGGTTTCTTTTAAAGTTAAAAAAAAATTCCTAAAGGCCGGTCATTGGATTTTTGGAGGACACTTTGTGGGGTGTTATATTATTTTCATGTTGCCGTTCAAGTGAAAAATCTCGTATTTTTCCCAGAGTTAGAATTTTGTATTCATCTTTGAGTACTATGCTTGGTCAATAAGACTATAATTCTACTATAACAGCTGATGCTTCCAATTTTTTTCTCTTTTTCTATTTTTCTTTCCAATGAGGTTGACATACCTAAACCACGTATTTGTCGAAGTTTTATTTCTTACATTGGGCCTTAATTACTAGACTTTTCAATGACGGTTCTGTAAGAAAACCCTCACTTTTGATATTCCTGGAAACTTGCAAGAAACGTGTATTATTAATGATTGTGTTTTACTGTTTCATTATAATAGAATGAGTTTCGAGGAAAGACAATGATCCCTGGTCAAGACACACGACCTATATAGCGTATGAAGGATTCCGACCGTGCCCAAACACATGAACAAGTCTTACTTTTAGCTTTGGGATAATTTTCAGCTTATTTGGGAAGACTTTTCAAATGGACTTTTAGATCTAAAAAATTCATTTTACATAATAATTTGTTTGGTGGTTAATTTAAAATGGACTTTTGGATAAGTCACTTATCCAAAAAGTTCATTCTAAAGAAGTATGGATTAGAGACTTCTAGAAGTCATTTATCCAAAAAGTACATTCTAAAGAAGTCTGGATTAGAGACTGTTGGAAGTCCTTATTAAAAAGTTTATTTTAAAAATGGACTTTTTCAGAAGTGCTCCCAAACATGCACTTTATTTTTTGGTACAAAATCTTTGTCAACTCGTTGCTGGTGATTATCCCATTGCTTCGGCCAGCCACCAACACTGATGAGGTCGCAATCTCATGTACCAAACTCCCCATTGTCGAATTTTGGTGGGCATCACCGGAAAATGATGTAGCGAACATTAATTTCCTTGTGATTCAAATTCGAAATAATAATATTTGTTTTATGATAGTATACAAATTTTATGACAAATATAATTCATTCGTCATACAAATATTTTTGGTCACGTTCAAATCCGACACAAGATAGAATTGAGATGCTACGAAGGATAGCAACTCTGACATTCTAAAAACAAATTAACTATATACGATGATGATGTAAGGCACATGTTCTGGCATGATGGCTTGGAAGAGTGTCACGTTGTTTTGATCTCATTGACCTGGCAAATGGTCTTTGTTTAATGGCTTAAAACTATAATCACATTAATTCATCGAATAAAATTGCAACTTGCATAGTTGCATGCTACAACTTTGACTGATTCATAGATGAAGTCAACTTTTTGTAATTTGTAGCACGCATCTATACTACAACAACTACTAAGTCTTAATCCCTACTACTATGTGGGGTGGTATATGGATCATATCGGCTTATCGCTTCATCATTTACGATGTAAAGTATTTTCATTTATTTTTAGATATAACATGTCTTGTTTAATAGATCTTTTCCAAGTCTTTTTTAGGTTTTTCTCTGCCTCTTTTGATTTGTGTGAGTGATTCCCTACCTTCTACACGTCGCACAAGTGCATCTAAATGTCTCATGTAAACATGTCCAAACTATCTTAATTATGTTTCTCTAATTTTCTCATTTATTGGTGTTACGCTCACTTTGTTTCTAATGTGTTCATTTCTTATTCTATCTAATCTAGTTGACTTCATCTATGAATCAGTCAAAGGTTTATGTTCTCTTTTAAAACGAAAATGATTTTTTTTTTCGTCTTTTCGCAATATAGCACATAATGTAGTAGATTTATTTTTCGCAATGTGTCGTATAGATTGGATTAGTTAGTTTTCCATGCCTATTATTTATAGGAAGATAACACCAAAAAAAAAAGTAAAAAGAAATTAAGATGTAAATCCATGGTAAATTATTCCTTAAAAGAAAGTAATGAACCTTTAACATAATTTTCTGAAAAATATTGTTCATCTAGTTTGACCAATTGAATGACGAGGTTTGGTTAGGTTCCATAAGGCAGTGAAGAAAGCAGCGAAAGCGTGTTGTCTAAGAAGCAACTTTGTGCTGTACATGGAAGTGTCGGAAGGTGAGTTCATACATAATTAATGGATCATATTGGTGTGGCTGATGTAACTAGCATGTGCTTAGTACTATGCACAAAAAAAATTCAAAAGAAAGTATAGATTTATGCACATTTTGTGTTTTTTTTTTTACTTTTATTATTTCATTTCACATAAGAAAAATATAGACAAATATAATTTGTACGAATCTTTAAAAAAAAACTAAAATTCTGTGAATTTAGAATTTTGGTAAGGAAACATTAACAATGTTGGTCACACACTCCCTTTCTATAATATAGAGTATAAATTAGCTTTAAACCTTACAACTTAGAAGTTAAATCCTACAATTAAAATGCTATACATCTCATCTTGTGTTATAACAATACCACAGCTTAGAAGGTTAAATGAGTGATTTTATTCTGCAGCTTAATATTGTTTTAAACTTTTAATTTACATAATCATTAATTAACCTCCATAAAGAAGGAAAATTCTGACAGGAAAATCAATTTCATGGAGTGAGGAGATTAGAAAGATTCAGACAATAACATAATATTTCTCTAACCACACGAGCATTTGTAGTTAAAGTGGCGTCGTTCACCCTTTGTAGAGTATTGATCGAGTTCGAATCATGTATCTTTCAGTTTCTTTGAAATTTATATTCTCCCCTCCAACTGCAACTCCCAGCCTATTAAAAGAAAAAATATAATATTTCTCCAAATTCTTTTTACAAAGACAATAATAATAATAATAATTTATTAAGATGTTATTTAATTATGATTAGGAGCAAGACATCAATTCTACATAACAAGTTGAGAAAAGAAGCTGTCAAAAAAAAGTTGAGAAAAGAAAGAAGCCAAACCGATCAAAAAAAAAAAAAAAAGAAAGAAAGAAGCAAATGTGCTATCCATTGGGCAAGTGGGAGCTACTGCTAGTCTGCTAGCTAGGACCAATCTCATTGTCGTAGTTATCTTATGTACATGGAATATAGAGGTGGAAATGGGTCAAATTGGCCATTTCAACTCAAAAAAAATAAAAATAAACTTTTTTAAACATATTTTTTAAAGCCATTTTTGTGTGAAATGACGTTCATACCCTTTTAAGATATTACACTGTATTAGGTCTTATACCTCTCTTTCTCATTTTCTCTTTTACTTTCATTTCTCTCTTCAAATTTCAAAGACAAAATTTTCCTAAGAATTTCCTAGAACCCATTTTCCCGATCGGAATCTCGAAATAATGTAAGCATTTTGTTCTCTATCTCATTCTTTATTCATTTCACTATCGTATTTAGTTTATCGTATTTTATGCTTTTGTTGGTTTTAGATGGAGGATGATAAAGTGATAATTGTCCATAATGGTTTTTGGGATGGTAGTTTCTATAGGAATGGTGAAGAAGTACTGTTTTTACGTCGTTGTGGACAATATCATATAGTAGGTTTGTTGATATTGTTCATAACGTTGTAGATGGTGATCGGCGTTTGTGTGAATACAAATTACATCGTTTAATGTCAATCAAAAGTGGTTACTGAGGTTAAGTCTTTGATTATGTGTGAACGGCGAGTAGGCCTGAGATTTTCAAAGATCCCCAAATATTTGTGACCTTGCAACTAAAAGATAATGGGATGGTGGGGACTTCGTACACTGGGAAATAGCAATCCATGGTTTTATGAACCTAATGGTGCTCAATCGTATTCATATGGTATCGGATCAATGCCCTTAAATCTATATAAATCTACATGGTCCACCACAACAGTGTATGCCAACCTATATGCAACATCTTTGCGCGCTTAACCAACGTCTCCATGCAACATGTAGTGCCCGATAATTGTCCAAGTAAATCTCCTATCTTGGAGCATCAACCGAAATCAATAATAGTGATTATGTGGATGGTGATGATGATGATTTCGGTGGTGGTGGCCATTATGATGACCAGGATTTTGTTGGTGATCAACATAACCAACAAGATGCACAATTTGTTCCGATGACCGTGAAGGGAATGACGGTGACACATCCGATGAAGAAGATGACGATCCAGTACGGCGTTGACGATGAACTAGTTCGTCGATTGATTTATGATCACTTTGGATGGGAAAAAAGATGACTATTTTGTTCCCCGATGATCGTGAAGAGAATGATGTGAACAATGATATCATAGGAGACAATGACGAGCATGTTCTTCTAATATACGATTTCCAATCCATAAGGTACCTCGTGTTGATGCCAACGAAGTAGATAATGAGAACGCGATCACGGAGCTCCCAATGGTTAGGTCTAAATATGCTTGGATGGCTCCTGGAACGCCTTATCAAGATCCCGACCCGATTTCATTCCACAAGAACCACCTAATATTGAGCGTGACTTATTCAAGGTGGAGTGCTTGAAAGCGAGGAAGAAATGGTAACAAAGTTGGGCTTCTACCATCTGCACCATCGTGTGGAGTATAGAACAACCCGGTCTTTGACTTCACGTTATGAGGTTGTTTGCAAACATAAAGGATGCACCTTCTTACTTCGTGCAAACGCTATCGAGGAGGAAGTTGGAAGGTGACTAAATTCGAGCAACCTCATACATGTGAAGCCAACTTAAGTAGACATGCTCTCGACAATTGCCTTTCGAAGATTATTGGAGCCCTGTTGCGCAAAACTACTAAAGGAGTGACGATCCCTTAAACATGGGATATTATTGCCGATTTGTCTGCACGAACATGGGATAGACATTATGTACAACAAAGCACTAAAATCACAAAGATCGTGCGTCTGACTACATACACGGTGACCACTTGCGCCTCTTGGGGGATCTTGCCGCATTCTTGTATATGTTAAAAAAGAGAACCACAGTACCATTGCGCTACGAGACCGATGACGATGATAGATTCAAGTATGTTTATATTGCTTTACATGCGTCAATTAAAGGATTCAGATGAGTGTTGTAGACTGTTATTGTTGTTGATGGCACACACTTAAAGGGCAAGTTTAAAGGTGTGTTGTTTGTTGCGGTTACAAAAGACGGTGAACGAACAAGTGTTTCCACTAGCATTTGGTGTGGTGATAAGGAGAATGACGAGTCATGGGAATGGTTTATGAAGCGATTACGCAATACATATGGATGCCCGAAAATTTGCTCATTGTATCCGATCGTCATAAAAGTATTAAGAATGCGATTCGCGATGTATTTCTGATGTTGTGCGGGGTATATGCACATATCACTGAGGCAAAATATCGAAATTATCGAGGTCAGTGGTTACCTTATACCAAAAGGTCGCATACACTTATTCTCCTGAAAGATTCAAGTTAATGACCCCGATTCAAAATGCAAACGAAAAGGCCTACGAGAGGGAGTTGGTTAGGGCTGAACGAAAAGTTGGGCACGTGCACGTTGTCCGAGTTAGACGCTATGGGTTCATGAAATCAAATGCAATGAGGTTCTTAATGCTTTGACTTGTCAGGTCGAGGAAATTGCCAATTTGTTCGTTGCTCGATTCTATTCAAACCTCATTCAGAGTGGTTCCATGAGCGTCAAATTGCGGCCAAAACATGAACAATGAAGTCACCACAGATGGTAAGAGATTGATGACGCGTGCAATTGGTGATAAGATGCACGTGTCACCTGTTAGTAGCCTAATTTATTCTGTGAAGGATGGGGTGCGTTCTTTTGTTGTTGATTTGGCAAAGAGAGCGTGTACTTGCCAAGTGTTTCGACTTGATCTATTGTCGTGTCCACATGCGATTAAAGCAATCGGTATATTTAAAGTCTTTTACTAAATTACTAATTATTTCACCTCCTAGATATACTTATATACGTTTTCTACTATTTATTTCGATAAAGCAAATCAATCAATCTACGATTCGTGCACAACTACTATAAAATAGAAACATTGCGGAAACTTTATTCTCCAATCGTCATGCCCATTAAACATCCTAAAGACCGGAATGTGCTTTTAAATGATACGACTTAAGTTGTCAAGGCACCTCTAAATCCTCGACAAGGCGACCGACCGAGGACTCGGCGGAATCCATCTAGTGGTCCATTTAGCGACTCACAACGGTCCATAATATGCTCTAGATGTCGTCAAGAGGGTCACAATCATTCTACATGTAATGCGATGCTTCCCATTTGCCATGATGCAACGAGTGCTAGTCAATCGAAGCAACACGATTGATCACCGGCTAGAAGAATTCCAAGAAAATGCGGCGTTTGTAAGAAAAGAAGGACACACAAGGAGGTTTGTCCTGATAGAGTATCTCGAACTCAATCAATAAATTGAACATGTAATTTAATTGTACCCGATAGCATGACTCAATATCGTGTTATATCACATGATAAAGTACTTTGTTTTGACTTTTCATTGATGTTTCTTGTCATACAAAGACGTTGGTTTTGACTTTTCATTGATGTTTCTTGTCATTATGTGACTTTCGACTTTTCATTGATGTTTCTTGTCATTATGAATCGGGATAATTTTTCTATAAATACCCCGTCATTGAGGAATACATCTTCATCTTCCATCTATATTAAAATGAGTAATACATTTTCACCTTTCCTTAATGTGCTTTACAATGAAAAGAAAACTCATGGACAATGTCGATGGATATCCTACTTGTTGATTTTTTTTGTGAGCGAGTTAAATAAAGGTGATTGGGAGGTCGGTGGGTTTAACAACACTCTGTGTTGGGTCTTTGGGAGCTCTTTTGAAGTGAATCAACATGTTAAGCATCTTCAAGCTCGCTACAACTTTTTCGCTAATATGCTTGCCACTCCAGGGCGTTGTTTGGGACCGCAAACAAGATTTCGTTCATTCTACTCATGATAATCGACTTGGTGGGCCGGGTAATTTTGCCATGGACACTGTCCCTCATTTTCTACTCATCATTCTACTCATCTTCAAGCACTACATTTTACTTCTAATTTTAAAATTTATGTTATTTTTCTCGTACATGTAGATTGATGCAACCCTCGCAACCGTTTACGAGTTCGACGGGGAACCACTTGTCGACAAACTCGCCTGCTATTCAAGATGGAGCCTGGAATAAGGAAGTTGTCGAAATTTTGCCATGGACACTGTCCTCGATATTTGCCTAAGCGTCCCGTTTTGAGGAAGGAACCTCATCAAAGTCCAAACCTAAGTAGACTAAATTGTTTGGTTTTATGTTGTATTTTAAGTTCTAGACTGCATCTGTTTAAGTGGTTTTGTGTATCTTAACTCTTTGTTGTTGCTTGTAGTCCGTTTTAATTTTGAAAGAACTCTTTGTTGTTTCGATTGATTAAATTTGGAACATTTAAAGTACACTCTTTGTTTGAGTTAGATAAGTAAAAAACCGCATGTATACTCTATTTCGCACAAACCAACCTTTGTAACACACCCCAACCTGTCATACCAACACATCCAAAGACAATCAAAACAACCAACACATCCAACACCACATACACATCCAACACAATCCAAGACAACCAACACATCCAATAAAAACGCAATCAACAAATATATACACGTTAATATATACATCGCGAAAGTCAAAAATAGAATTAAAAGTGCAAACTAATCCCTAGGTACAATCTCTCATACTATGCTTAAAAAAAATCGCTAACGCCATCTTCCTGGCGATACTCGCGGATGGTATCGATGTCCGAGTACGCTTCGGGATGGACTCACCTGATAAACGCTCGATGTACATGCGGTGACGCGCCCGCAATTGTGGCTATCCACCTGTATGAATCATCATCTGGCGCATCGTCCTAATGGCCAACATATCGCATCTAATCGAAATCGCGATGCTCAAAATATTGACCAGCGAGCACTGGGGAAGAAAGCGTCGAAGCGGGAAGCGGTGGCGATGACGGCGATGATAGATCTCTGGTCAAAAGGATCGTCTATCGATGCGACAATGGGTCGTCTGACCCCAATCTCCCAATCGAAAGCGTAAACGCGACATACGACTCAATGCCCTTCGTGATGACATACGAAGACGATCTACAAGTAATAATTGAAACATTGTTATTGGATTATATGACTAATACGAACTATAAGTAAGATGCAATAAAGTTATAACATGACTAATACTTACATCCGGGACCTCGTACTAAGTGACCCCACGGTGAGACCGCCCGTGAACATACGCTTAGCAAATGGGGTACAATCCACTCGACGGCGGCTACCCTCAGAGGGTACCCCCAGGACACTCTGTGTCATCAGCATGGATGGTATCCCATGCATTCTTCAGGTTTATCTGTTGATAATTTTCATTCATTTTAAATCAAAAGTATAAGCATTTGAAAGTATGTTAAGCGAACGTTAATCGAAATTAAAAACTTACAAAAATAAACAATCATGGATGTTCGAGTGTCCGCTCGACACCTTTGAGGGTGCAATGGACCCGTCGTTTGATTTCCGAGCAAGGACCCCAAGATAAGGATCAATATCTTTGCAAATATTTTGAACAACATGAGATTAAAACAACATGAGATTATTAATTGAAATGAAATGAAATAAATACTTAACAAAACTACTTACATTATTGCTAGATCCTCCTTTACGTTCTCAATCTCCCAAAAACGCGGCAGTTTAAAAACCAAGCGACACAAATTACATCTCGATCGATGCAGGACATCAAAGAAATCAATTTAATAAGTATTAAAATGAAATATTATTAAAGACAAACAAAATATATACAGAACATACTCTGGGGCGGCAGGCATCTCCAAGTACCGAGTATCTTTGGCGACGGATCGATTTACGCCTCCTCCGCCGTCTCGTCTATAAATGGAGATCAGAGGTACCTCGACGACATACGAACGCAGTGGGTAGGGCGTATATGAGCAACGGGAGTAATCTCTATCATTGCACCCCTAGCGTGGCCCTCGGCCGCAACATCCCCACGGACTCTCAGATTATGCTCAACAACTACTGCCGGTGGAAGCTGTGGGGGTACGGGTGTGCCACGCGGCGTACCACTAGGCACTGCCTGTGAAAAACCCTCCACAGCGGTAGGTAGCCTAGTGTCCTGACAAATAGTGTAAGCAATTGAAGTACTATTAACATCATTTCCAAACCAACTTAAGTTTCGAATTAAATAGAAGATAAAATGCATAACATAAACATACCCCGTACACAAAGTCGGATGTCTGAGCGCTACCAGCCTGCCCATGCACTCCATGAGTCCCATGGCTGGTGCGTAGAGATGGATCATCTGTGTCCGGCTCAAAATCTTTAGGCTCGTGACTCGACTCCCGCAGTTCTTTGCTCACGCATACCCGATGGATCAAATCGAGCGATTGCGCATCCAAGCGACTCCATATCACTCGTAGATCACCCGTATGATCTCTCTCTCGAAACCGTGCACGCTCAATCACCCGACCTACGGCTCCTCAACTAACTATACGAATACCCTGGGTAGGCGAGACAGAGTGGGTCGGATCGGTGTCGGTCCCTCGAGTTCTTGTGCACCAGTGTGATGAGGACGAGCCCCCCGGAGATGGAGCCGGTGGAGGTGGAGGAGGTGGAGGTGGAAGAGAACGTCGAGGCGGGGATAAGGCCGTGTATGGGGCCTCTCCCTCGACGTGCGGAGACGACTCGGACATGCGGACGATCACTGTTCTCAGCCTCACTATCATAATCAACATCATCTACACGTGCAGGCTGGGACTGGATCATCCGCCTCTTCGGACGTCGAGACACAGGCAATCCTGAAGCAGCAGTATGTCCTGGCTCCAGAACAAGCCTCCTACCAACAATACGTCGAGTCAGTGGGGAAATCTTATGGACCTGATCCATATGGACATACATCAATCTGTGTGACATGTCCATATATCGAGCCCTGCATGTAAGGGAGTCCTAACTCCACCTCGGTGGGCTGTATCGGTGCGCATATCGTCTGTGGAAATCATAGGAAAAATTTAACTTAATTACGACGAAAATATTATCAATATTACTCATATTATTTCGTAAAAAAAAATTAAAATTACCTTGGGGTTGTCAAATAACGCCACTGCACTGAAGGTCCTCTTGGAGCATCTAACCCGTATGCCCCTAGGATAGCCATCCAACCCAGAGGCCTGGGCAAGGACCCGACCAAGAGAAGGAATAGCCTCAAATGCCCATAGTTGTATCAAACAAAAAACAAAACAAATAAGCAATGAACCTTATTAGAATATGAAATGCTCGTGTTAAAAGTGATACGTGTTTATATGTTAAATATACCTGTATAGGGTAGAAGTAGGCATATATGTGGAACTGGACCTCTCTCTCAGGATCATCAGGGGTTCGGATCCCAGAATCAAGATAATGGAGGAGGCGCCCATACACGTAGGAGCCCCATGGGAATGCCCTAAATCCGGGGCATCCTCAACCAAGGTCCACAACCATAACAGGACGGCACCCCGCGGATTGAAAGCTAACAGATACTTCGTGATGAATAAGATATATGCCATCTTAAGATTATCCTCTGGTCGCTCTCTGAAACGACCCGCTCTGAAATGTGGCACTGCCTTCGTCGGTATCAAGGACTCCCCGTCGAAAAACTGTCAGTATACTCCTCCTGCCGGAGGGATATGATGTGAGGAGTATGGGTCAATCGCCGAGGGGCCAAAACGTAGCCCCGTAAATCTCGCAAACTCTCGTCGCCCAAATCTGAGGTTCCGCTCACCAACGCGGAACCACAAGTCCCCGGTCTCAGATCCCTCCAACAAAATCTGTCGACCGAGCAAACGGAGCATACCCTTGGTGGTCAAGTATGCGTCATCGTCGAAGTCCAGAAATGCCCCAAACGGCCCATTCCTAAACTCGTCTAAATTGCCCGACTCAGCCAACTCCTTCTTGATATCCTTTATCAAGTGGTGCTTGGAGTATACATTCAGTTTTCCACTCCAATTCTGTGCAGAACCCTATTTCCATTGCCAAATCTGTCAAAAAAAACACAAAACACTCAGTTTAAGCTTGTTGTCATGTATGTAACTCGAATTCGAATTACCTTTTTCTGTAACTCGAACTGTTCGAGTTACATATATGTGACTCGAATTCGAGTTACCTTTTTCATGTAACTCGACATTTGAGTTACCCATGTAATCAATGCGATTTTGAGTTACATGGGTAACTCGGAAAAAATTCGAAAGCCATTGAAAAATAACTTGATTCGAGTTACACATGTAACTCAATTCGAGTTCTTTGAAAAGGTAACTTGATTTGAGTTACACATGTAACTCGAATCGAGTTACCTTTTTCTCAGAACTCGAAAATCGCATCCGTCTTCTTCTTTCTTCTTCCCCTCTCTCACACTATTCGCCATTAACAACATATGAAGCTCACCAAAACCAAACCCACCATCTAAAACCTATAATTTCTACAACAAATCCTAACCTAAAACACTTATTGACAATTTAAAACAACAAAAATACATGAAATAGGGGAAATAGGGTTCGATTTAAAACAAAAAAAAAACTAGAATTTCTACCATTTCTACCTGAGAACAACAAAGTATTGACAAATTAAAACAAGTAAAGGAAATAGGGTTCGATTTACATACACGAGACGTCGAAGACCTCCATATCCTCGATCGTCGTCGTCATCTCTCCTTTCGCGTCGCCGATTCGGTAGTTTTGGTGTTTTCGAGTTACAATTTTGGGGGAGCAGTGTTCGAGTGAGACAATAGTAGTATTTGGGAGAACTATTTAGGCTTAAACTACTAAAGGGCAGTTATGTCTTTTCGCACCCCAAAATGGCTAAAAAGATGTGTTTGAAAAACATGGCTAAAAAGATTTTCAATTGACCAAAAAGGGTAAAAAAAAAAACACGGAATATAGAGACACGTTTGTTATGACATGTGGTTGTAAAAAATAGTACGATTTATGATAGTACGAGAATATTTCATGGATCATAAACAAATCTACTTAGTGGATGATATATTGAATTGTGAAACATATTGGTCTAATTCAAAACCTTCAAATTCATTCATAATGGATAAAAATTTTTTTATTTTTTTATTTTTGAAAAGTAATGGGTAAAATTGTGCTGGAAAGATTGCATGAAAGGAAAATTTTGTTGTAATTTGAGGCGTGAAATACTTTTCTTAAAGTGATAATTGCCCCGAGCTATGAATCGCTACTAACGAGTTGAATGATAATTTACTTATAGGATACAACAATTCCCTCGAAGCCGGAAATAGTATGCTCAAACGACTTCCTTAAAAAAAAGAAACAACTCGGAAATATGTGAAACATAAATGGAGAAAATTATTGCTAGAATGATTATATGATTTATGGCTATGGAAATTTACAGAGTTTTGTTTTTCCAAATCTTTGCAATGCTTGACTAAATTAAAGCTTCACCTAAACATTGCAATCCTTTGACCAAACTGAAAAAATGATTTAACAGCTCTTAAGATAAATTATAGAGTTGCAACATTTCAATTTTGTACGAAATTTGAAAATTTAAATCAAAAAATAATTCAAAACAGGATTAAATAGATAATAATAAAAGTATCATTTATTTCGTTGAATACAAGTGCACAAATATATAAATATAAATACATATACAAATTCATTTCCTTCATAACGAATTTTCAAAGTGACAATATGCGGTGTATACAAAGGTAAATATGTCATTATTGAAATAAATTTTAATTTTATGTCTTTTAGAAGAAAAACTTATGTAATTTAAACTCGATTGATCTTAATCCAATCGAACTCTAATCTAGTTAAATACCAATTGATTTGGATAGTTTAATATTCTTATATATTTTATATTTTTTATTAATCGAGTCGAATTTCAAATCGAGTTTTAATTATTATTTCATTCATTATATTATATTAATTATTTAAGAAGTCCTTTAATTTAGAAGATTCAAAGGGGCAAAGTACAAATACGGATAAAATGTCCCACCAAAGAAAATCACATGGACTGCCCCTAGTCATTATTGGCTGCTAATTAATAATCACAATTTAACTAACTCTTGTTCACATTGATTTTCGTGATAGTCAGACCATCATTAAAACATACAATCATAGAGACGATGATCAAGTCACAGTTTAACTAACTCTTTTTTTTTTTTATTCTCTCAAAAAAAAAAATATAACTATTTTTATTTTTATTACATCAAACTTGCTTTTACGAAATTGGAAAAGAGATCAAAATTTCGAAATACGTACCCATGGTTTATGTAACATTTCAAGAACACATATCACGACATGATTAGAATAGGACTAGCAACTCTTATCCCGATCACGATACGATAACGCCGACACAAACTCGATTCAAAGTTATTAAAAGAAATTCGAATACGAACACGAGAAACCGAAAAACGACGAACACGAATTGACACGAAGTTAACAATTTGTCTTATATGTAATATCTTAATTATTTTTTTTATGCATTTTGAACATAATTTGAAATTGACCCGAAATTAAACGTCAACACGGTTCGATGACCCAAACTATCGCCACTACAATAGAAGACAATAAATGAGGAAAATCTCGCATTTAAATTGCCGAATGAGAAAAATGAATTCTAAAAGCCAAGAACAAATACAAATCTTTATTAGAAAAGTCAAGATATTCAACCCATTGTCATGGATTTAATAGATTAAGTCATTTGTGTGGAACTTATCCACTTTTCATTTGAGGAAGATTGACTCTTAGGTTAGGTGGATGATTTGGTGGTGAGAAATAAAGAATAGAGTATGAAATAATTTATGGTTTCAAAAACGTTCTTGTATAAATTAATATAGGAAGCATTTTTTGCTTGAATTAGTATCATATTTTCAAGGGCAAAAAAAAAAAAAAAAAAAAAAAAAAAAGAAAAGTTGGTGTGAAAGAAAATAACTTGGTCTTGGACCATCTCCAACCCAACTCTAAAACTCACACCAAAACACCAAATATCTAAAAAACACCCTCCAACCCAACTCTAAACATCACACCAAATTTGGTGTAATGAATAGTGTTACACTAAATTTGGTGTAACACTATTCCTTTACACCAAATTTGGTGTAATACAAATATTCCCTCTTTTGCTTCCAATTTCTTCTACTTCAAACTTTTAATTCCTATTGTATCCTATATTTGATTTATAATTCATTTGTAACATGGTTTTAGTTATTTAAATTTTGTATATAATTATTATTTTGAATGAACAATAGTTAATATTTACCAATAAATTATTATAAACTAAACTTAAAATTTTGATAAACTAAAATAATTAATAAGCAAAATTATAATTTAATTAAAAAAGCATCAAAGTCTATCATAAAATACAAAACACTAACATTATAATGATATAATGACCACGTGCATTATATTACACAATATGATAATTGAGGATGAACGCGATATTGATGCACCGATCCAAGACGCATGGAAGCACCAACTCCGGATATTGAGATGGTTACAAATGGGAATAATCGTTTTCAAGACTTTCTCGCCGACACAAACAAATCAAGGACAAAAATGCTCACTTTGCACTCGTGATGCATTAATCGATCATGTGTGGATGAATATACTAATTCGAGAATTAGTAATGTATTAATCTTTTTTTGTCTTTAAATATTTGTTTTAGGTTTGTCGTTTTTATTGTCTAGTATGCAATTTAGTATTTTTATTTATTGTGATATTAGTTGTAATATTAATTTTGCAATATAATTAATTAATATAATATTAGTTAAATATAAGTTTAGTTACATTAATAATAATAAAATATAAGCAAAAGAAATAATTGCATAAACAAATAAATTTGCTATTCCAAAATGAAAAGAAAATATTAAAATATTCATTTGGTGTAAGATTTAGTGTAGTGGGTTGGAGATGGGTTTTGCAAAATTACACCAAAACACCAAATTTGGTGTGATTTTCACACCAAATTTGGTGTTATGGGTTGGAGATGCCCTTACCAATTTTCAAAGCCTTGAGTTTGAACCAAATAAAAAATTAGAAAATTTTAGTTATTTATCAGAAGATTGTCAAGACTACCAAACAATGCCTCATAGAGTCATAGTTGACATTTGAGGGTGATAAATTCTGACTTTAAGAATACATATTTATGAAGTTAAATGCAAATAACATTTCTTTAAATTACCAAAACAAAAATTATAAAGAAGAAAATTCAATATGTGTGTCAATGTGCTTCATTTCAAGACTACCAAACGAATGGATATAGAGATAATTTGGGTCCCCATTTTGACGATAATGTCAAGTTGGGCCAGAATTTTTAACCCGAAAAAGATCACCTATTTGGCCGGGCTGATGGGCCCAATGGCTTTGATTTTACCGAAACCGAATACAATATACGGCTCAATCTAGGCCTATTTTTATAAAAATATAGTCTGAACAAATTCGGCCCTCTGGTAGCCGACTGACATGATTGTGCTTTCGACTCTCGCATGCTAGTACTAGCTCGGCCTAATTGTCACCTCTAAGTAGACATTTGAGGGGAGGAAGTCTTGAATTTGAGTATATTTTATAAGGTAAACTCAAATCACATTTCTAAAATACCCAAAAATAAAATTAAAAAAAAATGAAATACAATATACTTGTACAATATGCATCATGATGTGTACATTGGGGCATTAACGGGATAGACGATAGTTAACCTTGAATGCGTAAAGGCTCCCCAGCGTCGGCATTAAGAACCACGCGCTTCAAGGCGACCATTTGCAGAGTGAAAAACAGGGGGGGTATTAACGTCATTTAAAGCGCAGACGACAGGTCAATGATAGATGATAGGCTACCCCCATACTTGCGTTTTCAGCGACGCGCCTTTCGCTTTTAAATAACACGCGCACGATTAACTTTTGTTTTCTCCGATCATCCTCTTCGAATTTTCTGTTAGTTTTTGCTTTTCAATTTCCTTTTGGTCGTTGGAAGTGAATAATAAATCCCCTTTTCCTTGTTCTAAAATTTATGGTCTTCTTTTTTTCCTTTCTTTCTTTTTCAAGATTACCTTGTTAACAATTTTTTTCTTTTTTTTTTTGTTGAGAATCAAATGATGTCGTTCATTTATCAGAAGAAATTACAACTAATTATAAAAACGAATGAAAAACAGCTGCAAGCCCTATAAGATCATAAATCTATATGGATCTAAAATAAAAAATAAACATAAATAGATCTAACTGATTAGAATCAGAACTTCGCAACCAGTGACGAAGCCAGAAATTTCGTGCAGAGGGCCCAACTAACATTAATATAAAAATGAAATACCATACATCAACTCAAAAAAATATAAATAAGTGCCAATTTGATAAGTCGTTCTATTAGTTGAATTACATCTTAATGTTCAAAAATAAATGACAGGATACAATTACATCACTGTAAATAACATTTCTATACTAATTCATATTTTGAAATTGTTGCGTTCATTGCTAATATTTCGAAATATATCTTTTAGAATTTAAGTTACCAAAATAGCTCATTTCCCCATTTAGTCGCGCAGTAAACAACCAGTCATTTAATAGTTCATCTCCTATTTGGTTGCATAGTAAATAACCAATCGTTAATAACCAATCATTCAATAGCCCATCTCTCATTTTGGTTTCATAGCTGGTAAACAACCAATAATTCAATGGCCCAAGTTTATGGTGGAGCAAAATTGTACAAAATTATTAGAAAGGGAAAAAAATGATCAAGACTCAAAGATTTTCAAGATTCACAAATGGGAAGGGAAAAGAACAATGTAGGAATTGAAGTCTATGTTTCTATACAATCACGTGTTTAAGAACAATCCGTTTTCATGTGGTACCAATTACCCTTTGTAAAAGTGTTTACTACGATTTGAACCCCAACTCTTTCAAATTATTTGAGATTTATCCCCTTCACTCCAATCATTCCTCTCAATTTATTTAAAAAAAAAGGAAAAAAAAAAACAACAACAACAACAACCATTTTTCCTATTTTTTGGTAATTTTTCTAGGTTATGAGAAGAAATTACCCAAATACTCATTGAATTTTTCAAAATTTCGAGATCTCGGTGCCCCAGTTGGTCCCTAAGTAGCTTCGTCTCTTTTTGCAACAGACACTTGGATAAATCACGTACAAAGATAATCTCATTTTTGTCATGTATTGTCGGAGGTAATGGCTCATCCCGATCTTCCGAACAAAATTTCACCATGTGACAAATTTATTAACTAGAAAAAAGTCACCTAGTAGGACGAATAAAAGTCACCTATTGGGTATCGTAACAAGTCATTAATAAGTCGAAAACAACAATAACAATAATAATAATAATTAATTTCACAAGAAAATAACAATAATAGTTGTGTTGATGTTGTCGTGCTCAATGTACGTATTTAAATATAGAAAAAAATTAATTTTATCATTTTCAATTGAAATAATTGTAACACAAATTTTGTGTTTGAAATTAACAAACAAGAGAAATAGTACAAATTGAATATTATTCGAATCAAATGAAAAATATGAGTTAAAATCTCTAGTATTCCTCTGATTTTTCTCGTTAAGATCAAGGACTTTGGAATTTGAAATTGTGGAGGTAGAATCGCCTATTTGATCTCCTCCGATTTTGAGTTTGTTTTTCAATAATATTAGTTCGAGGGGTTTGATAGCTTATTTACAATCAAACGTTAAATCTTCAAGAAACTTTGAATTTGGAACTTGGAAGTTTGTTGATAGAATATATTTTTCAATCTTCCTCTAAGATGAACTTGCACTTCAATAACATTAACTCAAGGAATTAACAACTTTATCCCGAATTAAACACTATAAATCAAATGGGATCTATGATGAACGCCTTATTTTGCCTTGAACATCGTGGATTTTATTAAATTTGATCTTGTTGAGTAGAGAGAATTTTTTCCACCGTTATTGCTTAAACTTATTCTCCACAACTTGTATTTTTTTTTGTGTGTCCGAAAAACACGAAGATGACCGTGATCATGATTTGTCTAGTTATACTTTGTCATAATCACAAGATTGCAATGACTTGATTTATTTACCAAAACATTGATAAATCAATTCCTTAATTGCAAGATTTTAAATTTTATCTTGATTGCCAAGATTGGTAAATTTAGCTGTCTACAATTATTCAATCATCTATATATATATAAAAGCAACATGTTCCCATTAATGTTATCCCACCTAAAAGGACCTTCTAAAAATAATTTTTGATGTATTTATATAAAACTAAAATTTGTTTTGAAACTTTCTAACTATAATAAAATTTTAACTTTTTATTTTTATCAACTTTGGTAAGATATTAATCGCGTTTAGAAAATTTTGTTTCGTAATAAATATTATATCAATAAGAAACATACGATGAATAACAAATCTCATTAAGATTTGAAAACACAGTTGACTTTCCTTTTTAAATTCAATCAATATAAATTGTCTATTTATTCGGATAATCTATAAAAAAATAAATCGACTTTAATTGTTGGCCAAATAATATATGTGTATGTGTGTGTGTGTATATATATATATATATATATATATATATATATATATATATATATATAGGGATGAGATCCTATGAGACCATAGTTATATAGGTAGGAACATGAAACTCAATGCACACACTCCAACCAAATAAAATAAAAGGCTAGGATTTAATGATATTTTATAGTAATTAAAAAATAGTGGGGACCAAATAGGGGTACAATTAGAATGTTAAAATCGGCCAAATAACTGTTTTCCTAAAATCGAGGAATAAAATCTTACCATAATCACCATCTTCTTTTCCCAACGTAAACCCATCGTCCAAAACCCGGCGTCACCATCTTCTTCTCCCAACGTGAACCCGGCGTACAAAACCAGCGTCAAAAAAAAAAAAAGCGTCCAAATATCGGCCATCATCATCGTTTCTCCCACGATCAAAGCAACGTAAAAAACACAGAGAAATCCCACGCAAAAATCGAACTGCAAAACACAGAGAAAAATCAAAATTACAAATGAAAAACATCAAAAATTGAAACCAAGCATCAAAACACAAATCAAACCATCATCAAAAAGTTTCCAAAAAACGCACCCACATCAACGTGATCGATATTGCAATGTCACAAACACGGGATACCCCTCCACAAACCAATTCGCATCAAGGTAAAATTTCACACCAATTCATCAGCAAATATGTGTGGTTGGAGTGCATGTAATGTGGAATAATAAAAAAACTCACGAATCAGTATCACGGAATTGATGTGTAATTATAAGAAAAAATATGTATGTTTACTATAAAAATTCTGTAGACATAGCTTTGTAATTATGTAACATGTGTATATTATATGCTTAGAGAGTGTGTGTGTAGTTAGTATTAATGAATTGTGGGTATAGTTTCTCGAATCTGTGTATTTTCATTCTGTGTATTTATTATGAAAAATATGTATCACATATAATGTATCGCATATAGCTTCTGTACATATGTGTGTTTAGTTAGTATTAATGAAATGTGCGCATAGTGTCTCGAATATGTGTATTTAGTATGAAATATATGTAGCACATATAGCTTCTGTACATATGTGTGTTTAGTTAGTATTAATGATATGTGTGTATAGTGTCTCACATATAATGTATTTCCTAAATACGTTTTTGCTAATTATAATGCATGTAATATATGTTTTAGAGTATTAATTATGTACACAAAGGGCATTAAATATGTGTACTTATACAACAAATATTGGTGAGTTCGATTTTGCACCGTACGTTCATGTTCTGTAAATATGGATTTACACGATACATTTAAAATCTGTGTAAATAGTATTCAAAATTTGTTGTTTTAATATCTAAATATTGTGTTTTTGCGGATCAAGATCCATATTACACGATTCACGTTGGTCGAGGCTCGAAATCTCACCTGGATCAACTAAATATTGGATCCCAGAGGTTGAACAAGAAAAAATTCCTCGTGCCAACATGCATTTCCATACATTGGAGGCAGGAATACAATTTTATAAGGATTATGTGTTTTTAGATGTAGAATTATGTGTTTTTAGTTATGTAATAATGTTTGTTTAGTAACATCACACTGTTTTTTGTTATTTTGTGCGAGCATGTATATTTGGTTTGGAATTATGTGTTTTTAGATGTAGAATTATGTGTTTTTAGTTATGTAATAATGTGTATATAGTTTTGGGTTAATGGACAGTTAACTGTACATAATTTTGTGCGTAAGTACACACAATGTAGTAACTACGAATACAATATTAACGATGTATAACAACATTCCGACCATATGTACGTGAAAAATGCAAATTTATATTGATTAAAAGAAAACACCCCATGTCGAACCATTCATATCCACAATTCAAGAAACCATCTAAGTCATATACAAATGGCTCCTAAAGACAAAAAACACCAAAGATAGTAAACTAACTATACAAAAAAGATGAGCACAAATCTGCATACTACGTTGTCTATTAAAAACAAAACTACAATATTATCTTCCCCGTCCAAAACTTTAAACTTCTTCCAAACATCTATCCTTTAGCTCATTGCTATGGTGGAGGATTATTGCAGCTGAGTACTTCGTGCGTAAGTTAGACAGTTGAGACGCATTATTGTTCTCCAAACCACAATCACATCCCTTGGTGCCACCGCCCATGTAGCTCTCCATATGCCTCATGGCATATATACCACAATCAACTTTGTTTGTGGTATCTCTCCAATGCATGCATAGTCTAGACGGGGTGAATTTTCGGATAACACTAGCCATTTGCGGGCAGCCTTTAGTCTCCAAGTAGTTTAAAAACATCCGAACCTGCAAATATGCCATGGAAAATAACTTCAAACTTCGTAGACTATATATTACAATTAACATATCATACTAACTAACTATACATAATTTCATACTTAAATACACACAATTACATACCTATTTAAACATACATGCAAGCACAAAGTAACAAAAAACAGTGTGCTATTACTAAATAAACATTATTACAAAACTAAAAACACATAATTCTACAACTAAAACACATAATTCCATAACAAAGATGCTATCCAAGACATATAGATGTTGAATAAATATAACGACCCATCCACAAAACTCCGTATTTTATCGGTACTTGCTTCGGTGTTACCACCGTAATCCTCCTCCCAAACATAGCGAGGCCATCCAGTGTACAAATCGCAAGTCTCCGATTTCGTTTTCTTCACTCTTGTCTCATGCCCATTGGGAACCCCAATACTCTCTGGACATCATTCGGTTCAATGTGAATGCGCCTAAAACTATCCAACAACAACTCCGAGCTAGCGGGGTTAAAATTTGCAACTAACCAATACATTAATCGGGATGGGAAGTCGACAATTGAAAGAGAAAGTAAACTTAGAATCCCATATCAACAATCACATCGATCCCGAGGGAAAAAGATCTACAAGCGCATTTACCAACACCCTTGGATTCGACCTAGGCGATAATGTCGTGTATAAATTCTTTGCCCTCTTCCCCCAACCATCGCCTTCGTCCCCACTCCCCGCGGCCCTTTTCCCCTTGTTTTTGCCATTTAGTTGCTAAAACAAAACCTGTGAAAAAAAATATAACCAATTATTTACAAAAACATACAACTAACTGTCCATTATCAAAAACTATATACACATTATTATATACCTAAACACAAAGTATTCTATAGCTAAATACACATGATTGCAAAACAAATATACATGCCCGCACCAAAATAACAAAAAATAGTTTAACATCATACAAAAGGGCAAACTGAGCAAGAAAATGCAACACATATATCTTATGAATTTAACCTAAAAAGGTCACCACATGCTAGATCCATTAAAAAAACAATCTATTATCCACTAGATGCATTTGATGCAATGATCTTAAGATAAGAAAACAGAGGCTTGACTACAAATAAAAAAAAACAGATTACTTTGAATAAAATTAGGGATGTTGAAACAATTCATAATTATTCTTAAGATAAGCCTATCGCCATTTGGTTGTACAATAAAAGTTGCAACAGTTCTTTTGTGAAGATTTGACGGAAAGATCACGAATTATTTTTTCATCAAATATGATGAAGCCTGAGAACCCCTAAACTTGTTAAAATAGAAAAAGAGTATCTCCGCATACCCTTCATTCTGCTTTGAGGTTCTATTTCTACTTCCCCTTTTCCTATTCTTAAAACTTACAGCGACTTCACATAGAAGACCCATGTTCTTATGCTTCTCTGTCTCCAATTACATCTCATTCAACATACCCCCAAAATTAAAACCCACATAATATATATACATCACATTATCAAGCTTCAAAAAATTTGCAAATCTCTTATACCTAAAAGGTTATTCCCTAAAATTAAACAAATAAGAACAATAGAAATCGATAATAAAAACCCAAATTGGAACCCTAACATCAACAAACACCAAAATCAAAAAGAAAATAAAAATCACAGAAAACTTATAATGTTTTGTGCGAGACCGACCATGATGAAGATAGGAAGAAGATTCGTGTCAGTTGCAGATGGAGGCCGACCGTGGTGAAGAGATGAAGAAGAATCGGTACAACGGTTTCAAGATTTTGAAGATGGAACGATGGAGCATGTAGCGGATGAAAAAGAAGAAGAAACGTGTATCCGGAAAGAGGGAGGGAAATCGCGGGATATTGATAATAAGATTCAGTTACCAAATTCAAAAATTAGGGATTTACAATTATATCCTTTGAATAAAAAGACAGATTACTTTCCTACCCTTGCTTGCCACCACCGTGACTAAAATAGATGGGTAAAATCTGGACCATTGATTATTAAATCAAATGGTCTAGGATGTGGTCTCATGTTCTTACCTAAAGGCCCTGGTCTCATTTGATCATATCCCTATATATATATATATATATATATATATATAGAGAGAGAGAGAGAGAGAGAGAGATTGGTTCAAATGAGACCAATCCTTATGTTAGTCCATAAGAACACTTATGGACTTTTGATTTAAAATTTTGGATGGTGTAGATCATTTTAGTTAATTTAGGCATATAAGGGTATAATTGTACTTTTATATTTAATTAGTTATGTTAATTGGACGATTATTAGCTATTTTTAAGGAAATATAATCCTACATTTTCGATTCACGATTTTTAGGGAGGAAAAATCATCAATTTCAAGCATTTTTTCAAAATTGATACTTCTTTCCGCCATATTTGTGAACATCCATTTTATTGTATACTTAGTTCGGTGGACTTGTATACTTAGTCATATTTTATTGTATATTTAGTTTAGTGGATTTGTATACTTGGTTCAAATGGAATCATATTCTTAGTTATATAAGTAGTTTAATAAGTAGTTTAGTGAATTTGTATAATTAGTTATGTGGATTTGTATACGTAGTTCAATGGAATCGTATACTAATTAGTTATATAAGTAATTCAGTGTAATTGTATACTTAGTTAAATATTTATGTATACTTGGTATTATTTTAATGTATAGTTAGTTCAATGTAATTGTATACTTAGTTAAATGTTTCTGCATACTTAGTAAAGTTTTAATGTACAGGTAGTTTAGTGTAATTGTATACTTCGTTAATTGTTTATGTATACTTAGTAATATTTTAATGTATAGTTAGTTTAGTGTAATTGTATACTTTTCATTAATTGTTGCACGATTTTGTTGCCATATTTGAATAATTTGCAGGTTCGAATGGGAAGGGAGAGAAAGGAAAGGTGTATCGCTTGATTATGGGGACATGATCAATGCAAAATTACGTCCCTAATTTTTAGGAAGCGGTTACTATATTTAATTTCCTGGATTCTCATTTTATCTCTTATGTTGTATACTTACTTATGAAATGTTGTATATATTGTAATATATCTTGGCTATTGATTTACTATTTGGATGGTGTAGATTTAGTCCTATGGACTAACTAGGAGGGTGGTCTCACAGGATCCCTCCCTATATATATATATATATATATATATATAGGATATGGATCAAATAGGTCCTCCCATTTGGGGTGAGTCCATAGGACCCAATCCTAACCATAGATTAATATTTTTGGTTGGTCCGTTTTTAGGGGTTTTATATTTATTTTTTTTGTTTCAGCAACTAAAAAGGGTAGGGTGGTCATTTTATAATATAGAATCAATTATTGAGATTTGATGAGATCTCAATCACGTTCAATTTGTTTCCTCCTTTCACGCGGCACGTGGTTTCAGTTATTGAGTAACCCATATCCCTCATGTTCACTTTTTTTTTTTTATCTCCAGTGTATTCTATTGTTAACTGATTATGTAATATAATCATATTGCATGTGTAATATAATCATATTGCATGTGTAATTTAATCATATTTGTATTGCATATGTAGTGTATATTTGTTGCTTATGTAGTATAGGGTTATTGCTTATTACTTGCTTATATAGTTAATATATTTGTGTTGCATATGTAGTGTATATTCGTTGCTTGTGTAGTATGAGTTTGTTGCTTATGACTTGCTTATGTAGTTAATGTATCTGTGGTGCATTTGTAGTGTATATTCATTGCTTATGTAGTATAGACTTGTTGCTTATGTAGTATGAGTTTGTTGCTTATGACTTACTTATGTAGTTAATGTAATTGTGGTGCATACGTTGTGTATATTCGTTGCTTATTTAGTATAGGCTTCTTTGCTTATGTAATATGGGGTTGTTGCTTATGACTTGCTTATGTAGTTAATATATCTGTAGTGCATTCATAGTGTATATTCGTTGCTTATGTAGTATAGACTTGTTGCTTATGTAGTATGGATTTGTTGCTAATGACTTGCTTATGTAGTTAATATATCTAAAAGCACCATGACACATCTATATAAGCAACAAATTACATCTTCATAAGAAAGATGAATGATTTTTCATAGTAGTATGTTGAAGAAGAAGCGATGGGTTTGTTACGTGATTTTGTTTTGAGATTTGGAAGGATTGCGTGAATCCCATGAATACCGTGAATCCCATGAATACTTGATTTGAGAGGATGACTAATTTACCCCGTGTTTAATTAACAAGCTTGTAATTTGTAATTTTGCCTCTTAAATCGCAACTCTTGAAAAAATTAGATATATGGCTAGGATTGGTCCCTATGGACTCACCCTATGAGGTGGTCTCATATAACCCTCTCCATATATATATATATATATATATATATATATATATATATATATTTCTATATATATATATATTTGGCATTAATTTTACAAACAATCAAAAAAGAAAATTAATTTATTGTGATATATCGAAAAATAAGACATCCTTTTAATTCGATTCAATAATATTCTAAATATTCGTATATTGCAAAATTGATAGTCAAATTTACAATTGAAAAGAGATTACATTTATTGCAATGCAATAAAAATAATTATTACCCAAGTAATTAAAAACATACCTTATTTTATTAACATTCGTATACTCATATTAAAAGGTAGAGTTGAATAAATATTTCGAATTTATCAAAAAATTAATGAAACCTACTCATAAAATGTATGATTTTGACATTGTACCATAATTATCTTTTGGATTTATATATATGTGCAATCTGTTCATTAGTACTTACACATTCAAACGAAAATACAAAAATAAAGACTGCTCCATCATACAGAAAATTCAAAGATCATTGACACATATGATTACATTAATATGTGATCTAAATATGAGCAAAATCCAGTGGGTCGTAAAACTTCGACTTGCAGTGAGAATGTATGAAAAACCTGCATACAATGATAAAAATCAAATACAAAGCCTTGAATGAATATTTTATGATATCGAGGTATGGTTTAGAATTTTTCATTGTTGATTTTTAATATTTCTATATTGTGCTGACATAATATATTTTACGGGAGATCGAATCTCGAAGTGTTACTAAAATAGTCTATGCATCGTACGGGGTCAACACTGGTCTCAAGGGCGGAGGTAAAGGGGCCACTCCACCCCCCTCCCCAGTCCCCCTCATTTTTTTCTAAAAAAAAAAATTTACACTAGAATTTTTTTTTAAAAAAAATAACTATAATTTATATGATTTGATATATTGGCCCATCCTATTTTTATTCCCCTTCGCTCTTGACCGGTTTTCCCAAGCCTACCTATTTAACAACTCTATCAATTATTAAAATAATCCGTGTATCACGGGAGACTCATCTAGTTGCATTAAAAACACAACCACATGCAAGATGCCTGTCTCTAGCACTCCCATTCTTAATGCATACTATATTTCGTAAGGAAAAACTTATTGAGTAAAAGTAATTGTAATACATATAAAGTAGATTTTCAGAAATAAATATAAATACAGACCCCAATTAATCCTTCGTATTTTGAATCTTCATATATTAAGTAGTACAAACATAAATTGAGTTAGGCTACATATATAGAACAAACCCTGGTTAGGTTTCTTTTATTTATCATTTTTCGTTAGAATCAAGTCAATATCTGACTAGGGTTTCTCATGTTCTTTTTTTTTCTTTTTAGCACAAGAGAATATTAGGGAGGGAATACACGCATTCATATGTGATCGAACCTGGGCCATTGTCTCAATAGTACACAAGTTTCTAAAGTACAAAGTTGATCCCTTCTCATATTTAATTTCTTCTTGTTGAAAGTGTTGTATTTAGGGATGTCAATGGGTTGGGTCCACCGGGACCTGAGACCCAACCCGGTTAAGAAAATGCAATACCCATACCCGCCCTGCCTCGTTTCACCATAGTCCCATACCTGTCCCGACCCATACCCTTTTCTAGTAGGTAAGACTCGTTAGACCCATTAGACCCACCAATTTTATATATTTGGCCAAAATTGTAAGATTTTTACTCAAAATAGTGCACTCAAAACTTATAATATTTATATAATTTTGTAGATATTATGTGACTTATGAAATAAACACCAACATATATAAATCAAGAGTTCTTGAACAACAATATATTCACTCTATATATAAACTAAAATAATAAAATAAATAAAAATAAAATTAAAATTTTATATGGGTCGGATCCTACCATACCCATTACCCAACCCATACCCGTTCGGGTCTAAAAACCAATACCCGTTACCCACATCATACCCTCCAAATGAGGTGGAGTGCAGTTCGAGTCCGGTCTTACCGGATCCATTGCCATCCCTAGTTGTAATTTTTCTCAATCATATTTTTATGACCTGTTAAAAGGATAACATAAATATTGTGTCGTAACATCTATAATAATATCCCATTGCTATCACTTCCTTTATTTAGTTTACAATATACAACCATCAACAATCAATAACATATTATACACATGGACGGATCTATATATTCAAATCATTGGAATTCGATTTCAAGTTTTTTAGTGTTTGGGTTTCAACCTTTTCTCTTGAGTTAGACATCATTAATATATTATGATTGTCAAAATCAAAGTACTAATTTTTTTTTGAGGAAAAAAGTACTAATTTTCATTTGCATGTACAAGATAAAAAAAAAAACGAGGATTCAATTATGTTTTGGGGGATAAAAGTAATGATAGTGATATTTTTTATAATTATATTAACTTATCAATATTGCTAGGTTTTCATTGTTGGAATTTGGTCTTTGAGAAATGGGTGTTGACCCGATTTTGATTAAATAATTAAGTGGTTTTCATTAGTGAAAAATAGAATTAAATTATTTGTAAAAATTCTACTAAGAGAGTAGATGAGAATAACATTTGGATTTTCTCAAAATCGATTCCGGAATGAATGAAATTAATCTTTAGAAGTTAGCCACTTAATACAAATAAATGGTGTGGAAAATGTGGGGAAAGAGAAATGCTCCATCCCACATAGGAAAAGGATGAAAAGTTTGCACACTTAATATATCCCAAGTTGGACTTATGGGTTTGGGCCCTTGTGGGCACCCAAATTTTTAAAGGGGTGAGGACCTCATCTTGTGGGTTTGGCTCAAAGCACACACGCACGCCGCCGCCACGGCTCGACTGGGTCGAGGGCGCGGGCTTGGGCTCAGGTCTTTTTGGACCAAAAACCTTTAAAAATAAATGTTTAATTAATTAAACGGATTTAAAATTAAAACGATTTCAACCTGAACGAGCACGGGCGGGACGCACGCTGCGGCCGTGCGTCGGGTCGTGTGACTGCGCGAGTCGCGCCGCGGCCGCCTGCGTCGGGTCGTGCGTCATGCCGTGATCTGCGCCGCGGCGGCGTCGGCGCCAGTCGTCGTCGATTAACAGGTGCGTCTGTCGGTCAAAATGTGTCTTTTTCGAGCGAAAAGACGTGATCTTTACATACGGGGCACGAGAGGCTATATTATTCGACCCACCTGCTAATCAATTAACACACGAAAATTATCAAAAACATAAAATTGGTCATTGCTAACTGAGAATAGTAAAAGTCGTTGTATCTTAGAGACGAGCGCGGGCAATCGTAAGCACTCGGTGTACATGGCGTGTTTTCGTCTTGCGGAGACCGAATACAATTCGGCAATCGACTTAATATACACTTATATACTAGTTATTTTCCTAAACGAAAATCATACACTATTTGTACCTAACATTCATTAGCGGTAATAGGCCAAATTGGTTATTTACTTTTTAGGAAATAAAAATATTTATGTTTTTTATAAATATGTTTTTAACTATTTTTACTAAAAAGTGACGTTAATACTCTTATTGTATTCTTTAGTGAGTCTTGACCATTTTTTAAAAAAATTATATGGTACATTTCTTGGTCCCAGAAATGCAAAAATGGCAAAGTGGACAATTGAACAAAAAATGACTAAAAAGACATGTTTTTTAAGGGAAAATTTCAGACTAGAAACACATTTTGAAAAACATGACTAACAAATATTTTGTTATGGACAGATGATCAAAATCTGACAGACTATTTTCATTATTCCTTTATTGTTAGGGTGCGGCCCGGTGGTCGAATTTTTTTCATTTTGGCGAATCGAATGTCGGACCTATATTTGAAAATAAATAGAAAAAGGAGGCAAATATGAAGGTGGTACCTTAAACCAATTCTTTGAGGATTTTCATAATCTCTAATTATGGTTTCTCTACAATGAACATTTTGGATAAGTGACTTATCCAAAAAAATATTCTAAATTAACCATGGTTGCAGAAATCGCTAGGCGCTAGTTGGGCGCGCCGCCTAAAAACAACACTATTTTTCTTTCTTTTTTTCTCATTTTTTTTAATTTTTCGATTTTTGGCGATTTTTTTCAAATTTAGCCCGCTTTAGGCCGATTTTACCAAAACAATTTTTTTGACCGATTTGGGCAAAATCGGATCGGTCTAGGGGCGCCTAGCGCCTAGACGGCCGTCTAGGCCGATTTTTACAACACTGAAATTAACCACAAACCAACTATTATTATTATGGAATAGATTTATATACAAAAAATCATTCGAAAAATACTTCCAAAAAAGCTTTCATTATCAAGTTTAGAACATATATCTATGTACATAACAACAAGATAATCATTTATCCACTAATATACTTTAACTGAACAATAAAATTCTTAATATTTTGAGCCAAGCCAATAAGGTTTATTGACCTTTTAAATTTAACTCATTATATGAACTAAACCTTCTGTTGAATTTCCAAAGTGTCGTCCGACTCAAATTTAACAGTCACTTCTGAGATCGAGTGCGATCCCCGACACTCGTTCTAAAAGTAACTTCGCCCATGTAATCCTTTAATATAACCATATTTGGTTCAATTTAGGCATTAAATTTGGATCGAGTTGGGCTGAGCCAAATAAAATGGTAGGGTGATTGATTTTCATCTGACCCGACTAGACCTGACTTTATGCGTTGGCCAGCGAGACCCTATCATTTGCCCGCTCCACTCCATACAAACATATATGTGAAAATATACCTTCTTAATAATATAAGAAAATGAATCAACTTTATGCTTGATGGCAAAAACTTATCTTTGTCGAACAATGGACTTGGGTTCGATCCCATATGATTGTTTGTGTTCCTTTTAGGGATGGCAAAATCCCTGCAGGACCATCCCCATTGGTACGAAATAAAATGGGACAGGGAATTCCCAGTTAATTCATGGATGAGACGGGGGATGGGGATTCCCCGCTTCTTTAGAACTGGAAATTGGATGGGGATGATATTTATTTACCCCGTCCCATTCTCGTCCTGTTTAGATAAAACGGGGATTTTCCGTCCCCATTCACCGAATATATTTATATATTATATTAATTCTATTTATAATATTTATTTTATTAATTAAAAAACTAAACCCTCAAGTCTTAATAATTTTACTTATTCTCATATTTCTTTTACAAATTAGGAATTTAAGTTATGTTTATTTATTATTATTGGTTATTTTAAGTAATTTATTTTATAGATTTTTTATTAATAAATACAAAATGGTGAACCCAATTACCCTTGAGGATCCTGCTTTCCGTGTGAGTCGATGCTACCCAGTGAGTTCGTATCATTGGATTAACACACATCCCTTTGTCATTTTCACACACAATTCACTTCAAATGTATTTTGTTGCATAAATTATATATCTTGGGGATTGTCTAGCTCGTTTATCATCATTGATGCTCATCTTTACCGATTGAATGGTAAGAATTTCACTCTCTTTAGCTCAATTGGGTTGAACCATTGAGTTTGTGGCTTATATGTATTTTTCTTAATGCAATTCATATATTTTTGTGATGAGCTTATTGATTGTTGATGATTGACTTGTGTTAAATTGCATTTGGTGATGAAAAACTTGGCTTGATTTCATTTACAAGGGCTATATATATCTTTCTCAATTTTTGACGCTTGCCAGTGTTCGATAAAATGTTTCAATGAAAAATTCATCACCTACATGATTCTCTCGATTTCAAAAGTCTTATACATTTATAGAGATCATGTTTTGCTTATAAAATGAGTTTTCCTAAACCTCTACAAGTCGTATGATTGACTTTTCCCTCCTATTTGGTTTATAAGCTTCAATGCTCAAATAGCTCGATACATCGGTTTAGTTGCGCACTTTGATATATGATGTATTTATTGTGCTAACATTCTTTTTGATGATTCCAAAGGGGAGAAACAGGTTATAAGCTCATTAGCTCATAAAAGCTAAGATAAAACGAAAAAGAAGCTATAAGTTATGGCTTCATAAAGCCATAAGTTGTGGATCATATTTAGTCCACTTGGTGCATTATGGTTATGTATGAATCATGGTCCATTGGTTGTAGTATGGACTTATATACGGTTCTAATGATGTATCTTTGACAGGGAGCTTTTAAGTTTTGATACTTAAGCTCAATATCGAAAAGCTAATATTTTAGCTTATGTTTAAGTTGCTTCTATATAACTCTTGTTGTGCATGTTGATAGGGGAGCATTTGCTATATGTGTTTGAATATCTTTACTCCCATCATTGTGATTATATTGCGTGGAATGTTGTCGCTCACAACGGAAAGTTCCTTTTTCCGGTAAAAATGTTTTGTTTTCAAAATCGACCTCGTTAAAATTGTTTTGGTTTGTAATCATCAAAAAGGGGGAGATTGTTTGATAAATGATTTTATCATGATTTTGATGATTTTGTTTTTATACCAAAACAATGCTTTTAAAGGTTGTCCAAATACTCCTAAATGATTTAAAATGGTTTTTAATATTTTCCTTCCGAGTATTTCCTCAAGTTTATTTTTGATAATAATGGACAACACTTTTTATGATTTTATATCAATGGATTTTCACTCCTAAACAAGGTTCCTAAATGTTGTCTAAATACTCTCGATTGGTTTAAAATGTTTTTACTAAATTTTGAGTATTTCTTGGGTTTTATTTTCGACAAAAATTGGACAACTTTTTCTCTCGTGGTCGGCCGGTCGCCCTATAGGGCAACCCATACACGAAGATGTTTTTAGAAACGAGAAAAATGAGACGGAGGAAAACAAGCGGTCGGCCGCATCAAGGCGTCGGCCGAAGTCCGATCGGCCGCCCACGGTGATCGGCCGTACTCAAAAGTGTGTTTGAAAGCAGAACTTTTAATCTTTGCAAAATCCATGAGGGGGGACGGTTGGGGTGATGGTCGACCCGGTCGAGGTAGACGTCGGCCACGCCTGTGTTATTCTCATGTGTATTCTTCTTCTAACGTCTTTTTACGTGCGGCCAGGTTCATCCTGTGTATTGATGAAAAAATATGACCGTTTGACAAAACACATTTCCTTAAATTGTGGGATTGATTTCTATGACTATATTCTTGATTTTAATTGTATTTTTCTCAGATTTTCAATCCCCAAGAGGAGCCTATGCTTGATCAATCATCTCCTATAAATAGAGGAAGTTTTGGAGCAACCAAAACAACAATAGAGATACAACACAACAAGATACACTTCAAGCAAACACTTGGTCTTTCATTGTCTTATTTCTTGTTGTAATTTGCCTAGCTATTCACTTTCACATTCTTGAGGTCTAGGCTATTCTTGATTACACTTGCACTCAATTGTATTATTCATTATCGAGTTGTAATCTTGAATTTGTGGTTGTCATTCAAACACAAGATATCCTTGTGAGTGTTCTTGTGGTAAGAACACACTTGGGTGATCTAGGTGTTAGGTGTGAGAAGATTGTGGTAATCTTCTTGTTGAGGTGTTGAAGAATTTGGTGTTCTTCAAGGTTGAAGATTGTGGTAATCTTCACAAGAGTGTCAGATTGAAGGAAGATTGTGGTAATCTTCAAAGGGAGATTGTGGTAATCTCCAAAGGTGGTGTTGAAGAAGAGTGTGGTGCTCTTGAGGTGTTGTAAGTTGAATTTGTATTAATTTTGGTAATTAATAAATTTTTTTTTCTTTTCAAATCCATCCCTGGATATCTTTGGGGTGGTAGAGATTAGGCCCAGGTGGGTTGAACCTCTTTAAATCGGCGTGTGTTGTTTATATTCCGCACCTTTATTATTGTATTTGAGCATTCGGTTTTAAAAAGAGGCGAAATTGAAAAGAAGAAATAATCTATTCACCCCAGATTATCGTAGCGCTGACTTGGACTTACAGGTAACATCTACTTACCCCCTGTTTCCCAAACGGGATTTTCCATCCCCATCCCCATCGCAAATACCCAAAACAGAAATTGGTATGTGAATGGTATTTGGGATAAGATTTTGGACAGAGATAGTATGCCAAATATCAGCCCCATCCCTATCCATTGCCACCCGCAACTCCTTTCCTTATTATCTCCCAATATACTACAAAAAAATACAAGATATAAATTCTTAAAAAAGGTTACAAGAATAAAGAAACTCACACACACACACATACTAGAAAAAGAAAGAAAAAGAAAGAAAAAGGAAAAACTTCAAATGTAGGGGTAATGTTAAAAAACCAAATGGACAACTCCACCTGACAAACATGTAACGCCAATTACCCACCATCATTTATCCCCCACGCTCTCTCCACTGCGCGTGCGAACAACTTTTCGAATATGATTAATAATTTATTTGTCGCCGGCTGAAATGCTGTTGTGCTTGAATGGAGTAGAATAACGTTCAAACTCTGTCAATGCAGATACAAATACACAAATCCTTCCCCAAATTACACACACTACACACACCATAACTTTGAATCCTCCTCCATCATCTACAAATTCCATTCTTATTATATGTATTATATACTCATCCCATCTGCATACATACAATACACTCTCTGTGGTTGGTTCAATTGTTCAATGTGCCCTAGATCTCACACACACAGACTATAATTAAATATACGGACGTACGTATACACACATACGGATCCTTCTGCCTCAAGATTCAACTCCTCCGATCTCTTTCTCCAGCTCCCCACTGTTCAATCAATCAGGTAATGTTCATTCATTTCGTTCCGGTGGGTGTGGGAGTGGGGGACAGGGGAGAGATGTCCATTTATTGCTTTTATGGAGGCTACATTATATATGTGTGCGTGTGTATATAGCGTAGTTTTCATGTGTGCGTTGGCAGCGTAGAAGATAAAGCGCTTGTTATGTTGGAGGTGTTTATGTGTGTTTGTGCGTGGATTTGAGTTGTAATTTTCTAAAGGTTCGGTTTGACTTTTTGGTTGAAACTCTTTATTTCCCTGGATTTTTTTCGACTTATTTTGGCAATGCATTCTCTGGGTTTTTTGTTGGTGGGGGCGGCCTTGGAAATTTGAATCTGCAGATGCTATACTTTTGCACTACTTCACGTTTGCTCATTGATCAATTTGGTTTTCTGCTACTTGTAAGGATCTGAGGTTGGGCACTCACATGAACACTGTCCGTTGTACCCTTTCCTTTTCTCTTCCTTTTGCCCCTTCTGTCACGGTCACATGATTTTAATACGTGTTCTGAAAATCTGATCTAGTGCTTTGGTGGGTAGGAAATTTAAGTGTGAACGAAATGGGATCTTTGGTTACTTGAACCTACTCACGCGGTGCACATGTATCTTATATCAGATTTGAGCTATAATAATAATAATCTATTTTGCAGTTTTTAGTGTTTAAATATCAATCTATTTAGTTTAAGCTTTTCTACATATTGTTTCTGCTAGTTTTTAGCTGGTATAACAGTTACAAATAGATGTCTGTTCTTCTGGCTTCATTTTCTGTTGTTTATACCAAATTAACTCTCACTTGACTTTGAGATACTCTTCAAACCGTGTTAATATTTTGAATTATTGATCCTCATGCAGTTGGACATCAATATACACATCTATCTATTCTGAATGTTCAGATTCCTACTGGATCAAGTGTTTCAGGATCTGCTTTAGGCAGATACGAAGAGTTCCTTTGCTGCATTTTGGGTTCGAGGCCAGGTTTGGAAATAGATCAAATATATTTGGGAATTGACTTGTGATGCATTAGTTCTAGATGAAATCAGCTCAGGCCTGGCGTCTAGGCATAAAAGACGCACAAACATTTCCAATGCCTCGCCAGCATGGTCATTTAAAGAAGCCAACATGGATTATCATATTGGTTTCATTAGTCTGCTTGTTCTTAGTTTGTGCGTATGTTTATCCCCCTCAGAATTCTGCAGCATGTTATGTATTCTCATCTAATGGTTGCAAGGCATTACAAACTTGGCTTCCTCCTGGGCCTGCAAGAGAACTGACCGATGATGAAATTGCTTCTCGTGTTGTAATTAGAGACATACTGAAAACGCCTCCTACTATGTCAATGTATCCCAAAATTGCCTTCTTGTTCCTGACACCGGGTGCTTTACCATTTGAGAAACTATGGGATAAATTTTTCCAGGTACTTCGTTTTTCTTTAATGCTGAAATTACAGTTACTATCATTTATTGCTTTTGCAAGATTGACACACTTAACTTTTTTGCGCAAATAGAGGGTCTTCTTATATTTCTGTCAAGAGAGAGTTTCTGTTCTGGTGGAAGCATTAACAAACTCACTAGTATGACAGCATGTATTTTTGTGTTTGTAAAATGTAACAGGCCGACAGATGTTTGTTATAGCTAGTTGAGAAATTCTAGCTGATGGCTCGCGTGTTATTAACTAATTGCATGGATCACCAAAAACTGTGAAATGATTGTGTTGTGCACAAAAGTGTTATCTTCTGTAGAAGCCTATCAAACTTTTTAGCTGTTATGTCTTAGCTTACTCTATTAAAATCTTATATTTATTTCAAATGGACTGTTGATATAACTTTGACCAGATAACGATTTTCATTTTTTTAAATAGTTATGCATATCATGTTGTTTTTTATGTTTATCATGATGTAGTTGGTCCCTGAAACCTTAAGTCTGACAGCAACTAGCTGCATCCAACTTTCCTACTGGTTCACTTGTTATAGCCTCAGTTGGTCTCTCTAGTTTGAAACAATGCTATGAAGCTAAATGTTATTTGATTAGCACTGTAACAGTTTGTAATTCGGCTAAAGGAGTATCAATTTTAGTATGAGGAGAAACAATGTAAGATTTGGGAGGGGAGGCAATTCCAGAGGTTAGTTGCTACCGAAATGAAAGGAATTGTGATAAGACAAAGCTAAAGGCAAAAGTCTTGAAAATTTAGTAAGGAGGCTCAAGTGTACATCAAGTATCCCGTCACCCATAAAGATGAGAGCAGAATTTTCTGACCAGCAGAGAACGATGGCAAGAATAGTTTGTGAATGGTGTGAAGGAACACTCTCCTGCTTAACTTATAAAATGTTTAGTGTTCCATTGTGTATACTTGGATGGTATGGAAATTTTTTGCTATTCAGCTTGGACCAACCTTTTTCTCAAATTTTCCCTTTATATGGCAGGGCCATGAAGGTAGATTTTCTGTTTACGTGCATGCTTCCAAGGATAAACCTGTCCATTTCAGCCGTTATTTTATCAATCGAGAAATTCGTAGTCACGAGGTTTGTTCCTCATTTCTGTACTTGGTCTTATTTATTGTAATTGCGCAAATGACAGAAATGCAACTCCTGTGCAGGTTGTAATGTAAAAATGTTATTGATGTGATGGAAATTGGATTCCAAATTTATGTAAATCATGTTTAAGTGTTCCAAGTTTTCTGGATATCTAACTTATGTTACAACATACAAAAGAGATAACTATGTGCGCATGGATAAGACACATATGTGTCTATGTATTTGTGGGAGGGTGCAAATGGAGAAGTCTATGATTATCGTGCATTATAGGCTGGCAGGCTACATTTTTGCTGCTTAAAAATTAATTATGCAAAACATACTAGAAACATCTTTTATAATCTATACATTATGTAAACACATCTTAATTCCAAAGTTAATAGAATTTTTTTTTTTTTGGATATTGTGTCCGATTATCTACTGAACACAATCTAATATGCTCAGTTGAACCAATATTTATACTGTTAAGTTTATGTTAACTGTTTTTTGTATGTGGACCAAATTATTTTCCAGAACCTAATTGTTACAGTTCTTTTTCTTTGTAATCACTAATCAGTCATCGGCTTTTACTATTAAGTAAAATCTCAGAGTTTTTTCCATGTTGTTTAATTGGTAGTATGTCCTCAATGTATGTCTGAATGTTTTGTCTAAGTAGAAAGTAGAAAACCCTGCAACTGTGGGTAGACTAAAATTTTCAGTAACTTAATTTTATATTAATGATTCACGATTGCAGGTAACATGGGGGAAAATCTCAATGGTAGATGCAGAAAGACGGCTTTTAGGTAATGCACTCAAAGATCCAGACAACCAGCATTTTGTACTGCTTTCTGACAGGTTGCTAGAATAAGTTCTTGTTAAGTTTCATTTTCCCTTTTTGTCTGAATTCATGCAAACGTTCAGATACTAATCACACATTTTGACTGCAGCTGCATCCCACTTCATGATTTTGATTATGTGTACAACTATCTCATGTACACAAATGTTAGCTTTATAGATTGGTAAGTATGCTGTTTTTTGTTTTGTCTCTATTTTGTTGTTGGTGCCTTATATTTTGCAGCCACAATGTCACTGGTGGGTTCAATTTATATAATAATCAGCAGTGAGCTTTTAAATATATAGGTTGAATACCAGTACAGCTCTGATAAAGAACCGAAGTCTAAAATTAAGTTGAACTGACTGCTCAATATGCCTTTTCATTTCTTGTTACATACAGTAAAATATCTAATTGTTATGTAATTATTATAGTTATAAGAAGTGATATGACGAACGAACGATAAACGCCGCATTTAAAACATTTTGTGAATCTGTTTGTTTCTGATATTGTTAGAGATTGGAGGTGTGCTTTGCAGTTTTAAGTTTGTATTCGGACCCTATCCCCTTTGTATTTTATACTGATCACTTTTAATATAATTTTTTGTCTCTTATCAAAGTAAAAAAGAGAGAAAAAATGAAGACAAATGAATGGTTGACAATTTATTCCCTTCCTATAGTGCTTAAGCATTCAAAAACTTCAAATCTAAAGTTTATACCATTTATTTAACTAGCATTAGTAATTAATGTAACCTTTGGTTATAAAGAAATGTGAGAGGTAAGCAGTGATCCTGTTTTCTGCAGCTTTGAGGATCCTGGTCCACATGGAAGTGGCAGGTATATTGAACATATGTTACCTGAAGTCGAGAAGAAAGACTTTCGAAAGGGTTCACAGGTGTGTTTCATATATTAACACGCTGTAGAAAAATCTGCAGATTGGAAATTATTCTCAAATTTTTAAAGGTTTAATAAGGAGGAACAAGCAGCTCTATTGTTCCTCGGTACAAATTTTATCTTGTTCATAATTTAGAGGGAGGAAGCAGGAATGACTTTCAAACTTATCTTGCAGTTTAGCATGCACAACTTGATCATAAAGTTATCTTTATGTTATAAAATCTTTATGTTACAAACTGACACTGACCATTTGTTGTCTATGCTGGAGCTAAGGAGTTGGCAATTTGGATTTAACTAATCTATTGCTACTCCCCCAATTTTTCATGTTGTAATATTCTCTTTGTTTTAATAATGCAGTGGTTTACAATGAAGCGTCAGCATGCTATTATAATAATGGCTGACAGTCTCTACTATAACAAATTCAGGGACTATTGCAAGGTGATCATAGTTTGATCTATAAACATTATTTTCTAGCAATTTTTGACTTGCTTGCATTTCATAGAAGTTCTTAATTGTCTTTGTTATTAAATACTTGTAGGCTTCCTCAATTTGAGAGTCTAGACACGTTTGTGGTTGTATCAAGACGCTACTTTGATTCACATGAACAATTTGAACAATAATCTGTTACATGGTTGGTTTAAGGATCACTGACTGTTCTCACTATAGCTGGAAATATATTCTAGATTTTCTTTTATAAACTTATTCATTATCTGAAAAAAGATGCAAAACCTAATTGACATATCAATAAATCATAAAACAAAGCAGATTATTCACATTTTATTTGCTATTACTTTTTTAGATGTATTTTGGTGTTGGATTCCAGAAATTGGTCATCATTTTATTATTCATTATTTTTATGTTCTCTTATGTGGACATACATATCTTTCTTGCTAATGTAGTTTCATACTTTATACATGGTATATGTATATAAATATATATGTGTGTGTGTGTAGTGCTCCCTAACTACACATTGAATGTCCTGTGTCTTTGTTTTTTCTTTTTTCATTTTTTTTCCTGGACATCCACTTTAATGTTTTATTTAAGATGGAAATCTCTTTACACGAGTGCCCTTTATTAAAGCAATGATATAACTCACTAACTTAAAGCTACTACCTTTAAGGGTACATGTATCCAAAACATTTATTATTTTCAACTTTTATCGAAAAACCATACCATTTCAAGTGAGGTTGGAGAGAATTAATATTTAGAATTTGGTTCCTTAGAGGTGAGTACTTGGCCTTTCGTTCTGCTCCTTTCTATTTTTGGAGAGAATAGAGAAATAAATATTTGGAAAAAGGTAAACAAATTTTGAGAGTGTGACAAGATATGGAATAAACATGTAATGTTGATAATTGATGTGATGGTTTTTTTAGTAAAATATTGAGAGAAAGTGATTGATGATTGAAAAAATAAGAGTAGTGTTTTTGTCATGTGAAAGTTTAATGATGATAATTAATGTGTTTTCATTTTATTTTTTAAATTATAATTGGATGTGATTGATGATTGGAAAAGTGAGAGTGAGTGAATAGTGTATTTTTTTGAAAATTTTCACAAGCAATTGCATGTTGCGGGGCAAATAAATTTTTTTAGTGGAAATATTTCAATACTCGTTCACAAGCAATCACAATCTTATTGTTTTTATGTAGAAAGCAACTACAAGTCCCGAGGGGGAGGTGATATTGACTTCTGATTGAGAAGCTTGATACTTCCATAGATATTATTTTTTCATTTTTAAGCTGTGAAGGTGACACAACTTAGCCAGATAAATGTTGAATGAGGTGTGGCCTTTGTGCTGTTGGAGAAATCAAACTACTCAATTTAGTAGAGCTTAGGCATGATGTTTGTTCAGGATTAGCTAATGTGGTGGTGCCTATCTTAAATATATTCATATGCATGTAGAACTCGGTCAGTTTAGAGTTCTTTAGAGAAAAAGCATCATTATGTTATATCTAGATAACACTCATGAGCGTCTGTTTAATGAGAAAGGAGTCAATTTAATTCTTTACGAATATTACACTTAACTAGAGAAACAACTTATTTATCTTCATCTCTTTTCCATGCTTGTATTAGATAGAGTATCCAGGATGCATTTTAGCATCCGCGTGTGTGTCTCATTTGTTCTGAGTTGATAACTAGCTTTTCATATGTAACCAAAGAACGCATCCGCAACCAAGGAGGTGTTCTGAGTATTAGCTGTGTTTTCCTGTTCCAATTGTCCTTACTACAAAATATGGCAGGATGTAGCAAATGTTAAAGAACAAACCCTTCATATCTTGCTTCATTCTCTCTAGCTTCATACATGTTCCCCTGTTTCACTCTTCATTTAGTTTCTTAAGAGAAAGTAATTGCAGCTGGCCATGCTTCTTTTCAGGGTTTTAGTTTCTCTATCTTTTCCTAAGACCTTGTGGTTGTTACTTTTCTATTTTTGTCTCTATTGCTAGTTAAGTAGTTATGTTGGCATATCGACTGAAGTGTGATGCCACTATCACATGCTGAAGCACTATTGCCATCTATTTCTTTTGATTGAACAGCCAGGCATGGAGGGACGCAACTGCTACTCTGATGAACACTATCTGCCCACCTATTTCTATGTGAGAATTGTGTACTTTTTGTATCGGGATTATTAACAAGCCTCCATCTCTCCTTCCTACATGATGTTTTTTTATATTTTTGATGTAAATAGTTTTCCCTCGCCTTTTTCAGATGCTTGATCCAGCTGGAATAGCCAATTGGTCAGTAACACATGTTGATTGGTCTGAAATGAAGTGGCATCCAAAATCATACCGAGCTCAGGATATTACCATTGGGCTGATGAGAAATATTACAGTATGTTACACCAATTCAATTTATAGCTTTAATGTGTCATCTGAAACTTAACTTCCTCCTTATTTTCAAGTTTTTTGGGCATAGTTTCTCATTAACTGTTTCTCTAATGTTCTAGCTTGAATTTTATGGAATATTTAAATTGTCTTACTACCACTATATCACCGAAATGCGATGTGTTAATGTGAATGAGTTGGCTTACAACTATTAACTGACGCTTTTTAACTATATTGCAGTCTATTAGAGAAAGTGTGCATGTTACAAGTGACGAAAGGGTTAGTATATGTTGTGCCTTTACTTTGTTAAAGTACCGAAATGAGTTAGTATTCTCATGAAAATTATTTGTATGCACTGCAGAGAGAAACTCAGATTAGACCTTGCATGTGGAATGGAAGTCAACGACCATGTTATTTATTTGCCAGGAAATTTTTACCGGAAACTCTAGACAATTTAATGCTCCTTTTCACCAATTATACATCTATTTGAGTGGGATTATAGCTTCTTTGTTGATTCTTTGGTCGATTCAAGTGCGTTGCGTTCGACCCCATTTGTCGCCATTTTTCTAGTGTTGTAAGCACCTCTGAAATACGTAGGATTGTTGGCTCCCCAAGATGGCTTCTTTTTTTAATGCGAAGGCAACTGGCAGAGGCAGAGAGAGAAAGTGACTTCGGAATGAAGGTGACGAAATTGCCATTGTTGCTTCCTTGGGTCAATCATTTGATGTTTAATTTTGCGTTCTGGACAAAAACCTCTGGGGACTTAGGGCAGCACTGTTGTGGCTGACCTTTGTAGAAGTTGTGATTATTGAAAGCTGCAAATATGTCCCTTTTCTTTTTTTTTTTAAAAGAAATTTATGTGTTTTTTTGGCGTTTAACTAAATTTTGGTTAGCCAATTTTCTTCATTTAGTATTCCCACATGAGGTGAGAAGACGATGATATAGTGAAGTCATGAAAAACTTCTTAGGAGGTGCTGTAAGAAAAATACTTGTTAAATAGTATTTGAAGTTTTCAATGTCCATAGCGTGACTAGTTACTTCAATGATTTGTTCATATCACTGATTTTGTGTTTTATGTCAATTTTGGATTTTCATCTCACGTAATTGAATAGTTGTATTAGTGAGGGATATACATACACATATATGTATGTTTCTCTCGTTAATCATTGCGTGTTCTTTATTTCGTTATTGTTTCCGTTGAAAAGGCTTGTTTGGGAGTCGCAATAGCGTCTAGTATAAAACACGACATTAGAAGGCATCATTAAAATAACTGAAAAACCAACAGATTTTCATCGAGTTAGTTACAGATTAGGGGTGTAAAAAGCGAATCTTCTTGATTCGATTTGGCATTCGAATTCGTATATTGACATTGAATTGAAAAATTAGAATAAGAATCCAAATAAGAATGTTTATTTAGATTCGTATATTATGCGAATACGAATATGAATATCATTATATTCGATTCGAGTATTCGAAAGAATATTCGAATAATATTATATATGTTTATATTTATATATAATACTGATATATAATTTTTATGCATATAAATATATATTTATTTATGTATATGATTAATATATAATAAACCATATATTCACTTACAAAAGGTCCAAACTAATAAGCACACATATTGTAGTATATTCTTGATGGACTCGGCAATTTATAGACTTTTTTTTGTTCATGTATTTGACTATTAATATGTTGTTGACGTATTCAACAATTTATTGTTGCAAATTAATTAAATATTGTGGAAAAAAAAAAGATAAATATAGGTTAGGAATTTGAATACGAATATTCGAATTGATTCGTATATATTCGAATATTTTTCAAATAAAAATAAGAATTCAGTTTTGTATTCGAACATTAAAAGAATATGAATAAGAATATTCTCTAAATAAGTCGAATAAGAATAGAATATATTGATATTCGACTCGATTCGATTTGTTTACACCCCTAGTTACAATAAGATTGTTGTTGGAGATACCAAGGTCCGAAAGAAATGTGAGCCTCTGCGGTTAGGAGTGGCAAATCGTGTTATCGTGTCATGTTTGTGTCGACCACGATAACGACATACACGAACACGACACGATAAGGATCTACTCCGACACGAACACGAACACGAAAATTTTAGGTATGTCGACCGCGACACGACACGATAGTGACATGATAAGTCAAAAACAAAAAAAAAAATGATTTATATGTTAATAAACAAATAACAAATTACACGATATTACACGGTATTACATGACAATACACGATATAAACATACAAAATATCGAGGTTATCGTGTCACTAACAAAATAAACGTGTCATTATCGTGTTCGTGTCGTGTCATTATCGTGTTACTAACAGGTAAACGTGTCATTATCGTGTCCTTATCGTGATCGCATGCCGTGTCCTTATCGTGTCACTATCGTGTAAACACGTAAAAACACGAACACGACATGAAATTTTCGTGTCCTTGTCGTGTTGACACGATAAGGACACGAACACGATAAAAATTTAAAAACACTATCATGCTATTTTCGTATCGTTTTCAGATCGTGCTATCATGTCATGTCAAAAATTGCCACCCCTATTTGCAAAGACCTAAATTGTCGGGTATATTTCCGCTAACATGTTATGCCTCAAACCTGTTATCCCGAATAGGCCCGAAAGGTAATTTTATGACACTATGACACGTCAATAAGCTGCGAACCTAACCTTCTCGTCATGATTTCATTTAGAGTTGGGTAGAGCCGAACTTTAGTTCATTTGCCAAATGTTAGTTACGTACATGATCGAATTCGGCTTGAGTTTGGTTCAAATTTTAAAGAACACATTCGTGTTTGGCTTGATAAAATATTTAATTTCCGAATTTCTTGATGAATGTGTTCGTATTCATTACGTTTTCGTGAACAATCAATAATTTTGTTCGCGAACAATAAACAAAAGAACAAAATTACTTTTATTTGTGAACAATTAAATAATTATTTGAATTAAATCCTAATCGAGCTATTAGTGGAGCCTTTAACGAACTTGTTCATAAACAATTCGAATCAACCACTATATGAGTTTGTTCATGAACATGTAAATGAACGCGTAACGAGGATGTTCATGAGCTATTAATGAACGAGTATACAATTAATTGTGCAAACTCTATTCATTCATTAAGAGTCCTTAAAATTTGTTCATATGCTCGTTTGACTAAATACATGAACATAAACAATCCGAGCTTATTCATGAATTGTTTGTCGAACACTCTATTTATTTAAATCTCTGATTTCATTTCTCATAAAAACAAGTGATTTACAAAAAAAAAAAAAAACTTGAGATTTGGGCTAATTACAGAAAAATCCTCGGGTTTTTAAAAGTTTGATTTAAATCTTACATTTTATCCTCTATAAGCTAAAATATTTCAAATGCCCCGTCTTTTATATATTACCGTTTTCCCCTTAAATTTAAAACAAAATTAGACCTCAAGGTTTTTTTTTAATAATTTTATAAAAAACAAATCTGATTTATTGTAATTAGCCCAAACCTCGGGGTTTTTCGTAATTGTTTTTGTTTCATCAGGATTGGTCCGTCAGGAAATTGCTATTCAATTCGAGCCATATGAGGTTTTGGCTCCTTCCAATTCAGAGGTTACAATTGGCAATAGACCCCGGAATTTTTCGGGTGGTAAAATTGTTGTTAAGGATCATGGTCTGGATATTTCATCCTTTAATGCAAACCAACTCGTCAGGGATTTCACCACTGAGATTATTAGCCCACAAACTATGTCTGATATCTTTGGCAGAGTCCAAATTTCACGTGGGATTGGACCAGAAAGAATATTTAATCACCTGCAAGTTCCTATAGAGCCCAAGTGTTCGAGGAATTGCCCCTGTGAGATAGTTGTCAACAACAGCTGATAACAAACACGACGAAAAAGATTGTGATTGGAGGTATGATGAAAATATAATGATGATATCTGATATGATGATATACTTGTAAAATAGTTTGATATAGATGGTGACAGGAAAAGTAAAAGACAGTAAATAGCGTATTTGTGTTAAAGAAAGTGTAATTATGACAAATGGTATGATTTTTTTTAGTAGGATTATAATTGAATGTCATTAATAATTAATTAAACCCCTGAAGAAGCTACATATAGTGCCATTTCAATTCATACCAACCATGAACTTAATTTGCACTTCAAATATTTCTCATTTCTTGTATCTAAGCTGGAACCAATCATTTGACATGTAAATTATATATTGATCATGCATGTAATCATGTTAGAGTTCAGTGAAGGTTGATAATATACAGGTATGTTCAATGAAAATGCTAGAAATAAGACTGTTGAGAGTTAAGTTGTAATCTAGCTAGCTGCATCCCCTGTAAATCTTGATTTAAACCATCGAATACCTTCAGAAACATCGACTTGCTGTCGTGAAAGAGGCTTAAAAATCTTCGATCGAATATGATGTATACTTACAGGCTTGTTTCTTTACTTATATCTTTCACTATTCGTATCCTCATTGCCAGTTCCTTCACAAGCACAGTGCCTACTAATGATAGGCTCTCCCTTAGGCTCATTCACCGCCATTCTATTTTATCGCCTCGTCTCGATAATTTTAGGAGAAAGAGTGTGTCCGAAGATGACATTAGAGCTCCTGTTATTCCAATGGAAGATGGCAGCATTTTCTTGGTGAATGTTTCGATCGGCGAGCCTCCAATTCCACAACTTATGGCAATGGACACAGGGAGTCAACTAATATGGGTGCAATGCACCCAATGTGATGGTTGTAGTAATATATTTGATCCTCAAAAATCATCCACTTACACTAAATTATCAGGTGATTCTCATCAGTGCTTTGATTTTGCATATGGTGATGATCAGGAAAATGATTCCCAGTGTTCATATGAGATAAATTACGCTGACAAATCGACTAGCAAGGGTGTTCTTGCCTTGGAAAAATTCACATTTCTTACATCCTCCGGAGGGACAATACAAGTGCCTGATGTTGTCTTTGGTTGTGCGCTCCAAACGAGCGGGAACGTGCGTGATCTAAACGGGATTCTTGGGCTCGAAGCGCCTAACAAATACTATTTCACTGGCGATAAATTCTCGTACTGTATAGGCAACATAAGCGACACTCGGTACACGTATAACCAGCTGATATTCGGCGATGGGGCTGTGATTCAAGGCGATTCGACGCCTATCCGGACCAAGAATCAACATTATGTCGTTACGTTGGAAGGAATAAGCGTGGGAGAGAAAAAACTGAGTATTAATCGAGAAGACTTTCGTTATAACGTCGCTATTGACTCTGGGACGACGTATACACAACTTATGAGAAGCGCGTACGAACCGCTTATGGACGAAGTGCAGAGTTTGATGAATGGTATTGTGAACCCTGTTAATGTTTGGAATGCTGAAAATCTGCTCTGTTATTCGGGGGATTTGGAAAGGGACCTTAAAGGGTTTCCTATTGTGACTTTGCATCTTGCTGAAGGAACTGATATTGATTTGGATGTTGAGGCCATGTTTCAAAGAAGTAGTGATGGATCTTCTTTTTGTATGGCTGTGGTTGAGTCTACAGAGAATATGATAGGTGTGAGGGCACAACAGTACTATAATGTGGGATTTGATTTAGATGAGAATAGGGTTAGTTTTCAAAGAATTGATTGTGAACTACTCGAAGACTAATTTTGATAATGTACTCATTCCTAATTTTTTGTAACTCCAAAAGCATTGTTATTTATGTATTGTTGTCTGAGGGTTAGACTAACTGTTCCATAATGTCCATTAGTTTGTCAGATTATTGTTTTCTTAGTTCCTATTCTGCTTAACATTTGATGTCTTTGTAGTCGAACGACATTTTACCAGAAACCTTAATTTGAAATGTTCCACAGATTTAAGCAGCATCAATCCCTTTCTCATAAGGAAGCTCAATAGCACTAACGTTGAAGAATTTTTTGTTGAACTACGAGAAAATCACATTAAAAGTTCTTTCCACCTTAACAAATGTCATAGACGAGTTTCAAGCTATGTGGAGTCAAATTCAACAAGAAACAAATAACAATTTAGTCATGTTTTAGAAAGTCTTCATAGATTAATCAAGGTTCTATTGTACTTAAAGTTCAATTCAAGAATCATAGTGAAACAAAATTAGTAGGAAAAAACATGTTAGTGCGAAATGAACCCCTTAACATGACATTCTTCGCTGAAAAAATGAACATGCTGTTGAATCTATTACATATCTAATGTTCGATTTTCGTACCGTGTTCGTTTTTAGGGCACGGGTTTGAATATAAGCAATTTTAGTGCAGGGTAGAAATGATTGAAAGCAGTATATATGAACTAAATTAAATATGGTACAAATCTATCATCAATCTGGAGTTCTCATTTATATAAACCACTAGATGCACCTAAGTCATTTGAAATATCACACACAAAACAATCATGGATTTTAAAAATGACATAGGTTTATGTTTTAGGAATAGTGTTGTTACCTGTTAGAAAACTGTTTGTTGAAAACTTAACACACTCTTATCCTGCTTCAAATGCCCTCCTAATTATAATCTATAAATAGCTAGTTTACAATCGATCCATCACAGATCAATTTGTACAACAATGCCAAATTCTTACATTGTACTTCAAATTCTATCCTTAACTTTTCTTGTCCTAAATGCCAATTTTTCGACATCAACGTCCACCATTATCGCCACAACCGGCACTAGACTCGTGCTCAAGCTTATGCACCGCAATGCTATTTCGCATTCGTTTCATAACCCAAGTCTCAGAATTCCAGAACCAACAAATCATGCAATAAATAGTTCACTATCTCATGATATTGACATTAGAGGCCCTTTAATTCCATCCGAAGAGGGTTCGACTTTGTTGGTAAATATATCGATAGGCGACCCCCAATACCGATACTTCTAGACATGGACACTGGAAGTTCACTAACATGGGTACAACCTCCTATTTGCTCTGCTTGTACCCCTGCTTTTACCTCAATTTATGATCCTAAAACTTCGTCCACTTGCACTTCACTTTCTTGCGACTCTAGATATCAATGCACCAACTATTACGACTTTTCAAACTGCGGACAGGAAAAACAATGTAGATATTCGGTAAACTATCTAGACAAATCGAGCTGTGGGGACGTAATCGTCTTAGAAAAATTTACGTTCCTGACATCCGATGGTGGCGTATGGGAAATCCCGGATTTAGTGTTTGGTTATGGACTCGAAAGTAGTGGTTCCATACGCGATTTAAGTGGGATTCTCGGTCTCCAAATATTTCGTAACAAATATTCGTTAGTCTCTCGTGTCGGTAAGAAATTTTCGTACTGCATAGGCAACATTAGTGATCCTCATTACATGTACAATCAGTTGGTTTTAGGGGAAGGCGCGGTTCTTGAAGGCGATTCGACTCCCATGCGGATTAGGCACGGTCACTATGTTGTTAGCATAGAAGGTATTAGTATAGGGGACAAGCAACTTAGCGTCGTACAAAAAGAATTCGATTTTAATGTTGTGATCGACTCAGGGTCGACGATAACGTTACTACAGAGAAGCGCGTTCGAACAACTGAAGCAGGAAATAATGAAATTATTGGATGGTTTGTTACGGCGTGCAATAGTTAGTAACGCTGGGGAGCGTTTATGTTATTGGGGGAATTTGGTGAGGGATTTAAAAGGATTTCCGATTGTGACGTTGCATCTTGGTGAGGGGGCTGATCTTTATTTGGGTGTTGAAGGAATGTTTAAAAGAGTGAACGATGATATATTTTGCATGGCCGTGGATATTTCTGGTTCGGATATTAATATTATAGGAGTATATGCTCAGCAGTACTATAATGTTGGTTTCGATTTGAATGCGATGAGGGTTAGTTTCCTGAGTATTGAATGTGAACTTCTTGAAGACTAAGTTATGTTGTTTTTCGCTTCTTTTTTGGTATTCCGTCAGGGCATTATTTTTTTTTTTTTTTTTTTTTGATAATCTTAACCCGCAGCCACTACTTTCTTTGAGTGCGACTGGATAAACCCTCGGGTTGGGCGTACTAGCCTCGCAAACTACGCCAACCAGGTAAACCACACTAGGCAAGCCTGTGTGACAGCTCAACCAAAAGAAAGTGTTGGTAGGGGAATCGAACTCGTGACCTTCGACCCGCTCCACCTACTCCACCAACTTGGCCACCCTGTCAGGGCATTATTGACGATACTCAAATTGCGTTAGTTTTATTGCAGACTGTCAAACCAAAGGCAAAGGGGTACTTTTTACAATTTTTCAAATTTAGTTTTTTTTTTAACAATAACCCCAAACCTCAAGGATACTTTGGTAATTTACCCATTTCTTTTATGTACTTAGTCTCCAAAATGCAAGTTCCCATGCAATGTAATGTTTAGAGCTGTCAAATGGGCCAACAGGTGTTAGGCCGCCGGGTCAAATAGCAAAATTGGGACGAGCCGGACCAAAATTCCATCGGGGTGCTATTTTTGATGTTCAAGCCCTACCCATGTTTTGACAATATACATAAAACATAACAGGTAGACCAGATTTTTGGGTCAAATAGGCATGTCCCTTTATGGCCTAAGAAAATATAGCCCAGCTACAACATCTGGTCGGGATGGTTTTGACAGCTCTTGTAATTTTCAATCCATTTCCCACTGTGAGTTCCTTGCATTAAATTGGAGCTAATATAGAGAACACTAGTATTCAGGTCTGGTAGTTGAGCCCTAATCATTATTGTGATCAACTAATCAAGGCCATTCAGCACCATGGACTGCAGGTCTTTTGACCCTTAACCAAAGCACAAGGCACTAGCAGTCTTTGAAAGTTTGTTGTTTTCTTTTCCTTTTTCTTTTATAATTTTTTTTTCTGTCATTATGCATGAAGACCTCTCTTGTTTCTATCGCATGCTTTGAATGAGTCTTTTCGCCTCAAAGTCAAGGTTTTGAAATTGTTATTTTGGTTCACAATACAATGTTTATGACACTGCCATAATCAAGGGTTTAGGGTGCGATTGGATATACTTTCATTTTGAAAATTTTCTTTTTCGCTAGATAATAGTGAAAAAAAATTCAGATAAAAAATTTTGAAAAATTTTGAGAGTTTGAATGAATATGTAATGATGAAAGTTTATTTGATTTAAAAATAGTAAAATAATGATTGGATGTGATTGATAGTTAGAAATGTGTGAGTGAGTAGATAGTGAAATTTGTGGGAGAATGTGTAATAATGATTAGTTTTTTGTGAAAAAAATGTGTAGATGTGATTGGTGTAAGAAAAAATAAGAAAAAGTGAAATTGAGAGAATATTATATTTTCTGAAAATTTTCATAAACAATCGCATTTTTGGTCAAAAAAAATTCTCCATCGGAACGAAAATGAAATCTCGCTCATATCCAATCGCAGCCTTAGCCACCTAATCCCGATTTGGAATCAAGTTTTGACAATGAAAGTTGAAACATGTTGGGGATTTATCACGTGCGATATTATATTCCGAGAAAATTACCAGAAAACTTACTTGGATTTCAGAAAAATGAAATGCAAAAAGTACGGAAAATATAGACCGAGGCTAGAGTTCGACTCTATATCTTTAAGACGAATTGCCCTGCTACGGTGCCCACGGTTGAATAGCAAACGTCTCCCAAGATACAATGGTCTCATCTTGTTGTAGTAGCACTTCAAACAACAAGAGACGGCGAACTTCGAATATTTTGTACTCTCTCTTTTTTATTGAAAACATTTTGACAGAAAATATGATTATGAATGTATGCAAAATTGCTTATGCTCATACATTTCCTGCAGAAAAAGGGAATATTTATAGATTGTCAAAGGTCACTATTGAAACAACACAACTGTTCAAACAGACACGTCCATTGGTTTCAAACGAAATAACACAACTATTCGAATAAACCTTTTCAATCCGAATAGCTTCGAATGAACAGTCCCACCTTTTGGCAATAATTTCTCATTCACCCGGAAATATTTATTATATTTCCAATAATCCCCACATGAATGAGAAATTACGTGAATCAATGCAAATGCACATGTAAATGCGTATACTAAAAGAGTACAATCGAAAGTTATTGAATCGGAGAGAGGTTGCTTCGGCTTTGAACCTTCCTTAGTGGAATACTATCGGATTTACTTGGCTAATCGCTGAACATGATATCTTGAACTGCTTCAATCGTTGGTGTAAACCAAGATAACAACACCCACACAATAACCTCTCTAACATCTCCAGTTCTCATGGTTGTGTTCATTTTGGCCCTGAACAACCTTGGGTTTCATAAGTGTTTTAGAGAATTCAAGCCTAAAAAATTCTCATAAAAGCGGCCCTACTTCACACTTACATAGGTGACATCTTATTAAGAGTATTCTGCCATACCCCACTTGGTTTAACCAAGCTATAGGAATCATTAAAAGTTGAACTTAACCTTACATACTTCTGCAGAAAGCACTTTTGATCATAGGAATGAGTAGGAATGTATCCTAAGTGCTTAACTGAATCTTCATAACTTAGTTGTCCCATTGAACCAAGTTCTTGGGATCTCCAGTCATCATGGTTGGGTTACCATTACAAAGATTCATGCGTAATAGATTTCAATACCATTCCCTTCGATAATTGGTATACTTGACCTCTTGGTAAACCTTTGGTAAACGGGTTCGCGAGATTCTCCTTAGATTTTACAATTGATCTTCATTTCAGTCAAATTTGCGCGCAAGATTGAGATCAATATCTTTACATATTTGAGCATATAATCGTTGAGCATGTGTAACCACTTCAAATCGACATAAGTGCCACCGGTGGACTTTCAAGCCCTTCAATGTCAATGTGGCTTTATAACACCTTAAGCTCATATAGACTATTGTCAATATGTCATCTCTTTTTAAGAATAGATTCATTTGACTTTATCGTTTGTCAAACTTGTCATTATCTATACAATGATTTAATAGTTGTACATTTTCCTTCAAGTTCGGTACAACAATCCATTTTGGGCTTACCTTAATAAGGTTAGCCTTTAAGGCCTTTTTCTACGCCTTTCCTTCGTACCTCAATATGTGCAGTGTTGCACCATTAAGTACACTAAAAGATGCACCTCTTTAAGAGCAGGTGACCCTTTTTAGCTATCAATCATCCCTGTCAATGTCAATTGACTCATATCCTTTTTTTTCTAAGGATACATCTCAAAGAAATACAAGGATACCTTTCAAAGAAACTTGTATTTCTTTGACTCCAAAGTTATTGGGGTCAATCTTTGTCAAGACTGAGGTAAATTTATATTTACCAAACACCCCCACATTTGAGGCAAAACTCACCACCCTAACATTATGCAACAAGGTCAACTTTGAGAATTATCAATCTAACAATTGTTATTTCTCACAAGGTCAACCGTGATTGGATCGCTAATTGACAAACAATCCAATTGCCTAGGCAAAATTCCAAAGAATTTTCTGGAAGGGCTCAAGGACTCAGTTGCATCCATTCACCAAATTTTGGGTAGAGTTAACTTGACATGTGCTCCCTCGTAAGGGGACGCTAAATCATATGCCTCACACAGGGACATTTATATTTGCTCATGCATTCTTTACATGTTTATGACACTCAAAATGTCAGAGAACTAAAGTTATCATGACACTCAAGGTATCATAACACCCAAGTTGTCATGACAACGAACTATCACAACACTCAAGTTGACACTTTGTGCCCTGCCTATAGCTGATTGGCTATCGCAGTATCCAACATGGAATCCCACATTTATATTGGGAATCCAATTTAATATTTGGTAATAGTTTCATATTCACCAATTTCGTTACGACATTCATGTTAATGTGTCAAGTCTATAAAAGTAATAAAATACTTTTTACCGGATCTTGTTTGCACAAAATCTAAATCACAGATATCAATGTGAATTAATTCTAAAAGAGGTAACCTTTCTCCACATTAGAATTATTTCCTTTTCTCTTTTGAACTGGATACAACTACGTAGGCTTTTACAAGCCCAAACCCAACACCGTGAGGTAAAATAATATTTTATATTGCCATCTTTTAATTATCCTTGCTAAGTGTTTCCAATTTTTCTCCAAGAAACATGAGCCGGTTTAATGAAAAAAAAAAAAACAAGTGGTGGAATCACATTTGATATTACACATGTAGGGAAACTATTATAATTCATCCATTCTTGAAAAGAGATGATAAACAATCATTCACTTTTCTTTGGTTCAATCACTTCTTATCAGAGAGACAAATATTAGATAAAGAAATTAATAAACAATATTCAAAAGTTCTGAACCAAATTAATAACAACAATATTATGATCCTGAAGAATCAGTATATAATAATGAGAAACATAACAAAATTATTATTAAATAACACTCCGTGTCATTAATTAGCCATTCAGCCAACTTGCATTTTTTTTTTTAACAAAATACACAACAAATCATGATATAACACATAGAAGTCCCAAACAAAATATGAACTAAAAATGCCACACAAATAATTTTCCGTTCCAGAAAATTCTCAAGTCAAGGCTGAATAACAATTAAACCCCATAATTTCTGAAAATTACTGAATATCCCTGAATTTCGAGATTTTGGTCAAAAATACCATCTTCTCCAAAAACCATATTCCCGTCTATATATCCTTCATTGAACCAACAACCAATCACGATCCAAAGCCCGCCCGTCACACCACAACCTGTGCAACGACAATCACCGACCAACCACCAAAACAGAAAACATATAGTTTTCCCTCCTCGTGGTCGAGTGACGCGACTGAAGTCCGCCGCCCCCACTACAATCTCAGTCGCAGTGTGAAAAGAGTCATAGCCTCCTCATCACTCCTCCATGACTGGCGCGGAGCCGAGTAGTTTCAGACGGCTACTTGGCCACCACACATGATGGGCCATCCATTCGTCGCCTGCTCACGCGGGTTCGACAATCATTGATTCGCTGGTTAGAGATGGGACCGGATTGAGGGTTTCAAATTCAATTTCTGATTTTGTCCCTTTTTTTCCCTTTTAATCAGATTCACTTTCAATTTAAAGTTTCTGAAAGATACTTAACGCACAGTCTTTCAATATAATCTGCTCTAATTATCATGAATAGGGTAAACAAATATGCACCACTGCGTCTACTCGTGTTAGACAAAAGTTGATGACTGATCAATTTCAATTTCCAGAAATAATTTTCAGTATGCACAATTAGGGATATGTTTTCGCAACCACATACAATATGCTGATTTCAAAAATCATTAACTTGATTTTAATAACAGAAACAAAGGTTTGAATCAAACAGGAAACTAATACTTTACGAACAGTAAAACCACAGAGAATATAAAACTCTCGGAGTCACAGTAAAACAAAAATATGATACTGTGCGTATATGAAAACTGTTGAATAGAGAGTTCACCGAATATAATATGCACGAAAGCAGAAGTAATTCGTCTTAAATTGTTGGGGATTTATCACATGCGATATTATATTCCAAGAAAATTACCAGAAAACTTACTTGGATTTCAGAAAAATGAAATGCAAAAATACGAAATATAGACCGAGGCTAGAGTTCGACTCTATGTCTTTAAGGCAATTGCCCGCTTCACGGTGCCCCCACGGTTGAATAGCAAACGCCTCCCAAGATCAACGGTCTCATCTTGTTGTAGTATCACTTCAAACAACAAGAGACAAAGAACTTCGAATGTTTTGTACTCTCTCTTTTTTATCGTAAAGAATTTGACAGAAAATATGATTATGAATGTATGCAAAATTGCTTATGCTCATGAATTTTTTGCAGAAAAAAGGGAATATTTATAGATTGCCAAAGGTCACTATTGAAACAACACAATCAAGTTAAAAACAGACACGTCCATTGGTTTCAAATGAAATAACACAACTATTCGAATAAACTTTTTCAATCCGAATAGCTTCGAATGAACAGTCCCACCTTTTGGCAACAATTTCTCATTCACCCTAAAATATCAATTATATTTCCAAGAAAACATGCATCATTAGTCATTACCGATATCAACTTTGCCGTGTGCACTATGGCTTCCATATCATCTAGTTTGGAATGGGTACCAAATATGATGAATATAAAATCAGTCAAACTTACAGTACATGTTTGCCACATGATAGATAGAGAAAAGATTTCAAAATTATAGAAACCCCCTCGAGGTTTGCTTACATCTTATATTTTTACGCGAACTATTAGTTGAAGAGCTGAACTGACGGAATTTGCTGACTTCATTCAATACTTTACAATTACATCTCACAATTTTTAGCCTCGCCTTTTAGTCTTACATTTTACTATTACTTCACTTGACTTTTGGAAATATTATAAATACCTAGACGAAAAGTTGGGACTATTTGTAACATTTAGAAAGTTGAGAGATGTAATCGTATGATATTTGATAACATTAGCAAATTGTCATGTCAACTAACGGATGGGGTAAAATGTTAGTTGAGGGGGTATTTGAAATTTTAAATGATTGTTGGAATTTTTGTAACTAGGATAAACCATGTAGATTTTGGAATTATCCGTAATTAAAATTGATATTGCGTTTTAGGGCGGATCAATTCAAATTAGGGTTTCAAGAATAAGTCCAAGTCTTTTTCTCCCCAAGCGGGAAGTCTTCTTCTCCTTGAGCTGGAAATCTTCTACTAGAAACTTGCCTGCACACAGCCCCAGGGAGGCCCTTCGATGCTCAAGTCAGCAGGTGAATAAAAGAGAATATAAGAAAGCAACTCAATACTGAATAATAATTAAGTGAGATTATGAGAGATTAACTTACAAATGAAGATGAGGAACCTTTATATACTTGGGTGATGGGCCTTGTAGGAGAAAGTGGTTTGTGGGCTAGTCCCAGACCATTTGGACCGGTTTATTCCATATGTAGCCCATTGACTATTGGACAATTAATAATATTATTCCAATATAAAAACTGAATTATATATTTAATAGGGTTATTAATTTTTTAGTACATGACCTATAGACACTTTGCTGGTTTGGTACCTGACATTTCCAAGTTACCAATTTAATACCCATACCTCACATTTTTATATAAATTGGTACCTATTCACTTTTAATGAAGAAAATACCCCCAAGAAACATAAGTATACTAAAAAATTATTAAATATCAATTAAAATATTGATTAATTTAATTAATAAAAAATAAAAATAAGTTTCTAAAAATATTAATGAATTTTCGGAAAACATTAAAATTAATTACATTAAATTACTAAATTAATAAACATAATTAAAATTTAATTAATCAAAAAGAAAAAAATTCAGATAGTAAGTAAGAAAAATATAGCAATTGTTTTATTAATATATTAAATTTTAATTAGTATTTTAATCAAATTTAAAAAAATTAATTAACTTATATTAAATTTTACAATTAAGAATTTAATAATTTAATTTAAATTACAACAAATTATTGCTTAATTAAATTTATTTTATAAATTTAATGATTCTAATTAAAACTTAACTATTAAAACTTAACTTTTTAACAAAAATTAAAAAAATCTTGTGGGCATTTTTGTTCTTACAAGTGAATAGGTATCAATTTATAGAAAAATATGAAGTTGAGTACTAAATTGGTAACTCGGAAATGTCAGGTACCAAACCAGCAAAGAACTTGTATGTTAGGTACTAAAAAATCAATAAGCTTATTAAATATTAAAGGTCATTTTTGCCCCCAGAAAAAAATTGAGTGTCTTATCATGAAATTGTTGAAAGGAGTTTGAACCAAAACTTGGACAAGGGACTCTTTTGTATAACTCTCCAACCTTCAATTTCCACACTCCTACTCCATGGAAATAGATAGTGATGGACATGATATTACCCCAATAATATTTATTGGCTAATTGAGTAAAGTTAACCCCCAAAAAAAAAAAAAAAAAACCAAGCCATCAAAGACTTTTTCCTGTATGGCAGGCCAGTTTTCTCCCAAATTTCCAGGTACCATTTGTTTGATCATGTTAATAAATAGTACAATATGCTCAACACATTTCTTCTCAACATTATTTGCATCAAAACAGAGTGGAAATAGAAATGGCAGCAGTTTCCCTTGCAAAAGACTATCATCCACATCAAAATCATCAAACCTGAAGAACAACATTCGAATTGTACATTTGAATCGTTATTCGAACAATTGGATTATCTAATCACAGTTGCTGAAGTTACTCGCAATCAACCAAAGAACTTTTTGTTCACACATTCTCAGTTGCTCTCCAGCACCTCCAATCCTCTTAAATCAGACACACTTTTGGAACCAGGCAAAGTATGTTTCCTGTTGCCTTATTCCCTGTTTGGCTCCAATGTTTCGCCAATGGACTTAGCCCCCATAATCAGGAAGTTGCCTCAACGGCACAAAATAAAAGGACCAAATTCAAGTCAATAAAGAAAAATATGTCGTCAAGTATGGGCCGTTACAGCCCGGTTTGGAGCTCGCCTGGTAATAGTCCAATGGAAATGATGAGATGTTTCTCGGGATGCAGAAATCTTCCAAGTCAAGGTCGTGGAAGCCGATTTTGGATATCATCAAAGAGAAATCATTCAATCGGAGAAGTGAATCTGAGTTATAGAAACAATAATTGTGAAAATTGGTGGTCTGCCTTTTCCATTGACTGACAACATATTTGTAGAGTACAATTACACTAAGTTTGGTAACTAAATATTTTAATCTAGGAAGCTAAACCTATTCTAGGTAGAATACAAAATTAGAGACTAATTACAATCAACTACAATTACATATAAGATTGCAAATTTGATTCTCTAATATGCCCCCGCAAGTTGGAGCTCCAGGAGGAGAGTCCAATCTTGAGTAATAACTGTTTAAAACGGATATGAGGTAGAGGTTTGGTGAGAGCATCGACTAATTGATCTGTGGAAGCCACATGTGTAACACGAAGATCACCATTCTGAACTTGTTCGCGAATAAAGTGATAATCGAGAGCAACATGTTTCATACGTGAGTGAAACACATTAGAGCAAAGGTTTGTTACACCCACATTGTCACGGTATATAACCGATTTTTGTGATAGGGAAAACCGAGTTCACCAAGGAGATAGGTTAACCATTGCAGTTCGGCAGCTGTTGCAGCAACATAATGATATTCAGCCTCAGTAGAAGAACAAGCAACCGTGTGTTGTTTTTTTGAAATCTATGAGACTGGGTTGCGACCAAGATAGACGATCTATGCGCTGGTAGAAGTGAAATCATCTTTGTTTCCGGCCCAATCAGCTTCCGAATAAGCATGTAAAGTGAGAGGTGAACGTTTATGTAATATGATGCCAAGATCAATGGTACCACACAAATAGCGTAATGTGATCACTGGTGGGTCGGTGCATGAATTCAGAGAGTTTGTTAATCGCATACGTGATATCGGGATGGGTCAAAGAGAGATATTGGAGACTGCTCACAATGGTACGAAATTTTGATGGATCAAAAAGGATAGTGCCCGAGTGTAGAGTGAGCGTGAGTGGGGTTGACAATGGAGTGGCAACGGGACGAGCATCTGTCATCCCTGTACGGGCTAGAAGATCAGCAATATACCGTCGTTGAGAAAGGAGCAATCCTAATGGATGAGAGAGTACTTCCACACCTAGAAAGTATGTCAAGGGACCTAAGTCCTTAAGAGAAAATCTCGTGGCAAGTAATGTGATGAAGCACTGAACTGCATAACTGTTATTACCAGTGATAATAATATCATCAACGTAGACCAGAAGATAAATAGTGATGCCTTTATTGTTGAAGATAAATAAATATGTGTCGGTAGTGGAATTGAGAAAACCGAATGACATAAGAAATTGTCTTAGTTCATTGTACCAGGCACGAGGTGCCTGCTTGAGTCCGTATATGGCTTTCCGTAATTTGCAGACATGAGTAGGATAATCTGAATCTATAAAGCCTTGCGGTTGTGTCATAAATACATATATGTGAGGGTACCTTGTAAAAATACATTGTTAACATCAAGTTGTCGGAGAGACCATCCATGACTTAACGCAATAGAGAGAACCAACCGAACAGTAGTGGGTTTGACCACTGGACTAAAAGAGTCAGGATAGTCAATGCAAGAACATTGATGAAAACCTTTGGCAATGAGTCGAGCATTATATATGTCAATAGAACCACCCGCTAAGCACTTAATGCGAAAAATCCACTTACAACCCACAATGTTTTGAGTAGAATCTGATGGAACTAATTGCGAAGTGCCATTTTGAACAAGGGCATCTAATTCCTCGGACACGGCCTACTGCCATTTGGGATTTTTAATGGCCTGAGAGACAGATGTTGGTTCAATTTCATGGGCTAGTTGGGCTGACATTGTGAGTTTGTGAATTGGTTTGTGTATGTTGTTGCGAGAGCGAGTTATGATGGGAGAAGGGTGTGTGGTGTCGACTGGAATAGGTAATTCGGTTGTGGCCATAGGTCTGGGTGAGCTCGTTTGTGGTATCGGAAGGGCGGCAGAGTCGGAAGCTGCAGGCAGAGGCTCCACTTGTGACAAAATGGAGGTCGAACTGAGGAGAGTGACCGAAAGCCAAGTAGATGTGGTAGTGTCATCGGAACGAGGAAGGGAAAGTTGCTGACTAGAAAGAGGAAAAATAAACTCAACAAAACGAACATGACGAGAGATGTAGATTTTGGTGGTGACTGTATCATAACATATGTAGGCACTTTGAGTGAGTGAATAACCTAAGAACACACAAGGAGAAGAACGGGGAACAAATTTGTGAGAGAAGTATGAGTGAAGCCATGGATAACACAAACACCCAAAGGCACGTAATTTAGAGTAATTGGAAGGTGACCCAAACAACATGTGATAGGGAGATGACATTTGGAGTGTGGGGGGTGGGTAAGTGGTTAATGAGATATGTGGCAGTGAGAAAGGCATCTGACCAAAAGTGGAGAGGAAGGGATGCACGAGAGAGAAGGGAAAGGCCCATCTCAATGATATGACGGTGATGACGTTCAGAAAAACCATTATGTTCTGGAGTGTGTGGGGGTGATTTTAGATGTGAAATCCCATGAGTGGATAAATAAGATGAAAGACCAGTGTATTCGCCTCCATTGTCAGAGTAAAGTGTGATGATTTTCTTTTGAAAGAAATTTTTGACCAAGTTTTTGAAACGAGGAAAGTTTGTACGAACATCAGATTTGTGTTTTAGGGGGTATAACCATATATAATGGGTGAAGTGATCAACAAAAATGACATAATATTTGAAGTTGTCAACAGAGTGAAGCGGAGAGGTCCATACATCGAGAAAATAACTTGTAAAGGTGCGGTAGAGACAAGAGTAGATTGAGTGAAAGGTAATTTATGACTTTTATTACAATGACAATCTTTACAAAGAAAAGGGGACAAAGTAGATGATAAATCTAACTTGAACTTAGAAACCGGATGCCAAAGTATTTGCTCAAAGGGGATGTCCTAAACGACGATGCCACTCGGAAGGAGACGCTGATCTTTGGAAAAATCAATAATAGGGGAGGAAGACTTAACCTTTATCACGCCCAAACGTGACGCGACAACGATCAATCACTTAAACAAAATAAATCAACAAATAAACCAAAGATACAAAATTCCAAGGAAAATAGAGTCTAATGCAATGAATTTAAAATAACCACGAGTACAAATTACATCTTAAGGTCTGGAAGTATCCGAATACAACCCAAAAGATTATCTTAATTAACTTACAGTCCAAACAGAAATAAAATGAAGGAGTCTAACAACAATAAAAGTAAAAGGAAATGTTGCTCCACAACACTGATAGGGATTCAATCTGTAGGTTCGGTGCCTTCAAACAGACTCTTCATCTAAAGGTTAGAAAACGAGGAGGGAATGAGACAAAAATCTCAGTGGATGGGGTGATCGTGTGCAAGTGTGGCGATATAAATAGTTAATGCGAGAAATTTAGTTGTATGAAAACGTGTGAGAGATGATGCATGATTTCACACACAGTCCACAAGCGTCGTGATAAACATATTAAGTAATATACTTATACAATTTGAGAAAACAGTTCATGGTCAAGCGTGCACTATGGTCCAAGTAAACATGAGGATTGCGTGCGGATTTGTAACGCCAATCCTATGCAAGACAAGTAGCGGTTGCGTACGGTTTGTAGCGCCAACCTATGCAATACAAGTAGCGGTTGCGTGCGGTTTGTAGCGCCAACCAAACGGGTCCGATTAACTCCGGAATCGTGTGGATCGATAAATGATTCCTTCGTTCTTCCTTGTAACTCCCGAGCAAGATGGTCCAAGACCATGTCACCTTATCGCTCCATAGGCAAAGACAAAATCCACAGTGGAGCTAGCAAGGCTCGGATTTGTCATAATCATGATTATACCTCAAGTACTACGACCCGCTTCCTCGGACAAACTCCGTCCCTCGGTTGCGGGATTAGGGCGATGGGGCCGGAAGAGTGGAATAGCGGCCGAGCTGCCTTGTTCCATCCCCGACGTATCCATTCCGATTGTGAGCTCGACACACCAAGTTGACTCAGCGAGAAATTAAGTACACGTTCGGGTAGTCAACCAGCAATCAGTATATTGATTCGGGAAGCGATTCATAAAAAGTTTTCAAAATTTGCGTAAAGTAATTATGGCGTTGGTGGAGTTATTTGGATGAAGATGATTATCGGGAGGATAAGCAATCTTCGATATCTTGAAAGATTAGGTGGAACATAAGTCCGTTATAGATTCAAATCGCAACACGAGGAAGTCGCCCGCGATTGGGTTTTAATCGGTCAAGACGATCCGATAAGTCAAGTAGTTTTTGAGAAAATAAAATATTTTAATTAATAACTAAAGTCAGAGGGTCCAGGGCTGTTTTAGTAAATGAAAAATAATTTAAGTTAGGTCCTTGATAAAAAGAAAAATTTACAATTAGCCCCGTTTTGTAAAAACCAATACTTTTGGGGTTAAAAATTGAATAAATAAATATCCCGACCTTGAAAAATTATGAGGTCAGTTCCTAAAATCTCTAAATTGTTCAGAGATTCAGGTTTTTAAAGTTTTGAGGTCGAGTTTTTATAAAATTCTCACATTGGCCCCAAATTTGTTAAAATTGTCATTTCGGGCCTTAAGTTTAAAATAATCGGAACTCACAAACCGGGAGGGCTTTTAATGTGATTCCAGTTGGAAAATGTCACTAAGGTTAGTGGGATATTGGAACAAAAACAGTTTTAAAACGCCATAAGTATAGGTCCCTTAACTTTTGAAAATCTCATTTTTGTCCCATTTTGAAATAATTGCCTTTAAGGCTTTTAGGGTCCAATTGTTATGAAATTTGAACCTTGGGTCCAAAATATAATTATGTTATAGTTAAATTAGTATTTCCAGGTGCATGGGCTGCATAAGTCCTGGAAATTTCATTTGGGTCCTCAAGTTTAATCTTTTACACTTTAGTCCTTCAACTTTTATAAAATTACTTTCCAAACTCTAAACACTTGGATTTTTGGAATACACTTAAAATATGTTATTTCCAGTCCCTTAAGAGTTAAAATTTCAAATTTCAAAATTAGGGTCTGGTACAGTTTCGAAATTTGCAAAATAGCCCTTAAACTTCTCAAATTTTACAATCTAGTCCTTGGGCTTTCAAGGGTTGATTTTATTTATCTAAAAACTCTTAAAACTTTATTAAAATATCAAAACATAATTTTTGAACCTGAGTTCAGTCCCAAAAATCGAAAATTACAGAGGGGTCCCTTAAATTTTATTTTTCTTGCAATTAAGTCCACCAACTTTCCATTTTTGCATTTTAAGTCCAAAAGTTGAAATTTAATCAATTATGCTCGACTTGTCCAGGTTATAAATCATTCAAAACATAGATTTCAAGAGTCATACACATACATATCCTTCTCATACAAAATTTCATCAAGTATAACAATAAAATGTGCATGTATGCCCTATTTTTCGATAAATCACATTTTTGAGCAACACTTGAGAATTTTTCCAACTTGATACAAGAAAATAGCATGCAATACATAATATATATCTCAAGTGCTCAATAACAAAATACTACATGCATATTTTCAATTTAAAACACCTAGAAGTTGAAAGAATTTTTCCACCCACCTCAAGTCTTCAAGTAGTATTGCTAGGAGTCTCCAAAGTGAACTATCTTCTTCAAACTTCCAACTTCATGACCTAAGCACTTCAAGGCAGCCCATAGGTCCCAAAATTTTCAGTTCTTGAGTCTATAATTAAGTCCTCAAATTAGGAAGAAAATGGGTGCTAGAACCAACAATCTTACCTTTTAAAGCATAAAAGTTGGAGAGTTCTTCTTGTTATAACAACCACCAAAACAATTCTTCCTCCACCACTTGAAGCTCACGGCACTTTGAGGAAAACAAATAAAGGTTGTTTTGTGTTATAAATTTGAGGATGAGAGTTTTGTCAAGAAGATAAAAATTAGAAGAAAAAAATTCATTAGCTTTTATTCTTGAATTTGTGTTCAAGAATAGAGAGTTTTGTTTCTTGTTTTTGAGAGGAGCTTGTCCAAGTTAAGAGAATGAATAAGGGGTGGGATTAAGTGAAGAATGAAATGAACAAAAAAATTCACTTATCTCCTCTCATGTGTTCGGTCAACACACAACACACAAGCACATACCTTTTTTTTTTTTTTTTTTTTTTTTTTAATTTTTAGACTATAATATGTAGGAATGTTAAAAAAGAATGATTCCCCTAAAAAAAAAAAAGATATGGCCGAAAGTACTTCAAGTAGGAGGATAATTTTATTCTTTTTTTTTTTATATCTTGTAATGGGAGACAATGGTTGGTCAAGATGATGTGTAAAAAAAAAAAGAAATAGGAGAACATGTGATGTTTGGTGAAAGATGAATAAAAGATGGAGAAAGTGAGGGTAGTTGGACAATTATGTTGAATAGAATAAATAAGGTGGAAAAAATGAAGTGTAAAATATTGGGATAAAATTTTTAGCAAATTGACTTGCATTTTGTCACTTGGCCGTCCACTTCAAGTATTTGTTCTCACATATTTTTTTTTTTTTTTTTTGTCAAAGATTGGTGATATATTGTGTAGGTTATCAAGTTCCAAAATTCACATCTCAATCCCACAATCACTTATCAATTCCATAATCACTTATATAATGAGTCATCTAAATTATAAGGTGTCCAATAATTCCCAAGTATTGTATCATCACTTAAAATCTAAGGTACCAAATAAAATTTAAAATCAATAATACTAGTAAAAAAATATCAATCAAGTATTTAATTAAATTATACAATTATTTTGAAATATATAAATTTTAATTTCGAAATTTTAAAATAAAATAAATATATTATGCTAAAAAAATTATTAGCTAGTCACTCAAGAACAAGTTGAACCGGTTAAAAGCCCGCGTTAAAAGTCGAAAGAAATCTATAATGGTTAAAGAAGTGAAATAAGTATCATTAACAAACACCATAAAATAAAAATGATTCCAAGTATAAAATAGTTAAATCAAGTAATAAGTAAGTTGACAAAATCAAGTATGAGACACTTGTTATTTCAATATAAAAGTTGGATTTTTATATAAGGTAAACCCCAAGTATTATTATTTCGAAAATATAATGTTTATTAAATGATTTTTCAAGACAAATGTATTGTATTTTTAAAAGACTAATTTAATAGTATATAGTTTTCAAAGATCGTTAAGATGAAATAGATAACCGATGCTAAATCTATTAAAATAATTTGAATCACAAAATAAATAGTAGATATAAGAATAAATTATCGGATTATTTAAAAATTGTATCGAATAAGAAAGTAATACCCGCAATCGTGTCATCTACAGTTGAAAAATGCGGGGCTTCACATTCTCCCCTCCTTAAAGGAATTTGGTCCCCAAATTCTCTTCTTAGATAATTCCTTTCAAATTCTAGATAAGATTCATACTTATTGTATCTATTCATGAAGTATCTATCCCATCCTCAATATCAAAACTTAGGGGCCTGGAGGCGCTTATATTCGATCCAAGTTCCCATCACAATTTCCAATAATCATTCTACAAAAATATCTCTAACAACCTTAGTGGTTCTCAAAATTTCTTGTCATTACCTTGTAATAGACATTATTCATAGTACCCTATTCATGTGATCCGTAACATATGCACCAATATACGATTATCACTTAACCAATCATTTCTACTCCACATTTCATTCTAATGTATTATTCCCATAATTATTATCTCAAAACATACTTCTCATAATCCAATCCCGAATATATCATTGCTTATCACATCTAGTCATTATTTCATTTACTTAAGGAAGTGATACTCATTATAATAAGTCGATTTAACTAAATAGTCGACACCTATTCATATCGTCGTATATTTTCTCGAACAATTGGTAGTAGATTTCATCGCTAAAAGTGCAAGATCAACCCAAAATTTCCACCCATCAACATATAATAGTCGAGACCTCAACAATCTTTAATAAGTCATTTCACCACGTATAATCATAGGAGTTGCTCATACTAAAATCCTAATAGCAATTTAAATTTCCCATATCCATAAGGACTTTCATTATTCTAGATAAAGTCACTCTTCTTAAATACCTCATATAAAGTACAAGTGTCCATTCCATCATTAGTTAATCAATACTTAAATAATCGACAACTAAGTCACAGTCAACCAACTTAATTAATCAACCAATTTAAATATCAGATAAGTGTCTAAATCACAATAATAGTCACAATAATACTAGATAATCATCATCCAAAAATAGTTCGTAACTTAGACATTATAACTTACGAAATACTTAGTTGCGGCATCCAATCGAGGTCTTATAATATTCACATCCTTAATGTATCTTATCCGTGATACCCAAACTGCTAGTTAGATTCCCGCACTTAAGCCTGTACATGGATTTGGGATGAAAAAAAAGCAAAGGCATCATCGGTAAATCATAGTCATTCCCATACTATTATTCTCAAAAGTAATATCATTAGGTATCTAGATTCTACAATATATCATATAACCAAATCATATACTGTCAAGTGATGAACTTATATCCTTCAATTCTCATCATATCATGGCATTATAACCTTCAATTCAAGAAATTTCTAAACACCTAACGCCCAAACCGAGGGATATATGGGTATGTTAGCACTATGACAACCCAAAAGAGTTCAAAAGGTCGTCCAAGATTTAACTTAGGCCATCTAGTAGGGGTACCTAATCCAAGGTCAGAGGAACCTATCCTGGGTTAGCTCGGTGTAAGTTTCCATCTTACTAGCCGAGCTCTGATACCATAACTGTCACGCCCCAAACGTGACGCGACAACGATCAATCACTTAAACAGAAATAAATCAACAGTCGAAACCAAAGATACAAAATTCCAAGGAAAATAGAGTCTAATGCAGCGGAATTTAAAATAACCACGAGTACAAATTACATCTTAAGGTCTGGCAGTATCCGAATACAACCCAAAAGATTATCTTAATTAACTTACGGTCAAACAAATAAAATGAAGGAGTCTAACAACAATAAAAGTAAAAGGAAATGTTGCTCCACAACACCGATAGGGATTCAATCAGAGGTTCGGTGCCTTCAGCGATCTTCATCTAAAGGTTAGAAAACGGGGAGGAATGAGACAAAAATCTCGGTGGATGGGGTGATCGTGTGCAAGTGTGGCGATATAAATAGTTAATGCGAGAAATTTAGTTGTATGAAAACGTGTGAGAGATGATGCATGATTTCACACACACACCACAAGCGTCGTGATAAACATATTAAGTAATATACTTATACAATTTGAGAAAACAGATTCATGGTCAAGGGCACTATGGTCCAAGTAAACATGAGGATTGCGTGCGGATTTGTAACGCCAATCCTATGCAAGACAAGTGCGGTTTTCGTGTCGGATTTGTAGCGCCAACCTATGCAATACAAGTAGCGGTTGCGTGCGGTTTGTAGCGCCAACCAAACGCGGGTCCGATTAACTCCGAATCGTGTGGATCGGGACAATGATTCCTTCGTTCTTCCTTGTAACTCCCCGAGCAAGATGGTCCAAGACCATGTCACCTTATCGCTCCATAGGCAAAGACAAAATCCACAGTGGCTAGCAAGGCTCGGATTTGTCATAATCATGATTATACCTCAAGTACTACGACCCGCTTCCCTCGACAAACTCCGTCCCTCGCCATGGGGGATTAGGGATGGGGCCTAAGAGTGGAATAGCAGCCGAAGCGCCTTGTTCCATCCCCCCGACGTATCCATTCCGATCCATTGTGAGCTCGACACACCAAGTTGACTCAGCAGAAATTAAGTACACGTTCGGGTAGTCAACCAGCAATGAGTATATTGATTCTAGGAAGCGATTCATAAAAAGTTTTCGAAAATTTGCGTAAAGTAATTATGGCGTTGGTGGAGTTATTTGGATGAAGATGATTATCGGGAGGATAAGCAATCTTCGATATCTTGAAAGATTAGGTGGAACATAAGTCCGTTATAGATTCAAATCGCAACACGGGGAAGTCGCCCGCGATTGGGTTTTAATCGGTCAAGACGATCCGATAAGTCAAGTAGTTTTTGAGAAAATAAAATATTTTAATTAATAACTAAAGTCAGAGGGTCCAGGGCTGTTTTAGTAAATGAAAAATAATTTAAGTTAGGTCCTTGATAAAAAGAAAAATTTACAATTAGCCCCGTTTTGTAAAAACCAATACTTTTGGGGTTAAAAATTGAATAAATAAATATCCCGACCTTGAAAAATTATGAGGTCAGTTCCTAAAATCTCTAAATTGTTCAGAGATTCAGGTTTTTAAAGTTTTGAGGTCGAGTTTTTATAAAATTCTCACATTGGCCCCAAATTTGTTAAAATTGTCATTTCGGGCCTTAAGTTTAAAATAATCGGAACTCACAAACCGGGAGGGCTTTTAATGTGATTCCAGTTGGAAAATGTCACTAAGGTTAGTGGGATATTGGAACAAAAACAGTTTTAAAACGCCATAAGTATAGGTCCCTTAACTTTTGAAAATCTCATTTTTGTCCCATTTTGAAATAATTGCCTTTAAGGCTTTTAGGGGTCCAATTGTTATGAAATTTGAACCTTGGGTCCAAAATATAATTATGTTATAGTTAAATTAGTATTTCCAGGTGCATGGGCTGCATAAGTCCTGGAAATTTCATTTGGGTCCTCAAGTTTAATCTTTTACACTTTAGTCCTTCAACTTTTATAAAATTACTTTCCAAACTCTAAACACTTGGATTTTTGGAATACACTTAAAATATGTTATTTCCAGTCCCTTAAGAGTTAAAATTTCAAATTTCAAAATTAGGGTCTGGTACAGTTTCGAAATTTGCAAAATAGCCCTTAAACTTCTCAAATTTTACAATCTAGTCCTTGGGCTTTCAAGGGTTGATTTTATTTATCTAAAAACTCTTAAAACTTTATTAAAATATCAAAACATAATTTTTGAACCTGAGTTCAGTCCCAAAAATCGAAAATTACAGAGGGGTCCCTTAAATTTTATTTTTCTTGCAATTAAGTCCACCAACTTTCCATTTTTGCATTTTAAGTCCAAAAGTTGAAATTTAATCAATTATGCTCGACTTGTCCAGGTTATAAATCATTCAAAACATAGATTTCAAGAGTCATACACATACATATCCTTCTCATACAAAATTTCATCAAGTATAACAATAAAATGTGCATGTATGCCCTATTTTTCGATAAATCACATTTTTGAGCAACACTTGAGAATTTTTCCAACTTGATACAAGAAAATAGCATGCAATACATAATATATATCTCAAGTGCTCAATAACAAAATACTACATGCATATTTTCAATTTAAAACACCTAGAAGTTGAAAGAATTTTTCCACCCACCTCAAGTCTTCAAGTAGTATTGCTAGGAGTCTCCAAAGTGAACTATCTTCTTCAAACTTCCAACTTCATGACCTAAGCACTTCAAGGCAGCCCATAGGTCCCAAAATTTTCAGTTCTTGAGTCTATAATTAAGTCCTCAAATTAGGAAGAAAATGGGTGCTAGAACCAACAATCTTACCTTTTAAAGCATAAAAGTTGGAGAGTTCTTCTTGTTATAACAACCACCAAAACAATTCTTCCTCCACCACTTGAAGCTCACGGCACTTTGAGGAAAACAAATAAAGGTTGTTTTGTGTTATAAATTTGAGGATGAGAGTTTTGTCAAGAAGATAAAAATTAGAAGAAAAAAATTCATTAGCTTTTATTCTTGAATTTGTGTTCAAGAATAGAGAGTTTTGTTTCTTGTTTTTGAGAGGAGCTTGTCCAAGTTAAGAGAATGAATAAGGGGTGGGATTAAGTGAAGAATGAAATGAACAAAAAAAAAATTCACTTATCTCCTCTCATGTGTTCGGTCAACACACAACACACAAGCACATACCTTTTTTTTTTTTTTTTTTTAATTTTTAGACTATAATATGTAGGAATGTTAAAAAAAAAAGAATGATTCCCCTAAAAAAAAGATATGGCCGAAAGTACTTCAAGTAGGAGGATAATTTTATTCTTTTTTTTTTTTTATATCTTGTAATGGGAGACAATGGTTGGTCAAGATGATGTGTAAAAAAGAAAAAGAAATAGGAGAACATGTGATGTTTGGTGAAAGATGAATAAAAGATGGAGAAAGTGAGGGTAGTTGGACAATTATGTTGAATAGAATAAATAAGGTGGAAAAAATGAAGTGTAAAATATTGGGATAAAATTTTTAGCAAATTGACTTGCATTTTGTCACTTGGCCGTCCACTTCAAGTATTTGTTCTCACATATTTTTTTTTTTTTTTTTTTTTTTGTCAAAGATTGGTGATATATTGTGTAGGTTATCAAGTTCCAAAATTCACATCTCAATCCCACAATCACTTATCAATTCCATAATCACTTATATAATGAGTCATCTAAATTATAAGGTGTCCAATAATTCCCAAGTATTGTATCATCACTTAAAATCTAAGGTACCAAATAAAATTTAAAATCAATAATACTAGTAAAAAAATATCAATCAAGTATTTAATTAAATTATACAATTATTTTGAAATATATAAATTTTAATTTCAAATTTTAAAATAAAATAAATATATTATGCTAAAAAAATTATTAGCTAGTCACTCAAGAACAAGTTGAACCGGTTAAAAGCCCGCGTTAAAAGTCGAAAGAAATCTATAATGGTTAAAGAAGTGAAATAAGTATCATTAACAAACACCATAAAATAAAAATGATTCCAAGTATAAAATAGTTAAATCAAGTAATAAGTAAGTTGACAAAATCAAGTATGAGACACTTGTTATTTCAATATAAAAGTTGGATTTTTATATAAGGTAAACCCCAAGTATTATTATTTCGAAAATATAATGTTTATTAAATGATTTTTCAAGACAAATGTATTGTATTTTTAAAAGACTAATTTAATAGTATATAGTTTTCAAAGATCGTTAAGATGAAATAGATAACCGATGCTAAATCTATTAAAATAATTTGAATCACAAAATAAATAGTAGATATAAGAATAAATTATCGGATTATTTAAAAATTGTATCGAATAAGAAAGTAATACCCGCAATCGTGTCATCTACATTGAAAAATCTGGGGCTTCACATAACCGCCACTGTAACGCCATCCTTAGTTCGACCTTGCATAAGTGTTGCCCCGTCTGCCTCAGATCCTTCACAAGAAAACAAGTAGGGAAACATTCAAATGATGTTTTATTGGTTTTGCAAAATTGAGAGATAGAGATCAAGTTTCTTTTCATGTTAGGAACACATAAAACATTTTGTAAGGAAAATGAATGAGATGGAGTGGGTAAAGAAGTTGAACCAAGATGAGTAATCAGTAATCCAAGACCATCACCAATCACAATGTCATTAGTGCCTTCATACGGAGCATGAAGGGACAGATTGTGTAAGTCGGCAGTAACGTGATGAGAAACACCGCTGTCTAGAAGCCAAGACGGAGTGTCGGTGGGTTGCGCGATTGCGACATTTGATCGAGGTTGCCAATTTGGGTTCCGAGACTGTGGGTTGGGAGTTGGCCTTGGGAACCAAGGCTCGAATGAGCGTTGGTTGGTCTGCGGTGTGTTGGGCGCCGGTACAAGCTGAAAAGAGGGGCACTGAGTAACCGAGTGACCCACTAAGTGACACGTTTGGCACTTACCCAAGTACGGCGGGACTAACGCTTGTTGATGCCATTGGAGGTTGCTGGTTGTGGTGTGTGGCCACGGTAGTTGAATGTCCATGGTTGTCATGGAGCAGGGGGGCGATTATTAGTCGAGAATCGGCTAGCAACTACATTTGCGGTGACCGGAAAAAAGGGGTGTTGAAGATTGCAATTGTTGAAGAGATATTTCCCGATTAATTAAGTTTTCATGGATCTCGTCAAAGGAGATTGGTGTTTATCGGGCTTGAACAATATCAATGATGGTTTTGTACTCATCATCTAGTCCATCTAGTATTTTTTCAATGAGATCTTCAGGATCTATTGGTTTTCCAAGAGCAGCTAATTGATCAGAACGACATTTAATAAATTGCATATATTCAGAGATAGATTGAGAGCCCTTAACCGCCTTCTTAATTTGATACTTGATTTACTTGATGTGCCCATGAGGGATGAGCATAAGTGTTGGCTAGAGTGAGCCACGCATCACACGAGGTGGCAGATTGTTGAATGAGAGGGATGAGAGAAACAGAGATAGAACCAACTAGAGCACCAAAGAGTAATTTATCTTGATGAACCCACATGAGATAATCTGGGTTGGGTGATTCAGTGTTGGCATCTCGAACAGTAGTCGGTGGACATGGATGAGTGCCATCAACAAATTTAAATAAATCGTATCCAATGAGAATAGCTTCAATTTGAAGTTTCCATGAGAGATAACTAGTGAATGTGAGTTTGACAATATTTTGGTGAGAGATGTTAACAAGGGTGAGGAAAGTGTTGACATCTATAGGATTGGTTATGTTAATTTGTTGTCGATTAGCAGCCATTGTAGGGAAGAAGATTAGAGAAGAAGAAACAATTGAGGTGGGGCTATGGCAGAGGAAAAGAGGTGTCGGATTCTTGGCTCTATACCATATAGAAACAATAATTGTGGAAATTGGTGGCTGCCTTTTCCATTGATCGACAACATATTTGTAGAGTACAATTACACTAATTACAATCAATTATCAATCAATTACATTCAACTACAATTACGTATAAGGTTGCAAATTTGATTTTCTAATATGAGTTACGAGGAATATGTGAAGGTTGATAGTGCGAGTAGGTTAGATCAAACTGTTTCATTTTGTTTGAAGTAAACATTTTATGCATGTTTTGCCATGGAAATTGGAATCATAGTCACATATGCTAATAGCAACTTATTATATATCTCAACCGTGAGGGCCAAAGAACATTTAACGTACTATATTATTACACAAGCCTCTTCAACATCTCTCATTCAAGAAAATTAGCTTTCTTATTATTATTTTTTTTAAAGCAATTCCATTAAACCAAAAACATCACATTACAAGTGAAGAAAAAACGACGGCAAAGCATCCGTCCAAAGAAAGGTGCCCGACGATCCAATCGCCCATCTAGCAATCCCTTGGGCCACCTCATTCGATGCTCTAACAACATGAGAACAAGAACCACAATCCACTACATCAAGTAGTTCAAGAATATTAGAGAAAACAGATTCCATTGGGTGGAATGGGTCATTTGCAATAATACCATGGATAACTTCAAGTGAATCTGACACAACATTTTGAAGAGAGAAACTGAATCGAGCAAAACGAAGTCCAAAACGAATTGCCAACGCCTTAGCCATTGTGGCGGAAACCCCCTGGACGCCGCAAAAGCCGCCATCACCCGACCTTCACTATCTCTAATCCATCCGCCCAAGCCTATTTTCCCCGAAGAAACTGCTGCATCACAAGCGAGCACCAAGCCATTTGAGCACCTTCCCATCCCGTGCCAATAGTTGGGCAAGCTCCCCAACTTACAACTCAATTGGACATAAGAGAGTGATTGAACGGAGTCGAATTCTTCGAGCCAAGCATTACCTCTCTGGATAAAAGAGTCAACATTCCCAACTATTTTTCCATGCAAGACCTGATTCCTGTCATGCCACAACCACCAAAGGTAAATTACAAACAAACGAAAAACATCCTCCTCAACCTCTTCACAAAAAGCCCAAATACGAAAATCCAAATCAAAACCCCGAGTTTTCGAAAAATATGCCACCACCCACTTTTTTCCCACAGACATAGGTTGGTCCACCAACAATCAAAGAAAACATGAGAGTTCGACTCCCAAAGAACCACATCGAGGGCATTTAGCGTCAACCTATAGATGGTGTCGAATCATATTTTCACCTGAAGGAAAAGCCCGCTTTAACAATCTCCATAAGAACAATTTAATTTTGGGTGGGATTTTGAGTTTCCACATTGTCTTCCACATTGCCGAAAGAGAACCCCCACTCGAGACAAAGAACCCCCATTTTGGAATTTTTAAGAAAACGATATCCACTTTGGACCGAATATCGACCGCTCTTATCAAAATGCCAAATCATTCTATCTTGTGATCATGGAAAACGCAAGGAATTGAGAGTATGATTTCGACATCAATAGGAAAGAAAGCTCGATTAATGAGATCCCTATTCCATCCCATTCGAACCAATAAGGTCTTTCACCGTAGTAATACCCAACATAAAGGCGGAGTGAAAGTACGAAAAAAATCATGTCGAGGAATCCACGTCTGCAAAAATAGAGATATTTGATCTGTCTCCCACTTTCCATCTAACTCCCTTTTTAATCACATCAAGACCCCACAACAGGCTTTTCCACAAAAAAGAGGCGTCACCTCGCACCGCACAAAGATCGAGATACCAATGGTCGGAAAATATTTTGCCTTAAGCACACGGGCGACCAAAGTGTCCAGATTAGATAAAATGCGCCAAATTTGTTTTGCTAGCATCGCTTGGTTAAATAAAGAGAAATCACGAAACCCAATCCCTCCTTGTCCTTTTATTTCACAGACATCATCCCATTTTACCCACGCCATTTTATTTTCCCCCTCATTCGACCCCCACCAGAATTTTCTAACAATCCCATTAATTTGATTGCACATCCCAGAAGGGATACGGAATAAACTCATCATGTAAATGGGCATAGCTTGGATGATAGCTTTTATAAGAGTCTCTACCGGCTGCCGAAAAGAGCTTACCATCCCAACTTCTTAGACGTTTCCAGATTTTATCCCGGATAGAGGAGAAAGTTCGAGATTTTTGTCGACCCACCACCGAGGGAAGTCCCAAATAGGAATCGTGAGCTTGTGCTTGTTGGATAGCAAGACAAGAGAGTATGTCCTCCCTCGCAGAAAGCGAGACATTGGGAGAAAATGTGATAGTCATTTTCTCAATATTTACCTTTTGCCCCAAACATTCTCATAGTTAGCCGAATTTCAAGAATAACTTCACTTCTTGAATACCATCTTTTGTGAATAATAGTGAATCATCCGCAAAGAGAGATGAGAAATACGCGGAAAATACTTGGAACAACGGAAACCAACATATTCACCCTCGCGTTCACTTTTGATAATAATGACGAAATCCTTCCGCACGAGGATAAACAAATACGGGGATAACGAGCACCCCTGTCTAAGTCCCTTGACGTAATAACTCGCCATTTAATTTGCCACTAAGGAGAAAGTGAAAGTGTTGTAGAAATACACCATAATGAGATTTACAAAACGAGAAGAGAACCCTTTTTTTTTTCGCAATACCGCCTTAAAAATTCCCACTCAACCCGATCATACGCTTTGCTCATATCTAATTTCAAAGCCATCCACCCCGTCGTCCCACTATGCTTTCTTGACATAGAATGTAAAGATTCAAAAGCTAGAATAGCATTATCTCGTGATCGATCTACCCGGACAAAAGCAATCTGATTTTCGGAAATGGTGGGTGCTAAAACCTTCTTTAAACGATTCGCTATAGCTTTTGAAATTAGCTTATAAAGGACCGAACATAAGCTTATAGGCCGAAATTCACCGATTTTTTCCGGATTTTTATTTTTTGGAATAAGGGCCACAATCGTTTCGTTAATATCTTTCACCGATTTTCCTTCGTTCGGAACCCCAAAACAAGCATGAATGACTTCCGATTTTATAAGAGCCCAATGCTTTTGAAAAAAGAGGGCATGAAAACCATCAATCCCCAGAGCCTTGTGTGGACTAATACTTTGGAGGGCTTTTTCAATCTCAGCTTCTGAGAAAGGTTGATCAAGAAATTCACTATCATCTTTAGATATGCTCCCTTGTATATCATTTACCATGCCATCAATATCAACACTAGTTGGGTTCCCACTTTTAAACAAATTAGAGAAAAAATCAACAATATGAGTAGCAAGTTCTGACTGATCATTGATCCAATTACCGTTATGGTCTTTGAGTTGTGTGATTCGATTATTGTAGGACCTAGCTTTTGCGCGAGAGTGAAAGAACTTAGTATTTTGATCCCCCTCCTTTAACCAATCAATTCTAGCCCTTTGTTGCCAAAAACTTTCTTCCATACCCGCGAGCCAATTTATCTCTTTTTCGAGGGTTCTAATTTCCTCCATGAATAGACCTGGATCATAAGAGTCAAAAAGATTTTTTAGTCTACCTCTTTTCTTTTCCAGTTCCATTTTCCAACCTCCAAATTTGACTCGACTCCAAGCTTTCAACCTGTGTTGACATCCCAACAGTTTTGACGATACCACAGAAAATGAGTTATTTTCATCACCCGAAGGGCATTCGGTCTCATTCCAAGAAGATTCCAAAATTTGGAGATAACTCTCCTCCCTAATCCAAAAAGGCTCAAAACGGAATGGAGACTTTCCCATTGGACCCCGACTAGGCGGAGCAGGGCCCTCCAATCGAATTGCAATAGGGCGATGATCGGAGCTCGAGAAGGGTAGATGAGACGTTTCAGCCCAAGGAAATAAATTGATCCACTATTGATTGCCCACGAACCGATCCAATCTAGCCTGTATATTGTCGCAACCCACTCTCTTGTTATTCCACGTAAATAAGTTCCCTCGAAATTTATCTCCAATAACCCACAATCCTCAAGTACTTTTTGGAAATCATGTCATAGATGATAAAGGCCGGAAACCGCCCGACCTTTCCTGAAAAACAAGGTCTCATTAAAGTCCCTCCACAAATCCACGGGATATTAAAGATAGCTTTCGGGCGCCTCAAAAGTTCCCAGTGTGAGCCCGTAAATGTTGTTTAGGATGCCCGTAGATACCCGTAAACCGCCATATTCTCTTATTCTGATCCCCAATAATGGCATCAATATGTCCACGCGAATACGATTTAATCTCAACTTTCCATCTGTCAGACCACAATAACATTAAACCACCACTTCGTCCTTCACATTCCACTACAAAATTACTACAAAAACCCAATTTTAATCGAATTTGTTCTCGCCTTAAAAAATTTAACTTAGTCTCCTACAAAAAGACTAAGTCGGGGGATAGGTCCCGAACTAAAGTTCGGAGAGCATTGAATGTACCGGGTTCCCCTCCCTTGTACATTCCAACATACGCAATTCATATTTCTGGCGGCTCACGTTAACAGATCGCCAAGTCATTTGAGTTCATCTCAAGATCACCGTCTTGTTTGTCCATTTTGAGGCATTTTGAGGGGTTGTCTGCCATTACAAACGAAATTAGTTTATGTTTGCTCACCGTTACTTTACCCCCTCTACCTCGGGCCGCTCCTTTTGATTTTGAAGGAGAGAGTAAAAGTAATTTTGCATTTCCCAGAGCAATAATTCCTTTTGGGCTTCCATGTCTATTCCAGGCTGTCTTCCGTCCCCCATGTTTCCCCTTTACTTTACTCACCCCACCTTCGGCGACCGCAACATCCGACAAATATGCATCTGAGAGTAAACCCACCATTGGAGTCGAAGTCACCAGGGTAGCAGCCTCTTCTCTGTGATTTACAATTGGATTAGGAAACCCTAGAGGGCATCAAGGGCTACCTACCGAAAACTTGAAAGTTTGTTCTCCCACTGGGCTAACAAATTCTCCCTGTGAAGAATCTTCCTCCCTCACACTGGGCTCACTAGATTGCTTAGAATTAGAACCTGTTGGTGTTGACTCTTGTGAGTATCCAGATTTTTTTCTTGGGTTGGACATCGTAGCACGAAGCCAGTCACCAAATCGTCTTGCTCCATCCGGCATGATTCAGGTTGAATTTGTTGGGCATTCACAAAGACGATGACCAATTAGCCCACACTCGAAACAAAAATCGGGGAGTTTCTCATATTGGATGGGTAATGTAAATTCCTCCCCCATAGCCTCAAGAAACACACGAAGCCCCCTTTTTAAAGGTTTTGAGACATCAATTTTAACTCGCACCCTCGGGGTAATTCCATCCAAATCCACATCAAGGACTTCTCCCAGAAGACTCCCAATCATGTCGATGCATTTCCCCGTAAGACAAATAAGAGGTAAATTTAAGATGTGAATCCAAAAGGGTACCATATTGAACCCCATCGAATTTATAGCCCCAGCCCCTAATGGTTTCACAAGAGAAATAATTTGCTTGTTGAATAGCCAAGGACCCCCCGAGAGCACAAAATCACGGTCCTCGGTTGAGCCAAATTGAAACAAGAAAGTGTTAATCCCCCATTTTGCCTCGATCTGGAAAGAGAACTTTGTTTTCCAAATTAGATGAAGTACTGATTCCAGACCCTCTCTATTCATATTTTTACTACCTTAACCTTTCCAACTTTGGAGATGAAGCCGAACCTTTTTGTCCCTTCCACAGATTCGATCGCTGCCACTGACAAACAAGAAGCTGCTTCCACATCCAAATGAAGACGGTCACAAAGCTTAGCAATTTCTTCTGGATCCATAGGACAAATGGACCAAGAAAAGAGACCCTACAATACCAAGCCCACAAACACCTTCTGTGAATCTAGACACAAAGGCCAAAATCATTAAATGCCAAAGATTAAAAGACAAAAGAAAAACCGGCGATTCACAGCAGGTGGCTGAGAAAACCCTAATCGCCCTCTGTGCGAGAGAGATAGGTAATTGTTTAAATCAATTAGCTTTCTTATTGATTATGCATTTTTTGTAGACTTGTAAAATGTTGTAATTTTTTTTTGTAAAATTTGTAGGATAAAGGGCTTTTGTTATTAGAGCCACAAACTCCCCAACTAGATTGTAACAAAGTCATCAACAAGCGTCCGCTTGTACATACATCGACTTTTGTTATATATATATAAAGATATATTGTTGTATATCTATACACACACAAACTTAAGCCATGCGATTAGTTGTATCATGTATGACTATAATTTTTTTCGTTTCAACCAAAGTGTAAATGGGTCTTGACTATAGTCACAAATGGGTTGGGTTGGCCGTCTTGCTAGCCCCTGGGCCAAAAAGAAAAAAATAGGGTTGGACCGAAATTCTATTGAGTCATCATTTTGAAGGCCCAAGCCCGACGCGACCTATCACCGGATCGGACTAGTTTTGACCGCTCTAGTTTTGACATTACCCAAGGATTAGTCTATCGGGCTTATATATAGTAAAAACAATTAAGAAGACTATAGTAGAAACAAAATAGAGAACCCTGGAGTTAAAAAGACTAGAGAGTAAGAATATTCGATAAACTTTAAAATGATGAAATACACACAAATTTCTCAAGATTCCTTAGTGGGCTTACTTTTCTTACTAGGCCCATATATAATCTAGTCCAAGAGAGTAATGGAGCCCTGAAACCATTAAGCCCAATCCATTCACAAAACCCTAATTATATAAATTGCCCTTCCTCGTCCTCACACCCGCAGTTTCATTTCATCCACACCCAAACCCTAGGCCTGTTACTTTCTCCGCCTTGAAGATGCAGATCTTCCTCAAAACCCTAACGGGTAAGACCATTACCCTGGAGGTCGAGTCCTCCGACACCATCGACAACGTCAAGGCCAAAATCCAGGACAAGGAAGGCATTCCCCGGACCAGCAGCGTCTCATTTTTGCAGGAAAACAGCTTGAGGACGGACGCACGCTCGCCGATTACAACATCCAGAAGGAGTCCACTCTCCACCTCGTTCTCCGTCTCCGCGGTGGTGCTAAGAAGCGTAAGAAGAAGACCTACACCAAGCCCAAGAAGCTCAAGCACAAGAAGAAGAAGGTTAAGCTCGCTGTTCTCCAGTACTACAAGGTTGATGATTCGGGAAAGGTGCAGAGGCTGAGGAAAGAGTGCCCAAATGCTGAGTGTGGTGCGGGAACCTTCATGGCTAATCACTTTGATAGGCACTACTGCGGTAAGTGTGGCCTCACTTATGTCTACAATAAGGCCGGCGGCGATTAAGAGTTGAAATTTTCATTCTCATGCCAGATTTTACATGTTATAATATTGTCGTTTATGAACAATTTCTATTACGATGAATATTATCTAGGTTTTTGGGATTATGGATTTTGGTTTAAGTACTGTTCTGAGACTGCAATTTAAAATTTTTAATTTAATTTACAGTTAATGCTTCTTCTATTAGTATTTTTGTTTTGTTTTTGTTTTAGCCATTGTGTTTGATTACGAAATTTGGGATGATTGTTTGATATAATTACTGTATATATACTTGGTTGGATATCCACGTTTCAAATGGTATTTTTAGTGACATTGGTTATTACTTGGATGGTTGTTATTTTTCATTTTATAATGTTAACTATGGCAATCTAGAATAACTCTCAGTTGAATATATTCAGCCTCATTTTTATCCAATCTTTTCTGGGTTGAATTCATGATTTGCCTCACTAACCAGAACATATAGTTCATAGTTTGTATAATATTGTCTTCCTTTGTAAAATGGAATGCTCAGTTCCATTTGTAAGTTTTTGTCATCAAAGTTAACCGTGGATTGTGACATTTTGGTGGTTTCTTTGCTGCAAATTAATATTGGATAACCAATCTAATCGACTGTAGATGTTAACATTTAATAACATTAAGTCCAAGGTCAAAATCTTATATTTCGACTCCTTAACTATATCATGAGGTTCATTGTCCATCAGCTTTATTGTGCTACACTAGTATGCATTTTGATAACTATGTAACCTTTGTATCATTGTGCAAGCACATGTTTTTATCTTGATATTGAAAATATGACACTGGTGCTTATTTTTTCTGTGCTGATTGTTGTCCATAATTTTTTGTTGTGGTTAAAGATATGTTACCATATCTTTGAGATTGGGGTCAACGCTTGTATTTGGATTATAGATGTTCGGGCATGTCATCTCTTTTTTCTTAAACAATATTTGAATTGCTCTGCTTTTTTTAATCTTCTATAATAAAGGGACCTTAACTTCTTCCCTGAACTTGGTACACAACAGTGGATAGCTTTTTAATATTCCCTTTAATTGATAAGCTGGAGATGAAATTTAAGTTTAATATAAAAAATTACAGTATTTCAATGTAAACATCATGCTATAGAAAAATTTACGTTCTTAACATCCGATGGTGGCATACGGAAATCCCGGATTTAGTATTTGGTTATGGACTTGAAAGTAGTTGAACCATACATAATTTAAATGGAATTGTTGGACTCAAAATATTTCTTAACTGAAATTCGTTAGTCTCTCGTGTTGGCAAGAAATTTTCGTACTGCACAGGAAACATAAGTGATCCTCATTACATGTACAACCAATTGATATTAGGCGAAGGGGTTGTTCTTCAAGGATATTCGACTCTGATGCAAATTAGGCACGGTCACACTATGTAGTGAGCTTAGAAGGAATTGGTACAGGGGACAAGCAACTTAACATTGTATAACACGAATACAATTTTAACAAGAATACGAATTTAATGTTGTAATAGACTCTGGTTTGGTTTGACACTAAAGTTATTATTACACAGAAACACGTTTGAACAATTGAAGTGTGAAATAATGAACTTATTGGATGGTTTGTTATGGCCTGTAATAGTTAGTAATGCTGGCGAATGTTTATCTTACTGGCGGGAATTTGGTTAGATTTATAAGGATTTCCGACTATGATGTTGCATTTTGCTGAGGCGGCTGATCTCTATTTTGGATGCAGAAGAAACATTTAAAAGAGTGTCAGTGTACGATGATATTTTTTGCATGGCTGTGGATGTTTCTAATTCGTATATTAATATTATAGGAGTATATGCTAAGTAGCACTATAATGTTGGTTTTGACTTTAATGCGATGAGAGGTTAGATAGGGGTGGCCACGGTTGTGGAACTGTCGGTTCTTGTTTATCTAAAATGAGGAACTGGAGCCAGGGTCCCGGTTCTAAAACCAGCACCGATGGTTCTAGAGACAAACCGGAACCGGTTCCTTCACAATTTCGGTTCTGGTTTAATCGGAGTTGTTTTTTTCTTTTTGTCTTTTGATAATTTTTTGAATTTTTTTAAAAAATGATTTATCAAATTTAGTTATAAAAAGGGTAAAGGAAAAATAGTAAATGAATTGGACTTAATATTTATAACAATATTAAGTTATTTACGTGTCCTCTTAAGGTATAAAAGAATTAAATTTATGTTGCTCGCTTACAACATTTAATTTAAGTCGTGCCTTCTTGTTGAATATAAAACATCATAATAAGCATTTAACATTTCTTGTGGCATATTTAGTACATCACAATTTGGGTTGGGTCCGGGTTCACGGGTTTTGGTTCGGTTAATGGGTTCACGGGTTAGAATCGGCCAATCTGAAGCCGACCTGTTTAATTATTCATGTCAGCACATTGAACCCGAACCCGACTGATTTATTTCACAGTAACCTAGACTGACCTATTTAACTCGTATAATAAAATTATTTTTATTTACATTTAATAGTTTCAACTAAATATTTTTTCTAAATCAATCGTTATGACACACTATTCAATCAATAGAAAATATCACAATTCACAACATTCAAAGAGAAAATAACATAATTACATAAATAACGTAACATATTTATCATATTTTGAGGGAAGCATACAAAATAATAACATACACAAGGAGGTTTTAGAATATAAGTTTTAAAAACATGTCTTGTTTTTTTTTATTTTTCTTACAATGAGTTATTTACTATTTTTAAAAAATCACAAACAAATTAAAAATTGGTCATATCAAAGTTGACCAATTCGACATGTTTAATTAGCGGGTTATTCGGATTCGATCCGATATTGACCAGACCTATGAAGCCTCGACCCATATCCATTAATTCATGTTAGGTTCGTTAGGTTTGCGTGTCGATGCCAAAATCGACACCCCTAGGCATATTTTTACTCAAAAAAAATTAAAAATGTTGGTTTTAACCTTTAAACCGACGGTTTTAACTGTAGGTTTCACCACTCTTCCATTGACAGCTTGAACCGGTGGTCAAAACTGCTCCCACGATTTTTAGACCAAGAAACTGTAACCGGAATCGGCCTATATAATTACGATTTTGGTCAACTGTCCCGATTCCGGTTTGAAACCTAGTTTCAGTTCCATTTGTCCAACCTAAGGTTAGCTTCTGAGTATTAAATGTGAACTTTCTTGAAGACTAAGTCCATTTATGGATGTATTTCCAAGTCAAATTTTCAGTTTCTAGTATTGGAAAATGAATTTTCAAACTTTATTGGTTTTCATGTGAGAAATAAGAATGTGTTTGGTTTGTTGTCTGAATTTTACATTTGAAAATCAAAATATATTTGGTTATAGTTATAAAAGTGTATTTTTGACACAGATTTACGTGATTGTAGTAAAAAGTTGTTTGGTTTTTGTTTTTGAAGTGTTTTCCAACATAGATTTACGTAATTACGGAGAAAATTTGTTTGGTTGTGTTTTCAAATATATCTTTCCATAAAAAAATAAAAATTGAAAATGAATTTCTATTAAGAACTTCCCTAAACAATCCTAAATCCATTTTTTGAAATAGTTGGAAAATAGAAAATTGGGTTTGAAAACATATCCATTAGGGTTGTAAAAGAATCGAATCGAATCGAATATTCAATGTATTCGATTCGAATTACTAATATTCGAATATTCATATCCGTATTCGTTTATTATTCGAATTGAAAAATATATTCGTATTCGATTCGACCAATATATTCGAATATATTCGATTCGATTTGAATATTCGTATTCGAATTTTTTTAATTATTTTATATAGTTTTTCTTTAAATTGTGACTAATTTACAATATAAATTAAAATCAATAATAAAAAACTTATCAAATAAGTATTAGTTGGTAAAAAATTTAACATAGGAATTATGAAATTTATATACATATATAAAATATCAATATATATATATATATATAGGATATGAATCATATAGTCCTCCTACTTGGGGTGAGTCCATGGGAAACATCCTAACCATAGATCAACAATTTTGGATGGTCCAGATTTTTTAGGGTTTTTTTATGTTTATTTTTTTGTTTCAAAGAATTAAAAAAGGGTAGGGTGGTAATTAGGCACTTTAGAATCGGTTACTAAGATTTCATTCCTTCTTTCACGCGATTTCACGCACTCTTCACGCACACTCTCTCTCTCCCAAATAAGCGATTTCAAAAAAATTTCTCTGTTGCTTATGTAGTATATGTTTGTTGCTTATGACTTGCTTATACAGATTAATGTATCTGTGATGCATGTATAGTGTATATTCGTTGCTTATGTAGTATAGGCTTATTGCTCATGTAGTATGAGTTTGTTGCTTATGACTTGCTTATGTAGTTAATGTATCTGTGGTGCATACGTAGTGTATATTTGTTGCTTATGTAGTATGAGTTTGTTGCTTATGACTTGCTTATGTAGTTAATGCAATTGTGGTGCATACATAGTGTATATTCGTTGCTTATGTAGTATAAACTTGTTGCTTATGTAATATGGGGTTGTTGCTTATGACTTGCTTATGTAGTTAATATATTCGTGGTGCATACATAGTGTATATTCGTTGTTTATGTAGTATGTACTTGTTGCTTATGTAGTATGGATTTCTTGCTCATGACTTGTTTATGTAGTTAATATATCTAAAAGCATCATGACACATCTATACAAGCCACAAATTACATCTTCATAAGCAACCTTCTAATTGTAGTCGAGTTTTAGCAACTATGGCGAAATTGTCGCAAACTTTTTTATTTTGTAATGCTTTGAAGAAGAAAGATGAATAATTTCTCACAGAGTGCATTGAAGAAGGAGGAAGATTGTTACGTGATTTTGTTTTGAGATTTGGAGGGATTGCGTAAATCCCATGAATACGTGAATCCCATGAATATTGCTTTGAGATGATGACTAATTTACCCCTGTGTGTTTAATTTACTAGCTTGTAATTTGTAATTTTGCCTCTTAAATCGCAGCCCTTGAATAAATTAGATATATGGCTAGGATTGGTCCATATGGACTTACTTCTATGAAGTGGTCTCATATAACCCTCTCCCTATATATATATATATATATATATATATATATATATATATATATAGGGGAGGTTACAATGAGACCACATATTATAGTGAGACAATGTGGACTCATCTCAACCCTCCCTTATCTATATCAATGGCTAAGATAAATAGGGGTTAAAATTACATTAAACATTTGATTAAGGCAAAATAAGGGTATAATTGTCCAAACAAACATGTGGGGGACCATCTAAATATGGAATCGATTATTAGGGAGAGAAAATCACGTGGGGAGGAGAAAATCGCGAAAAATCGCTACCGGAGAGAAAAAATCATGCATGTGCTCTCCCATGCATTATGTTGAACACTTATCAATGATTTCTTTGTATACTTAACACTATTTTGATGTATGTGTAACATAATTTTCTTTGCACATTAAAATGGTCAAACAAAACATGTGGGGACCGTTAATTAAGGAATCGAGTTTTAGAGAGAGAGAGAGAGAGAGAGAGAGAGAGAGAGAGAGAGAACACGCATTAACATGTGGGGACCGTGGATTAAGTAAATCAATTATAGAGAGAGAAAATCATGCTCATTATTGTGTTATATATTTAGCATATATTTGATGTATACTTAACACTATTTTCTTTGTATATTTAACATAATTTTCTTTGCATATTAAAATGGTCAAACAAAAAATATAAGTATACAACAAAACACATATAAGTATATAACAAAACACATATAAGTATACATCAAAAACATAAGTACACAACAACATAAATACATACATCAAAAATTAACTACTTATACATCAAAACACATATAAGTATACATCAAAAACGTCTAAATGTACATTAATCCTAATCGCCTCCTCGTAGGCCCTCGGTTTCTCCACGCCAAAGATCATCTTCTTCACCAATCCTCCAAACCTGTCCTTTATTCTCAAACCATGTCAATATATAAATACTACACTTTGGGTTGGCATTTTGGCCTCAAACGGCCAATTTTCACCAAAACGACACCGTTTCTCCTCTTGTTTGGCCTTTCATTTTCCTTAACTCATCTGCACATAATTTCCCCATCGCCCAAAAGAAACACACAAATTAAATTGTATGCTCCCAAAATACCATCTGTACACCTTAGCCCATTAACCTGTAACAAAGACCCCACAAAGAAAAATTAAAAAAACAAAAACAAAAACAAAGAAAGAAACATTCAGTAAAATATTAAATTCAGTAATTATAGGAACTCTAGCATCATTCGCAATCGATTTATCGGTAAAAGATTTTTTGTCAAATAAGCCAAACAAGTAACTAATGTTTTTGCATACTTGAATTCGGACGTAATTACTACTACGACTCGGCGAAAGCCATAGCCACGGCGTGGTCAACCATCTCGGCCGAGCCATCGCCGAAATTCGAGCCAAGGGCCGAGCCCATTCCTTAGCCGGTGGTGATGGTGGCGGATGACAGACCAGACGATGGAAAGGTGGTGGCGGTGGAGGGGCGAAAGGTTTTTTTGTTACCAAATGGGAATGAAATTGCTAATAATAAATTTACCATCTTGCCCTTTTTGATTTTAAAAAATAAAAAAAACCATTAAATTGGGTAAATCTCAACCATCTAAAATTTGAAATTGGTGGATAGAATTAGTCCACACTTTGTCTCACTCTAATTATGTGGTCTCATTTGATCCTATTCCTATATATATATATATATATTTATTATTAATATATAATATAAATATATATTATTCGAATATTCAATCGAATATTGTGTTATTCGAATTCAATTCAAAAATAGTACGAATCAAAAAATATATTCTTATTTGAATTTATCGAATTTATCGAATCGCGAATCGAATAAAGAATATTTGTTTTACATCCCTAATATCCATACGCCTTAAGTTCTGTTATTTCATAATCATCATAATTAGATGGGATAATGTTGTCTGTCGACTTTTTTCTTCTTCAATATTTCTTTTTCTGTTTCTTTTTCGGAATTCCGTCATAGGCACTATTGTCTTTACTCAAATTCCGTTAGTTTTACTGCAGCCCCTCAAATCTCATGGGTACTTTTGGTAATTTTGAAATTTAATTGGGTTTTTATGTAATCTCTCCAAACTTTAGGGGTAATTTTTATAATTAACCATTTTTCAAATTTTCTAGGTTTCACTGTCATTATGCATGAAGACCTATCTTGTTTCTACGCATGCTTTGAATGAGTCTTTTCTCCTCTAAGTCAAGGTCTTTGAAACTGTCATTTTTGCTTGACAGTAAACTGTTTGTGACACTTCCACAGTCAAGGGTTTAGACTCCTACATTTATGTTGTTATCTTAGAGAAAATGAGTTGAACATAAATTTAGTCGTAAATTTAGTATTTTTAAAATTAGTATTTCTTGAAGTTGGGTTATAAGTTTATAACTTTGAAATGGTTTCTTATATGGTACACGATTCATATTAAACTGTAGGCTTTAGAAAAGCTCTACCTATATACTTTGCAATAAATTAACGATCTCATACAGTTTATTTATCTTTTAGCACCAAACATATCTCATTAATCGTATAACACATCATCATAATTTTTAAATTGGATTGAACTTTCAATGTGCCTTCTCTTTTTGACCCTCAAATCACGTTCAATAAGAGGGTAATCGGTCGCCAACATGGTTTGGAAAATTGAGGAAGATAACAAATAATTGATAGATTTGACTTTGGCTGTTGTACAATATTTAATTATCTCAATGAAGCTCATGAAATTACTGAAAGGTGATGAACCAAAAAATGGGAGAAAGGGACTCTTTTGTCTAACTCTCTTACTTTGAATTTCCACTCCTACTCCATGGAAAAAGATAATGATGGAATTGTTTGTTTATATTTCTAAATGTCCATTTCAATTTATTCATAAAAATAGAATCATGTATGTTTGGAAATTTTCAAATGAAAATTATCGTTTCTACTTTCTATGTTTCACATAAAATAACATACTAAACTTATAATTTCAATTTTCAACTTTATACAAAGATCATGACATCACTTATCAATTATTAGTTTCATATTCTCATCCAATTATACATGTGATACTCATCACTATCAACTTCATCTAGTTAAATATTACTATAAATTATATATGAGCAAGTCTCTTGTGAGACTCCTCACAAATCTAAATCAGTGAGACGAACCTCCTAAGGGCTCCGTCTTGAAACATGAACCATGAAAATAAATTTAAAAATAATAATGAACCATGAAGAAACAAAAATAAACCCTAAAAACATGAACCATGAAGAATAAACCCGAAAAATAAAAATAAACCCTAAAAAAACTAAAAATTCTAAAAACCCAAATCAAATAAAAATAAACCCAAGAAACAAAATAAACCCTAAAAAACAAATATAAACCCTAAGAAAAATAAAATCTAAAAAAAAATATTTAAAACTTTGTGTAAGGGTTCCGTCTCACGGATCTAAATCTTCTCACGCAAGTTTTGCCATTATATATATCTTATAAGACCCACCACTTATAATCTTATAGTTTTTTTGATGACATAATCTTATAGTTATAATATTATGTATTCAAAAAAAAATATTGAAAGTGGATATCGCCACTATCAAGTTTTTAAATTATTATATACATAAAATAATATTTTAAAAAGAACTCAACCATACATAATCTCATTTCCAATATAAAACTTATTTTCAATCGTTCATCCAAACATAATTCCATTTTTCACATAAAAACCGAAACATTCTCAAAATTCACCTTTTAACACCAGAAACCTGGAAGTGGACCATGAAACATAACCATATATGACTCTAGATCACTCTTGAAGCTCCCGAAAGCTCTATGTGTAGTAGTACTCTTAGTTAGGGAACTAACTTGCAATACGAACATATGGTTAGAAGGGCTCTCTCATTCGATGATTAAGTCAGTAAAGGTTCTGATATTAGTCCAGAGTGTTGAGTACTAAAGCCATAAAAATAGAGATCAACTAGTATAAGGATAATTGTAAAAATAATTACCCCACGTCACCCAATAATTTTAATTGGCCGATTGACCAAGGCTAAACCAAGCTATCAAAGACTCTATCATGTCTGGCAAGTGGCAGGTTATATAATAGTACAACATGCCCAACTCCTGAACACATTTCTTCTCAACATTATTTGCATCAAACAGAGCAGAAAAAGAAATGGGCAGCAGTTTCTCTTGCAAAAGATTATCATTATCCACATCAAAATCATCAAAACTGAAGAACAACATTAGAATTGTGCATTTGGATGGTTATGTTGAACAATTGGATTATCCAATTACAGTGGCTGAATTGACTGGCAATCAACCAAAACACCTTTTGTTTACACATTCTCAGCTACTTTCCAACATCTCCAAGCCTCTTAAATCAGACACACTTTTGGAGCCAGGCAAAGTTTATTTCTTACTGCCTTATTCCATGTTTGGCTCCAACGTTTCGCCAATGGACTTAGCCCCCATAATCAGGAAGTTGGCCTCAACGGCACAAAATAAAAGGTCCAAATCCAAGTCAATAAAGAAAAATATGTCGTCAAGTTTGGGCGGTAATAGTCCAATGGACCGGCTTTCCTCAGATCAGAGTGGCATAGGCGTCAATAAGGGAAATGATGAGGTGTTACTCGGGATGCAGAAGTCTTCCAAGTCAAGATCGTGGAAGCCGATTTTGGATACCATCCGAGAGAAATCGTTCAATCGGAGAAGTGAATCTGAATTACAGGAAATATGAAGGTTGATTGTGTAGAGTAGGTTGGATCAGGCTGTTTCATTTCATTTGAAGTGAACATCTTATGCATGTTACTCATGTTCTGTTGTGGTTAGATTCTGGCCATGGGAATTGGAATCATTAGTCACATATGCTAATAGGAACTTTGGATTTCAACTTCTTAGAGCGATTGGATATCTTTCATTTTGAAAATTTTAATTTTGCTAGATAATAGTGTTGAAAAAAATGGAAGAAAAAAAAATGAATTTTGAGAGTGTGATTGGATGTGAGATGAAAAGTAATGATGAAAGTTGATTTGATTTAAAATTAGTAAAATAATGATTGGATATGATTGATAGTTAGAAATGTCTTGAAATTTGTGCGAGAATGTGTAATATTGATTAGTTTTTTTTGAAAAATTATATAGATGTGATTGATGATAGAAAAAATAAGAAAAAGTGAAAGTAAAAGAATAATATATTTTCTGAAAATTTTCATAAACAATCGTATGTTTGATAAAAAAAAAAAAATTCTCTGGCGGAACGAAAATAGAATTTCCTCCCATCCATTCGCCCTTAGTTTCCTTTTGAAATATGTAAATTTACTTTTACAACTTATTAATCAAAGTTATCAAACACTCTCCATTAACTTATCTATTGTTTCTGATCCTCAAATGTTTTTTCACTTCTAGTCAATAAATCACTTATTTTAAAAGGAGAAACTTTTGCAAACACTCCTAAGATTGTCAAGAGGACACAAAAATAGCAGCTTTTTTTTTTCTTCAGAAAATAGCAGTTGCTACTATAAATAGTTATTACATGAGCAGTCCAAAAATCACATTACAACAGGGTGCCAAACCTACCAACCTTCTCCAAAGCAAGGCTATATTCTTACAACATAAAACACAAGAACTTCCACCATATATATATAGAGAGAGACAACTAAAATCAAAACTCAAGGATAGGATGAAACTACCTCCTTATGTCACTTACCTTTACACATTTTTTCATATACAAAATACGTCGAACTTATGCATCTTATTCCACACAGATCCAAAGAATATTACCGCAGTATAAAAGCTTATGGACCAAACTATCGATCATAACCCATTGCCACAACAGTGATCCTGACCTTGTGCCCTCTATTCCCTTTCAGCCAAACCTCACCAAAGCTGTAGGCCCCACTAACGGATCGAACGGTGAGAGTAACTGTGAATTTTCGTGATGCACCAGGTCGAAGAGTCATTGCTGGAGGGCTGGTCTCAATGGCTACTGATGGTGCCATTCTTGCTGTGATCACATAGGTTTCTTCCCCAGCGACATTTGTTACAGTACGCGTAACCGTCTGTGTTCCAACAAGATGTGAAATCGTGATTGAGGGGATATTGAGATTTGTGGGATGACCAAGAGTGTAATTACAGGGTGTATTTGTGTAATTTTTGATCTCATGAGGATCAATTCCAGGTGTAGTGCATAAGAACCCCAAGTAGTCTTCGTATCCTAAAACACAATCATGGAGAAGAGAAGTTAAAAATGAAAATCATTTCGTCTCTGGAGACGACAATTATAATCAAACCAAGCAGAACAAGGGTTGGAAAATGAGAACCCTTCTCTTCAGAGAAATAAAAAAGCTCTAGCACCTTCCCCCAATTAAGGGAGTATTTACAAAGACTTAAAAAAAAGAGTGATTGTGAGCTTTGGGTGGAAAAGAGAATTAGTTTTTAGTGTTTTTAGATTTCAACTTTTGATTATGATTCTATTTAATTTAGTGTGCTTTATATTTCTAAATCTACTTCTGGTTTCAATTTGAAATATGTAAAAGCACTTTTACAACTTATTCACCAAACACTTTCTATTAACTTAATCAACTGTCAGCTTCTATTTGCAAACACAATCAACTTTTAGTGCTCGACTATTTTCATTTCTAATATGATAAATCACACGAGCAACCAACCAGACATTATATAATTAAGCTAACTGAGAATTTTGTGGAGGTGACTTATTAAGAGAGCAAGAAAAAAACACAAATAAGCATTAATCAGAGAATACAGCATTAACATGGTCTGATATATTTAACAACGGTTGAACACCCAGTTTAGGTGAATTCCATTAATAGACCTCAACTTAAAAACGAAAACTATCGGATCTCGTGATCGGCCAACGAAAGAAAATGGATTGTATAATTATACCTGCATCAAAAATCAGTCCAGGATCAAGTGCAGCTCTGGGATTGACATGACCACTGCCATAATCAAAAGGTGTTGCAGGGACAAGAGACAAAGTATTTGATCCAGAATATTGTTGGGCTTGAATTGGTCTCTCTGCCCGGTCGAGAGTTGTTGATGTAGTCATCAAGGCTGATTTGATAGCAGCAGGACTCCAGTGAGGGTGTCTCTGCTTCACAAGTGCAGCTATTCCTGCTATATGAGGTGCAGCCATGCTAGTTCCAGATATCATTGCGAATCCTTCACCTGATTCGAGCAATAAGCAGCTTAAAACCATTAATCGCATTAAGGGAGTGTTTGCAAATAGAAGAAGTGATTTATTGCAGCAGAAGCTAAAAGTAGTTGAGGATCAGAAGTTGGTAGTAGTGTTTGCAAATAGAAGCTAAAAGCTGAAAAATCGAAGTTGAAGTGTCCGAAGGAAAAAAAGCAGTTTCAGAATGAGCTATTGTATAGAAAGACGGATACACCCTTATTATTATTAGTAGGCCAATATCTTTGAATTATATGGGTATTTTAGGGAGAGAGGGCAATTTTGGATTATGAAATAAAATTGAGGATAAGAATATCAAAAGCAAATTTCTTTTTATTTACAAAAATGAAAAGCACTTTTCCAAAATCAGAAGCACTCTACCCTCAGGTTTTAAATTTTGATTAAATGAAGCAGAAGTAAAAACAAATGCTGAAGTTTGCAAACACTAAAAAGTGATTTTTTTTCAACTAAAAGCGGAGAATAACTTCTTTTAAAGTTTGAAAACGTTCCCTAAACAGGGGAAATATATGTAAAGTGGTGCCACGAACTAATTACCAATGTAATTTGGCTCATCTGTTCCATTAGGAGCCCAAGCAGCCCAAATTAGAGAGCCAGGAGCTAAAATATCAGGTTTCAAGAGATCTGCGTCTTGAAAACTGTAATCTTTGATATTAGGTCCTCGAGCAGAGAATAATGCTACTTGTGGTGCAGATTTGTGGAGGATAGGCGTCAAACTTTCCCCAATACTTCCCACTGCCTCAAAGCTCTTAACTCGCCCAGTCCAATCTCTTGGTGTCGAGGCATTGTAGTAGTCTATAAGTTCCTAATACATGTGACCAATCCAAGAATGATGAGTACAAAATAAGAGCCCATAACAACATTTATTTTGGGTTAATTACAAAAAATACCCCTAAAGTTTAGCCTAATTACAAAAAGACCCAGTTATCTTTTAAAATTACAAATACATCGAGCAAAATGGAAAAAACAATAGTTACCATAGACATGCTAACATCTGTGATGAGGATCCCAGGAATATCAACAGGAACAGGATCAAATTTTGTCCCTGGAGAAGCATTTTCGACCGCTAGGACAAAGCCAATTGCACCGAGACTCTTAGCAGTCTCTGAGACTCGCTTGATTGAAGCCGTTCCGATGACAAAATTGAAAGAATATCCACAGAGAAGAATATTCCCCTGCACCAAATTTTTGTTCAAGACTTCGGGTCGCTGACAGTCGGAAGAACCATACTTGGCAACAGAAGAATCCAGCAGCACGTCATTAGCTGCAACCAAAGTGAACGTCCTGTTTGCATGTGTGGCAGCTGCAGGTAGAGTGGAACAAAAAAACATGTCAGATTGAGAAAAAGATGAGACATTAGATTGCAAATTTCAAATTTCTTCAAATATCATTTTGTACGAACTTACGTGACAAACAAATTCCCGCTAAAATCTTTTCATTCCCCAAGAAGAGATGGTTCTTGTATCTCCGATCATCAACTGCAGCAGCTACTGTGGCTATCCAGGGACTGTAAGACACCAAGGTCTTGGGAGAAGGACCTCCATTTCCAGCTGCTTGTACAACAAAGACTCCAGCTTTTACAGCTGAAAGAAGGGCAGCATCAAAAGGGTTTAAGAACGTGGTCTTCGTAGTCGCGGGAGGACTATTAGGTCCCACCGACAAATTCAAAATATCCACACCATCATGAACAGCCTGTCAAAATGCACCTTGTTCTATGAGAATGCTGAATCACCTCTAACTACAGAAAACAGGTGAAAATCTCAAGTCACTAATAAAAACCACAGAAAAAAGAAAATAGTGGCACAGGCAAAAGCGCATTCTCAGTATCTCTTAATAAATAACCGTCATACGATGAAATTTAATATGGTATTTAACTCACTAATCCAAACTAGTTGTGAGTGAGAAACATGTCAGTCTGATTGTAATATGTTCAGAACCAGGTTAAGTTTCAGTGGAATCTGGAAAGGACAGTAGTCCCATCATCTTCTTTGATATATATTAAAGTACCTGATCAATGGCAGCAACAACATCTGCAACAAATCCACCGAACATTCTGTAAAGTGCCTTGTACACAGCAATCCTATGTGAAGACAAACATATCAACTGTAGGATAAGTGACACTGACAAAAATTGAGAATGATCTATGACAGACTTGTATATTGCAAAGTGAATATTACGAGAGCCTTACCTAGCGCGGGGTGCCATTCCACTTGCTTTACCAAATTCATACCCATGCATCCTCACCGAAATGCCATTATTTCCAGCTGCAATAGACGCCGTGTGACTGGTAAAATATATCGGGGAAATAAGTTTGACATATTGTTCTAATGCATCAACAAATTCATAGCACCAAAATAAGATCAATTAACAACTGAAAAAGCAAAAAGCTCATGTTAAAGAAAGAGTTACGAACTTAAGATTTTATTTATAACAAGAAAAGTTGTTAGAACTTAGAATATCATCCAATCCCCTCTTTCTTGATCAGATTTTCATCCCAAAGGTGCTCAGTAGTTGGAACACCTACACAACATGTATTTGGTGCTCTAAGAGTGTTCTTCTCTCCTGAGCAAGTTCTGAACTTATCCATGCTAGACATATCTCCAGATGTTCAAAAGTTTGGAGCTTTCTAAATATAAGATACTTTATCCGGTACTGTGAGAGTGATAGTAGAGGTAAGTCAATCAATTGACGCTGTTTTGGTCATATTGCTCATCTAACTTTCTCATTTTGAGATATCTATGCATTCATAATACTTGTGAGACTCGTGCTAGAGTAAGGTATTTATGTCCTCACTCCATCAAGGAGAGGAGGGCAGTAAAAAGAAGAGAAAACAAGAATTTTAACCAAAGCGAAAATATAAGAACTCCATGTACATAATCAAAGAATAATAGCTCAAACCTTCCATGTCCATCACCATCAACGGGAGAATCAAAATTAATATCTGGATTGAATGCACCAGCAGCTTTAGCAGCTTCAGCGAAATGTTGAGCTCCAACAATCTTCCCGTTACAAAGGTCCCTCTTTGTGTCCGGGTCAACTTCGCATTTACCTCTGTATTTTGGAACCGGCCCATAAGGATCGGTGTTGTGGGCCGCAAAGCTCGGATGAAGAGGATAAATCCCTGAATCCACAAAGCCTATTACAATATCCTCTCCAGCTCGGTCGAAGCCACCTTCAGTAGGCCATACTCCAGTTGTAAGCCCCAAAAATTGTGGAGTGTGGGTTGTCAGTTTCCTCACTTTCCAATCTCTCTCTACAGACTTCACGCCAGGTGCTCGCCCAAGTATTTCTGCCTACTAATAGGTCGATGTCATGATTTTTTTAATATTGATCAGCTTAATTAAAGGAAAATGCAAAGAAATTATAAGCAATGAATGTCACCTGCTCAGGTGAAATGTGAACTGCAAATCCATTTATAAGATGAGAGTAGCTATAGAGTTTCTTGAAGGTGCCTCGGTCAAAAAGCATGTCAAGAAGCATATCATGTCTCTTTTCTAGATGGCGAGCGTAGGATAGGACAAAGTCGCTGAAAATGGCCAAGAACAATAGAGGAAAGTAGAATTCAGTTTTCAGAACTTCAGTGAACTTGCTTAGAGAAAAGAAACACAAACATGGTAAAATCTTGACAATCATCTCCTTATACAATAAACAATAAAGGGGTGGAAGATAAGCCACTCATTTGCGTGTGGTTGCTCGTGTGTGCGTAATCACCACAAAGCTGGAAAAGCCCTATAGAGGAAGCTCATCTGTGCGCAGAAACTAACCACTTGCAGCAAAATATCTATAACCCTGAAAATCCGAGTTGGGGTCTAAGCACTCTTAGCAATTCAACAGATCATCCCAATACTTGACATTCTTTTCCCATGCCAGATATTATTGACAGAATTCAAATGAATAAATTGCTAACATTATCATAATATATAATATCATTAATTTTCATTAGACCGGTTGTGGCAGCGGTTGAATGCTACTAACAGCAATACCAATTCGGTCACCAGGCCCGATTATGAAAACACCGGACATAGCAGAACACTAGTCTCCTACAAGCCCAGTAATGCAGATAACAAGTAGATTAAATACAAACTAATAAACGCCAGCCGTATGCATAAGACAGGACCCAAAAATAAATTAAACAAGCGCAAATTATCACCCACAAGCAGATTAACAAAATGATGCTGCTACATAAAAATACAGATAATTATGCTAAACATAAGTAGTATACTAAAAGTACTACCTTGTCACATCAATCTTCTCATCAGAATCAGGCTCCACAGCAGTGGCTTCAAACCCATCAACACCACCTCTATAATTTATCACAGGCTCTCCTTCAACTGTCACAATGTAAATTTCTGCTTCCCCAAAAAGGAAAACACCAAATAAAAGCAGGACCATCAAAGAACCATTCAACTCTATGTTCCTCATTTTAGCCAACTCTCTTCTATCACCCCTTGCTAAACCAAATCTGTTCATACACAGTCAAGTAATGACTATGGAACCCAAAAGGGCAACATGCTATACCACAAACTGCGGTAGAGGTATAAATAAGGCATATAAGTTACTAAGTACATTCTATTTAGACATGTATAATAAAGAAATTACCAGCCGGATGAAAAGATATATGGATGATCCAATATGTGAGCTCGAAGTTCAGTTCTGTACTTTTCTTGGTTCTTTTTCCTTTTGTAACTCTTACTCACATTTGCACCATGTGAATAACTTACCTGCAACATGGCTAATTATAATAATAAGCCGTACAAACATAGTAGTATAAAGAAAGCTGAAAGACCAAACAAAGAATCAGCAGAAATAAACAGAGGAATGGTATTTAGTACAGGAATATAAAATAAAATGCCATCAAGAAGAAGAAGATGATGATGAAAAGATGAAAAAGCTAAGTTCTTTACTCACATTAATACAAAAAAATAACAAGATGTTGCACATAAAGCAGTACTATTCCATTTTTTCTATAAGTACTACTGCATTTTCCTCCACACAAGAAGCAAAGATCAAGAAATGTAGGCTATCAACAACCCAAACATTTATTCTTGTATTTAGCACAAGCATAAGGTTACTATTAGAAGTGGGAGTATAGTTTTTTTCCCTTTCGGCATTTTACTTTCGGTGAGTAGTTAGGGTTCTTTTGATTGAGTAAAATTAATTTAATGGCGAAGCGCCAGATAAAGGGAGCGAAGATGGAGGACAGAGGAGTCTATTTGATGATTCTGTTTAACTATTGCTACCAGTCCAACACTGTGCTAGATTTTGGACCTCTACTTTCTTTCCCTTTTTCCTTTTAGTCTCTTTCCATTATTATAGTTATTATTTTCCTTCAATTTGACAGCAATGACAGGTGTTGGTAGATAATTATTTTTTATGTACGTCCCAATAAGTGGCCTTAATTTGTATGAACATAACACGAATTTAATAGGTATATATACAATTCTTTACAGGTTCGAGTTAAACTTGGGTCGAACACAATTAACACGGAGAAAAAAATTAGTTCAATCCACATAGCAACACGATTAACCTATTTAATTGTGTATCCAAAAAAATTATTTTCTGGCACTTTAACCAGGAGGTGTGTTTCTACCAAACACTTGGAGGCATTTTATCACTTAAGGAGTTTCCTCTAGAATATTATACTCATAGGGTTTAGATCCAGTGAGATCATATCATGCGGTGAGACAGTGTGGACTGATCTCAGTCATCCTCATATATACACCAAAGGCTAGGATTAAAATTTATATTAACTAATTAATTAAACCCAAAAAAGGTAATATTATCAAAACATCAATAGTTGTAAACGTGATTAATTGAATTCAGTTATAGAGAGAAAAAATCATGATCAATATCATGATCCTCCTTCCAAAAAACGCAGCAATCTTACATAAAAAATTCTCCGAAACAACACGAGATTTCACTTCCGCTCCATTGAGGTCTCTCAAGATAGAGCCGATGAAACAATAGAGAAAAGCAACGCAATCCAATCATAATTTTATTTGGTGTTCCATAGCCAATGAACATTTTCTCAGAAATTTACAAGAAAAAAAAATGCGATACCTATAAAGAAACGGCAAAAATTAATATGATGACTTCGATTCATGTCGATGAACAATCATCAATTGCAGAAGAAACTCCACCTTGCATCATTGATGAAATAGACATTCATGGAGAACTCGAACCATGTCTTTAAGAACAAACTCTTAAAAATCGTAAATTTCACGAAGAAGACGATGCATAGATACTTATGAAACAATGCATATAACTATATTATGTAACATAGTTGAATACCATGCAACAAAAATCAACTAACTATGCATAATCTAAAAGCTATCAGTGCAGTGTAAAAAAACTAAATATGCAATAAATATACCCAACTATGTAAAGTGTCATAAACCATGCAACATAAATCAACTAAGCATACATGATCTAGAAATTATCTATGTACTATGTAGTGTAAAAAAACTAAATATGCAGAACATATACCCAACTATGTAAAGTGTCATAAACTATGCAGCATAAATTAACTAATTATACATGATCTAGAAGCTATCTATGTAGTGTAAAAACATTAAATATGCAGTACATATACTCAACTATGCAAATTGTCATATACTATGCAGCAAAATCAACTAACTATGCATGATCTAGAAGTTATCTATGCAGTGTAAAAAACTAAAATATGCAATACGTATACCCAACCATACAAAGTGTCATAAACTATGCAGCTAAAATTAACTAATTATTCATTATTTAATTAGCCGAACACTTTGCACAAATGAGCTGTCATAATAAAATTGTTAGGCTATGTAAGCCTGGGAAACCCATAGTTGAGCTATCGGGTAGTGCACAAATTCCATTAGCCCCGATCATTTCTGCCATTAAGGCTTTGAAAGTGATCTCGAATGGGGCACAAGGGTACTTAGCGTTTGTAATTTACAAACCTAAGGATGAGACCTAGATTCACCAAGTACCAATAGTATTGGAATACCCAGACGTATTTCCACAAGAACTCACTGCGTTGCCCCCGGATAGGGAGATTGAGTTCACCATCGAGACCTTACCGGGATCACCGCCGGTGGCAAGGACACCGTATAGAATAGCTCCAGTAGAGCTTCAGGAGCTGAAGGCTCAGCTAAAAAACTAATGGACGTGGGATTTATCCGACCAAGCACATCCCCGTGGGGAGCCCCAGTGTTGTTCGTCAAGAAGAAAGATGGATCATTAAGACTGTGTATAGACTATCGTGGTCTTAACAGCGTGACCATCAAAAACAAGTATCCCCTTCCAAGGATCGATGAGATGTTCGATCAACTTTAAGGAGCCACGGTGTACTCGGAATTCGATCTACAACAAGGGTATTATCAACTGAAGATTAAGAGTGAATACATACCCAAGACAGCTTTCCAGACTAGGTATGGTCACTACAAGTTTGTAGTGATGCCCTTTGGATTGACAAACGCCCAAACATCGTTTATGGATTTAATGCACATAGTTTGCTGACCTTACCTTGACCAGTTCGTAGTAATCTTCATTGAAGACATACTCGTGTATTCCAAGACGAGGGAAGATCACGAGCGCCATTTGAAAATTGTACTTGAGACACTACGACAACACCAGTTGTACGCCAAGTTCAGCAAGTGCGAATTTTGGCTGGGGAAAGTCACATTCTTAGGATATATAGTATCTAGGGATGGGATCGCGGTAGATCCATCAAAGGTTCAGACCGTGGTTGAAAGGAAACAACCAGAAACAGTGACAAAAATTTGAAGCTTTTTGGGATTGGCCGGATACTATCGGAGATTTATAAAGGATTTTTCTAAGATCGCCGGACCACTTTCGCGATTGACTCAGAAGCAAGTCAAATTTGAGTGGAGCGACAAGTGCGAGTCCAATTTTTAGGAGTTAAAGAAGCGACTTACCACTGCTCCCGTTCTGGCTCTTCCAAGCGGAAGTGAAGTATTTGTCGTCTATAGTGACCTCGAAAGAGGGGCTAGGAGCCGTACTCATGCAGGAAGAACAGGTAATTACATATGCCTCGTGAAAACTCAAACCATATGAGGCAAACTACCCGACGATGATCTAGAGATAGTGGCAATAGTGTTCGCATTGAAGAAGTGGCGACACTATCCATGCGGAGCAACGTTTACCATTTTCACGGATCACAAGAGTCCAAGTATCTGTTCTCACAAAAGGATCTTAACTTGAGACAGAGAAGGTGGATGGAACTTATTGAAGATTATCACTTGATATACGACCACCCTGGGAAGCGAATGTGGTAGCGGATGCCTTGAGTAGAAAGGCCATAGCAAGATTGATGGTTAGGGAATGGAGGTCTTTGGAAGAATTGAGTGCATGGAATCCGACGAGAACGGACACTCAAATATTTTGCACTAATATCTCTCGTAAGACTGAGCCGCTAGACGAGATTAAGGCAAAGACAAGAAGGAGATCCAAAATTCCGAGAACTTAAGAAAAAGTTCAGAAAAGGAGAACGTCTGAATTCATTATAGCATAAGACAAGATTTTGAGGTTTAAGAACCGAGTATGTGTACCGAGTAATGAGGTATTAAGAAATAAGATTTTGGGAGAAGCGTATCACTCAAGGTACACCATACACCCTGGTGGTAATAAGATGTATAAGGATTTGAAACGACACTTCTCGGTGGGTCATATGAAAAATCATGTAGCAAAATATGTGGCTAGATGCGACACCTTAACGAGTCGAGGCGAACATCAATGGCCGTCGGGGTTATTTCTGATAGATTACAAATTCCCGAATGGAAATGGGAACTTATTATGATGGACTTCGTAAAGGATTTGCCGAGGACTAGAGGAGGTTATGATACCATATGGGTTGTGGTGGATAGACTCACCAAATCGGCTCATTTCACGCCAATGAAAAAAACAGATAGCTACGTGTTCGGCACAAATCTATATACGAGAGATTGTAAGGCGCACGAGTACCAAATGACATCATTTCGATCGAGATTCTAGGTTTGTCTCGAGATTTTGGAAGTGTTTGCCGACAGGGAACTAGGGGCGACACTAAGCTTTAGTACGTCCGCTCATCCGCAAAACCGATGGACAATCGTAACTTACGATTCAAACACGAGGATATGTTAAGAGCTTGTGCACTAAATTTTCGAAACCGGACATTCATTTGCCATTAGCGAGTTCGCTTATAATAATAGCTATCGGCGACGATAGGAATGGCGCCTTACGAGGCACTATACGGGAGAAAGTGCGAGATCCCCGCTTACACTGGGAAATCGATGACCAAAGTGGACCCCGAAAAGAGAGAAGCAGACCCAACCATTTCCCATTAGATCTGATACAAAAAGCGTAGACAAGGTCGGATTAATAAAAGAGAGGATCCTGGACAATTGAGTCGTGAGAAAGAGTTATGCGGATAAAAGGAGAAGGGATTTGGAGTTTGAGGTAGGAGATGAAGTGTTTCTTAGACATTCACCACGAAAGGGACTGATTCACTTAAAGAAATGAGGAAAGCTAAGTCCGAGGTACATTGGTCCATACAAGATACTCAAAAGAATCGAATTTGGCCTATCGATTGGAACTACCACCTCCTATCGCCGGAATGCATGACGTGTTTCATGTCTCCGGATCGAAAAATATCAACCCGACCAAGAACACATTATCACGGAGAAATCCCCGAATGGAGAACCCGTCATACAAAGAAGCCCGTCATTTAATCATTGATAGACAAGTACGGCAGTTAAGGAAGAGAGAGATTCCAATAGTTAAAGTTGGGGAAAATTGCAATTTTGGTCCCATAACTTTGGGGGGTGTCAAAACTAGTCCCACTCGATTTTACTTTTTCAAAAACACCCTGTAATTTACAAATTGTATCAAAACTAGTCCCACTCGATTTTACTTTTTCAAAAACACCCTCTAATTTACAAATTGTATCAATTTGAGGACAAATCCCACCGCCGATTGGAATTTTCGCCGGAATTCGTCACGTGACCTGAAATTTTAGGGATTTCTCACCCTCCTTGACACGGTGGAAATAAAATGCCAGCGTGGAAAGAGATTTGAGGGGAAAAAAACTCGTCACCGAGATTTGGAGGGGAAAAAACTCGTCAACACCCTGTAATTGGGCATATTTTTTGGGGGAAATGGTGGTGACGAGTTTTTTCCCAAAATCTCTTTCCATGTTAGCATTTTATTTCCACGATGTCAAAGATGGTGAGAAATCCCCAAAATTTCAGGCCACGTGCTTATCACGTGACGAATTCGGCGAAAATTTCAATCGGTGGGATTTGTCTTCAAATTGATACAATTTGTAAATTACAGTGTTTATGAAAAATTAAAATCGAGTGGGACTAGTTTTGATACAATTTGTAAATTACAGTGTTTTTGAAAAGTAAAATCGAGTGGGACTAGTTTTGACACCCCAAAGTTATGGGACCAAAATTGCAATTTTCCTTTAAAGTTGTATGGCAACCCCACGATCGGGATGAGAATGCCACGTGGGAAATGGAGGAAGAGACAAAGATCCGGAATTATTCTCAAGAAATTTGGGGACCAAATTCTCTTAAGGAGGGGGGATGTGGGACCCCAAGATTTTGATTAATCAAATTGTAATAGTCCGGATAATGTATCATGTGACTAAGTGTCACAATTTGATATTAATAAAATATAGTTTAATTTCTTTTAATCTTAGTATCTATATGTTAATGTTATTTTACTTTCTAACTCACTAATCCCTAATAATATATTATTAACATAACTTATATCATTTGACTTATTAAATCAAACCATAAGATATGGTGACTTATGATTAAAATAAGAATATGGTACTTGACTTATATAGGGGAATTGGACTATAGGACATTGATATGAAATATCCACTATGTGAATGAGGTTGGAATATCACTACAATACAAAAAAAAAAAAAAGAGGAGGACTTACATGAAGTGGACGTCCACTTGAAGGGAAATGAGTAACAATTTTGTCCTCTTCCCCTTGTCCTTTTCCTAGCATGTTAAGTCTTTCCCAAACCCAAGACAAGCCACCTCAAGCCGAAGAAGACCCTTCCACTTCTTCCCCTAGCATGCTTTCCATAGCCAACTTCCAAGACACCAAAATCATGAGTACCTACACTAGGGGGAACGACCACTTAAGGATAGAAGGGGAAAAATTTGTGTTAACACCATTTCATCCAACTCTTACACAATCTCACCAAAAATACACCACTCTCTCCCTCTCAAATATAAAAGGACCGAATCCTAACAAGGAAGAAGCAAGGAGGCCGAAAATTATAAGGAAAGGAGCTTCAAATGAAGTTTGGAAGACTAGTTACTAAGACAAGGTAAGACTCCCTTAGTATGTCACCTTAAATTTTTCTTCTTCTTTCCATTTTCTCCATTTTCCTCCATCTTTGACCTTCCAAAACACCTTATAGGGGCTGTTTTAAGAGTCTTGAGAGACCTAGAGGGGACTTACAAAAGGCTAGAAGCAACCTTTAACAAGCACAGAGAAAATGTGGGTGAATTCTTCTAAACTCATAATTTTTGCATTAAAAAAATAGCATGATATATGTGTTTATTATCTTATATAAACGTTTGGAAAAATTTCAGTTTTATTCAAAAAAAAAATCGAAAAAATAAATAATAAAGAAAAAAAAATGAGGTGTATACGAACTTATGTTAAAAAGTGATTTTGCATAGGAAAAATAGCTTATGTATGCTATTATGTTTCCTTTTGACATGAATGTATGTGATTCATTTTATTATATATTTCTGGAAATTTTTAGTCGTTTTATATTTCTGGAAATTTCAAAATTTACATGTTTGTGTGTTGGAAATATGATATAAAGTGTTTTTATGTTAGAAATAGCTTTTGTATGCTTATGTTATTTCTTGTGGCATAAATGTATGTATTTATTTTATAATATATATTTCTGGAAATTTAAGTCTCTTATATTTCTACAAATTTCGATATATATATATATATATATATGTATATATAGAAAACTAAGCCGTAAAATGATTTTAGAAAATAGCTTTTGTGTGTTTTTAGGCCTTTGTTATATATGAGCTCAAATAACTTAGATTATGAGAAAATACTTTTAAGATATCATATCAATAATCTGGACTTGAGGACTTGTAAATAAAATCGTATTTGGGCCACTTTTGCAAATACGGCAAAATATAGGGCCAAAAATGATAAAAATTAAAAACTCCGAAACCCCACTGAAAAATCCAAAATTTGGTATTAAAATTACTGTAATATAAATAAAAATAATAATTGGGGTCGTTCGGGTCAAACAAACGCGAATATGCTAATATTAGATACTTAAATGAAATTTTCCAATCCTTAGTGGACTAAACTATAAATTTCGAAAATATGGAAAGTTACTGTTCCGAAAACTTTATGAGATTATTTTAATTAATATTCTGGACTTTTAGTCCAAATTTCACAAAAACGGGCTTGAAACGAGCCCTTAATCGTAAAAAATTGCCTTCGGGGTTAAAATAGAATTTTCGGAGAAAATTGGTACTAAATATGAATATTTTTCAAAACTATTTTTAATCTACATACGTACTACCCCAAAGAAATTATTAGACTTATAATCTCATTGAAATCTTTTCCGGTTTAAGAGATATCCATTTTTAAAAGTATCGTGTCAAAATAATAAATTTGGAGAAAACGGGATTGACCTGAAATTTTCAAAATTTGACCCCGAGACCCAGAAAATATTATTCCTTTGAATATTTAGAAAAATTAGGGACTGACCTTGCCCTTTTCCGAGTCCGGGATCACAACTTATGGAATTTTAAAACCCGCATAAATCTTTCTCTTTAATTAAAATATTTTATTTTAAAATAGGAATTTACCAAGGTCATAGGAATTATTTTATCTTCAAAAATTCAGTTTATTTATAAAACATTAAATATTTTATTTAATTAAAATTTCTATTTTTTTAAATTATTATCCGAATAATATTCGGGATTTTCATACCGACTAATTGTCATGATAACAAGGCGACTATCTCGCCGCATAATCCGAACCTTATTAAGAACTTCGGCATAATACATAGAATCAAAGAATAGAACCGACTAGATTTCCCCTCCGATATCTATGCCGTGCCAACCGACCGATCGATCAATATCGGACGCGGCGAGTCTATGAACACGCCGGTCTCTTGACCGATCGACCAAGGGTTAAGCGTCAAACTTTTTGTGGCGCAACCATCCGATATGAATTAACGGTTTGTGGAATGGATAAGTCGCATATGGGATGGGTAGCTTGCTACGATCTCATCATCGGCCTCCATCGTCCAACTCCCAACCTCGAGTCGGACAAGAGAGTCTCGGCGGGTGATTGGGTCGTAGGATCCTGGGTATAATCATGATTATGACGTTCTCCGAGCTTAGCTAGCTCCACTGTGGAGACGCTCGTGCCAATCGGGATAGCGGCTTGACCACTGTTGATAGGAGGGATAATGTGTACTTGTTTGGGGAGATGGTGTTTGTGTAAGTCCAAGCGGCTACGATAATCTAGAGGGGTGAATAGATTATCTCCATCTTTTCGGTTTAAGCCCTCTTTTTCGAACTAAATGCTCAAACACAATAGTAAAGGTGCGGAATGTAAACAACACGCGTTGATTTATAGTAGTTCAACCCACCTAGGGCCTAATCTACTACCACCCCAAGATATCCGGGATGGGTTTCAAAAAGAAAAGAATTTTATTAATTACCAAAATTAATACAAATTCAACTTACAACACCTTGAAGAGCACCACACTCTTCTTCAACAACACCTTTGGAGATTACCACAATCTCCCTTTGAAAATCACCACAATCTTCCTTCAACGGCACCTTGTGAAGATTACCACAATCTTCAACCTTGAAAATACCGAATTCTTCAACACCTCAATAAAAAGATCACCACAATCTTCTTGCACCTATCACCTAGATCATCCAAGTGTGCTCTTACCACAAGAACACTCACAAAGATATCTTGTGTTTGAATGATAACCAAAATCAAAATTACAACTCAATAATGAATATTACAATTTGAGTGCAAAGTGTAATCAAGAATAGCCTAGACCTCAAGGATGTGAAAGTGAAAAGCTAGGCAAAATTACAACAAGAATAATAACAATGAAGGACAAATATTTGCTTGAAGTGTATCTTGTTGTGTTGTATCTCAATTTGTTGTCTTGGTTGCTCCAAAACTTCCTCTATTTATAGGAGATGATTGATCAAGCATATGCTCCTCTTGGGGATTGAAAATCTACAGAAAAATACAATTAAAATCAAGAATATAGTCTGTTAGAAATCAATCCCACAATTTAAGGAAATGTGTCTAACATCAAACGGTCATATTTTTTTGTCATTAAACCACGGGCGGCCGGCCGCACGAAAATAAGAGATTTGAAGAACACTTTGAAAAATTCAACAGGCGACCGTCGACATAAGCTTCGACCGTCGACCCTGTCTCAACCGGTCCCCCCAAGTGTTTTGTTGAAAGAAAATAGTTCTGTCTCAAACAAACGTTCAGTACCGGTCGGCGACCGATCGGCCGACGCCGAGAAGCGATCGGGTCGACCTGCCATTTTTCACTTCTGTCTCATTTTTGTTCCAAACTCATCTTCAGTGCGGGTTGCCCTATAGAGGGCGCACCGGTCGACCTCGAAGACGAAAAGTTGTCCAATTTTTGTGAAAAATAAAACCCAAGAAATACTCCAAACTTTAGTAAAAACATTTTAAACCAATCGAAAGTATTTAGACATAATTTAGGAACCTTGTTTACAAGTAAAAGCCCATTGATATAAAATCATTAAACGTGTTGTCCAATATTATCGAAAAATAAACTTGAGGAAATACTCCAAAAAATATTAAAACCATTTTAAATCATTTAGGAGTATTTGGACAACCTTTAAAAACATTGTTTTGGTGACAAAATAAAATCATCAAAATTAAGATAAAAACATGTATCAAACAATCTCCCCCCTTTTGATGATTACAAACCAAAATAATTGTTTTTTACACAAACTAAAAGAGCAATTTTAGAAGTGATTTTCCGGTAAAAACATTTGACCGTTTGGAAGCAACCAAAATTTCCAAAATATAGAAGCAACCAAGTAGGGGAGTAAATATATAGTACACAAGCTCCCCTATCAACAAGCATAACAAGAATAATGTAAAAACAATTTTCCATGAGCTAAAAGATTTAGCTTTTACAATTTGTTCAAGAGCTTATAAGCTCCCCTGTCACAAAACTTCATTAGACAATTATATAAGTCCATCAAGCAACAATTGGACTAAAAATAAATCACAACTTATGGCTTTTATGAGCCATAGCTTATAGCTTTTATAACAAGCTTTTATTAGCTTCTTTGAGCTAATGAGCCAATTTCCTGTTTCTCCCTTTGGAATCATCAAAAATAATGTTACGATGATAAAAACATCATACAAATATATCAAAGTGCGCAAACGAGACGGTTTATCAACCATTGAGCAATTTATGCTTAAAATCCAAAGAAAATGGGAGAAATGTAACATAAGAAATCCAAAAGCTCATTAGTTAACCAAAAACATGATTTCAAAAAGATTTTAAGACATTTGGAAGCAAGATAATCATGTAGAAGTTGAAATTTTCATTGCAACATTTCATCGAACACCTTGTGTGCGTGAAGAATAAAAGAGGTTGTATATAGCCCTTGTGAATGTTTCAAGCCAAAAAGTTTTCATATCATCATCAATCATCCTCATTTCAAAGCTCAATAAGATCATATGCAAATTATGCAACATTTGTCCATCAAATAAGAGGCTCAACAAAGAGATTCTCAAGGTTCAACCCAAATGAGATAATATAAGCCAAAAAGGATCAAGGCATTACAAATGCCAAAAATTAGAGCATCCATCAAGTAATACAAGTCATGCTTTAAACAATACATGTATGATATATCAAATGTCCCAACATATCCATCTAAGCATAATGATCAAAGCATTAAAAGAAGACTTTTACCATCAAGTACTTCATACCAATTATCAAACAATATGCTAAATTAGAGTATTTTTACCATCAAATACTCCAACAATACCATCACCCACAAGTCATCATTAACTTGCAATTTTAATCCTTTCAAGAAAACACGCAAATCTCATTAGTGCAAGAGAGTTTTACAAGATAGTTCATGAAATTACAAGACAACAAAAACAAATGCTCAAATAGTAAAGGGGTGGGAAACATCATTCCTCATCCGACGAGAAGCAAGATCCGGAATAAAGTCCTTGATGAATTTCTTCAACTTGCCGATAGACTTTTGCATTTTGGAGGTCTTTTGCTCCAAAGCCTCATACCTCGTTTCATGAAAAGCCCTCATATCTCATCAAATTCGGCTTGGGTATACCTCCTAAAGCGGTTGAGCACCTGGTATTACCCTCCGGATTGCTCGGTTCACCTTCATCTCGCCAATATTGCGGCCTCGGCGTCATCAAAGTAGTCATTAGGATCGGGGAATCTTGACCTCTTCCTCTAGCCATTTTAGTTGGTTGGATGTCCATATTCTTGCGCATAGTGACCATTTGGGAGATGTTATCAATATCAAAGTCATTTTGATATACCTCCGAGTTACACTCCGAAGAAGGTAGTCCCGACTATATAAGAAGTTTACAAATCCAATTTCCCATAACCAACTTCTTATTACCTTGAGTGATGGACTCGATTAGACATTGAATAAGTATGGCGCCAAAGTTAAGCGGTTCCCTCCCTAGAAATCTTATAAGTCGAAAATAATCCATATTGCTAGGCATCTTACCCGCCTTTCCACAAATACAAGAGGCGATAATAACAGATAAAATACGATGCTCAAGAGTCATCGCCAACAATGAATACTTTGGCCATACGCCCAAATATGTCTTAACTTCTTTCATGGACACCCCAACATTTCATCATTCCAAGTACCACAAGAGAAATAGTCCCAACCACCTTCTAAACATGTAAAAGCCGACAAATATCATTAGGAGTCCATCTAAAATGACGACCCTTATTAGCGAATTAACAAAGAACCTTCTCTCATTATCATATTACACCCACATATTAGCATAAAAATGTTGGATAATATCATCATCATACAAAACATAAGCATGCTCCCATAAATACATCCAACCTTGCTCCTCAAAGAATCCTCTAATGGTAGGATATTCATTTGTAAATGAACTAAAACGACATTTTAGTCCGAGCAATAGATTTTCCTCCCATCCCCGAATTCTCATAGTACCATTCCACATACTTATTGATGAAATTAAGAACATTGTGGGAATGAGGAGCTTGAGGAATAAAAGATTTTTTACCTTTCGCCCAACGGCAATTTTGGAGCGAAATTGTTCTTCTGAGCTCGGTAACTTGTGCCCGAGAGAGTATGGGATTTTGAACGTCATCACCTTCTTGAGCTACGTTTCTGCAGGCACTCGAATATCCCGTTGTTCGGCTTCTTCTTGCCGATTTCTCGAAGAGCCCTCACCACCCCTTCTACTCTTGGAGATAGGATTTTGACCGGTAGAATTTCTTAGAGGAGCCATATATGTGAAATTCTTGTGAAAATAAGAGAATTAGCAACAAGAATCGTAAAGATTGATGAGGAATTGAAGATTTTAGAGAAAAGGGGGGGACGTTTCGCGCAAGAGGTTTTGAAGAATTTTTCTGCGTCTGTTTAAAATCAAGATGTAACGTTTTTACCTTGTAAAATAAGCCTGGCGACCATCGAGTAGGTGCGCGATCGGTCGACGTGCGAAATGCGACCGGCCGCGCCGCTGACTGGCCCCAAAGATCTGCACTTTTCTTTCCCAGAATTTTCCAAAATTCGATTTTCCACCCCAAAAGTTTTAAAACTTTGCAAAAAGATAATTTTGGACCAAATCCAACAAATACGAGTTTCGGGAAAATATATATTAGAGAAAATCAAGAATTAGCGAGTAGTGCCCATTTAAGAAAAAAAAATTGCAAAATTATTTAGGGGCACTTAAGGGGTTGAAATGAAATATCTTGAAAGATATGTGCATGAGCATAATATCGAGTGAAAAAAATTCGAGTGAACATACCTCGATAGTTTAAGAAACTTGATGACGAAATAGCCAATGAATACGAGATATATATATCCTACACAATTTCTTAAACAAAATTTGCACAACAACACAAGTGTAGGCAAGTAATAGGAGATATCAAAAGAATACTTATGCTATAAAAAGTCATAAGAGATAATAGACTACATAAGTCTAATTAAATGCATATAAGAGTTTTGGAAATGTTATGCAAGGTCTTCTTAAAAATTTTGAAACTCACACATATATTGAAGACCTCTCTTAAGATAAAATATTTGAAAACTCATTTTGCAATTAAGGCACAAATAAAAACATGCATAGAATTAAACTAAAATGCATATATAAATGGGGAGATACGGTTTACCAATTACGCCGTTTCCATGGGTTGTGCCTTTCCCATTGTTGATGATATCTTCCCTTGAAAAGTCATTTTGTTGATTATGACTTCTTTGATTACTCCATTTCCAAGGTTTGTTACCTTCCCATTGTTGATGGTCTCTCCTTCTTTGAAAATCATCTTGTTGATGATTTCTTTGTCATTTCAAGGATTGTGTTCTTCCCATTTTTGATTATATCATCTTCTTGAAATTGGCTTTGTTGAGAATAGTTTCTCCTTCTTTGACCAAATGAAACGGTCATTTGATGCCTTCTTGGCGGTATGAATTTTCTTCGATCATTTTTTCGTCGGTACCTAATATGACATTATTTTGTGGTACCCTCAAGTGTTTGGGTCCTTTAGGATTAGCTTTGAGACTTTTAGGTCTCCAATAATGATTAGAGCTATTTCTAGCCGACAAGTATTAGTCGTATGACCTCTTTATCGCAATAGAAGCATGTAATAATTCTAGGAGCATAATGACCAATATGAATTGTGACTTGATCCTTTTTTATATGATTAACAACACTAGGCCTATGATCAAGTCCTTTATCACAATTATGAATATCAACAATATTGGACATTTTATTGGTACTCAAGTTTAATTTTGATAAATCATTTTTCAAGCAATTAATATCCTCAACAAGAGTACTATTTTCTTTCTCAAGGTTTCTAACCTTGTCAAGAGTGGTGGTGTGAGCACATGATAGTGATTCATAGGAAGTAAATAAACTATCCTTATCATTTTTCAAAACAATGAATTCCTTTTTCAAATTTTTGTATTTAACAAGTAAGTTTTAGAATTCATCATGTAGATCATCAAAATCATTTTGCAAATCACTATAATTATTTTGAATAACAATATCATAGGAAGTAGAGGGTTTAAGACATACCTCATTTTCTTCTTCGATGCCCATAAAACAATATTCAACTTCTTCATAGTTGGAAGTTGTAAGAGGTTTGTTCCTTAGATTTGAGCTTGTATCCCTTTGAGAAGTAGATGCTTTTGTTTGACTCCTTTAATTTGCAAATACTACATAGATGGCTTCTAATATTTGCCATATTTTATGTGTCGATCGACTTCCTACAATATGTTCATATTCCAAATTAGTAAATGAACAATACAAAATATTTGAGGACAAATCCCACCGCCGATTGGAATTTTCGCGGAATTCATCACGTGACCTGAAATTTTAGGGATTTCTCACCCTCCTTGACACGGTGGAAATAAAATGCCAGCGTGGAAAGAGATTTGAGGGGGAAAAAAACTCGTCACCGAGATTTGGAGGGGAAAAAAACTCGTCAACACCCTGTAATTGGGCATATTTTTGGGGGAAATAGTGGTGACGAGTTTTTTTCCCTCCAAATCTCTTTCCATGTTAGCATTTTATTTCCACCGTATCAAAGAGGGTGAGAAATCCCCAAAATTTCAGGCCACGTGCTTATCACGTGACGAATTCCGACGAAAATTTCAATCGGCAGTGGGATTTGTCTTCAAATTGATACAATTTGTAAATTACAGGGTGTTTTTGAAAAATTAAAATCGAGTGGGACTAGTTTTGATATAATTTGTAAATTACAGGTGTTTTTGAAAAAGTAAAATCGAGTGGGACTAGTTTTGACACCCCAAAGTTATGGGACCAAAATTGCAATTTTCCTTTAAAGTTGTATGGCAAACCCACGATCGGGATGAGAATGCCACGTGGGAAATGGAGGAAGATATGAGAAGACAAAGATCCTAATTATTCTCAAGAAATTTGGGGACCAAATCCTCTTAAGGAGGGGATGTGGGACCCCAAGATTTTGATTAATCAAATTGTAATAGTCCGGATAATGTATCATGTGACTAAGTGTCACAATTTGATATTAATAAAATATAGTTTAATTTCTTTTTAATCTTAGTATCTATATGTTAATGTTATTTTACTTTCTAACTTACTAATCCCTAATAATATATTATTAACATAACTTATATTATTTGACTTATTAAATCAAACCATAAGATATGGTGACTTATGATTAAAATAAGAATATGGTACTTGACTTATATAGGGAATTGGACTATAGGACATTGATATGAAATATCCACTATGTGAATGAGGGTTGGAATATCACTACAATACAAAAAAAAAAAAAAAAAAAAGAGGAGGACTTACATGAAGTGGACGTCCACTTGAAGGGGGAAATGAGTAACAATTTTGTCCTCTTCCCTTGTCCTTTTCCTAGCATGTTAAGCCTTTCCCAAACCCAAGACAAGCCACCTCAAGCCGAAGACCCTTCCACTTCTTCCCTAGCATGCTTTCCATAGCCAACTTCCAAGAAACCAAAATCATGAGTACCTACACTAGGGGGGAACGACCACTTAAGGATAGAAGGGGGAAAATTTATGTTTACACCATTTCATCCAACTCTTACACAATCTCACCAAAAATACACCACTCTCTCCCTCTCAAATATAAAAGGACCGAATCCTAACAAGGAAGAATCAAGGAGGCCGAAAATTATAAGGAAAGGAGCTTCAAATGAAGTTTGGAAGACTAGTTACTAAGACAAGTAAGACTCCTTAGTATGTCACCTTAAATTTTTTTTTTTCTTCTTTCCATTTTCTCCATTTTCCTCCATCTTTGACCTTCCAAAACACCTTATAGGGGCTGTTTTAAGAGTCTTGAGAGACCTAGAGGGGACTTACAAAAGGCTAGAAGCAACCTTTAACAAGCACAGAGAAAAGGTGGGTGAATTCTTCTAAACTCATAATTTTTGCATTAAAAAATAGCATGATATATGTGTTTATTATCTTATATAAACGTTTGGAAAAATTTCAGTTTTATTCAAAAAAAAAATCGAAAAAATAAATAATAAAGAAAAAAATGAGGTGTATACGAACTTATGTTAAAAAGTGATTTTGCATAGGAAAAATAGCTTATGTATGCTATTATGCTTCCTTTTGACATGAATGTATGTGATTCATTTTATTATATATTTCTGAAATTTTTAGTCTTTTTATATTTCTGGAAATTTCAAAATTTACATGTTTGTGTGTTGGAAATATGATATAAAGTGCTTTTATGTTAGAAATAGATTTTGTATGCTTATGTTATTTCTTGTGGCATAAATGTATGTATTTTATTTTATAATATATATTTCTGGAAATTTTAGTCTCTTATATTTCTGCAAATTTCGATATATATATATATATATATGTATGTATGTATAGGAAACTAAGCCGATGTGATTTTAGAAAATAGTTTTTGTGTGTTTTTAGGCCTTTGTTATATATGAGCTCAAATAACTTAGATTATGAGAAAAATACTTTTAAGATATCATATCAATAATCTGGACTTGAGGACTTGTAAATAAAATCGTATTTGGGCCACTTTTGCAAATACGGCAAAATATAGGGCCAAAAATGATAAAAATTAAAAACTCCGAAACCCCACTGAAAAATCCAAAATTTGGTATTAAAATTACTGTAATATAAATAAAAATAATAATTGGGGTCGTTCGGGTCAAACAAACGCGAATATGCTAATATTAGATACTTAAATGAAATTTTCCAATCCTTAGTGGACTAAACTATAAATTTCGAAAATATTGAAAGTTACTGTTCCGAAAACTTTATGAGATTATTTTAATTAATATTCTGGACTTTTAGTCCAAATTTCACGAAAAACGGGCTTGAAACGAGCCCTTAACGGTAAAAATTGTCTTCGGGTTAAAATAGAATTTTCAGAAAATTGGTTCTAAATATGAATATTTTTCAAAACTATTTTTAATCTACATACGTACTACCCCAAAGAAATTATTAGACTTATAATCTCATTGAAATCTTTTCCGGTTTAAGAGATATCCATTTTTAAAAGTATCGGGTTAAAATGATAAATTTGGTGAAAACTGGGACTGACCTGCAATTTTTGAAAATTTGACCCCGAGACCCAGAAAATATGATTCTTTTGAATATTTAGAAAAATTAGGGACTGACCTTGCCCTTTTCCGAGTCTAGAATCACAACTTATGGATATTTTAAAACCCGCATAAATCTTCCTCTTTAATTAAAATATTTGATTTTAAAATAGGAATTTATCAATGTCATAGGAATTATTTTATCTTCAAAAATTCAGTTTATTTATAAAACATTAAATATTTTATTTAATTAAAATTTCTATTTTTTTAAATTATTATCCGAATAATATTCGAGATTTTCATACCGACTAATTGTCATGATAACAAGGCGACTATCTCGCCGCATAATCCGAACCTTATTAAGAACTTCGGATAATACATAGAATCAAAGAATAGAACCGACTAGATTTTCCTCCGATATCTATGCCGTACAATGACCGATCGATCGAATATCGGATGCGGCGAGTCTATGAACACGCCCGTCCCATCGATCGACTCACCGGTTGGCGTCAAACTTTTGTGGCGCAACCATCCGATATGAATTAACGGATTTGTGGAATGGATAAGTCGCATATGGGATGGGTAGCTTGGCTACATCTCATGCCGGCCTCCATCGTCCAACTCCCAATCTCGAGCCGGACAAGAGAGTCTCAAGGCGGGTGATTGGGTCGTAGATCCTGGTTATAATCATGATTATGACGTTCTCCGAGCTTAGCTAGCTCCACTGTGGAGACGCGTACCAACCGGGATAGCGGCTTCAACCCCGTTGATAGGAGGGATAATGTGTCTTGTTTGGGGAGATGGTGTTTGTGTAAGTCCAAGGGGCTACGATAATCTGAGGGGGTGAATAGATTATCTCCATCTTTTCTAAGCTTTCACCCTTTTTTTCGAACTAAATGCTCAAACACAATAGTAAAGGTGCGGAATGTAACAACACGCGTTGATTTATAGTAGTTCAACCCACCTAGGGGCCTAATCTACTACCACCCCAAGATATCCGGGATGGATTTCAAAGAAAAAGAATTTTATTAATTACCAAAATTAATACAAATTCAACTTACAACACCTTGAAGAGCACCACACTCTTCTTCAACAACACCTTTGGAGATTACCACAATCTCCCTTTGAAGATCACCACAATCTTCCTTCAACGGCACCTTGTGAAGATTACCACAATCTTCAACCTTGAAGAATACCGAATTCTTCAACACCTCAATAAGAAGATCACCACAATCTTCTTGCACCTATCACCTAGATCATCCAACAAGTGTGCTCTTACCACAAGAACACTCACAAGGATATCTTGTGTTTGAATGATAACCAAAAATCAAGATTACAACTCAATAATGAATATTACAATTTGAGTGCAAAGTGTAATCAAGAATAGCCTAGACCTCAAGTATGTGAAAGTGAAAAGCTAGGCAAAATTATAACAAGAATAATAACAATGAAGGACAAATATTTGCTTGAAGTGTATCTTGTTGTGTTGTATCTCAATTTGTTGTCTTGGTTGCTCCAAAACTTCCTCTATTTATAGGAGATGATTGATCAAGCATAGGCTCCTCTTGGGGATTGAAAATCTACAGAAAAATACAATTAAAATCAAGAATATAACTCATAGAAATCAATCCCACAATTTAAGGAAATGTGTCCATTGTCAAACGGTCATATTTTTTGTCAAAACACGTAGGCGACGGCGCGCACGTAAATAAGAGATTTGAAGAACACTTTGAAAAATTCAACAGGGCGACCGGTCGACATAGGCTTCGACCGGTCGACCCCTGTCTCAACTCGGTCCCCTAAGTGTTTTGTTGAAAGAAAATAATTCCTCAAACAAAACGTTCAGGTCACGGCGACCGGATCGGCCGACGCCAGGGTGACCGGCGACCGACCGCTTTTTCACTTTTGTCTCATTTTTTGTTCCAAACTCATCTTCAGTGCACGGGTTGCCCTATAGAATGACCTGGCCGACCTCGAGACAGAAAAGTTGTCCAATTTTTGTAAAAATAAAACCCAAGAAATACTCCAAACTTTAGTAAAAACATTTTAAACCAATCGGAAGTATTTAGACAACATTTAGAACCTTGTTTACAAGTAAAAGCCCATTGATATAAAATCATTAAATGTGTTGTCCAATATTATCGAAAAATAAACTTGAGGAAATACTCCAAAAATATTAAAACCATTTTAAATCATTTAGGAGTATTTGGACAACTTTTAAAAACATTGTTTTGGTAACAAAATAAAATCATCAAAATTAAGATAAAAACATGTATTAAACAGTTTGATCGACACTTCTCTCGTAGTATAAGGTGGTCCGGTTGGCGTCGCACTTTCGTGTACAACCAACTCGATATGAATTAATGGATCGATTAGGTTGGCGCCACACTTTCGCGGCGCAACCAACCGATCCAATCCGACGGATCGATCGTTAAATAATATTAATAAAATTATTAAGTATATGAAAATGTCATTGCACGTTTCTTGCATCAAAACTCATGAAACAATTTTATCGCATAAAATATATGCCCCACTTGCACACACCTATCACACCCACTCGAGAATTTTTGTCTCACTCCCGCCTATTTTTCCCAACCGAGGATAAGACCTGCCCAAGAGAGGAAGGCGGCGAAAACTTTGATGCTACCGACTAATCCTATATCTTAACGGACCTTGAGTCAACTGAATCTTATTTATGTTATTTTGATGAGCGAACAATTGTGAAATTTGTAATAGAGAAAAGCGTAAGACCCGTAGAAATATTTATGAACAATGATGTACTTTGTTATTTCCGTTGCGACATTTCGACTTAGACTACTTTGACATTATGTATTTTTTTGGGATTCTTCTATTATGATTGAATTACTTTTATGAATGAATAATTGGTTTATTTCGGGCCGCTTAAGTAAACCGCCTAAGTTCGTTGGATCGTGTCACGACTCTAGTTGGGGCGTGACAATGTTATTTCATATATAGTATTGGGTCGAGAATAGGGTTGGGGTTTGAATCAACCCTATCGTAAACCCTAGCGTGAGAAGAACGATCGAGATTCTTAAAGGAACATCGGCGTTGGGTACTGCGTGAGAGGGTCGTCTACCCCGGTGACCTTCGAGCGATGTCATCATAACTCCCGATGAGTTGTAAACGCACGCCGACTTGCATCGAGTCGAAGGAGGTAACTTGGAAGCATTGTGTTCAAATTCGGAAATAGTATCTCGATCGAATCCATGAGAGGGGTATTCTCACCGGTGGCAATCGAGAGTTAATGTTCATCGGCGAAGTGGAAGGGAACGGCGCACGCTTGCGAATTTCGATTTCTTAGGAGCATATTTTAGGTTCCCATCGAATACGACAAATGAATTCAATGATTAAATAGTTTTACTTAGATGGAGTAATTGTAATGCTTAAACTAAAAACAGTTAAATATATACTATCCTTATTTTCTCACGCAATGAAATTAAGAGTATATTAATTTTTTTACATAATAGGAATTCCTGAAATGAGTAAATGTATAATTTGTGAACGCAAAACAGTATTGTGATCACTTCAAAACTTTGAAAGTGAATATGAACCTTCTATACTATAATTGGCATTCCAGCTCCTATACAATATCATTAATACACGTTAATCGTTAAATATATAAATTAGCATAATCGATATACATGTTTGACATACATGATGATACATCAATAATATACAATATATAATTAAGAACTTAACTATTAGAAAAAGAGAAAAAAATTAAACAACCCTCAAGATGTGCCACAATCTATATAGCCAGGCCAGTGACAAGACATTAATTAGTTGTGGTAGCCTTTTTGGCCTCATTCAATATAACTTTTTACTAGTCATAGAAATGTTTTTATTTTAGTGGTAATTATGTTGGAATTGGTCTTTGATAAATGGGGTGTTGACCCGATTTTGACCAATTAATTAAGTGGTTTTCATTTGTGAAAAATGGAATTAAATAATTTGTAAAAATTCTACTTAAAGAGTAGATGACAATAGCATTTGGAATTTCTCAAACCGATTCCGGTGAATGAGAAATTAATGCTAGAAGTTAGCCACTTAATAAAAATAAATGGTATGGAAAATGGAAAATGTGGGGGAGGAGAGATGCTCCATCCCACATAGAAAAAGGAGGTAAAGTTGCACACTTTATTTATCCTAAGTTGGACAAATGGGTTTGGGCCCTTGGGGGCACCCAAGTTTTTAAAGGGAGAGACCTACATGCTTGTGGGTTTGGTCAGCACACGCACGCACACGCCGCCGCCGCCCGCCGCCTTATTCTTTTTGGACCAAAAACCTTTAAAACATTAAAATATTTAATTAATTTTTGTAATTAATTAAATAGATTTAATTAATTTTTGTAATTAATTAAAAGAGTTCAACTCGGGAAAAACTTTCTACCACAAGACGGGAGAGCACGCCTGCGGCCTGGGTCGTGCTACTCGCCGAGGGGTCTCGCGCCACACGCACGCGGGCAGCGCACGCCCGTGCCTGGGTCGTGGCTTTGGTGCCGAAAGTTTGAGCCATACAAGACGGGCAGCGCACGCCCGTCTTGCGTCTGCCGTGCTCCCTCGCAAAAAGGCCTGCTCAGCTGGTAAAAGGTGTCTTTTTCGAGCCAAAAGACATGTTCTTTCCATACGGGCGTCTAAAGCCTATAAAAATCGATCTCTCGTGACTGAAAAATATACGAAAAACTCGTATAATAACCGGTCATTTGCATCATACGAGCATATTGATTTTCCCTTTTGTTCAAAGCTTGAAAGTTCGAACTTTTGTTGTTGTTCGCCGTGTTTCGAGTTTCCAAGTCTTATTAAACTCGAGACGTAAAAAGTCGTTGTATCTTAGAGGCGAACGCCGAACCGTAAGCACTCCGGTGCACACGGGCGTTTTCATCTTGCGAGACCGATTCAAAATCGCCTCGACTTAAACCATACACTAAATCCAAATGATTTTCTCAAAAAAAACTATACACCGAGAAATTTTACCCAACAATCGCAAGACGAAAAATTCCATTATTCCTACGTTTCATTGAAGACGATGGCATCCATTCGATCTCGTTCCACCCATGGTCACGCTTCTCCCGCTCACGGCGAAAAAGCCGCCAAGTTTTCTCTCGGGTGCCGACTTCAAACGTTGGCAATGTAAGATGCTTTGTTCTACCTCACTACTTTGGGGTTGGCTCGTTTCCTAAAGGACGACCCCCTATCGCCGGGCTTGAAGACGAAGTTGACAACAACCGGAGAATTGCTGTGTGGATGCTTGGCATAACAAACGATTTTCTATGTCGCAACCACGCCTTGAACGGGCCGGCGACGCCTCTACAATGTCTATAGCACGTTTAAGACGCCCAAGGAATTGTGGCAATCCTTGGAGAAGAAATACAAGACGGAAGATGTCGGCACAAAGAAATTTGTTGTCGGCAAATTCTTGAGTACAAGATGGTTGACACCAAGACGGTGATCACCAAGTTCGTGAGATTCAAATCATCCTTCACGACTTAGTGTCGAAGGGATGCTTTTGAATGAATCCTTTCAAGTGGCGCAAATTATCGAAAAATTGCCGCCATTGTGGAAGGACTTCAAAACTACCTCAAGCACAAGCGCAAAGAGATGGGGCTTGAGGATCTGATTGTCCGCTTCTCATCGAAGAAGACAACCGAAATCGATGTTAAAACCAAGAACTGAATGGAGGCTAAGGCCAATCTTGCCGAGTCGAGCACTAGCAAGAAACGTAAGCACTCCGGGAAGGAGAGAAAGGCAAGGCCAAAAAGTTCAAGGGAAATTGCTACAATTGTGGCAAACCGAACCACATGGCGAAGGATTGCCGACACCCGGAAGGGCAAATCAAGGTGGCAACCAACAAGCCAATGTGACGGAGGACAAGTCGGGCCCAATAGACTTGCCTGAGCTCGATCTCTCCGCCGTTGTGTTTGAAGCCAATATGGTGGATAACCCAAGGGGAGTGGTGGATAGATATCGAGGCTACTCGTCACATTTGTGCCGATAAGGAGATGTTCTCCTCCTACACTCCGATTAATGGAAGAAAGTTGTTCATGGGGAACTCCTCGACTTCCAACATCGTTGGGCTTGGAAAGGTGGTGCTCAAGATGACTTCCGAGAAGAGCTTACGCTTGTAGATGTGCCGCATGTCCCGACATCCGCAAGAACTTGGTTTCCGGTCCGTTTTAGCAAGGCCGGATTTAAAGCTAGTGTTTGAGTCCGATAAGTTTGTAATGACCAAGAATGGTCGGTTTTTATGTAAAGGTTACCTTGATAAGGGCCTGCTCAAAATGTCTCAGAATGCCTGCTTTTCCGCCAAGAGGCGAAGAATAAAAACGTTACTTCGTTTACTTGTTGGATTGTTCTAATTTATGGCATGATAGATTAGGACACGTAAACTTCAACACAATTAAAAGGTTAGTGAATCGGAATTAATACCTACGTTTAAAACCGATTCACAAGACAAATGCGAAATTTGTGTTGAAGCAAAATTGGCCAAGGCACCGCTTCATTCGGTAACGAGAAGTACCAAACCACCCGAGTTAATTCATACGGATGTGTGTGACTTAAAACTTGTGCAAACTCGAGGTGGTAAAAGTACTTCATAACGTTTATAGACGATTGCACAAGATATTGTTATGTCTATCTTTTGAAAAGCAAAGATGAAGCTTTAGTAGCTTTTAAAACTTATAAGAATGAAGTTGAAAATCAGCTTAATCAGAAAAATTAAGATGATTCGAAGTGATAGAGGCGGAGAGTATGTTGCTCCGCTTGAAGAATTTTGCTCGGAAGCGGGTATAATTCATCAAACGACCGCACCTTACTCACCTCAATCAAATGGTGTTGCGAACGCAAGAATCGTGACTCTTAAGGAGATGATGAATGCAATGTTGCTAAGTTCGCTTACCCCAAAATTTGTGGGGGAAGCTATACTTTCTCGCGAACTACATTCTTAATAAGATTCCACACAAAGGTAAAGATGAAACTCCATATGAGTTATGGAAGGGACATAAACCGTCATACAAATACCTTAAAGTGTGGGGGTGTTTGGCTAAAGTCAAGTACCTAAGCCAAAACAAGTAAGAATCGGTCCGAAGACGATCGATTGTGCTTTCATTAGATATGCTAACAATAGTAGTGCATATCGCTTAGTGCACAAGTCGGCTATTCCTGGTATAAATGAAGGTATGATCATTGAATCAAGGAATGTCAGATTCTTCGAGAATATCTTTCCGAATAAAGAACGGAAAGAAGAAAGTTCGAGTAAACGGACTTATGAAACCGCAAGGTTACCTCAAAGTGATGATGAAGAGGAACCAAGACGCAAAGAAAAAGGACAAAAGTAGCTAAGTCTTTTGGTCCCGATTTTCTAACTTATATGTTAGAAAACGAACCCCGAACTATTCAAAAAGCATTGTCTAGTCCGTAAGCTCCTCTCTGGAAAGAAGCTATCAATAATGAGATAGATTCCATCATGCAAAATCACACTTGGGAGTTGGTTGATCTCCGCCGGTTGCAAGCCTTTGGGATGCAAGTGGATCCTTAAAAGGAAGTATAAAGCGATGGATCTATTGACAAGTATAAAGCCCGATTGGTAGCTAAAGGGTTTAGACAAAAGGAGGGATATGACTTCTTCGATACATATTCTCCTCGTCACGAGATTACGTCCATTCGTGTTCTCATTGCTATTGCAGCTTTGCATAACCTTGAGATACATCAAATGGACGTTAAAAACCGCTTCTTGAATGGGGAACTTGAAGAGGAAATTTATATGGAACAACCCGAGGGGTACATTGCACCCGGTCAAGAGCGAAAAGTGTGTAAACTTGTTAAGTCACTTTATGGACTAAAACAAGCACCTAAGCAATGGCACAAAAGTTTGACTCGACTATGAAGTCAAACGGTTTCAAGATCAATGAATGTGACAAGTGCGTCTACATTAAAGGTACTACAAATGATTACGTCATAGTATGCCTTTATGTAGATGATATGTTGATTATGGGAAGTAGTCATGATTTAATCATGAAGACTAAGAACATGTTAAAGAAGAACTTTGACATGAAAGATATGGGATTATCTCGATGTTATATTAGGGATTAAAATCTCTAGAACTTCGTATGGAATTGTCTTGTCACAAATCCCATTATGTCGAGAGCATACTCGGGAGGTTTAATGCTTTTGACAAAATCTCCGCTAAGACACTGTAGATCTAAGTCTACACTTGGCCAAGAATAGAGGCGAACCGTTTCTCACCGAATATGCAAGGGTAATTGGCAGTCCGATGTACTTAACGAACCGTACACGCCCGCACATTGCATATTCAAAGAGTAAACTAAGTAGTTCACAAGAACCCCAAGTACGATCACCGAAAGCCGTGACAAGGGTACTTAGATATTTAAAGTATACCATGAACTATGGAATACTTTATACAAGATATCCAAAGAAAAGATAGAAAGGATACTGTGATGCCAATTGATATCGCACACAAAAGACTCCAAGTCCACAAGTGGATTTGTTTTCACAACGGGTGGAGGAGCGGTGTCATGGAAGTCTTCTAAGCAGACGTGCATAGCTCGATCCACTATGGAATCCGAGTTCATTGCTTTGATAAAGCGGAGAAGAAGATAATGGCTTAGAAACTTCTTAGAGGATATTCCTTGTTGAATAAGCCTCTGCTTTGTTATGATACACTCGTGATAGTCAATCAAAGAATCGGAAGGGCACAAAGCAAGATGTATAATGGTAAGTCTAGACATATACGCTTTGAGACACAATACTATTAGACAGCTTGATTTCGAATGGGGTTATTTCGGTTGACTACGCAAGTCAAAGGAAAACCTTGCGATCCGCTTACAAAAGGCATAAATCGAGATCAACTTGTATAAACCGTTAAGGGAATGGGTTTAAAATCCACAACTTAAAGAATGTTCATAAGCGAACTCCAACCTTGTGAATTGGAGATCCCAAGACCTTGGTTCAATGGGACAACTAAGTTATGAATGTTCAAATTGAACACTTGGAAAATGTGTTAGCTCATTCTCGATACATCCAAGTGTATTTAAACCTCATCGAATGTGGTGAGGTTAAGTTTAAGACTTTTAATGATTCCTATACCGAAATGTGGAGTATTGCAGATACTCTTCAATAGAGATCACCTATATAAGTGAGAAGTAATGGCCGCTTCAAAAGAAACACTTATGAATCTAAGATATGGTCCAGGGCCGAAATGGACACAACGTGAGAACAACAAGTGTTAGAGTTGTTATTGTGTAAGTACTATTGTCTTGGTTTACACAAACGGCTGAGTAGTTCAAGACATCGCGTCACTAAGCAGCTAGTAAATCCGATAGTACCTTACTAAGGAAGGTTCAAAGCCACAAGCTACCTATCCTGATGCAATAACGATTCGCCGAGACTTTCAAGCGAATCTGCATACACGCATGCATTAATTTCATTCATGTGGGGGATTGTTGGAATTGGTCTTTGATAAATGGGGTGTTGACCCGATTTTGACCAATTAATTAAGTAGTTTCCATTTGTGAAAAATGGAATTAAATAATTTGTAAAAATTCTACTTAGAGAGTAGATGACAATAGATTTGGAATTTCTCAAACCGATTCCGGGTGAATGAGAAATTAATGCTAGAAGTTAGCCACTTAATACAAATAAATGGTATGGAAAATGGAAAATGTGGGGGAGAGATGCTCCATCCCACATAGGAAAGAGGAGGTAAAGTTGCACACTTTATTTATCCTAAGTTGGACAAATGGGTTTGGGCCCTTGGGGCACCCAAGTTTTTAAAGGGGAGAGGACCTACATGTTTGTGGGTTTGGTCAAAGCACACGCGCGCCCCGCGCCGCCGCCCGCCGCCGCCTTATTCTTTTTGGACCAAAACCTTTAAAACATTAAAATATTTAATTAATCTTTGTAATTAATTAAATAGATTTAATTAATTTTTGTAATTAATTAAAAGAGTTCAACTGGGAAAAACTTTCGGCCCGCAAGACGGCGGAGCACGCACGCGCGGTCGGGTCGTGCTACCTGCCGAGGGTCCGCGCCTACACGCACGGGCGTGCACACTCCGTCTTGGGGTCGTCTTGGGTGCCGAAAGTTTGAGCTCACAAGACGGGCAGCGCACGCCCGTGCGTTAGGCCGTGCTCCTGTGCGCAGTGCGTCTGTCGATCAAAAGGTGTCTTTTTCGAGCCAAAAGACATGTTCTTTCCATACGGGCGTCTAAAGCCTATAAAAATCGATCCCTGGTGACTCAAAAATATACGAAAAACTCGTATAATAACCGGTCATTTGCATCATACGAGCATATTGATTTTCCCTTTCGTTCAAAGCTTGAAAGTTCGAACTTTTTGTTGTTATTTGTGTTTCGAGTTTCCAAGTCTTTGTAAACTCGAGACGTAAAAGTCGTTGTATCTTAGAGGCGAACGCCGAATCGTAAGCACTCGGTGTGCGGGCGTTTTTCGTCTTGCGGAGACGATTCAAAATCGGCCTCGACTTAAACCATACACTAAATCCAGCCATTTTCTCAAAATGTAAACTATACACCGAGAAATTTTACCCAACAAATTATAGGAAAAGGCGAAACGTCCGGAAAACACGATCTATTGACGAAATTGGCGGGGTCGTAATTATCTCCCTAGGGGATCCCTAGGGTTTCTTCCACGTCGGACTTCTCCGTCTCTGTCCGGTGGCTCCATGGCGGAGCCACTCTTCGCCGGACTAACGTCCAATTATCTCCCTCACCGTTCCCAGCCATCGCCCCCTTCACAGATGGCATCGCATGCAACAGCGCCCTCCCTCACCACGCAGCAACCCGGCGATGGCTCACTGCAACAATCTGCTGCACATCGCGCCCAGCAGCACGACGACTTCGTGCATCAGCCTGCATCCGTCCCCACCTCCTACTATGGGCTCCCATGGAATTTCAGGCCATCCAACAAACCCCCCACGTCCATCAACTCTACAACGGGCTTGGTCCCACCGGAGTACTACCTCCCTTCCTCTGCAACGGTAGCAAGGGTGACGCTGAGCGACGCCAATGAGGCAGCCACCTCTTCCTCCAACGCCGCGCCACACGCATTTGATGCTGTGTACCTGCATGGGGCAGCTAGGGGGGCTACCACCCCTCTTCCTTGCAATATGCCGCTATTGGGGGGCGCCCTCCCTTCCCCCCATGGTTGTCGCATGCCATGGGGGGCGGCCCAATGACATCAGATTATAAATCGAACCCTCTACATTCGGCTCATAATACTAATGCTCAATCCAATTTTGGTCATTCTTTTGCTAAAATTGTTTCATGTAATCACCATGATATTGATTCAACTACGAAGGCCCCAGGTAATTTTACAACGTTTTCGCATGTTGTTGCTGGTATATCCCATTCTATCCCTAAACCTGTTAGAAAGGGAGACTATTATTCCGTTACTATTGATGAAAATATTTATCAACAACGCCTCGCTGAATTTTCTTATTCTTTGATTGGAAGGGTGATTTTAGGCAAATGTAATAAACCATGGGCGACTATGCTTCTACATAAATGCCTATCGGAAATATGGGGAATTAACAATGATTGGAAACTAATCCCCGTGGGTAAGAGATTTTTTTGTGTCAAGTTTTTTAATGCGCAAGATCGGGCTCGAGCTCAATTACGTATTAATTGGGCGCTTAATCCGGGTACTATTCATCTCTCTCCATGGGTCCCGAATTTCAATCCATACAAGGTACATACGTCGGTGGCAAGTGTTTGGGTCAGAATCTTCGAGCTCGGTTTGGAGTACTGGGATCCTAATAAGTAATAACATCTTGGGGATCGCCAGTGCGATTGGGAATCCGATACAAATTGACCAGTGTTCGCTTGATGGTTCTCTGGGGCATTTCATCCGGGTGTTAGTGGATATTGATCTGTCGAAACCATTGGATGAGCAGATCATGGTGGAACGGGTTGGCCAGTGTTCCTTTGTGTTAGTAAGTTATGAGAACTTACCGGAATTTTGTTAAAAATGATGTGTAATGGGACATTCGACGGTTTCTTGCCGTATTACTCCCGTGGGGAACTCAACCACTGAAAAACGCGCCTCTCCTGACAAGGGACGTCCTAGGACTTCAACGACACATCCGAATTCTAGGCAACGGGGTTGTTCCAGGGTCCGTACAGTTTACCGCCCGATGCAGCAGGACAAGGGCAAGACCGTTGATGACTCCATGGGAAATATGGTTCGTAAAGGTCGTGTTGAGGAGGGTGAACCTTCTTCTTCACGTATTCACACTAAGAATTCTTTTAATGTTCTGGGTGCTGATTCAGATGATGTGGCATGCGATAATACAAATTTGGAGCACAAATCTGATAATGATAATGGGATTATGGCTTCGGAATATAATACTAGCAACACAGACAGAGTCATGGTTCCTTATCAACCGCAAGCAACAAATTTTAATGATTATGTCCTTAGTTCCAATGATCTTTCCGAGGGGTTCAAGGCTACGGCTGCTACTGCCCGGAAGCGTTGGTCAGATATGGCAGATGAAGACAATCAAGTTGATGCAGACAAATTGGAAGTTTTAATGACCAAGTTAGGCGACTCCTCAACTGCTTCGATTGTCTTTCACTCAAGTGATTCGTCAGGAGCTATGAACGCTCTGGCAATTGTGGCTGGAGGATCCTGGGCCGATATTCCACAGGATACATCAGACCATCAGGAGGATACTCAAGCACGTGCAAAAAAAACACATGACAATGTCCTTCGAAAATCCTCTAAAAATAAACGTTTCGATTGCGATTTTAAGTTATTTCTGTTGTTTCTTTTATGGGGTACTCTTTTTCCTATCAAAGGTTTTTTCCAATGGGTTTTACTTTGATAGGTTTTAACGAGACCCCTTTTTTAAAACTAGATGTTTGGTTTGTAAGCAGTGCACTATTTTTTCTTTATTAATAATATTTTGCAATTATTCAAAATAGAAATGTTTTATTTACACTAAAACTTAAAAACAAAAATTGTCAGAATATTGTTTCTGTCAGATATATATATAATTTTGTGTAATACATCCTGATCATATATTCCTATCTATTTTGGGAGATTGAAAGGAGAAAATAAAAATATTTGATTATTGTAATTACAAAGGGTCACTTTCTCAAGTCATGTGAGGGATGCTCTACCAGAGTTAGGGGTGTGCACGGTCCGGTTCGGTCCGGAGATTTAGAAATCTCCAGAACTGTCCCGAAGTTCGGAGATCCCAAAATTAAATCTCCAGAACCGAACCATAAAAAAAATCTCCGTCCCAAACCGTCCCGAAAGTTCTGGCGATTTATCTGACGGATATTCGGTTCTAATGGGACGGTACGGAACGGTTCGTGACGGTTCGGAGAAACGGAGATTCAAATACATTTCACAAATAAAACACACAGAAAATGTGAAAAGAAAAATTAGTGTAAAAATCATTAAACGGTTATACTTTCAATCTTTTTTTAGTGCGATTTCAAAAATACATACTGAAACTATTAGTACTACACAAGTTTAACTTTTTGATATTTTATATTTAACTTATACATAAAATTTCTAAGTGCTAAATTTTTAATATTGTAATTCTAAATCTTTTTTCATGATGTAGACCATACAACATATTAGTTTAATATCAATTTAACTTTTAAATCGTTTTTATCTAATTTATAGTTAAAAGTATTGATTTTTCTTTTTGAATTTTAACATAATATGTTTCAGATATTATGTTATTCGTATTAGTAGTAAAAGTCTAGAATCTCAACGAATGACAAATTTAGTAGCCTCTATTACACAATAATATTCTATAATTAATCTTGGCACATTGTCATGGGCTCTTGACTTAGGAAAAATATAATTGACTAATAACTTTGATAAACTATGAAACAAAAATCTTTAGTCTCAATGTCTTAATTTCTTGGTTAGACGATTACTCTAGTTTATGTACAATGTACTAATCATTTAACTAATTTTAATTTAATTAATTTTTTTGATTAGAGGATGAGTCTAGTTATGATCCTTAATAAGTAAAATATCATCAAATTTAAATATTTTCTACAAATTAAATATGATTTTATAATTTAATTTATTGGGTTCATTTAAATAAATTAATATGATGTAACTATTAATGAATTGAAGATATATTCAATTATTCATTTGATATATTGATAAGATATGTCAAATTTTTTTAATTTGGTAATTTTTAGTATTATATAGTATTGAATTTTAAAGGAATGTTTGGTTAATTTAATATCAAAATATAAATAAGATAAAAATATTATATATATGTATATATATAATTTATCTTAAAATTGGTTCTAGTTTCGGATATTCGGTTCGATGAAATCCGGTATGGTTCAAGATGCGTTCTCCTGTGATGAGATATTTGAAAAATCTCCAACCGCACTACCATGAAAATTTCCGGGGCCGGTTCGGTTCGGGAAAGTAAAAAGTCAATGTATATTTCGGTTCGGATATTTTTCGCCTTCGTATCGCTCAAGTTCGAAGATCTCCAAGTCCCGTGCACACCCCTAACCAGAGTTGTCCCTATGCTTGTACATGACATGTGATACTTTATAATGATCAAACTCTGGTAGAGTGATTTCAAGATTCCTGGCATGATACAATGAAAATAATACAACGTACACTATATAATCTACATGCAGGGAAATATTAAAGATTTGTATGTATATTTTATATTTTACATATATGACAAAAACTCATGTCAGACGGTTTAACGGGCCAAAATCCGTCAGACGGATCGTAACCCAAACCCGGTGGTATTTTTTTAATATTAAGCAGTGACACATAAGCAATAGGACCAGCGAAAAGTTTTAGTCTTCCCCGCAAAAAGTATTAGCATGCCTTTAGAAAAGTATTAGTAATTCCTTGAATAATAATTTTTGTTGTCCTCATGAAAAGTATTAATTTTTTCACATGAAAGTATTAGTAATTCTTCTAAAATGTATTAGTAGTCTCTTCAAAAAGTATTAAGTTTTTGTATTGGGTTTTTTGATTAAATGTATTTTAGTAATTATCCTGAAAAGTATATTAGTTTTTCTCACATCCGCTGGCCACTAGTAATACATTTTAGGAGAGTTGCTAATACTTTTTAGGAGGGGACTACTAATACTTTTTGGAGGTAAAACTAAGTGAAGATTTGGTGGGAACTCATACTTTGAATAGCATCCGTGTGGGTTCGATTCGGGAGAGATCGTTATTAGTAGATTGGGGGGTCGAACATAATTGTTCTCTTTACCTGGAGGATCTGTTGTACGTCGCCACCCCGCCGAACACCGCCAGTGCGTGCACATCCCGCGGTTTACCTTGGCGGCAAATGAGGAGCCGGAGTCATTGTCCTCGAGCATAGTCGGCGTAAGTCCGAAGGCGAGTTATCAAAAAAAAAAAAAAAAAAAAAAAGCTAATACTTTTATGAGAAACTACTAATATTTTTTATGAGAAAAAACTATTAATTTTTCTCTCAAAAAGTATTAGTGGTTTTTCTCACAAAAGTATTAGTATTCCTCCAAAAAAGTAGGGTAATTGGCATTATGCATCCTATAATTACACCCATTTGGCATTATACACCCTAAATTTGATTTTTTGGCAGATTGCACCATAAAAATACACTTACCTTGGCACTTAGCACCCTAAGCACATTTTAGGCTAGATTTGTGATTAGAATACTAATAGGCAAAGGGTATATTTGTCTCTTAATTAATTTTCATAAGACAAAAATTTATAGGTTATTCAAATAAATAAATCAATAAAAAGAAAAAAGAAACAAACGGGACAATAAATAAATATATAGAAAAAAGAATTTTATTTACTGAATGAAATCAATAAAAATCATTTTACCAATTAAATTTTTATTTTTCTGTAAAGCGTCTGTTTGATTTTAAATATACATAAGAAAATTGTTGTTTTTAATTCCAAAAAAATATATTATATATATATATATATATATATAATAGTCAATAAGGGTTTTTTGATCAAAAAGTGTCAATTTCCTCTCACCTTGGTAGATTCAGCGAGTGCATAATACATCCGTCAACTTTATTAGCAATTTAAAACTACTCGAAGGATTCCCTCAAAAAAAAAACTTCTCGAAGGATTATCAACGATTTTTGTTTATCATATGGAGTTTTTAGCAACTTTGCTAAATTATTAAAAAAAATCATGTTTATCCCAAAACTTTTCAAAAAGAATATATCTTGTAAGACGGTCGCACGATACGATAAATTGCACTTTTAGGGTAAAAACGTTATACTTTTAGTATAAAAAGTAATACTTTTAGTGTACAATCTGATACTTTGTCTGAGTACACTTAATTTCAGTGCATTCAGACAATGTATTCAGAAAAATGTATGACTTTTTACACTAAAAGTACCACCCGTCGCACCGTAAGACCGTCTTACACAAGTTTTTGCCCCATTAAAATTGTCAATTTCTTATATAAATGATTCCTAAGTTGAAGTACTATATTTTTGATTCGTTCGAATATACTGAATTGGGAAAAAGAAATCAAATCCTCTGCCACTTAAAAAAAATTTGGTTAACCACAACAAGTTTCAATCAGTACTATGAATCTATGATACTAACTTCAAAAGACATGGAATATTAATAAGGTCTGGTTTAACTGAAATTTCAAAATAAACTAACGGGGCAATTAATAAATAGAAGGAAAGAAAATGAATTAAAGAGAGAAAATTGTTTGCTGTTAATCTGTTATAGCATGACAAAAACATACTGAAGAGACAAATATACCCTTTGCCTATTAATATTCTAATCACAAATCTAGCCTAAAATGTGTTTAGGGTGCAAAGTGCCAAGCTGAGTGTATTTTAATGGTGCAATATGCCAAAAGTTTAATTTTAGGGTGTATAGTACCAAATGGGTGTAATTGTAGGGTGCACATTGCCAATTACCCAAAAAAGTATTAGTAATTTTTTTAAAAAGTATTAGTAGTCATTTGAAATGCTTTAAAGTTGATTCAATCAATTCAACAAACACTTGGGTGGCATGAAAAAAATACATTTTTTAGAAAATAGTTTCTTTCATCATCACTGTACTACTTTTAGTTATTTTTATGTCAACTGGTAGAACTTATAACACATTCAACAGCGAAGAAATCGAATTGGTCTTTATATCCCTAACATTGAAGTTAATCACGAGGGTTTGTGTTTTTTGCTTTTCCTTTTTGGAGCCTAAGGATTTTTCTTGTATTTTTAGGTCTTTTATTTCGAACGAGATGATTTATTTCTATGTTTGTTGTGCTTTTGGTTTGTTGTGAGATCACCATTGAAAATCTGTTAAAAAAAATCTGCGAGCAATGCAGCAAGAAGAAGATGATGGGTTTGGGCATTTGTGTGCAGCCATAGTGGATTGGGTTTGACCGGGCCAGCAAGTGGGGCTCCGTCTAATGGATTAAGCCCGTTAGACCGTTTGAGAGGAGACTAGCTCTACATATATATGTGCGGAAACAAAATGTCACACACGTCCCAAATTTTAGAGGTTTTGTTTGATATAGGAAAGTATAAATTTTTAATGCATGGGAATATCGAAAATATAATTTTTTGTAATTTAACAGTATTATTCTTGCTTCAGAAAAAAACATTGTTATTCTTAAAATTAATAATTTTATTGGAGTTAATTGTATAGCAAGATTAGATTAGTTGAAATAACTATAGAAGTTCAAAAGATAAAATCTTATTTGGAGATATTTAGGGGGAAATAAAACAATATATGGGTTTAGGTCATATATACCAATGTGTAAAAAGCACCTCCCATGAATTCAAGTCGGTGGATGTCTAAGTTTGAGTATGAGTAATGCTATTGAATATGTGAATCATTCAAATAGAAATTCATTAATCATTTGGATGCGTATTCTATATCTTATCAGAGAAAGTTATTACACCAAAATATGTTTGTCAAAGAATTGGTGCATGTGCGTGCAACACATTGAAGACTTTAATTTCAAGAATTAAAAAATATTAACACTATTTCCATGAAATAAAATACAAACAAAAAGTAAAAAAGTGCACAGAGTTGTGGATTTCCATTAAATTTTGTCATTCCTTGGATTGGATTGAGAAAGATATCAGAAAACATGATATGACCTCTAACACTGTACCTAATGAAAATGTTGAAGCTTTAAAAAGGTGATTTATCTAGAATGCACACATAAATAAGTGTTCATAATCATAATTGCCATTACTATATTTTGGTTTCTTGTTTTATTTATTTATTTATTTATTTTATTTTTGTAAATACTGGGCACGAAAAATATGAGGGAGGAAGAATCAGGTAACTTATAGCATTCCCAACAATGCTCCATTATAGAGTGGGGCGCCACTTTTCAACATCCAACAGTGCGCTTATTGTGTGCGGTATTTTGGAGACTGTACAGTCCAGCGCCATTTCTGGCGCTGCACTGTTTCGCTGCTAGATTTACTTTATTTTTTTGGTTTTTTTCTTAATTTTAATTTCAGCTAAAAAAATTAATTTTATTAATTTAAATTAGTAGAAAATAGGATAAAAACTAATTCAGTTACATGTTATAATTTTTTTAAATAATATGGTATGTAAATAATACCATGAGATTTAAAATACTACACAAAATTATAAATCATATATGAAACACATTACAAAATACTGAAACATAAAATTACAACAATAATAAAAACTGCATAAAATAAGTAAAATTACATAAAATAACTAAAAATAAAATTCTGGAAAATACAAATAAAAATAAATACAAGATTTATTATCTAATAATCTGGAAGACCACTCTCGAACCCTCCAAGATCTGAAAAAAATCTCCAAACATATCATTGCTTGAGTTTGGTTGTTATCTTTGTCTCATCTTCTGCATAATTTTTATATTAATTTTTTGCATTAATTTCCTTGAATTTTGTATTTTTTTTAATTTGATTGTTTTGAAGATAAAATTTTAATATATTATATTAAATAAAATTACTTATATAATATTTTTATCAATTATAAAATAATAAAAGTCAATATTAAATTAATAAAAGAAAGAATCTTATGGAATATTCTTTTTTTAGTGTAGAAAGTAGTGCAAACCGCTGAGATGAAGTCGATTTTGCACTAAAGTAGTGCGCAGACTACTGGAGATGGTCTTAGAGCGGTATTGCGGCGACGAAGAAGTCGTCGCAAATAATTCGTCTTTTTTTAATTATAATCACAAACTTTTAGTGGTGACGTTGGAAGACAGTATTATTAGCGACGGTGATGTCGTTGCGAAAAATTCACACGAAAGTGTTGTCGCATTTTCTGAACTATTTGTGACGACATATTAGCAATAAATTTTATTCGCAAAATGCTCTGTTCCTTCGTCGCAAAAGCGCATATCTATTGTAGTGAAACTATATTTTGGTTTTCTTTCTTAGTGTTTAATTTCACAGGGCGTGTTAAGGAGGACTATATATGTAAATTACAAAAAGAAAGTAATGTTAAAAAATATTATATATATTATTTTATTTAAAAATAAATTAAGAATGACACAAATATAGCCTGCAGTCATAGACGGATCAATGATACCCACTATGGGGGCACGTGCCCCCATAGTTTTTTTTCTTTTTTATAGAACTAATAATTTTGTTTACAATTTATTAATTTATTTTCTTTTACTATTTATCTTTTAATTTAAAGCATTTGTATGGTTGTGTTTTCATATTCAGTTTCTTGTGTTAAAAAATAAATTTTTAGAATTTATCGGTTGCCAGGATGAAAATTGAAATTGGGTGTGAATGAATGGATGGATACTAAATTTTATATAAGTTTAGAAATGAGAAATATATGTATGGTTGAGTAGTTTTTAGATAGTTTCGAATATCAAACTATGTGATAAAAATAAAATTATATTTATTGTGTATTTTTAGATATCATTTTTAATATTTTATATGTATATATTAATAGTGGTAGACATCTAATATTTAATTTTAATATAAAATATTATATTTGTATGATTTGTAGGTGGTAGGCTTGAAAATAACAATATATTAAGTAGATATAGGTGGTACTAGTGGATAACAGTACTAGTGTAATTTGAATAATAAATGACAAGTGATATATTAGAGATATCTATCGTCGAAAATTAAAATTGTAGTTTTGAGATATCATTTTATGTTAAAATGAAAAGAGAAAATGGTGATTTCCAATAGAAGTATTTTTAACAAATACGATTTCATTTTTATGAATAGTTTAAAACTGAAAAAAGACTATTGGGAAAAAGCTATTGGAAAGAAAGCAAGCAAGGCTAAAATGTGCCCCCATTGCAAAAATTTCATGGATCCGTCCCTGCCTGCAGTGTGTCAAATATTAAGGCATTTTTCAGTCTTGGTGCACAATAATATAAGTCCATGTGCAAATGAAAAAGATAAGAAATAACTACTTGACAACCTCCTGGTCTTGATAAAATTATTGAAATGACTCGAACTTTAATTCGTTTCATTGCTTTTTTCAATAAGATAGAATTAACAGCCACTGCCTTCCATGGTACGCACTGAATAAACCCTCAATCCGGATGCGATAATCTACAAATTACGTCAGTGAGGTAAAACGCAAGCAAATTATGTGCAACAAGCTCGATCAAGTGGTGAAAATATGATATTTATGTATATATTTTTTGGCCATGAACTCGTTTTATATGAATTGAGAATTAAGGAGTTAATATCTGTCTTTTTATATAAAAAATGCACTCATTAATTCATGAAAAGTTTTGATCTCTCAGAAAGAACAAACTAGATCTATCATTCTTTCGCTCCAAATTCTCCGTAATTTTTGAACTGATCAAGTCTGTTGCTGCAATTCAATTGAGGTTTTTGAATCAAAAAAGGAGGAATGGTAAAAACTAAAAAGAAAGTTTGATTTTATGATTTAAAGGAGAAGTAATGAAACAAGACATTTGAACCTAGACGGACAATACTACCTCATTTTAGTTTGTTTTTGGTAAACATAATGGACAGCTTAATTTTATATAATAAGATCAAAAGCTGAATTAAAATTCAACTCGATTAGTAAAAAACTAAATATCAAAAGGATCAAGATAATTTCAACATGATTAAAAATATTTGTACTCGATTTGATTAACAATCAAATTAAATTCAGTCATAATTTGTAAACATTGATAAACATTTAAACAACCTTATTCGGCTTACTTAGTTCAAAAAGAAAATTAGTACATTGGTCAATAAATTACCTCAGGTCTTCTTAGACTCCATTTGCATTAATGGATTTAGAGCTATGAATTCCAAATGTGGTAATGGATCAAAATGACCACTTCTATAATGAAAAAATGAAAACTAGTCATCTTTTGAAAACAAATATTTTTATCCATTTTGGTAAAACAAAAGACATTCATACATTTCTAGCATGTTTGTTTGATATTTGATATCTTTCTCTTTCTTTTTCATTTATTTTTCTCTCTATATCTTCTTACTCTCTCTGTCAAGATTTTTAAAAAAATTCCGGCAAATATTTACGACAGTCCGTTTATGGGTATCTCGAAAATGCTATTAAGCTCTTTCGATATTTCATTTATTAGATAGAAATTTTTATAGATATTAAACTTTTCTGTCCAATTTTACAATGAAGAAAGAACATAAAATGCAGAAGTCTGGATACAGAAGCTCGTTACTCGCCATCGAGTTACGTGTAGCTCGATATCGAGTTACTAAGCTACAGTGTCGAATTATTGAGCTACAATGTCGAGTTACGAGCTACAGTATTGAGTTAGAGCTACAGTGTCTTGGTGTAATTAAATTGACTCAAGGGAAAATTGGGTTTTTTTGCGTAGTCAACTGGCTAAAAACATAAGTTTGGAAAAATTGCTAAAAATTATTTTGGCATTATGACAAGTGCTAAAAAACCTAGGTACTAATTTCAAATTCATATTAACAAATCCATTGATGTTTTTTGGATTGTATCATTTTATAATCGATTTTAAATCCTTAACTTATATTATGAGTTATTTTTTGAATCATTGTGGTCAATTTCAAATCTATCTCTTTTGGAGTCACTCGAAATCATTTTCATAAATCTTCTCCTCAAATCTATCAATTCAAATGCAACATTAATCTCAGGGCAAAATTGGTCATGCAATTATAAGGCGGTAGCAAAAAGGTCTTATAAAAATCACATTTTGCAAAAAAGTCATGTAACTATAGCAAACTCTCGATTTTGGTCCTGCAAAATGCACAGTTTGTAAAATAGTCCTATAACTATATGGAAATCTCAATTTTGGTACTAATTTCACCGAATTTCAATCTCGTGAACGGCACATGTAGTTCCCAATTACCAGTGAAATTAGGACTAAAATTAAGTTTTTCATATAATTACAGGACTATTTTGCAAAACGTGTATTTTGCATGGCCAAAATTGAGACGTTTATATAGTTATAATACTTTTTCGCAAAGTAAGTTTTACAGGACCATTTTGCTATCACCTTATAGGACTATTTTTGCAATTTTGCCTTAATCTCATTGTCTATCCCAGCAATTCAGGGCTGACAAAACTTCCATCTAAATCACACTCACCCTCAAATCCATCCAAATGCATGCCCCAATAATTCAGACCTCACAAATTTTTTATTTTAGCTCATTAGATAGGTCGCTTATTCCTATTTCCTTCCATCTTTTAGCTTGTGGGAGATCTTTTCTTTCCTTTTCTCTATTCCCATCTTCTCAAAATACAGTTTTCAGTTATCTCACCAAAAGGCTTAATTGCAATTTCGGTCCATTATGTTTGGGGTTGCAAAATTATTCCACTAAATGTATAGGTGGCAATTTCATACCAACTATTCTTTAAAAAAAAATACATTGAGTCCACATTTTGGAATATTCGTTCGGGATTCTCATACGCCGGCCACGTTTCGGTATTATTCATTCTAATCCTGATGTAGTTCATTTGGTGGATAGATGAATAACACATATCATATAATTTATTTGGATGAATGAGAAGTGTTTCATCTTATAAAAAAATTGGACACTTAGCTGGTGTAACCAGGGGCGTATCCTCGCATTCAAATAGGGGGGCTTTAAAATTTTTGAAATTTTGTTATTTATATGTGTATTTTATTTTAAAATATTTATTTTTAGTACTAAATATTTATTTTTTATTGATTTAACCCCCCAAAATTATTTAGCCCCTCAAAGATACGAGTCTAACTCCGCCCCTGGGTGTAACACTACAAGACCGTCAGTCACCTCATGAATATGGGGATTTTCCAACATTCCGGCCATACTAGCCGACGTGGAGGCTTTTTTGGTTTTTCATTTTTCTATTCTTTATAAATGGTGATGTGGATTACTTATCCACCTAGACACAAATTTGGGAAAAATAATTGCAACTCACCTTCTTCATTCTTGAAACATAATAAAATCGGCCCCCGGGCATAGGCGAGTGATAAAGATATTTGATACATGTTTTTATTTTAATTTTGATGATTTTATTCTTACACCAAAATAATATTTTTAATGTTGTCCAAATACTCCTAAATGATTTCAAATGGTTTCAATATTTTCCGAAGTATTTCTTCAAGTTTTATTTCAGTTAAAATTGGACAACATTTTGAATGATCTTATGTTATTAAGTTTTCACCTCAAAAACAAGATTCCTAAATGTTGTCTTAATACTCCCGATTGATTTAAAATGTTTTTACTAAATTTTCTGAGTATTTATTAAGTTTTATTTTCGACAAAAATTGGACAACATTTACTGTCTCAAGGTCAACCTAGTGTCGATAGGGCAACCCGTGACAAGAAGAATTTTGGAACAAAATGAGACGAACCTGAAAAATAGGCGGTCGACCGGCCGCGCTGGGGCGTCGGCCGGCCGCCCCAGTGCGGCCGTGACACTGACGTGTGAATTTGAAACGAACTCCCCGTCTTGATTTTTGGTCATGGTCGATTGGTTGGGGTGGACGCGTCGGCCGAGGTGTCGTCGACCGTCGCCTGTTGTATTTTTGCTATGTATTCTTCAAACGCGTCTATTTCTAAATGCGACCGTCGCCTCTATCTTTGACAAAGAAAAATGACAAAAATCATTGTTTGACAAACAGACAAACTTTCCTTAAAATGTGGGATTGATTTCTAACAGCTATATTCTTGATTTTAATTGTATTTTTCTCAGAGATTTTCAATCCCCAAGAGAGCCTATGCTTGATCAATCATCTCCTATAAATAGAGGAAGTTTTGGAGCAACCAAGACAACAATTAAGATACAATACAACAAGATACACTTCAAGCAAATATTTGTTCTTCATAGTTATTACTCTTGTTGTAATTTTGCCTAGCTTATCACTTTCACATCCTCGAGGTCTAGGCTATTCTTGATTACACTTTGCACTCATATCATTGTATATTCATTATTGAGTTGTAATCTTGATTTTTGGTCATCATTCAACACAAGAAATCCTTGTGAGTATTCTTGTGGTAAGAATACACTGGGTGATCTAGGTGATAGGTGTTTCAAGAGTGTGGTGCTCTTGAGGTGTTGGAGAATTTGGTATTCTTCAAGATTGAAGATTGTGATGATCTTCAAAGGTGCCGTTGAAGGAAGATTGTGGTAATCTTCAAAGGAGATTGTGATAATCTCCAAAGGTGGTGTTGAAGAAGAGTGTGGTGCTCTTCAAGGTGTTGTAAGTTGAGTTTGTATTAATTTTGGTGATTAATAAAATTTTTTCTTTTTGAAATCCATCCCTGATATCTTTGGGGTGGTAGAGGATTAGGCCCTAGGTGGGTTGAACCTCTATAAATCGACGCGTGTGTTGTTTACATTCCGTACCTTTATTATTGTCTTTGAGCATTCGGTTCGAAAAATAGGGCGAAATCGAAAAGATGGAGATAATCTATTCACCCCCCCTCTAGATTATCGTAGCCGCTTGAACATCGTCATAAATGGAGAATCTATTCCGATGATAGACACACCACACACCTCCAAAGGCTTCAAAGAGCTCAATGATGAAAAGAAGAAAATCATCTCCTTAAATGGTAAAGCTCTCTATATTTTGTATTGTTCATTTACTAATTTGGTATATGAACATATTGTAGGGATTAGATCGGCTCATGGAGTATGACAAAAATTAGAAGCCATTCATGAAGTACATGCAAATGATAGGAGCAACTCAAAAGCATCTACTTCCCAAAGGGATACAAGTTTAAATCTAAGGAGCAAGCCTTTTACAACTTCCAACTATGAAATAGTCGAACAATGTCTTATGGGCATCGAAGAATAAAACGAAGTATGTTTTAAACCCTCTACTTCTTATGACATTGTTATTCAAAATGATTATAGTGATTTGCAAAATGATTTTGATGATCTTCAAATGAATTCCAAGGTTTACTTGTTAAGTACAAAAATTTGAAAAAGGAATTCAATGTTTTGAAAAATGAAAAGGATAGTTTATTTACTTCCTATGAATCACTATCATGTGCTCATACCACCACACTTGATAAGGTTAGAAACCTTGAAAAACAAAATAGTACTCTTGTTGAGAATATTAATTGAGTGAAAAATGATTTATCAAAACCCAACTTGAGTACACCAATAAATTGCCCAATATTATGAATGTTAATGGTTGTGATAACTTGAAAAGTGAAGTTGATCATGAGCCTAATATTGTCAAGCATATGAAAAAGAATCAAGTTCCTATGCATATTAGTGATGTTACTTGCTTTTATTGCGGTAAGAGGGGTCATGCGGTAAATACTTGTCGGGCTAGAAATAGCTCTAATTATTGTTGGAGACCTAAAAGTCTCAAGACTTATCCCAAAGGACCCAAGCACTTGAGGGTACCACAAAACAATGTCATTTGAGGTACTCGGCGGATTAATAATCGAAGAAAGTTCATGCCGCCAAGGAAATATCAAATGAACATCTCATTTGATCAAAGAAGGAGAAAACAAGGTCAATTTCCAAGAAGAGTATATAATCAAAAATGGGAAAAACACAATCCTTGGAAATGGCAAAGACATCATCAACATGATTTCCAAAGAGAAGGCCACAATGCTTGAAAATGGAGTAATTAGAGAAACCATCATCAACAAGATGATTTTCAAAGGGAAAATATCATCAACAAATGGAACTAAGACAACCCATGGAAATGGCGTAATTGGTAAACCGTATCTCCCCATTTAAATATGCATTTTATTTAGTTAGTATGCATGTTTTTATTTGTGTGTCTCAATTGCAAATGAGTTTTCATAATTTTAAAAATTAAGGTCCTCAATAAATATTTGTGTTTTTAAAATACCTTGAAAAATGAGACCTTATATGTTGCTTTTAAACTCTTATGGATTTTTTTTTTGCATAAGAATTTTTTTTTTCTTATTACTTGCCTACACTTGTGCTATTATATCTTGTGCAAATTTGTCTAGAGTATTGTAGGTTATATTTCTCCTATTCATTGGCTATCGTCTATTAGAGATTCTTAAACCATCAAGGTATGTCCACTCGTATTATTCTTAGAACTCGATACTATGTCATGTTTATGCACTTGTCTTTCAAAATATTTCATTTCAACCCCTTAAGTGCCCCTAAATGATTAATTTTGTAGATTTTTCTTAAAAGGGCACTACTCGTTAAATCTCGTTTCTCTTGTATATGTGATTTCTCGTAACTCATATTTGTTGGATTTATTCCAAAATTATCTTTTTGCAAAGTTTTAAAACTTTTGGGGTGAAAAATCGAATTTTTGAAAAACCTGGAGAATAAAAAATTGCACTGGGACGGTCAAGGCAGGGGCAACCGGTCGCCCTGCACATCGACCGGTTGCACCCCACCTCGACCGGTCGCCCAGGCTTATTTTTTGGGTTATATCTCGTCTGTCTTCATTTTCAAAACAGAACAAGAAACCCTCTAACTCTCGAACAGCAGCGAAAATCACCCCTTTTTCATAAAATCCTTAATTATTCATTAATCTTTACGATTCTTATTGCTAATCCTCTTATTTTTGCAAGAATCTTACATATATGACTCCTCCAAGAAATTCCACCGGTCAAAATCCCACTTCCAAGAGAAGAAAGAGCGGAGAGGGTTCTTCGAGAAATCGGCAAGAAGAAGCCGAACAAATGGATATTCGAGCTGCCCAAAGGAACGTGGCTCAAGAACGTGATGACATTCAAAATCCCATACTCTCTTGGGCCCAAATTGCCGAGCTCGCGAAACAATTTCGCTCAAAAATTGCCGTTAGGCGAAAAGTAAGAAATCTTTTATATCTTTAGCTCCCCATTCTAATAATGTTCTAAATTTCATCAATAAATATGCGGAGTGGTACTATGAAGATTTGGGAATGGGTGGAAAATCGATTGCTCGGACTAAAATTTGTCGCTTTAATTCATTTACTAATGAATATCCTACTATTAGAGGATTCTTTGAAGAGCAAGGTTGGATGTTTTTATGGGAGCATGCATATGTTTTGTATGATGATGATATTATCCAACACTTTTATGCAAATATGTGGGTACAATATGATGATGATAGAAAGCCTATTGCGGTAAATTCGTTTGTAAGGGGTCGTCATTTTAGGTGGACTTCTAATGAAATTTGTTGGCTTTTACATGTTAGAGGAGGTGGTTGAGACTATTTCTCTTGTGCTATTTGGAATGATGAGATGTTGAGAGTGTCTATGAAAGAAGTTAAGACTTATTTGGGCGTATGGCCAAAATATTCATTGTTGGCGATGACACTTGAGCACCGAATTTTATCTCGTTATTGTCGCCATCGTATTTGTGGAAAAGCGGGTAAACCGCCTAGCAACATGGACTATTTTTTGACTTATAAGATTGCTAGAAGGGAACCGCTTAACTTTGGCGCCATTCTTATTCAATGTCTAATTAAGTCTATCACTCAAGGAAATAAGAAGTTTGTTATGGGCAATTGGATTTGTAAACTTCTTATACAATCGGGACTACTTTCGTCGGAGTGTAATTCGGAGGTATTTCAAAATAACTTTGACATTGATAACATCTCCCAAATGGTCACTATGCGCAAAAACATGGACATCCGACCAACTAAGATGGCTAGAGGAAGAGGCCAAGATTCCCTGATCTAAACGACTTCTTTGATGATGCCGGCCGTGAGATTGGCGGAGGAAGGCGAACCGAGCAATCCGGAGGGTAATACCGGTGCTCACCGCCTGGAGGTACACCTGCCGAGTATGATGATCTACGAACATATCATGAAGCTAGGTATGAGGCTTTGGAGCAAAAGTCCTCCAAAATGCAAAAATCAATCGGCAAGTTGAAGAAATTCATCAAAGATCTTATTCCCTGAACTTGCTTCTCTTCGAACGAAGAATGATGTCCCCACCCCTTTACTATATTAGCATTTTCTTTCTTGTCCATGTTGTTTTTGTATTTCTTTTAACTTTCTTGTAAAACTCTTTTGTACTAATGAGATTTGCTTGTTTTTTTGAAAGGGTTAAAATAGCAAGTTTATAATGACCTGTGGATGATCATGATGGAGTATTTGATGGTAAAAATACTCTAGTTTGGCATTGTTTGATAGTTGGTATGAAGTACTTGATGGTAAAAGTGTTTCTTTTAATTTTTGCTTAAATGCATTTGAGATGCCTTGATCATGTTGTTTAGATGGATAATTTGGGACATTTGTATTGTCTAATATACTTTGCTTGATGCTTGATGGCTCTTTAATTTTTGCTTGATGGCATTGGTAATGCCTTGATTCTTTTTTTGGCTAAAATTATCTCAATTGGGTCGAACCCTTGAGAATTTACTTTGTTTTGAGCCTCTTATTTGATGGACATATGTTAAAAAATTGTTTTTGGGTGATGTTATAAAAAAACTTGGCTTAAATTCTCTTACAAGGGCTATATACATCTTCTTCAAACTTTGACGCCCGCCAAGTGTTCGATAAAATGTTTCAATGAAAGACTCATCACCTACATGATTCTCTTATTTTCAAAAGTCTTAAAATCTTATTGAGATCATGTTTTTGACCAACAAAATGAGCTTATGGATTTCTTATAATACATCTCTCCCATTTTTTTTTTGATTCTAAGCTAATTCTTTCAATTGTTGATAAAACGTATTGTTGGCGCACTTTGATAAACTTGTATGATGTTTTTCTCATCCTAACATTCTTTTTGATGATTCCAAAGGGGGGAGAAACAGGAAAATGGCTCATTAGCTCAAAGAAGCTAATAAAAGCTTGTTATAAAAGCTATAAGCTATGGCTCTTAAAAGCCATAAGTTGTGAATTATTTTTAGTCCAATTGTTGCTTGATGGACTTATATACTTGTCTAATGATGTTTTGTTGACAGGGGAGCTTATAAGCTCTTAAACAACTTGTAAAAGCTAAGCTTTTAGCTTATGGTTAATTGCTTTTACATTATTAATGATGTGATTGTTGATAGGGGGAGCTTGTGCTTATTATTGAATATACCTACTCCCTTACTTGGTTGCTTATGTATTTTGGAAATTTTGGTTGCTTCTAAACGGTTAGATGTTTTTACCGGAAAACCATTTTTAAAATTGTCCTCCTAATTTTTCTAAAAATTGTTTTGGTTTGTAATCATCAAAAAGGGGGAAATTGTTTGATACATGTTTTTATCTTAATTTTGATGATTTTATTCTTACACCAAAATAATGTTTTTAATGTTGTCCAAATACTCTTAAATGATTTCAAATGGTTTCAATATTTTCCGGAGTATTTCTTCAAGTTTTATTTCAGTTAAAATTGGACAACATTTTTAATGATCTTATGTTATTAAGTTTTCACCTCAAAAATAAGGTTCCTAAATGTTGTCTAAATACTCCCGATTGATTTAAAATGTTTTTACTAAATTTTCGGAGTATTTATTAGGTTTTATTTTCGACAAAAATTGGACAATATTTGTCTCAAGGTCAACCGATCGTCGTATAGGGCAACCCGTGACAAGATGAATTTTGGAACAAAAATGAGACGAACTGAAAAAATAGGCAATTCGGCCGCCTGCAGCGAGTGCGCAAATTGAACGTGTGAATTTGAAACAGAACTCTCTGTCTTGATTATTCGTCATGGTCAACCGGTTGGGGTGAACGTCGACCGGTCGAGGTGTACGTCGACCGGTCGCCATGTTATATTTTTGCTATGTATTCTTCAAACGTCTATTTTTGTGCGACCGGTCGCCTATCTTTTGAAAAGAAAAAATCGACCGTTGACAACAGACAAACTTTCCTTAAAATGTGGGATTGATTTCTAACACTATATACTTGATTTTAATTGTATTTTTCTCAGAGATTTTCAATCCCCAAGAGCCTATGCTTGATCAATCATCTCCTATAAATAGAGGAAGTTTTGGAGCAACCAAGACAACAATTAAGATACAATAGAACAAGATACACTTCAAGCAAATATTTGTTCTTCATAGTTATTACTCTTGTTGTAATTTTGCCTAGCTTATCACATTCACATCCTTGAGGTCTAGGCTATTCTTGATTACACTTTGCACTCATATTGTAATATTCATTATTGAGTTGTAATCTTGATTTTTGGTCATCATTCAACACAAGACATCCTTGTGAGTATTTTTGTGGTAAGAATACACTTGGGTGTCTAGGTGATAGGTGTTTCAAGAGTGTGGTGCTCTTGAGGTGTTGGAGAATTTGGTATTCCTCAAGATTGAAGATTGTGGTGATCTTCAAAGGTGTCGTTGAAGGAAGATTGTGGTAATCTTCAAAGGGAGATTGTGATAATCTCCAAAGGTGGTGTTGAAGAAGAGTGTGGTGCTCTTCAAGGTGTTGTAAGTTGAGTTTGTATTAATTTTGGTGATTAATAAAATTCTTTTTCTTTTTGAAATCCATCCCGGATATACTGGGGTGGTAGAGGATTAGGCCCTAGGTGGGTTGAACCTCTATAAATCGACGTGTGTTGTTTACATTCCGCACCTTTATTATTGTCTTTGAGCATCCGGTTCGAAAAAAAGGGCGAAATCGAAAAGATGGAGATAATCTATTCACCCTCCTCTAGATTATCGTAGCCGCGTGGACTTACAAAAGAGGGGTTGATAATTCGTGATGACATTCCAATCACGTGGGTTCAATTCTCAGTTGAAGCAACCCCGCCGGCCCGAGGTTAACTGCAGTAGAGTGTTGATTAGAACTCAATTCACTCGGTCACTCGGGTACATCCAACGATTAACCTTCTGCCGGTACAAAAAGCCTTTGGCGCTGACAGGTCTAGAATTAGTCGGGTATAAACCTAAATATTTTGGTTATAAAAAAAACATAACAAAATCCCCCAAATCTATGAAGCACTGATGTGTGTACAATACACGGGTACAAGAAGACATCATATTTTAAAATTTTAAAGATATAGGTAATTATATACATATAAATTATACATTTTTATACTATTGAAAATATTAGCGTACTAGGTTCAACTGAAAAAATCAATGTTTCAAGCATAAAAAACTAAAATTTCATAAATACTCAAATCCGAAATATGATAACTTGAATAGAAATACAGAAAATATGTTGAGAATATCAACATTAATAAAATGAATTCTCTCTATTTCTTTATGTGAATTTACAAGAATTCATTTGGATGTGGTTTGTTTCTTTCAAATTGGGGTGTTTAAGCTAGATTTTGTTTTTCTTCAATTGGATACTAAAGATATGTATCCATGGAATATCAGATAAAGTATCAGAGTTTTTCTTCAATTAGATACTAAAGATATGTAGTCATAGAATATTGGATAAATATCTTATCCAGTATGGATATGTCATCCCATCGCCCATTCCACTTGAAGCTCTAGTTTAACTCCCCAATCATTAGCATTCACAGGCACCTCTTCTGTTTCTCTTATTTTCACATTGTCCATTGAAGAAGACATTAGTGACGAAAAACAAGGAACTTGACTCGAATGATCTTTAATGTTTGACTTGGTCTTGGTCCCCTTTTAGAGCTGACAATGGGTGGGGTTAGTTAACATTCATATTATGGGTTCTTAGTGCTAGACTACTAGTTTATATCTATAATGCGCTATGCGCTTGCAACTCTTTAATGTTATTGTCTATAACTGAGAGACCCTCATGGGGTGGCCTAGTGGCTAGTGTAGTATGGTGGATTTTTGAGACCGAATATCTCAAATTTAAATCCATATGTCTGTATTGTTTGGTTGAGTCTGTCGCATAAGTTTTACCCGATGCGTTTACTTGGATGGTATTATTTCTAATCGGGTGGTTTTACCAAGTGCGTACTGCTAAAAGAACCAGGTCTTAATTGTTTTGGTTTCACTAAATTCATTTTTTTTTTCTTTTTTGGTGACAAAGAAATTATATATACCAATGTAGCGATGTAGTCTACACAACAATATTTCCTTTTTTGTGGGCTTTGAATTTTGCTAAACTTCCTTAATTAGAGAACCTGCACTTCACAATTTGAGTCCACTCTCTCCAATTGGCCCAACCCACCAAAAAAACTCCTACCCAGTTGCTCTTGCCGCCAAATTCAACTAACTTATCAGAGATACAAGAAAGAAAAGAAGAAAGCTGTGCCAAACTCAATTTCAGAACCTTAACGAATGGCGATTCACATGAATTTACTTGCGAATCTCATACTTTCAGTGATCAAGGTCTGTATACTTCATCTTCAACATCAAATTCCTTGGATGAAAATCTGGCCTCAGATTTTCTCGTGTTAAAATGATGCCAGAAAAACTTGGTTCCTTTCTCCATTACTGCGCCAAAACAAAGGCTTTCAGACTTGGGCTTCCTCTCCACGCTGCTTCAATCAAAACAGGAACGCGGGCAGAAATTTTTGTTGGAAACCATGTCTTGAATTTTTATGCGAAATGTGGATGCATTGATTCGGCCCGCCAGGTGTATGACGAAATGCCGCACAGAAATTTGGTCACATGGTCTGCTATGATATCAGGTTATGATCAATCGAATAAACCCCATTCAGCACTTCAACTTTTCAGTGGAATGCAGAAGTTTTTTAAGCCGAATGAATTTGTTTTTGCTAGTGCTCTTAGTTCTTGCTCTGTCATTAAGGGCTTAAATCTTGGGCAGCAAATTCATGCTCAAGCATTGAAGTTGAGTTATGCTTCCATTAGTTTTGTTCTTAATTCACTAATGTTGATGTACATGAAATGCGGTATGCGCGATGAAGCCTCATTGATTTTCACTGATAGTAAACCTAAACTTTTAACTTTGGTTTCTTATAATATAGCAATTACTGGGCTGGTGGAGACTAAACAGGTAGAAAAGGGGATTGAGATGTTTACAGCTATGTGTCGGCAGGGTCTCGTTCCTGACCGATTTACTTTTGCGGGATTATTAGGGACTGGTGAACCCATATATGATTTATCAGTTGTAATGCAATTGCACTGTCAAATGGTAAAGCTTGGACTTGATTATATGGCTTTTTCTGGAAATGTCTTGATAATACTGTACTCTAAATTTGATTTAATAAAAGAATCAGAAAAGATGTTCAGGTCGATTGTAAAAAGGGATGCTATTTCGTGGAATACGGCTATTGTTGCCTTTTGTTGCTGTGAGGAAAATTCAAAGGCGTTGACCGTTTTCAGGGATATGATGATGGACCATAATGTGAGTCCAGATGATTTCACATATGCCAACGCGCTTTCTGCAGTTGCCGGCCTAGCTAACATGAGAAATGGGAAGGAGATTCATGCTCATCTAATTAGGACATGGCCAGATCGGGATATTGGTGTTGGAAATGCACTTATCAACATGTACGCCAAAAGCGGGTCCATTAGATTGTCGTACACTATTTTTGAGCGAATGGAGATTCGTAATCTCGTCTCCTGGAATAGCATTATTTCTGCGTTTGCAAATCACGGGCTTGCCGAGAAAGCTATTGCATTATTTCAGGAGATGACGAGAAACGGGCCGGAGCCAGATTCTGTTACATTTCTCGAACTTCTGACAGCTTGCAATCATTGTGGGCTTGCAAACGAGGGCGAATCCATTTTTAACAGGATGAGCGAGGTTTATGGAATAACCCCTAGTGTTGAGCATTTGTGCTGCCTCGTTGATATACTAGGACGAGCTGGGAGGGTGACTGAGGCCGTAGAATACACACGTAAATATTCTATAGGTGACGATGTAGTTGTTTTAGGCTCCTTACTTTCTGCGTGCCGACTGCATGGAGGCATTATTGATGGAGAACAGATAGCTAAAAGGCTTTTAGAACTTCATCCTGTTACTATTACTTCACCTTATGTTCTGTTATCGAATTTATATGCTTCGAATAGAAAGTGGGATGGTGTTTCGAGGGCAAGAAAAGTGATGCAAGTTAGTGGATTGAGAAAGGAGGCTGCCTATAGTATGATCCAAGTCAAGGGATCCATGGAAAAGTTTATAATCGGAGATTTTTCTCATTCGAGAATAGATGATATTCTCAACTTGCTCAGGAACTTGATGTGCACCAAAGATGAAGATATGTTGTGCTATTGATTTACAAGTATCCACTTGTTATTTGTTTCTATTTTACACATTGCACCTTAATGATGGGGTATTTATTGTTAACTAAATACAAACCTCAAGGGTGTGTTTGTAACACTTTAAGGTGGTATTTGTAATTTTGAAAGATAACTGAAGTTTTTTGTAATTAAATTAAAACTCAGGGGTAGTTTCTGTAATTATTCCTAATTTCTTTGGGTTCCTGAAAATCAGACAGTAATGGATGACCACCAGAAATGTCAAAATGAGCCCGGCCCGGTAAAAAATATTGTCGGGCTTCATTTTCAGAGGCCCGAACTGAACCGGATCTATTTGGCCACAGTCCATTCGGCCTGGAACGCTGTTTGGCCAGCCCGCCAACTCAATTTTTATGTGTATTTTTCGGGTTGGGCTAAGCTCCAAAATAGTGGCACGATCACTGTTTGGCCAGGTAGGACCAGCACTGCTGGCCCGGACCGGCCCGTTTCACAGCTCTGATGACCATCCAGGGTTAGTTTTGGGTTAACATATTTTCCACCCAGTTACTTGTTCAGTTGGAATAAGTTGCTACAATTGCTTATGACACTTTTCTCCAAACCATAAGTCGTATGTATAATCTGAATTCCTCCTAATCGAAAATTATTTGAGGGAGTTATTAGTCTTCGTCTATGTGTAAAACACCTTCTTTAGCTTCTAACTTCCTGCAATTGATAATCTCAAGGTTGATTCTTTCCATTGAACTTGGTCAAAAAAAGTCCCTAAATTTAAGCTGTTGAGATACATGCGTGTACGCAGTAGCAGCATTATTTCCTAAATTTGCTTGTTTCGTTCCAAATAGCATTATCTGACAAAGTTTATCTAAAAACAATATAATTTTTTTATATATATTATAAGATGTTTTTAGATCTTATTATAAGAAGTTATATTTTATTTAAAAATAAGTTGTTGAAGTGTACAAGATCATGGGTGACAATTTTGTAATTATAATTGTCAAAATAGATGAGGTTTTTAAAATAGGATCACATCCTGAAAATTGTTGAGGTAGACTTACTTTTTTTAGGAGATGATAAACTCTAACAATTTTTTTTAATTATATCTGAAGAGATTACCAAAATATTCTTTGAGTTCCTAAAGATCTTAAGTAACTTAAAATATGTTTTGAAGCATTTATAATTTGATCCAGACATACTCATACAAGCACATTTATATTTTGTATTAGGGAAGAAAGAACTTAAAAATGGATGAAAATTTGGAAACAATAAATAATCGAATCTACATTCCCTATTATCAAACAATAAATGAATTTGATTGGACCCTATTATATACCACCAAAACATATTATATACAAACATGAAAATTACTTGGAAATATGGGAGTCAAGTGAAAGACTGGAAATAGGAGAAGATTATTGGAAGCCAAAAGCCAAAAATTATGTAAGAAGTATGACAAGCGATGACAAAGACACAATGTGCATTAAAATAGTAAGGGGCGGCTCATGGGTAAGATAATGTCCAAATTTTTGTGGACCTAAACAAATAATTGGAATTTTGTTTGGTCTTAAATCAATTGTCGGTTTTAAGTTTCTACGTCTGCAAGCACCAAAAGCCACCCAACAAAATTATCTCTCTTCCTCTATCTGTCAAATTATAATTGGACATAATTGCAAGAGAACATCTCTCTATCAAAGAACACATAATGACATGTCTTTTTTTTTTTTTTTTTTTTTTTTTGAATCTGCAGTCGCTATTCTTCGAAAACAAGTCTTAGATAAACCCTCATGTCTTGATGTCTTAGCGCAAACTACGCCAACCAAGAAACCACACTGCGGCTGCGAGCCCTGTGTGACAGCTCAACCAAGAAAGTATATATGTATTGGTAGGGAAACGAACTCGTGACCTTTTAGTCCCCACGCCTTCTACTCCACCAAACATTGCTCCTTACGGGTAAATAATGACATGTCTTATAATCTCATGTAAATGAAAGTTTCATATAGTAAAAATTAAAGGAAATAACATAAATATTCAACCACTTTCTCACATTTATAGAAATATTACAATTATTAGGGGTGTCAATTCGGGTTGGGCTTGGTTCGTGGGTGGGTTCGCAGTTCGCGTGTCGAAAACAAACAAGGCCGACTCGACATGTTTAATTATTCGCGTCAAAATCTTGAACCCGGACCCAACATGCTTATTTCACAGGTAACCCGGACCCGACCCGTGTAACTCGTCTAATAAAATTATTTTTATATACATTTAATAGTTTTAATTGAATAAATTTATTTTTTTTAAAAAAATCAATCACTATCATATATTTTCAATCAATAAAAAATACCGCAATACACAACATACAAAATGAAATAACATAATTGTATAAATAATATAACATAATAATCATATTTTAAGGACAATATTCAAATAGACATGCATAATAATACAAATGCATAATTACGTAGGCTTTATCACTTAAGTTTTAGGATATGTCGTGTTTGTTGTTTTTTCTTACAATTAATTATTTACTTAATTTTACTTTAAATTCACAAATGGGTTAGACGGGTTAAATAGGTCATAGTAGGTTGGCCACCGAACTTGACTTGTTTAAATGGCGGTTTTCTGTTCAACCCACTTTCGACCTGCACCCACGAAGTCCTGACCCATACCCATTAATTTCATGTTATAAGGTTCATGTCGGGTTTGCGTGTCGGGTCCAAAATTTACAACCCTAACAATTATCCCCTTACATTTAACACGAAATCAAATCTCAAGTGATTTTTGTAATTTTAAAACTTCTATGGGTTTTTCTGTAAATACCCAAACTCAATTTTCTTTTTGGTAATTATCCAATTTTTGTTGAGGTAATTTTAATTTGTTCCCAAAATTATGAGAGTTTTTTTACTTTGCCTACTTAATTTTAAATTGTTCTACTTTACCCCCCAACTTTACAAATTGTTGTACTTAACTTATAATTTCCAGATTTACCCCTCATTGTTAGTAGATTATCCGTAACTATTACATCTCAAATAACTATCCGGATCCATTTCTCCCAAAATCTCCTCACCGCTAATCAATATACAAAAGTATTAAATAATCGTAAAAACCTAAGGTATGATACCATTTTCAGAAATAACAAAATAAAATAACCATAAATATTAAGGGGTAAATTTGAAAATTATAAACTAAGTGCAACAATTTGCAAAGTTTAGGGGTAAAAGCAGAATAATTTAAAGTTAAGTATACAAAGTAGAAAAACTCGCATAGTTTAAGGGGCAAATTAAAATTATCTCTTTTTACTTTGTACTTCATTTTTGCTTCAAACATACAAGTCAAATTAGAAAGTCCAATAATATAAATCTCATCCATATTACATTTATTTTCAAGCTTATTCATCAAACCAATAATTTGTTATGGAGTTGGGTTTTAGTCTATACCTCCAAGTTACATCAAGAAAAGAAATTAAACCAAGAAACAGCATCTTCCCACATCCAGACAAATTTAAAATTTTACACTATCAACAAATTAAAAGATTTGTTTCTTTTCCTTCACTATTTTATTGATCGAAACATAACTTCTTGATTAGGTCTGAATTATTACCAGTTATTAATGATGTATTTTTTAGCTTTTTGGTGTGGCAACCTGCAGTGAAAGAGATGTTCAAGCAAGACTCCACAGACATGAAGAATAATCATTTGTCTTGTATTTATGTGATGCATAATATACATACTAAAGTTTATATATATACATATATTATTGCCCATGTAACATAAATATTCATTCTTTTGTCTTTTATATTAAATATTCTTTTCTTGGTTTAATGATATGACAAGCACTAAGAGTAGGGCAACACAAATAATATTTTCTTTTTTTATTAATATATTCATATGCTATTGTAGGTCTTAATCATCCTGGAAAATCAAAATTCAATAGATGAAAAATCAATTAAATGTGCCATGTAGCTTCTCTTATTTGATATTTGGTTTTAAATTATGGGGAAAAAGGAAAAGGGTCAAAGTTGGACCCAATTTTTATGATGAGATGAAAAGGAATTATGGGAAATGGATCCTCTCATTGAGGGGGTGTAAATTTATTGTGATTTGGAGAAAAAAGACACATGTGCATCTATACATACACTTATATATATGTATGTGTATGTATAGATGCACACGCTGTTTCTTTCTCTCCAAACGCACAAGAAATTTACACCCCTAAACTGAGAGGATCCACATGCTTCAGAAATTATGTGGTTGCAAAGTGGGTGGCCCTCTTTACTTGGCTTCATATTGTTTTGGTCAAAAAGACAGCCTGGAAATTGTTCATTTTTTTCTATTTTATTTCATTTAATCTTTGTTGGCACAATTTTTAAAGTCAAAATAAGGTGACAATGAATAGGGCTTCTTAAAATTTGTTCAAAATTTTATTTCTGAAATTTTTCACATGATTTGATCAATCGAGCTAATTCTAGACGAGAATAGAGCTGTCGCTATCCAGTTCTGAATTTGATGAAATTATGTTATTTCCTTATCATGTCGAGAAAAACAGTGTGATTTTTCGGTGTGAGGTAATACATATTAATTCCTCTCAATGAGATTTAATTACTTTTAGCCATGTGGTGAATATGCTTGAATTATAAAATGAAAATGCTGAAACACTAATTTGTTATTACAAATTTGACTAATTTTACAAAATGAAAAGAAAAAGAATGTATTGTAGCCTGTAGCCTGTAGCCTGTAGCCTGTAGGTCCATTATTCCTTGGCAACCAATAGGAAATATTATTAGAAATTGCAGGTTGCAGGATGGAACTGATGGAATCTCACTTGTGAATTTGCCTCTCCCAAATCGTGGAATTCATGTAGTAGGAGTTGGGACCGTACCAATATACCCCAATTTAACAGATAATAGTGGATATAGTGTGCATGTACCATTACTATTTTACCAGGTTGTATGATAATAACTGAGAAGAAGTTAGAAGTTAATTTTCAGAAGCCACATATATACTCTTAATCTGCATGAGAGACAAGGTCACCTAATTCACTTAACTCGGTGAAAATTGTGAATAAGATCATATTTCTTAGAACGACAGCTTTCTGTTAACTTAAATATTAATTTTATAAGGGATTCGGATATAGTCTGTATAGTTAGAACTTTTGTTATTGGCCTAGGACAAGTAGACCCGGTTCAATTCTCATCCCCTCCCTCATAAAAAAGATGTGGTCTTATATGAGACTGTCTCATGGATTTATGTTCATGAGACGGATCTACAAAACTCAAAAACCATAAATTTCTTTTATGAGTTTGAGTTTGGGTTGGAATCTACATTCACGTAGGATCCGTCTCATGACTATATCCGTGAGACCATCCGATCTGATTTTGCCCTAAAACATCTCATTTATCCTTTTCCCCTAAAAATTAATTTTATAAAACTATTGAGTTTTAAAAAGATATATAAAGTTTCGTTTGTTCAACTTAAGTTGTATAGAACATTAGGTGTCAATTATTCAAATATGGGCATTCATATTGGATGGGTAGGACTAACTCCATTATTGAATCGTTTGATCACCTATATACGGACTGGCTACATTTCCACAAGATAATGTACACCACCAACCCAGTATTTTTCTTACAATATTGATAATGAGATGAAAAACTTTACTGGTTAATTAAAAATCCACTATTTAATTTTATTTTTCTTTATAGCAGTCAATTGGTGTATAAGACCATTTATATGCATTTTGATTAAATCACATCCTCAGTCCAATTAAAGATACAGCTATCAAATTTTTTTTTTTTTTTTTTTTTTGAAATTAACATACAGCTATCAATATTAAGATAGTAACAATTTGTTAAAGTCACTCCTGTACTGAATTTGTAAATGCTAAAAATGAAGGAATCTATGTAGAAAAACGAAAAATATTTAGACAACAATTAAAAAGTTTGTGGTCTGGGCAATTATTTCCCAAATAATATAATAGGGATCTTGCATGCTTTTTTTTCAGGACCAGTCACGACTTTTTAGGGAAGCCCTTTAAGCGATAAGAGAAAAAAGGATCCCTATAAAAAAATACAATAAAAAAAACTCTGCGCTCCAACAGATCTTTTAATCATCTAGAATGTTCAACGAGTGCAACTCCTACAAAAACAAAAACAAAAAAGTATAAAATAATCATTGAAAAAGATTGGATCTTTAGCATTTTGAGAAGAAAAATCATCAATAGGATCATCCAAATCAAGATTTTCCACCTTATTTTCAATACATAAAATTGCTAACTCATTTAATTTTTCTTGAGACATAGTTGAATACAAGTGTGATTATCAATTTTAGTTTTGAAAAATTTCTCTATTTGATGTTACGAATGGCGTATAGTTAACAAAACTTTATAAGCTATGGAAGTATTTGCCCTCACTCCTAGTTTGAAAAACAATCCAAATATTTTCAATTTCATGTGTTCTTAAAGATTCGATCTCACTCTTACTTTGACATCTTCAATAACTCTTGATAATTTAAATAAAGTTTCTCTTATCTCATTAGATTGAGTTATTATAATTGTGATACTATAAACATTAACTTCCTCATCTTGTTGTTGACAATGGCCTTAATGGAAGTGATGAATATTATCTTAAGGAAAAAGGTCATTTGGTATTTTATAATTTTTGCCATTTGGTATTTTTTAATTTTTTGTGGCCCTTGAAAATATTTTTTAATAAAACATTTACACATATATAAAAGGCCTATGTAACATTAGGCCCCATCAAAACCGAGAATCCTATCGCAATGCCCCAGGTGACTACCTTCATGGCCAGCCCTGCTTTTTTCCCCTTTGATCATAATATATAGGAAAGTTTGTTATGGAATGGTTATCATGATTTTAAGATTATTGCTGGTGAACCCCACAAACAAAAACTAAATAATGTCTGATTGTGATTTCAGAACAGACAAAATAAGAAGATGTGCACTTTCAATATTTTAAGAGAAGTGTCTAGTAAGCTTTTTATTAAAGCTTTATTCCTTATACTTAAAATAAGCTCGAGATGTTTAACAATTTGTATGCTGTTAAAGATTTGGTTATAAAGACGTGGAACTTAAGTTCCAAGATTTTTAAAGCATATGAACCAACTCTTAAGAAAGTGATAAATTAAATTTACACATGCATACACATACACATATATAAAGCATTATTAATTGCAAATCCATTTGAGATGGGTTTTTAGGATAGAAGTTCATTTAGAAAAATACAACATGGTTGACACTTATTTTATTTTTAAATGAAGTTATAAAAAAGTCACTTCTCTAAAAGTTCATATTGGAGAAGTGCTAATTTATGATTTGTGAATTTTATTTACTGTACTTCTTTTGAATGGGCATTAAAATGCATTTACACCAAACACTTTTTTTTTAATAAATGCAAAGTATTATTAAAAGAGAAAATATAGTGCACTGCTTACAAGCCAAACATCTAGCTTTTTAAAAAAGGGGTCTCGTTAAAACCTACCAACCCATTGGGAAAACCTTTGATAGGAAAAAGAGTACCCATAAAAGAAACAACAGAAATAACTTAAAATCTCAATTATGATTGACGTTTATTTCTAGAGGATTTTCGAAGGACATTGGCATGTGTTTGTTTTGCACGTGCTTAAGTACCCATTGGGAAAACCTTTGATAGGAAAAAGAGTATCCATAAAAGAAACAACAGAAATAACTTAAAATCTCAATTATGATTGACGTTTATTTCTAGAGGATTTTCGAAGGACATTGGCATGTGTTTGTTTTGCACGTGCTTAAGTATCCTCCTGATGGTCTGATGTATCCTGTGGAATATCGGCCTAGGATCCTCCAGCCACAATTGCCAGAGCGTTCATAGCTTCTGACGAATCACTTGAGTGAAGGACAATCGGAGCAGATAAAGAGTCGCTTAACTTGGTCTTTAAAGCTTCCAATTTGTCTGCATCATCTTGATCGTCTTCATCCGCCATATCGACCAACGTTTAAAAAGAACGACCATAACGCCTTGAACCGCTCGGAAGGATCATTGGAGCTATGGACATAATCATTAAAAGGACGGCTATTTGAAACTATTTTCATTCCACGTTGCAAATTAACATGTCCATGTTCATCCAAATTTGTTGTCTGCGGTTGATAAGGAACCATGGTTCTGTCTGTGTTGTTAGTATTATATTTCGAAGCCATAATCTGATTCTCATTATCAGATTTTGCTCCAAATTCGTATTATCACATGCCACATCATCCAATCAAAGACCTTAACATCAAAAGAATTCTTAGTGTGAATAGGTGAAGGAGAAGGTTCACCCTCCTTAACACGACCTTGATGACCCGTATTCCCATGGAGTCAACAACGGCCTTGCCCTTGTCTTCTTTGCATCGACGGTAAATTTTACGGGCCCTGGAATGACCCTATTGCATAGAATTCGGACGTGCGCTGAAGTCCGGGATGTCCCCGGTCGGGAGAGCGCGTCTTTCAATGGTTGAGTTCCTCATGGAGTAATACGGCAAGAAACCGTCGAATGTCCCATTGTTAGGAAATTTATTGTTTAGATTTTGATGAATGCCATGTAAAACTTAGAATAGAAAGTTGGCACCCCAATTCTTTAACATTGTAAAATGCATTGTAATAAATATAGTTGACCAAGTGAGTTAAGTCGGCTACGCCTAACATGCAAGAAATCAAGACTAAAAGAAAGACTCACTGAGACAAATGAGTATGGCAAAGCAGTGGCGGGAACTCTATCAAGAAGCGGTGAGATGCGGTGAGTGGGAGTATCGATCAAGTCAACTCAAGAAAAGCCAAGTCTCAAGTTGAAGTGACGGAAGAGTCATCCACGATTGGAAGTCGACTCTAAGTCACCTAGGAAAGCAAGGAAATGCAATCAAGTCGAGATAACTCGTAAAAGATCCATTGCACGAAATCAAGAGATTTACTTAAACAAGTAATATCTCCATACCACCTTTCTCGAGTGCTCACCCCGAGCGTGCAAAAGGAATGAACCAATGGGAAGCACCACACCGTGTCGAACTCCGAAAAGGTGAAAGAACAATTCATACGAGAAATGGCAATTCCAAGGATCGCAACAAGACAAGCCAACGACCGCAAGTGACTTTCAAAAATAAGCCTATCTCTTCAACGGGCAAATTTTTGAAAGATCACTATAAAAGGTGAGGAGTTTATTTGAGAAGAAGAGAGAGACACGAGCGACACAAGTTTCTGATCCAACTAAAAATGTTCAAACAATTATTAGAAAATCAAACATTCTCAATCCTCAAGCCTACACTACGAAGAACATCAATCCAACACTCACCCGTGAAGGAAAGATAACTTCAATCAAGAGGAAAATACTTGAAAATCAAGGGGTCTACATTCCACGAAGGATTGTAAGAAGGTTCAAGTCGAACCAAGTCTTAAGCTTTTGGAGGGCTTCGTGATCAAATCCAAAAAGCTTAAGCAAGTGAGTCAGAGTAGCAAAGCGCAAAACCCGTGAAGAAGCGAGTCGCACGAGAAGCCACCGAGTGATCAAGGCGTCTCCAGACGAGTCCCAAAGGATCAAGTCACCGTGTGTGATCAAGACTTGTATCCTGGACTGCTTACCACTTTGTATACTTGATCATTACCTAGTGGATTCCTCCAGGAGTTGGAGAAGAGAGGAGTAGAAGAATTACCCCATCTTCGAACCTCTATAAAAATATTATTGTGTCATTTACATTTCAAAGAATTTAATTCCCGCATCTTAACTATTTATATCTCACGATAAATTTGCTATCCACTTGATAATTTATAAGTCTAAACCAAGCACTAAATTCTTGCTTAATCAAACTTAAGGGTGTTAAGTCTTCCAAAAAACAAAACCACAATTGAGTTAAACAAAAATTGAGTTATTCCATCAACAAAACTTCGCTTGAGTCCGTTGAGAGACTAACTCTACCGATTAACTAAATTGGTTGTCCATCAAGACACAAATTGTAGTATTAACTCGAATATTTAAAAGACTAAATCGAAAATTTGGTAAGGTTTATTCAACCCCCTTCTAAACCTTACACTTACACCCCCTTGGGACCTACAAGTGGTATCGGGAGCGGTTGGTTCATTGAACCCTCCGCACCGGTTACTTAACTAGATCTCCAAACTTTTCAAAGTCTCGCTTTAGTACTTAAACTTTCAAAACTCTTTTTATCATTAAAAAGTTATTATCATGGAAGCAAATTTGACACGCATCCCTATGTTCACAATTGGATAATTTGATGATTGGAAAATTCGTGATGCAGCTCATCTATCAAAGATTACATGATGAGATGTGGATAGTAATAGAAGATGGGCCACCGCAAATCTTAAAAGTGAACACACACGTAAGAAGAGTCAAATGTTTGAAGGAGAAGAGGATGTTGCTCCCGCACACCATGGTTGAAAAAAGAACGAGTGGACAAATGATGACAAAAAATATACAACCTGGACAATGTATCCAAGGACATCCTTTACAAAACCTCGACAAAGCCATGTTCAATAAAGTCAAATCTTGCAAAACGGCTAAAGAAATGCAGGACAAGCTAACATTGATTTGTGAAGGCTCGAGCAAATCAAAGAAAACAAATTATCGTGGTCAGTCAGAAAATTTGAGAACTTCAAAATGATCTCGGGAGAGAACCTGGATCAACTGGATGCTCGATTCACGTAAATCACCAATGAGTTATCCGCACTTGGAAAGGAATATACACGAAGAAATGTGTATGAAGATCCTAAAAAGTCTTCCAAACAATGGGAAATGAAGGTCATGGCACGGGACATTCCATGGATCTATCAAAGACATCCAATCATGAATTATTCTCGGATCTCAAAGCCTACGAGTTTGAAATGAGAAGAAAAGACCAGAAGAAGAGACAATTGTACCCAAAACAATTTTCTAATTGTTAAAGACGGGAAGAGGGCCGAGGTCAAAGAAGTCATTGATCCGAAGAAATAGCCATGATGGTTAAAAGATTCAACAAGTTCTTCAATAAGAACTACAAGAGAGGAAAGGGCGAATCTTCCGTAAGACACTCGGCTCCCTCCAAGTCAAAGGAAGATAGGCCAACCAAGAGAACATATTATCAAAAGGTCAATATCAAAGGGTGACAATCCAAGAATGGAAAGAGTCGATCAAAAGGTTGAATATCTATCTTTGAATCTAGACAACCAGTCACTATGCCATTGATCGCCCATATCCTCGTAGTCAACAAATACATGAATGAAGAAGAAAGAAAGGTCTTCAAAGAAAAAAGACAAGAAAAGAAAAAGGCAATGATGGTCGCAGAGATCGCCGAGACAAATGCTAAGTCAAGAGAGACAAAATGATTCGTGAGAGCAAATGAAGTCGACTACTCAAGTGACTCAAGAAGAAGCCCGATCCGCTTGATGGCCAAAGAACAAGATCAACTCGACCAAGAAGATGAGGTACACTCTAACTCATCAAACTCGACTCCAGACTCGATAGTGATAGTGCGTGACACACACACTTCATCACCCATTGATCTTTATGATTCATTAGGCAAAATGATGAAAGATTTTGAACACATTAAATCCTCACACACACTATTAAATGAGGAAAACAAATTTACTCAAGAGTCAAAACTCAAAGTCGACTAAGGAGCCGAGTACTCTAAGTCAAATAGTCGATGAGAATGAAAGTTTAAAGGTTTGAAAATGCTAAATTAATAAAGCGTAAATTGTCGCTACAGAAAAAGGAAAATGACCTCAAAAATGTTATCGCCTCATTCACTAAGGCATCTAAATCATTGGATGATCTTATTTTGAGTCAAAGAGAATGTGGAGACAAGACATGACTTAGGATTTAATTCCTCTCGTGCTATGTCAAACCTCAAAAGTAATTTTGAAAAAGGATCTTCAAGCCATGAAGAGTCCGAAAAATCCAAAACTCTAAATGTTGCACACACATTCACTCCAAAACACAATAACAAGCAAACTGGCCTTGGTTATAAAAGAAAAGGAAAATGAACTTGAGTGCGCTGATAGACAAAATGAGAAGAGATTCAAATTTGAGTTCCTCAAAGAAACTCCAAACAAAATACTCAGAAAAAGAAGAAGGAGAGCTACCAAAACCCCGGAAAATCTATAAGAGAAATACATATGATGAGAATGGTAGAAAATATCCAAGCCAAGCCGATTGGAATAATGTGAACTATCAAAGATGACTTATGAAATATAAGCCCAAATGGCAAAGGCCTAGAACTCAAAGAAAGGCCATTCCAAAAGTATAAGAGCTTTCATCAAAGACACATATGCACCTAGCACTACACTCAAAGACACCACAATTACCCAAGAAAGGCAATTACTAAAACACATATGCAGCATACTGCAGACAAAAGAGACAAAATTGTATGAACCTGAATCCCCAAGCAATTTGCCAGGATTAATTATGATTATGGCACGATAGATGGCAACCCCTTAGTCAAATCATTTGGCTATAGGTTGGTTGGATCATCTTACAATTCTAACCCCTCGGACCCGCATAAGTATGGGTACCTAAAACTTAATTTCCTTGATTGCGGGTTCAAGGAATGTACCGAGTGCCAAGGAACCTGGTACATGGATAGTGGTCGTTCCGGACATATGACAGAAATAAGAAAAATCATAAAAATTCAAGGAAGTTAAAGGAGCAAAAGTCATATTTGGAGGAAATGAAGCTCCTGGTGAAATAAGAGGCATTGATCCATCAAGATGAATGGATTAGAAATCACGAGATGTTGCATATGTTGAAGGACTCAACTTCAATTTATCGAGCATCACCAACCTCGTGACAAGGGTTACAATGTTGATTCAACATGGGTGTATGCCAAATCAAGAATATCAATCGAATGAAGTTGTCTTTGTGCCGCAAGGATGTAGACAGAAGAATATGTATGTCGTGGATTGGTCAACGCAACACCCAAAGACTCTCTACTAGCAAAAGAGCACAATTTGAATCAAGTTGGTTGTGGCACAAAAAGCCGAGTCACCTAAATTTCAAAACGATTAACAAACTTGCAAGAAGTAGTCTTGTGGACGGACTTCCGACTTTCGATATCAAGAAGAAGAGTATATGTGACGCGTATGTCGAAGGGAAAACAAATCAAGTCATCATTCAAAGAAAAGACATGCCAATCTTCAACAAGAATATCAGACCGCTTCATATGGATCTATTTGGCCCAAAGGAACCAAACAAAGATAAGTGGAAAGAAATACACCTTGGTGGTAGTAGATGACTACTCAAGATATACATGGACAATATTCATGTGTAAGAAGAAAGAAACTCTACAAAAACTACCACAAAATGATGAAGAGGATTCAAAACGAGAAGAGTCAAACCATTATCAAAATAAGATCGTATGGAGGAACCGAGTTTGTCAATGGAATAATAACTCGATCATTGTATTGAGAATGGTATTGGTCATGAACTATCGCAGCAAAGAACTCCACAAAGAGAATGGAGTTGCGAGAAGAAGGAACAGAACCCTCAAAGAAGTAGCAAGGACCATGTTAATGAAGCAGGGTTACCAAAAAGATTTTGGGGTGAAGCAATCAACACAAATTGTTACACTCAAAAACAGATGTATGATAAAAGACAAATGACAAAGACTCCTATGAGATTTGGGTCGAAGAAAACCAAATGTTGCATATTTCGTAATATTTGGATGTAAATGCTTCATCCACAACAACGGCAAAGACAATATAAAGGCTTTTGATGCTAAAGTGATGAAGGTATCTTCAGATACTCAAAAAAGCAAAGCCTACAGAGTACTCAATAAAAGGACTATGGTTGCGGAAGAATCCATTCATGTGGTATTCGATGAGCCAAATGTAAATGGAGAAGACATTGAAGAGTCACCGATAAGTTTGAATCATCCAACCATACGTAAGAGTCCCTATCTTGTCAAGTCAAGTCGAATTATCAATTCGTAAGAAGATGAGATAGTCAATCTCAAAAACAAATGAAAATTTGCGCTAAGTGATTACGAGAGAGTCGACCACGACAACACAAATACCGCAAGTCGATCAATCCAAACTAACTTACTCCAACTCGATGTAAGATGGCCGAGAGACCATCCATCGAACTTGTCATTAGAGATATAAGAGAAGGTGTCAAAACAAGATCCGAACTCAACAAGAAGCAATGTTCACATGCTTCATCTCGCAAATAGAGCCCAAAGACGTGTCACAAGCATTGACGACACACATTTGGATTCAAGCTATGCAAGAAGAGTCAATCGTTTGAAAGAAATAAAGTATGGGAATTAGTGCAAAGACCCATACATCAAAATGTTATTGGCACCAAATGGGTATTCGTAAATAAGATGAACGAGGAAGGTTACGTGGTAAGAAACAAAGCAAGGTTAGTAGCCAAAGGATATTGCCAAGAAGAAGGATAGATTTTGATGAAACATTTGCCCCTCGTAGCAAGAGTGGAAGCTATAAGGATGTTTCTTGCCTATGCAGCTCACAAGGATTTCATTGTATATCGATGGATGTAAAAAGTGCTTTCCTAAATGGTTTATTGGAAGAAGAAGTGTATGTTGAACAACCTCCAGGATTTGAGCGGAAGACTCTTGGAGATAAGGTATACAAACTCAAGAAAGCTCTATATGGATTGAAACAGCACCCGTGAGGCATGGTATGATACTTTGTCACAATTCCTAACCGAAAATGGATTCACAAAAGGAAAAGTAGATAGAACACTTTTCTTAATTCAAGACAAAAAGAGTATCTTGCTTGTTCAAATATATGTGGATGACATCATTTTTGGATCCACAAACAAAGAGTCGTGTGAAAAGTTTTCAAACCTCATGCAAAGTAAATTTGAAATGAGCATGATGGGAGAGCCGACATTCTTCCTTGGACTCCAAGTGAAACAAACATTGAAGGATGGAACCTTCATAAGTCAAACAAAATACACCAGAGATTTAATGAAGAAGTTTGGTATGGAGGAGAAGTCTTCCGTAAAAAATACCAATGAATACATCACCAAAATGGACATAGATGCGGATGGCAAGCCCGTGTAGATCAAACAAGATACGAGCACTTATTGGATCATTGCTCTATCTCACAAAGCAAGCAGCCGACATCACCTTTGTCAGAGTGTATGTGCAAGATTTCAATCTGCTCCAAAAGAGAGCCATATGACAACAAACTGACTAAGAAAATATTGAGATACTTGAAAGGAAGCGAAGTTGGCTTATGGTATCCAAAGGAAGGTGGATTCAAGCTAATTGGCTATTCGATTCTCGACTATCTTTGGATGCAGAGTGGATGCCGAGGAAGCGCACCTCGTGCACATGTCAAATCTTTGGGAACAGACTAATTTCCTGGTTTAGCAAGAAGCAAAAACTCAATAGCCACCTCTACAAATTGAAGGGAATACATAGGCTGGGGCAAACTTTGTGCCCAAGTCCTATGGATGAGACAAAGAATGAGAGACTATGAAGTTGAGGAAAAAGAAATTCCAATCATGTGTGATAACACAAGTGCAATTGCCATTACTCAAAATCATGTGTTGCACTCAAGAACAAAGCATATCGATGTCAGATATCACTTCATAAGAGATCATGTTGAAAGGAAGGACATCATCTTGGAATATATCTCAACTGATAAACAATTGGCTGACATCTTCACAAAACCATTATGTGAGTCAAGATTTGAAGAACTCAAACATGAGTTGGGGTTAATTGAACTGAGCTGACACTCAGAAGAATCAAAGAAAAGAAATGGAACAGAAAAAGGAGATGAAAAAGAGTCAACACGTAAATCACCGAGAAATCACCAGACGGAAAGACAGCTACACCGAGTCACCGATAAATTTGAGTCACTAAGAGAATCGTGAGAAGTAGAGTTAAATCGGCTAAGGGATAAGTGAGTCACTTATGAGCAAAGTGACAAAAACGCAATCTTTTGACTAAGCGGGAATGTTTTTAAGGAATACGTCAAAGATAATGATGATGTGTATGACATAAAGCTCGCACACCAAGCTTATGATTGGATATAAATCTTTGCATTAAATACGACACATTAAATGCTAAATAGGCGTGCAAAATCTAAGCCGTTGATTTCGATCACATTTCAAAACCACCCGCACGCCCTTTCATAAACCATACTTAAACCATTTCCGTCCGTTTCTCTCACATTACCAAAATCGCTTCACTTTTTTCTCTCAAAAGCAAAGGCAAAAAAATTCTCTCGAAACCCTATCTATCTTCAAATCAATCTCTAATTTTTTCTTTGATCCTGAAAAATGGCACCAACCTATGATTTTACCAAGTTAGGGAAGCAAATCCACACCGGTCTCACTGTGGATTTCGACGGGTGAAACAGGGGTCCGACAACACCCTAGTGAAGAAAATCGCTGAAAAATTGGAAACGTCCGGCCAAACCGCTTTCGACGTTAGAATATCCGATGACCTATGTGGAGGAGGTCGATAGCTTTCTACGTGAATGCCGAGATTCACGATGAAGGAATAAAGTCATCTGAACTAAAAGCAATGGTGACTATCTCTCGCCAAGAGATTTGGTGACCACCGCCACTACCAATCGAAGGAGCACTCGAAATCAACGAAGTTGATGTAAACTTGGCCGATGCTTGGAAAAAATAGCCAAGCCCGACTATCTTGATAAAATAGTGTACACAAAAAACAAGAGACTGCAAGGAGGATTATCACAAGTCGTTGGACATAGTTGCCAAATGTATTGACATCAAATTTGGCGACTTTGACCAATCATTAAAAGCAAAGTCGATTGTAATGGCCGCAATCATCGAAGAAAAGAAAATAAACTGGGGCTGAGTTTGTCTGTCAAAGCAGACTCGCGAGCGTAGGAACAAATCCTTCAAGGAAGATGGCTCATTTGGAGGATCCCTCAGGATATGGCCTAGTGATTGGCGGTGATGGAGGTGAAAGGAGTCCTCTGCATACATGGGAAGGCATTCCATGTTAACAAGAGGATGTTCGAGCAAACCTCTCTCGGCGCACGAAGAGAGCCTACGCCAAGAGAGTCGACACGAGTGAGGGGGAATCATTGACCTCAAGATACAAATTGCTTCTCTCCACCTAAGAAAAAGTTTCCCTGCACTTGCTAAGAAGATCACGCCCGCAAAGAAAGAAAGTCAAAATCGCTCTCGCCCTGCAGCCAGAGTCACCTACCCCCGCAGCTCGTGTCGTCGCTTTGCAAAGAAATGCTGAGAAGGACTCTCAAATACCTTTCTCCGATCGTCAAAAGGAGGAGAAATCGATAAGCTAGACGGCTCCTCGAAGAAAACACTAAAGACGCCCGCCGCCCCTTGACTCGAGAGGACACCGTCTCGAACCGTAAATCCCTCGGTACAAACTAGAGACGAAGAAGAATCATCAAGCACTCCGAGCTTGAGAAACCGGGCTGGGTCACCACTCACCGAGCAAATCACGAGACCTGGCTGGAGAAGTAGAGTCTCCGGATGTAATTGATGAAATGCCCAAGTCTGGGAAAGCGATCACAGAGGCAACTCAAGACACATCCGTAGTCCACACAAAAAACACAAGAAGAAACCGATAAAGCGATAGTGATGTAATGATCCTATCTCCACCTTACCCGGACATCCAAAATCGTCCCGTGAGTGGAGGAAATGGAAGTTGAGTAAATCAAGGAACAGTTCAACGGCCCGAGTTTATAGAAGAAGAAAGAGGAACTGTTAAACTTTCTTGGACTAACCACTGTGCTCCAAAGATCGGATGAAGACAATCGCACGGACATCCTGCAGATCTTTAAGGACAAGGAGAAAGAAAAGCAAGCGGAGGAAGCCGAGGCACGTGAGAAGGCAAGCATCCGTCCTATCTCTCACCACGTAACACACACATCCTCTCCTTGATGTCTTATCTCGGCGGTGATGAGGATCCGCAGAATGTCTGCCGCCCGCGAAGAGTTGCAAATGCAGGCAAGCATTGCATGAATCCGAGAATCCTTCACGAGCAAAGATTGATGGAGGGACCAGAGAGTCCTCCGCAACACACCGAAATTGATCCAATGGGAGTGGTTCAAAGAAATCGCCATCACTTGTTATTCTTTGCCACCACTTCCCCTCACTCGGAAGAAGGTAATAAGGGACTTGGCGATGAAACCGGGATAGTGGGGACCCGGTCAAGCCAACCCCTATTGAAGGTGTTTTACCACTGCCCCAACTACTAACATTCAATCGAAACAAATGAGTTTGGAGACGAGTGACCCGTTCCAAGTCACTCACCGGGCGTGCGCCCCGGTGGGAAACTCCCTCCACCGCAGCAAGGTCGGAGGATGCTGCAGATGACTCCACAACGAATCAAGGAGGCGAAGTAGAGAAAATACAAACACAAGAAGAACAACAAGTTGCCATCAACGAAGCTCGGACAATTGAGACTGTCTCACCGGTGTGCCACCGTTGCTCTAAAAAGGCTAATGACGCCGATGCAAAATCGAGGCACATGAAGGAACAACCCTCGGGAGTTAACACTGGGGCGATGAAAGTGCAATCCATGGGGTTGAGACTCCAATGGATGCCACCGCAGAAGACCCTAAGACAACACATCGTCGAAAGGAGGACCAAGGCCTCGTTGTAGTAGAGACTATTTGGAGGAAATGAAGGCCCACGGAGGTTGAGACTTCCTGGGGTAAAGAAGGCTCAAGTAGAGAACATCCTCTTGCTATCATCGACCCATCCGAGAAGGAGATAAGCACACTTCATGATTCCCAGGATAATCCCGATGTAACCTTTCCGGGATCGGAAGGCGAAGAAGAAGTTGAGTCATCCCCCGTGATGCATCCAAAAGACTCACCAATTGGATGTTCCAAGCACGAGCAAGTCGATCCCAAGACTACTCGTCAAACATTTAATTTTGATGATGAGCCACCAATGGAAATCTCATCATCGTCCGATGATGCTACCGATAAGGCCGAGGACCGATCTACTCAATTGGAAAAATCACCGAGACCAACGAAGCTGTGAGAGACAAATGAGGCTCGGCAAGTCGGGTCCACTTCACAACAAAACCCAAATGAACCAGAGTCCACCTGCGCAGCTCCTCAAGTCGCAGCAGGTTGATTCCTAAAAGAACTTCACGCTCATCGCTCATCATCGAACAAATCCCGATTGGCGGTGATGAATCCTTTATAGAATCTTTTCCTTTTTCCCTGGAGTACCCGACCTCCATGAAGAGTCGAGAACGAACGCGACGCTACCACGCACCAGCTCCGTTTTCCATCGACACCATTGTTCCAAATTGATTATGATTTTGACATCGCATGGCCATCACCGCAACGGAAGAATCCACCAAGTCCGCGAAGTGTTCAAGGCATTATTCGGCGAGATTGAACGGACGGATGAGGCATCGAGCCTCTATGGACATGCGATCGACAACAGAGATGCCAATCTCACTGATTTAAGAGGCATAACAAATCGGATCGGGAATGGTGGCAACAAAGAAGAAAACAATGCGTGTGGAACAAGTTAGATACTTCAGACATTGTTCAACAAGTTCTTGGTATGGAGAGTCGAAAATGCTTTGATGCAAAAACGGCCGAGAGAACATATTGAGCACATGCATGAAGCTCACATTGCCGAGTTTAAGTCTGCTGCGTGAGCAAAACAAGAGTGATCTACAGGCGTTTGGAAGAGACCATGAATACAAAATTCACCTTCTCATGGCCGAGATGAAGGGTTTCGATTTCAAGCAGAGTCCAACGCTACTCGATCCGAATTTCGTCTTTGCATACTCTGCAGCAGACTCAAGACAGAACTCTACCATCGCCAGCTAGACTTCCCGCTTGCAAGTCTCTGTTTCAAGCGTTCCTCTCTCCTTTGATGATGCCAAAAAGGGGGAAGAGAATACCTAAAGGTGCGAGAGGAGGAGAGCAACAAAGGGAAAGTCACCGAGGAAGTCTTGAAACAAAAGAAAGGAAAATCGACGGGGGGAAGGATCGAAAGATATGACCTTGATGATTGCACAAACCCCTCAACGGGTCTGTCATAGCCGACATTATCAGCAAAAACTCCTCATGACTCGCCACTCCAACACTCTGCTATATCTATGGGTGAAAAGAGAAAAACAATTGAAGCGGGGGATGAAGGAAGTGGAAGGAAGAATGGATGCCCGAGTTATGAACATCTTGAAAGAACATGGAGGCATTCCATGAATGAGACACTTATGCCATCTCGGATGTCGGGACGGAGCCACGATCCGTTGATGAATTTAAAACGCTCGAATCGAAGGATACTTTGCAAATATGTCTATGGCTCAAGCTTGGGACTTGTATCGGGAAAAGGGTCTCACGTTATGTGAAGAAGGCGACAGCGAGGACTACCTAGCGATCACTCTGCTGGTCACTCCGCCGGTCACTCACCGAAAGGAAACCCCAAGACACGCCTGATACACGCCCGAGGTAGAGGAAGAAGCGATGGTGGAGGAAGAAGCTTGAGACCTGTGCCTCCGCCCAAAACATTGAATACGTGGATCCGGAAAGAAAGGAGAGATCTACTTTGGTGGCTTGACCAAGTAGCAAATTTGCAAGTGGCTAAAAGAACGCCGAGTATGCAAAAAGATTAGAAGAAAAAAAAGAGACAAACTCAGCTATGGGAGGAAAGACAGGGGAAAGATTAAGAAGAGATGAAGCCGCTTGCCAGGAAAGGCATATGAAAAGAAAAAGAAAGCGGTGACGATGAGAAAAATAGAAGAAGAGAAGAAGATGATGAACAAGATGAAAAAGAAGGAGACAACGGGAGATGAAGTGTTCTTTGTCCCACCCCCGTGTATTTTATTATGTAAATACATACAATGTAAGTATTCTCAAATAAAGCTATAAATTCTTTATTTTTCTCAGATAGACAAATATGTGCTCGATACACCTTGTAAACAATTGTGTAAAAGAACAAGAATGTTATGATCAATAAAAGGATTGATTTTGCGCATACATTCTATGTCAATACACTATCCGTATGTATCTTTGCTATTTGCATTTTTGAATGGTTTAAGTTTTGGCATCATCAAAAAGGTGAAATTGTTAGGAAATTTATTGTTTAGATTTTGATGAATGCCATGTAAAACTTAGAATAGAAAGTTGGCACCCCAATTCTTGTTGTAAAATGCATTGTAATAAATAGAGTGGCCAAGCCGAGTTAAGTTAGCTACGCCCCCAACATGCAAGAAGACAAATCAAGACTAAAAGGAAGACTCATTGCGAGACAAAAGTATGGCAAAGAAGAGTAGCGGGAACTCTCTTGAAGAAGCGGTGAGTGGAGTATCGAAGTCAACTCAAGAAAAGCCAAGTCTCAGTTGAAGTGATGAGAAGAGTCATCCATGATTGGAAGTCGACTCTAAGTCACCTGGGAAAGCAAGGAAATGCGGTCAAGTCGAGATAATCGTAAAGATCCGTTGCCGCAAATCAAGAGATTTACTTAAACAAGTAATATCTCCATACCACCTTTCTCGAGTGCTCGATCCCGGAAGCGTGCAAAAGGAATGAACCAATGGGAAGCACCACACCGTGTCGAACTCGAAAAGGTGAAAGAACAATTCATACGAGGAAATGGCAATTCCAAGGATCGCAACAAGACAAGCCAACGACGATTTGGCAAGTGACTTTCAAAAATAAGCTATCTCTTCAATGGGCAAATTTTTGAAAGATCACTATAAAAGGCCGAGGAGTTTATTTGAGAAGAAGAGAGAGACACGAGCGACACAAGTTACTGATCCAACTAAAAACGTTCAAACAATTATTAGAAAATCAAACATTCTCAATCCTCAAGCTTCTACACTACGAAGAACATCAATCCAACACTCACCGTGAAGGAAAGATGACTTCAATCGGTTAAAGAGGAAAATCTTGAAAAATCAAGGGTCTACATTCCACGAAGGATTGTAAGAAGGTTCAAGGTCGAACCAAGTCTTAAGCTTTTGGAGGGCTTCGTGATCAAATCCAAAAAGCTTGAGCAAGTAAGTCGTAGTAGTAGCAAAGCCGCCTGTGAAGAAGTTGAGTCGCATTTAAGCCACCGAGTGATCAAGACGCGTCTCCGGATCGAGTCCCAAAGGATCAAGTCGGATGTGTGATCAAGACTTGATCCTGGTACCTTACCACTTTGTATCGATCATTACCTAGTGGATTCCTCCAGGAGTTGGAGAAGAGAGGAGTAGAAGAATTACCCCATCTTCGAACCTCTATAAAAATATTATTGTGTCATTTACATTTCAAAGAATTTAATTCCTGCATCTTAACTATTTATATCTCACGATAAATTTGCTATCCACTTGATAATTTATAAGTACTAAACCAAGCACTAAATTCTTGCTTAATCAAACTTAAGGGTATTAAGTCTTCCAATAAAAACAAAACCACAGTTGAGTTAAGCAAATTGAGTTATTCCATCAACAAATTCGATTGAGTTGAGTTTGAGAGACTAACTCTACCGATTAACTAAATTGGTCATCCATTAAGGACACAAATGTAGTATTAACTCGAATATTTAAAAGGACTAAATCGAAAATTTGGTAAGGTTTATTCAACCCCCTTCTAAACCTTACACTTACACCCCTCGGACCTACAATACACCGCACTTTGAACAAAATTCCGGTAATTTCTCATAAGTAATCGACCAAAGAACACCGCCAACCCGTTCTACCATGATGTACTCCTCCAACGGTTTCGATGAAACAATATCCACTAACACCGGATGAAATGTCCCGAGAACCATCAAACGAATCTTTGGTCAATTTGTATTGGATTCCCAATCGCACCGGCAATCCCAAGATGTTATTAGGATCCTAGTACTCTAAACCGAGCTCAAGATTCGGACCCAAACACTTGCCACCGACGTATGTACCTTGTATGGATTAAAATTCGGGACCCATGGAGAGAGCCGAATAGTCCCCTGGGATTGCGTCCAATTAATACGTAATTGAGCTCGTGCCCGATCCTGCGCATTAAAAACTTGACACAAAAAAAATCCCTTACCCAACGGGATTAGTTTCCAATCATTCTTAATTCCCCATATTTCCGATAGCGTTTATGCGAAGATAGTCGCCCATGGTTTATTACCCTTGCTTAAAATCACCCTACCACCAAAGAATAGGAAAATTCGGCGAGGCGTTGTTGATAAACGTTCTCATCAATAGTAACGGAATAATAATCTCCCTTTCTAATAGGTTTAGGGTAGGGATGGCATGGCAATGGGCGGTCAAAACCCGCTCGCATTAAACCCGCCCGATGGGGCTGTCTAGACCCGGATAAATGGGTCCTGCGGGTCCTGTCTAAGGTTGCAAAACCCGCCGGTCCGGGGGGCGGGTCCCGGGTCCTATAGGACCCGCCCGGACCCACCCCCGCATGTTAATTTTTATTAAATTTTTAAATATATATTAAAATATTTTGCATTATTTACTTTTAAATTTGAGTGTTATATGTTTAAAAATATTAGTTGAGTACTATTATAATATTATTTACTTTTAAAGTTTAATTTACTAATATAATATCTTGTAATATTCTACTTTGAATATTTATTTTAAGTATTAGTTGAGTACTATGTAGTATACTAATAGTATTTGTTTTTTAAAAAAAATCTTAATAGTAGCCAATTCTAAAAAAAATAGTTATAATAAGTTGCATAATTATATTTATTTATTTTTTAATCTATTGGCATTTGATTACTTTTGAAAATTTGGCCACAAATAGAAAAATATAAATTATTATAATTTAAAAATATATTTGGCGGGTCTAGCGGATGTCTAGACCCGCCCGTCGGGTTTTGAGGCGGGGGGGGCGGGTCCCGGGTCTTACTTCTCCTTGGCGGGGTGGGTCCCGGGTTTGGCCAAACCCGCCCCAAACCCGCCTGCCATCCCTAGTTTAGGGATAGAACTAGCCACTACTCGGATTGGCGGATTGTCCCTATAAACCAACACGACTCTTTTCTAACGCGCTTTGTCCTCACTCACGCCAAGCACTGGAAAACTTCCCGGGGGTCACCCATCCCATGTCTACTTCGGGCCAAGCATGCTTAACCTCGAGTTTCTATATAATGGGCACGAGAAAAGAAGATGCATCTGCTGATATAGGTAGTCAAATCATATCTTTTAAGCTATCCTTTAACTATACAATCCAAATAATTCACGAGTTCGAATCGCGGACCGCGCCGATCCTCTTTTAAAGCCTATCGCAGTGGATCTTTGGACGAAATCCCAACAAATGGGATTTACCAAAGAATAACATGCGAAAATGTTGTAAAATCACATTGGGCCCGCATAGTTGAGTCCATATCATGGTAAATACCAAAACAATTTTAGCAAAAGATTGGCCAAAATTGGATTGAGCATTAGTATTTATGAGCCGAATGTCGAGGATTCGATTCATAATCGATGACATTGAGGAGAGGTCCCAAAGACTAGGGCATACATGGGGCATCATTACACCGGATGAATCCAATGATATAGTAGGATACTTTGTAGAGGCACCACCGCTTTATTGCACGAGTGTTGGTCTTTGAAAGAGAGGAGATGACCACTTGTTGTAACCACCCTTATGAGGGACCATAGTTGAAACCACCTTAGGAGGGGGGACCGCCGCGGAGACCACCTTTAATGAGTTAAGGCATGGCAAGTAAGAGATTCGAAGGATCCATGTAGAATAAACCTCGCCGCAAAATCCACATAAGACAAAGGAGAACTCGTAGAGAAAAACCAACGGAGAACAAGATGTAGCAATTGAGCAAACATCATAACCGGCGGTTTGTATCCCAAACGGAAAACCGCCTAAAAAGTCATGGAGGCACGACCACTGGGTTTTGGGAGAAGAGAACATCCTAGGGTTTTTTTCAATAACCTACTTTTTAGTGCAATGATGCTTTTATTTATTTTTTTGTATCATAAGGTGGGGTATGGTTTGATTGTCTCCACCAAACACTTAACAATACTCATAAGTATTTTTCTCTAAAATTCTTATTGAAAAATCCATTCCAAAAGTGCTCAAATATGCACACAATATATATGTGTATATATTGGACTCATTAATAATTTTAAAGAGTCGAATAATCTACAACACCGATTTATTAGACCCAAGAATAAAAGAGGTTAATCAATACATGTGACCCATAAATCAATTTTATACTTTTATACTATTTCAGGTTCCAGGTTGGATTGATGGATTTGATTTTGATGGAAGATAAGGATATCATTAACTCCAAATGAGATGCATATATATATGGATTTTAAATTCACCACACCGATTCGTAAAATAACTCAAAATATGAGCTAAAGATTTGAAATCTATTGTAAATTGATAATATCCAAACAAACTCAACGGATTGGTTATTATGGATTTTAAATCCATAGCTCCAAATCCATCAATCCAAATGGAACCCTCAAAAATTGACAATTTCAAAATATTATATATGGATTGGTTATCATTATATTTATATATAATAATAACTTAGGGTATGAATTGTGTTACACACATTTTTCTCTGACTAGTGAAAATATCCTAATGAAAATTAGGTAGATTTTGCCAATCATTTGGCTGTAAAAGAAATGAACAACATAGGCATGCCAAAAAGACGAAGTGGCCACTACCTAATTAATTAGAGTGACTTACAACTTACAAGATCAAACTAAAGTATATTAAACATGTGTCATGATTCCCTAACCTAATGCTTCACCCGCTCTTCTTGATCAATAATTATGCTACTAATCACAACTGCTTCAGAACCTTTAAACAAATAGACAAAATCGACAGATAACATTCTCTAATTAAACACCAGCTTTTTAATGCATGTCACAAGGCCATAGGTCAAATACAATTCAGTGATTTTAAAATTAAAATATACCATTATGATTGATAAGTCCTTTTTTTTTACATAAATGATAAAAATTGTTTTTATAAGAAAATCAGGATGTACAAACACCTACAAAAAATAAGGAAAAAAAATATTTTTATTAACTAGTTGTCCAGTAATTAATTGTGTATTAGGTTGAAGAGGCGGAGCCGCATGGTAACAGGGGGCCCTGCCCCCCCCCCCCCAAACTTTTTCCTTTTTTTCTTTTTTTAGCACCTAAATTTTCATTATTTAGTATTTGGCCTCCCTCATAATTTTGTTGGATAAAAATTAAACAATGAATTTTAGTAAGTTAAATTGGTGATTTTGTGGGTCTTATTTTATCTTATTATCATCTTAAAATTATATTTTCTATTCATCAAAAGATGAGTTTCTCATTATTATTTGCTAATATATATTGAAAAAAATTTATAAAAAAAGGATAAATTAAATTGTAGATAGTTTTAGTGATATGCAAAAGAGACTCTAAACAAGTTAAGGATTTAATGATGTATTTTATAAAAATTTACTAATGAATGTTATTATATTCTTTTGATACAAATGTAATATATATAAACTTTATTATCTTGTATATATACACAAATGTCATCTTTTGTTTTTTTACTCTTGGCTAGAGGAGTCAATTTCGATTTACGACACGATAATCCGACACAAACTTAACACGAATTTAATGTTTTTTTTTAATATTTAATGTATTTTTTATTTGTAATTTTAATTTTTTCTCCATTTTTTTATTTTTTTCGTGTCAACTTTAAATTATATAGGTTTTTCGTGTCGTGTCGGGTTATTCGTGTCATAAAACGGCCGTGTTCGTGTCGTGTATCTTGACACAAATAGTTAAGCGGGTCGTGTTCGGGTTCGTGTCAGGCCTATAATATCTATTTCAGAACACGACCCGTGAACACGAAACACGACAAGATTGACGCCTCTTTCTTGGCCCCCTTACCAGTTGTCCTGGCTTCGCCCCTGTTAGGTTGGGCATGTGGGAGGAATGTTGAATGAATTACTCAAATAATAAACCGACCATATCAACAATGGTGTTAAACGAATCCAATGTAATCGTAATAATTTATTTATGTTACTCCAATTATTTTAGTGAAATAATTATAAGCTAAACACGTATCGTAATAATAATTCCATACTTGAAATTTACTTTTATTTTCTTGAATCATCTACAGACTACAGTTGATGATGTATTACATAAAATATCAACCCCAAACTGAAAATCTCCTGCCACGCGTGCTACTATATATAAGCACCAAAACAAATTGTTAGGGCCATTGGATTTGTTCCAGTGAAAATCCTTCGACAATCAAATCAATTTTCAGATGAATATATATATATATATATATATATATATATATATATATGAGAGATAATTTTCATCTAGTGTAGCACAGAGGCATGAACCATAGAGGCATAGAACTCATACAGACTCGTAATTATTATCTAAATTCGTAATTGATTTTGTTGGACCTCTTATAATTAACTCATATAGCATCAATGGGATCCAGATTATCTTTTTTTGTTATTATTATTATTATTATTATTATTATTATTATTATTATTATTATTGTTTGCACTAGGCAAATCATATGCCACATGCTCAACTAAATGATGCAGATGTAAAGATTCGAACTTGAGACCTTCCACCTCAAAAATTGACCCTACACCATTATGTCAACCCCCCATGAGGGGCATGATTCATGTTAGTATGTTTGATCAGCACTTGGGCACTGTAAAGTTGAAGTTCCAATTCTTCAAAAAAAAAAAAAAAACTGAAGTTCCAAAATTTTATTATTTTAAAAATTTTCATTTTGCTAGAGAATAGTGGTAAAAAAATTTGGAAGGAAAAAAAATGAATTTTGAGAGTAATTGCATGTGAGATGAAAAAACAATGATGAAAGTTGATTTGATTTAATATTAGTAAAATAATAATTGGTAATTATAAATGTGTGAGTGGGTGAATAGTGAAATTTGTGAAAAAATGTGTAATAATGATTAGTTTCTTGTGAAAAAAATGTGTAGATGCAATTGGTAAGAGATAAAATGAGAAAAAGTGAAAGTGAGAGAATAATATATTTTCTGAAAATTTTCATAAACAATCGCATGTTTGGTCAAAAAATATTCTCCACCGGAACAAAAATTGAATCTCTTTCACATCCAATCGTAGCCTTAGGTTTTAAGTTTGAACATAAATTTGCCTACATACTTCTATATTAATTAGTTGATGATAATAGTTTTCCATTTATAAATTAATGATAATACTAGTTGATTAATTATTAATCAAATTTTAACATATCTTAATCATTAAAAAAAAACACCATTGCACTTATGCAACAACAGAAGAAATCAGGAAGTGGTGTCCATAAATTCCCACTACCATCAATGTAGCGTTAGTGCATATTTATGGTCTATCTATTTTTATGTAGGGACGATTTTTGTTTCCTCAAAAGCTCATAAATAATGAAACGTGTGTTTGTGATGACCAAAACATTGCTAAGAAATGTTAATCATATGTCTATATATGTTGTTGGGTAAAAGGAGCACCGACTGACCAATTAATAAAACCAATTAACAGCAATTTAATTGAGGGGTTAGGGATGTCAACGGGCGGGGCGGGGCCGGGGAGCCATCCCCATCCCCGTCCCGCGACATGCGGGAATCCCCGTCCCCCGTCCGTGAGACAAACGGGAAAAAAATTCCCCCATCCTCGTCCTCAGCGGGATCCCGCTTGCGGGATTCCCGTCCCGTTTCAATTTATTTTTTGGAAAAAAATAATATTTTTTAAAAAATTACCATTTTTAAATATTTAAAATATATAAATTATATAAAATAACTAATAAAACACTAATTAATAAAATAAATTAAAGATTTTTGTCATTTTATTATATTTAATGTGTATATATTTATAATATATTATATATATTTATAATATTATATTATATATAATATTCGGTTCCTGAGGAAGCAGCGGAGTATGATCCCCGTCCCCGCCAACGAGGGAAAAAAATTAAAATCGTCCCGTCCCACGGAAAATTCGAGGGAATCCCTGTTCGGGCGGATCCCCGCGGGAAACGGGGATTCCCGCTCCACTGCCATCTCTATGAGGGGTGGCTCCAAATTTATTACATTATTGGTTGGTTTGGTCATCACTATCTAGTGGTAGCCTGGTAGGTGCTGACAAGGGGCATCTCTGATCTCTCCATTTATAAATGATGGTGATTTTCTTTCTGATGGACATTCGAGTTAGCAAGACAATTATAACCAATCACATGTTAGATTTTTTTTTTTTTTTTGAGAAAGAATCACATGTTAGATTTAATTGTACATCAAATGTGACCGTCTATCAGCCGACGATACAGATCGAACGTAACAATTTAAAAGGTATTTGTAATCTGATGGGATCTTATGTTCTATTTTATTGCACGGATAATTGACACGCAGAGGTATAGCTAAGGGGGGCCTCCCCGGCCCTCCGTGCACCATGAAATTTTTTTTTGTCCCATTTTTTCTATAGGAAAAAAATAAAAAAAATAATTATATATATTTTTTAAGAAGAAAAAATAGTTGAGCTAGGCGAAAAGAAATTTTGGGCTAGGGGTTACCACGCGGGTTGGCTACGCTCATGTTGACACGGATGTAATTTTTGTACATGTGCAAATCATCTGTACAGTGAAATAGAAGATAAAACACGATTTTGGAACAAAAGATCACATCCGATCAATTTGGGCATGAATACATAAAGGACAATTTCATTATTTTAGAGGAGTAAGATTTTAAAATTTCAATTTTTTCTATATGTTTATATGGATTTGAGAGATGGGCGACTGTAGCACTCACTGCCTTGTTCATGACGACTATAATATTATATCAAAACAAAAAATGAATATTGGGACCCGAAGCACCAGAATTTCATAATATCATAATTATAATAAATTAATTCTAACGTTATAATTAATTTAATAATATTGGGGATCGAATGAAAGATTATGTATGTGATTGTATTAAGATTTTAATAATGAATTCGGTACAGTAATCATAATTAATTAACTCTAACATGCTAACATTGCAATTATCCTATCATTTATATACATATACAGTAATGTAAATATCTATATAATCGAAAGTTGAATAAAAAACCATGCTTATAGAATTTTGTTGCCTTAACTTCCGCAATTGTTATGTACTTAGTTGAGATATTACTCGTTTATTTAATGACATAATTGTCATTAATTAATGTTGTAGGCATAATACTATTAAAATTTATACTCGTTTATTTCGTGTTGTTGTCTCTAGGGATGTAATGTTGTTGCCTCTGAAATACTGATGTGGGTACGGGATAAGGGTACGATACGACACGGGTATAGTAAAACACTATATTTTGAAATTTTAAAGATACAAGTAGGTATATATACATATAAAATTATATATTTTTATATTAAAAATATAAACGCACTAAATACAATTTAAAAACAATGTTTCAAGCATAAAAAACTAAAATTATATAAATACTCAAATCTGAAATGTGATAACTTGATAAAAATGCTGAAAATATGAGCAATAGAATAAATTTCATCTCATTTCATATGTGGATTTATAAGAATTCATATGGACATGGCTTTGTTTATTTCAAATTGGTATGTCTATGTCAATTTCTTTTCCAATTGGATACAATAGATACAATGTATCAATGGAGTATCCAGTGGCGGAGCCACGTGGGGAGTTAGGCCCCCAAATTTTTTCCATTTTGTCCTTTACTACCCATATTCTTATTATTTGTATTTTGGCCTCCCTCATAATTTTGTTAGATGAAAATTATTCCATGAATTTAATAAGTTAAATTGGAGATTTTGTTGGTCTTATTTTATCTTATTATCATCTTAAAATTATATTTTATATTCATCAAAAGATGGGTTTCTCATAATTATTTGATAATATATGTTGAAAAGAAAATAACGAAAACAAATAGAATAAATTAAATTGTAGATGGTTTTCATGATATGCAAAAGAGACTCTGAACAAGTTAAGGATTTAATAATGTATTTTGTAAATATTTACTAATGAATATTAATATATTCTTTTGATACAAATGTAATATATATCCTTCATTATCTTGTATATATACACAAATGTGATCTTTTATTTTTTACTCTTGACTAGGGAACCTAATATGAATTTAATAATTTTTTAATATTTAATGTATTTTTATTTGTAAATTTCAATTCCTTCACCATTTTTTTTGTGTCAACTTTAAATTATATAGGTTTTTCGTGTCGTGTCGGGACACCCCTAGTTAGGCCCCCTCACCCGTTGTTAAACTCCGCCCCTGAGTATCCGTAGAATATTGGATAAGCTATTGTATTTGATATGTACATACGCCAGACGCGTCCTTCTGAAGTGTTCGCGTTTCCTAGGTCATTGCACATACTTCTAGCTTACTCTATTTTTAACCTATCTACAATATTCCCTATTTTCCTTAAAAATCATGTATTATGCTTATAATTTTGTTCCATGCATGAGGATTTTTCGGAACATTCACTGAAATCAACCAACGCGTCTTGAAAATAAATAATTGAAAAATATTATCATTTATTCCCGTTCTAAACTTTAAAACGTATCCGCATTAAGTCCTTACAGGTCAATTTATGAAATCAATTAACATACTTATAAATGAGCAATACGCTACACTTAATTAGTTATAACATTGATAATAATTCACAATCTCATCAATTCACAATAATATTACTTCATTTTGAAAATTATGAAAATGTTTCGGGATCTGATTACAGTATTACACTGATGTTATAATATTAATAATTCCTGATATACCTTCAAAAAAATTAATTCCTGATCTCAACAATTCACAACAATATAATATCATTTTGTAAATTGGTCATTTCAGACTTTCAGTAACTGAGTAAATATAATTTAAGATTTGAAGTGAACAAAGGTCTCGCAATTATCTCCAAAATCTAAGGGAATGTATTTAGATATTTTAGGAAGGTGTTTTGGAAAATACATTTTGGGGAAACAAATTTAAGGGGAAGAATGAATGAAAGTAACATATTATTTTGTTTCAGATGAGATATTTTCACATGTCTTGTCTGATAATGTTTTATTTGATTGTTTGTGTCATGTCGGGTTTTTTTCAATGTTTACTATTTTATTTTCAATATGAAATTACATATTATATATATCATATGACAATTAAATAATTAAAAAAAGATTATGTATAATGAACCTCATTTATTTTTAAAGGAGATGTATTTATTTTAGTCATATATGGAGCTGTGAAAACAATCCCGCCCGATAATAGGCCGTGATATTGTAAACCCGAAAAGAGCCGAACCTATTTGACACGACTCATTATTAGGCCCGAAATCCCAGTCTAACCCCACTTTTTATGGATTGGATTGGGCTTTAGCCTCCAAATAGCCCACAGGAATTTTGGTCGGCTCGGTCTAATTCTTCTTCTTGGCCCGATGAACTAGCAAGACCGACTCGACTCAACTCACCAGTCTTGCCCATTTGATAGCTCTAGTCATATACACCCAAGTCCCCAACCCGGCCCACTAGGCCACTATGGCTGGCTAGAGATTGGAAGATGGTATCATATTGTAGTTTGACTGACTCAATAGGAAAATAAAAAGAGAGTAAATGACACGCATTTTCCACGTCACTCTGGATATGCGTCGAATATTTTCTATCTTCTTCCTTTTTTCTTTTTCTTGTTAATTATAATTTGCCCCTACGTCATTGAATATTGAAAAGTACGGCGTCGTCTAGTTGATTCCTCTGGCTGGCTGCTCTGGTCACGCACAAAAAGAAAAATTAATTCTTCATTTACCAAAAAAAACAAAAAGGAAAATCATCATGAAATAAGAGAAGAAAATTCCGAAAATAAAAAATTAATTGGAAAAGAATCCATAGCTTGGTTAATAAGTAATTGCTCTCCCAACGAAATAAACAAAGTTGAACTAATTCTACAAGTAAATTAAATGAAGCATTAACGTTTAAGAAAAAACAACTTTCTTGCATTGGATATGGTTGATTCTTGATTAACAAAAAAGGGGGATTTACATAATTAAAATAAAATAAAATGTGGAAAAACAAAAATTAAAACCTCTAATAGAAAACATTTCATGAATCCAACTATACAAGTAACATTATAAAAAAATAAAAAAGACCCACAGGGAGAAGAAGATTCAAAGTCAGAGGCAAATTCATGGAAATTCTCAAATTAAACTATTTGACACCTTAATTAATATAATAATGATAATAAAATCTTTAATTCGGATTGCACAAAAAGTATATGTGATATATTTAAAATTTATATATTTATGACTGTTAAATTAATATTTAAATACTCTATAATTATAAAGTGGTGCAGTCAAATTCATGTAATTTTCAATATTTTATGATTATTTGTTGAATTAAAACTAATACAAAAATATAAGAGTATTTGGCTGCTTCACTAATGCACAAAAAGAAAACTACAGCTCATCTTATAGAACAACTTGCAACAAAAATTAAAACAAGCCAAACACTCCCCATTCCACAATTAGCTTTTTTTTACCCAAGAAAAAACAAACTTTTTATTTCCTCTCTCTTTCTAATGTGTATATATATGTATGTATATATGCATAGATGAAAAATAAATAATCCAGGAAAAGGAAAAAAAATCATTGGTTGGTTAAGATGATATCATACTAATATTATTATTTATTTATTAGTAGCAAAAAGCACCTTCAATTTTACTTGCTTGCACCTTTTGTTTTCTCTGAAATTCCTTGCCTGGTTTTACTTGCCTACACCTTCAGATTTCTCTCTCGAGATTTCTCCATTTCTACTTGTTTAGAAGGAATATATATACACCCTTTTCTCTCTTTTTTTTGCAGCGAAAATAATTTCGTTTCTCGGCACCTCGATCTGTTCTCAATTGCACAGAATCTAATTTTTGAGCTCAAGTATTTCAATTTTTTTCACAGCTTTCATTCTTAAAAGGTTTGCAGAAATCGATTGTTGTATAAACAAAGTTGATCTTGGTGGGTTTTGGGCAACTGGGTCTTTTGCAAATTCTAGCAATTTTACAATAAATTTTCAGTATCCAAGCCGAAAGATTTGTTTCTGGCTTTTTAGGGTGAAATGTCTCTAAAAACCCCAATCTTTGGATATTTAAAAATTGTCTTGATGGGTTTGTCCGCGTGATTCTGAAATAATTTCAGCTGAATTGAAGGGGAAAAAGAGAAAGAAAACAGGAAAAAGAAGATACTATAACACATGGTTCCAATAAATGCCGCAAAGCTTGAAACGGCGTCGTGTTCTGGAAGTTCACGTCGCTTTGGAGATCTTAGAGGGGTCCAATGGCGCATAGATTTGGGGATTTTACCATCTTCCCCTTCTGCATCCATCGATGATCTTCGCCGGGTTACCGCCAATTCTAGGAGAAGGTAAATAAATTTGACTCTTCGTTTACCTGCTTTTTTTCCATATATGGGTTTGTGAAGTTGTCCCTATATCTTATAAGTGTTTGTTAAGTCTATATGTATTTTTTCCAGTTAGCTTTGATGTTTTCCATAATTATGGGTGTTTTCGAGTCCAAGGATTAAAGAGACTATGTTGTGTGTTTTTTTTGTTTTTTGGTTGAGATGTATTTTTACTTTTTCCAGTTTCCATTAAATTTCCCCAAGTATTCAAGTTTAAATCAATAATGATTGTTGTTTGATATATCATTATTTCATCCTTGGTATGTAGCTGCTGCTTGCTGGTTCTTATGGTAATGGGTAATTTGGTTAAACTATCATCTCTTTGTAATTTTCCAAACAAAAACTGGAATTAAGACAGCCCAACTTTAACCAGGTGATAGGCATTTAGATCTTCCTAGTTTTATGTTAAGGTAATTTTAAACTAGATTTATGACTTGAAACAGGTATGCTGCTTTGAGGAGACAGCTTCTAGTTGATCCACATGTGCCAAAAGATGGGAGTAGTTCTCCTGATCCTGTCATGGACAATCCATTGTCCCAAAACCCAGGTAGGATTTAATTTCTTTGTTATTCCAATATTCTTTTATATGCATAACCTTTTTATTATTTTGACCCTAGTGTTAAAGTTTTCGTTTGTTTCTCGGATTCAGCTATCTAATATGTGATTTTCATAGTCCGAGTCTTGTCTTGAACCCAATTAACGATTGTTAAGTTTTCGAATTCTTATTGCTACATCTCTTAAGTTATTTGTCATTGCTCTTGATCTCACAGACAGCATGTGGGGTCGATTCTTTAGAAATGCTGAACTGGAGAGAATGGTTGATCAAGATTTGACACGATTGTACCCTGAAAGAGGCGGCTATTTTCAGACAAGTGGATGCCAAGGCATGTTAAGACGAATTTTACTGCTTTGGTGCCTTAGACACCCAGAATACGGCTACAGACAAGGTAGGTTTAATCTATCTCTTTGTATTCTATTATGGTGCCCCTTTTTGTATCAGTTATTAGTCGACAAGTTTGTGTATGTGGTATTTCTGAAACTGAAACCCGTTTTATGTTTTCACTGAATGAGGAGCTTAGATGTATTAGTATTCATTAATAGATAAAATATTACTAATTTCTCAGCTCTCTGTACTTACATATTCTCCTTATTTTTATGTACAGGTATGCATGAACTTTTGGCTCCCCTGTTATACGTTCTTCATGTTGATGTGGAACGTCTTTCAGAAGTGAGAAAAAATTATGACGACCACTTTGCTGACAAATTTGATGGCTTCTCATTTCACGAAAATGACTTGTCATACAAGTTTGATTTTAAGAAATTCTCGGAATCTATGGAAGACGACAACGGATTCGAAAATAGTTCCGCAAAGGCCAGTAGCCTCAGCGAACTTGATCCAGAGATACAAACCATTGTTTTACTAAGTGACGCCTACGGAGCAGAAGGCGAACTCGGTCTTGTCTTGTCAGATAAATTTATGGAACACGATGCGTATTCCATGTTCGATTCTTTGATGAGTGGGGCTGGTGGTGGGGCCGTTGCCATGGCAGAGTTTTTCTCTCCTTCTCCTTTTAGGAATTCGTATTCTGGATTTCCACCCGTAATCGAAGCTTCTGCTGCCTTGTATCATTTGCTTTCGATTGTTGATTCGTCTCTTCATAATCATCTTATTGAATTAGGAGTCGAGCCCCAATATTTTGCGCTGCGCTGGCTACGGGTGTTATTCGGGCGGGAGTTTTCTTTGGAAGATCTTTTGTTAGTTTGGGATGAAATTTTTGCATGTGAAAATACAAAATCTAACAAAACCGTTGATGACGAGTCCAACTTTGGAGTTCTCGAGTCACCTAGAGGGGCATTCATTTGCGCGTTTGCAGTTTCGATGATACTTAATTTGAGGTCTTCGTTGCTTGCAACCGAGAATGCTACCGTCTGTCTTCAGAGATTGTTGAATTTTCCGAACGACGTAAATCTCGAGAAGCTGTTAGCAAAGGCAAAATCGTTGCACGCGCTGGCATTAGAAGCGAACAACTCGATTTCGTTACCGATTCAATCTGGGCCGTACGAAGGGAGAAAATCGACGGTTACTAGGGGCCATAGCCTTTCCCTCGATGCAACTTCCCCAAGAACTCCTCTGAATATGGTAGCTAATAGCTACTGGGAAGAAAAGTGGAGAGTTTTACATGAGGAAGAAGAAAACAAGCAAGGTGCGGTGGAAGAACAAGTTCCGACCCGCAAAAAGGGTTGGTCCGAGAGAGTAAGACTACGCCTGTCAAGAACAGAATCTGATCCCACCCCATCAAAGAAAAACGAACGAACAAAACTCCCAAGGCCGTCCGTTAGGAGAAGTTTGTTGGAGGATCTTGAACGACAGCTTGGATTGGACGAAGATAAAGATATTGATGGCCAGGATTCAACGGAGGTTAACGGACAAGATGTTACCGATAAGAACTACGAAAATGCATCGAGTGCTGCTGGGAGTGAAGACAATTCTTCGAATTTCTCGGACGCGACTGATCTTATTCGTGGAAATAGTGATAATGAGAATGAGTCGGAAAGAAGTAGTGTTGCATCGAACTCATTGATAGATGAAAATGATGCTGAGTCGTCGTGTGGGACAACAAACCCTGAATGCTCGTCTCTTCCTATCTCTGATCCCCCGGATGGTCTTTCTTCGAAATGTACGCAAAACGATGATTCTTTAGAAAAATTACTAGTTGGCGCGAAGGAGAGAAAACTTCTGTCGGGTAAATTTCAATGGCTATGGAAGTTTGGAAGGAATGCTGCTGGCGAGGGAACATCTGAGAGAAGAAGTGCACCTGAAGATGCAAAAGCTTGCAATGGTGAAAGTGACCAGAACAATGTAGTTGCCGTTTCCACAGCCGACGGCTGTGATCGCTCGTCTGAAACCAGCAAAGGAGAGACGGTTGACCAAAATTTGATGGTTAGCTTGAAGAATCTTGGTCAATCCATGCTTGACAACATTCAGGTACGAATCGGAACCCCATTGCGGTATTTAGTTAGGTAATAATTGGGATTACCTTGTTTCCTAAATACATTGACAACTTCAGAATTCTTGGTAAAAGCAATTATACCACCATAAAATGAAGGATAAATTAGAAAAGCTACCCTTGAGGCTGGTTTAGTCTAATTACAAAAAGATCCAGTTATCTCTTAAAACTACAAATACCCCCTTAACATTAATTTTAAATTTACTAGTTGCATTCACAGAAGAGAGTATTTGTAAAAGTAAAACAAAAACAATCCTCAAGAGGGTGTTTGTACTTTGTAGTACCTCAAGGGCGTATTTGTAATTTTGAGAGAACTGATTTTTTTCGCTACTAAGCTAAACTTCAGGTAGTTTCTTGTAATTTTCCCTAAAAAGAATACATTTGTTTTTAATATATCCTAGAAGAGTAGAAGTTGATGGAAGAGCTAGGAAGTGTTTTGCAATCACTAAAAAAAGTGATACTCATCTTTTGACCGAAAAAAATCACTTTTTAGTGTTTGCAAATGCCAACTTATGCTCCTGATTCTGCTTTATTTTGTTAGAATCTAAAAGATGGGAGGCGAGGGCTTTAGATTTCTGCTTCTGCTTCTGGTTTGACTTTTACAAACAAAGAAGCATTTTTACAACTTTTCACCAAACATTCCCAACTTCTGATTCCATTTGTAAACACTACCAACTTTTGATTCTCAACTACTTTCACTTTTGCTAGAATAATTCACTTCTTCTAAAAGCACACGTTTTTGCAAACACTCCCCTACTGTACCACAGTTTGCTTTTGACTCTTAATTACTTAATCAAAATAACAAGCATTGATTGTATTTTCTCATTTGCATGAGAACTTTACCGTATTATCTCTTAAGGAACCAAATGAAGATGCCAATTTGGTCTTGTTGGCTTTGTAAAAGTTCTTTCTTTGTATGGTCATTTGGTAAATCACCGTCACATTTTCCAGCATCGATCTTGAGCTCCACAGAAACTTTAATCTGTTCATTTCAACCTTGCAGGTTATCGAGTCTGTCTTCCAGCAGGATCGGGGTCAAACAGGATCCTTAGAAAATTTCTCAAAGAATGGTCTTGTTGGCAAAGGACAAGTCACAGCCATGGCCGCACTCAAAGAGCTCAGAAAGATCAGCAATCTTCTATCTGAGATGTGATGTATTTATTATTCGTACATTCATTTAATTTATTTTCTCTCTCCGAGTAAAATAAATGGTCCACCCGGCTTTTCTTGTATCAAGTCAAATTTTTGATATTATATTTCGTCGTTGTAAATACAGATATTCGATTAAATAATGCAAGTACTATTTGTAAGATAGCTGCTGCGAGATCATTAGGACATATTGCCAAATATAGATGCACCATGTTAGTTTCCAACCTGTGTAGTTTCTTAGTGTTAAAAGTCATGGGAAACTCTAGTTTGTGTAATGCTATGCTAGTTGAATAAAGTTGTCGTTCGTGATGGTAATATTGTAGTACAAGAGACATTGAGATATTGCTTGTCTTGGTCTTAGCTTATGTTTAGCTTGAGTTCATTATTACATGCTGGTGAAACTAACAGAAACCTTTTATTGTTTTGTTTTTTATTTTTATATATGTGTGTGTGTATATATATATGATTTCATTTTAAATCCAAATTACAACTTTTTTAAGTTTTGGGTAATAGACTTGTGAGCTCCAAAATTACAACTTGAGCTTGTAAGCTGTTAAGAACATAGTTCAAAGTAAGCTTTAAATTTTGGGTTGGAACTTTCAAAATAAAGGAGTGTTTGCAATAACTAAAAAAAGCCCTTATTTGTTTCTGGCAAAAAAAAAATCACTTTATAGTGTTCGCAAATGTCAACTTCTGCTTCCGATTCTGCTTCATTTAATCAAAATTTAAAAGCAGGGACAAATGTGCTTTTGATTTCTACTTTTGTTTCTTGTTTGACTTTTACAAACAAATAAGCATTTTTCCAACTTTTTCATCAAATACACTCAGCTTCTGTTTCTCAACTTCTTATTCTATTTTAAAACACTACAAATTTCTGATTTCAACTACTTTTACTTATACTACAATAAATCACTTATTCTAAATACAAAAGTTTTTGCAAACACTCCCAAAGTCTTTTAATACAAAGTATTGTAAGCTCTAAAGTCTAAACTATTCGAATAATATCAGACTCAGGATGTCATATAACTTGGGACTTATTTATTTGCTCCGTTAAACAAGAAAGTTCGAAAATAACGGTTAACAGTTAACACACTAATGACATATGATATCCCTACCTGAAGCTTATTAGCTTCTTTTTTTCTTGTCTAAAGTTACCAAAAAAAAAACGAAAAGAAAAGAGCCTACCAAATGCTTCCTTAGAAGCTACAAATCCAAAGTGTAGCCGAAACACATCCTAAGACAAATCCTTTCTGTTGAATTTCCATTTAGGGGTTCAAAGATGATGATTTTCATACCAAACTATCTACCACCACCTAATTTGTTCAACCAGCTGATAAAGATGTAAAACAATTAACAATGTATGGTGCTGCAGTTACACGTTCAAATCATTGCAAAAAGCTCACAAAATAACCAGCCCAACAATCCATACCATACATTGTTACCAAAAACTATCAATTCAATGTTTTATCATTTTTCAAAACTTAACATTCAAGTATCTATGTTTAATGTCATAAACATTAGGGATAATTACAAACACTACCCCTGGGCCCTGATGTTTGGGTTAATTACATAAAAAAATCACAAGTTTTAGAAAATTACGGAAAAAAAAAACCCATGAGCTAATTAACATTCACAATGATGTCAGTCTCTCTAAAATTCTCAAATTAAATTATCGACCAATTGATCTGCAAGTCATGGGCCTAAAAAATAAAATAAGTCACATACAATAATTGTTTTCCAAATACTGAATCATTGACATCCTACGACTGCTAACACAGCCCAGTATATATTGCATCACATCCATGCAAGCTTTTGAGGGCTTTTCGTTTATCTGTCAAGCCCCCCATTCTCAATTTGCTTAAATGCTTTAACTATTATTTACAGTCTAATCTAAGTTATTAAAGCCTGGGAGAAGTGAAGTAATGAAACCAAAGACGATAATTTGAATCTCTTTTACGATTCCCCACCAGCGGCCAGCTTCGCCTTGCCCATTTTCAATAGCCCCATTCCCATCATTCGCTTGCTGATTCTCATTCTCTTCTACAGGTTGCGCCCCTAGCATGTCATATATTGTATTGTTAATAACTTGTACTGTAATACAATTACATCATATAACATTTCAGGAGAAAAAGAGCAGGTATGTACATTCATATACAAATATGTAAACAGATACGTGTATGCTGCTGTTTACAAATTGACTATGTTCCAATATTATTTAACGGCCGCGTACTGTGAGAACTACTGCTCATTGAAATTGGTTCCTTTTTGTCTCACCCGTCTTATATTAGTTGGCACTGATCATGTTAAGGAAATCCAGTTTCACCTATAGTTTAAAGCAAAGATGCATTCATAAAACTGGGAGCAATTCGGACCATCGAGAGAGAAAAGAATGAGATCAAAGCTACAAATAGCACACTTGAATAGATCCATCAAATTTGAGTTCTTTTATCCCAGTCTTCTCTTCATTTTTCTATTTCCTTTCGTGAGGGGGTGGGTTTTGCTCAGTAGTGAAATAGAAAGCAATATACATAGAGATTGAGGCCAACACCTTTATACTCCGACCAATTTTCCAGCTAGATACCTTGCAGTTTTTGGAAATGACGAGTACAATAGAAACAAACTCATGCAGAAAAGTCCAAAGCAAAACATGCAGACGGACTCAACTGGCAATATTAAATAGCAATATTCCCCAAAAACTCATTCTTTATGCTTTGGCAGCATTGACAAGGCTTCTAGATAAAATGTAATAACGTTCCAGGCATGCATTGTAATTTGTACATGTCAATTAAAAATGAAAACTTGAAACTTTACCTGCTATGCCAACATTTTCATTTCCTTGTGCCTCAGCGGCAGGTAAATTGTCTGCTCGAACAGCAGCTCTGGGTGGTTGGGGACGCACGGCTGCCCTTTGCGTTCTTTGTGAAAGCCATCGTATGACTGGTGCAAGAGCTCCAGTTTGGTATCTGCGTTATGCAAGAGCAGAAACAAATTAGAAACAGACATGCAGGCACTTGAGCAGACATTAACTTCTGAAGAATGCAAAGTTCACGGCAAGGGCACAAAGAAATTAGGATCAAATAAATTAGTTTCTGAAGCTTGTTAAAGAGTAAATAGCAAAAAGTATGAACTACTCTCAACTTACAGGTAAACAAGCGAAGCAAAAAACACAAGGAGAGCAAGCCTCTGTCTGGATCCATCTTGGTTAAACAAGAAAATAACTGCGGCCAGTTTTAAGATTAGCATCAGATCAAGCTGTATAGCAATTTGAAATCTCCGAACAACGACTTGTCTTTGAGGTCCAGCTTGTTGTTGCTGTTGCGGTTGCTCCCCTGGTTGTCCCTGCTCACCGCCCACCTCTGTCGTCCCCGAAGAACTACGTACACTGGTGACAGCCAGGAATTAACAATTAGAAAAAGAGAAAAAAAGAAAGTGGAGTCACTTTGTAAAATTACTTCAGTTATTATGATGGACGATCAGGTTAAGTGATCAATACAGAGCTAACTGATGCTCAGAGCTTATATGAATACCAAATTATCTAGCATAAATCCTGAAGTTGTGCAGAAGAGCAGGAAACTTACGTAGGGATGTTGTAGGTGAAAGGGATAAGAGTATTGGAAGAAAACCCAGTAATAGGCTGCATGAATGGAAGAACTGGAACAGCATATAGCCCGGGCCCACGATTCATTTGATCCTGGTCCAGCTGAGGAGGGAATAACCCAGGAACAAGGGCAGGGTACATGATTGGGCACATCGGGATATTGCCATTTGAGGATTTTAAACCATCAAATATAGGTACCTATAACAAATCACAAGCAATTAGACCAGAATATTCATATAAGGAAATTATCCACATGAATGGTCATGTTTTGTTTATAATAGAGAGGACAACGAGAATTTCATAGCATTCATACACCAAAAGCAATAGATTTCACTATTTCATTCTAAGGAGTATTCATCATTCACAGCTCCGTAAATTGACAAAAATACATTATATTGATGTGGATATCAATATTTCCTAATTAGCATTTACAGCTTTCACAGCTCCAATAAAAATAGCATCAGCATTTATTTCCTAATTAAATCAATGCTCCATATAGCATCAAATACGCGTTCCCTTTCTTGTGGTCTGTATGAACGTATAAAATGGGTTCAATCGTTGAACAGCAATTATTTTGATATTCTCAAGCGGAGAAATCCATATATGGTGTTATTTTATTTACTTTAGAAGAGAAGTTTGTGTCGAAACGTGTTCTCCATGAGGTTTAGGTTTCCATTTCCACTCCAGCAATACATTTATTGATAGCCTAAAAATATGGTTTTATCACTTCCTCTATAGTAATTTAAGATTCCAAGTGAACACTGCAAATGTAGGCAAGTTTTCTGAAAACACAGCACAAATAACCCTCCACTGCATGAAATTCTTTTCCTTTTTCTTTTCCTTTTTTTTTTTTTAGTTTCTCTTACTCCTGATACATGTCTTTCAATACCAATAAACCCCAAACAAATACCAAGCTGAACTCTTCCCCTTATCTGACAATCACCACATATTTACAAAATTATATAATAAGAAAACGACACAAAATATTAAATAAAAAAAAAATCATAAGATGCTGATATAAATATGCCGATAAACAAATGATTAAACAATCCTAAAAAAAATATTAATACAAATAAGCAATCATAATAAGTTAATAATTGAACACAAAAATAGAGGAACCCAAAATAAGATGAGCAAAAACAGCACAATATAGCAAAACCCATAGAAAAAGTCACATAATGCATACATGAACAAGCTTTACAAACACAGACACCACACAATTATACATTTTAAAGGCGCAGAAAGTTTTTTTTTTGTGTTAATAAGAAAAATATGAATTTGAGAAAATTAGAGAGAACAATAACCTGAGATTGGTCTTTCAGGGAGTCTTTAGAAGAAGGTTGATCTGAGGATGAGGTTTCGGGCTGGGTTTCGGGCCCTTCCGCCATTGCCAATTCCTCTATGAAGATCCAAAGAGCTGTGCTTTTTTTTTTCCTTTTTTCTTCTTGTTTCTTCAATTTTCAATTTTCAATTTTCTTTTCTCAGTTGTTAAGAAAAAGAGCTACGAACTATACGTGTCATTTCGCTCTATGCCCAATAAGACCCTGCCACGTTAGCAAGGCGGGTCCAAGGAGAAATGTACAACGATTGAAGGCGAATGTACAATACATTTTATATTTAATGGAAATTACAAAATCGCCAACAATTTATTATGGCATGCACAAGATATTTACTAAATTTAGTTGAAATAAAGATAGTGGCACAGTTTTAAAATCAAGGGGTAGCATCTAATTAGCCCAAACTAAGTTGATGTATTATAAATTTTTATATAGTACATAAAATTCTACCATTGAAACCCATTCCGTAATTAGGAATAGATATTTATTATTTTTGGATAAAATGTTACACTAAATGGCATGTTTTCAATATGCAAGCAATTCGTTTACATTAAAATTACGAATACTCTTTGTAGTTTTATTATTTGGCATAAAATTAATTTCTCATTTTTGGTTGGTGTTTTAAGAGTGGGTCATATATGCATGTTAGAGTTTAAAAAGTTAATTTTGGACCTCTTTGGCCTTGTATGGTTGTATTTTTAAGGGTGATTTTCCACTTTCCAACTATTCCGGAAAATGGGTTTATCAGAGATTAATCAACAAACAAGATGAAAAGAAAGAGGATATTCACAAGAGAGCACTGCACCGTGATACAGAGGACACCTTGGACCACCATGCTGCAGGGAATTTCACTGATGCAACAAACCCACACACACTCACCCTTATGCAGCATAACAAACTCTGTGGATAATGATTGATTTGGTTATTCCTTATTTTTGTTGTTTTCTGTAATACATAATGTATATATATATTAGGGGTTCAATACATTGTAATCAATTCATTAAGATAATATACAAAACTAGAGATATTTTCTCTTCATCGTTTCTCTGCAACTTAAATGGAGGTCTTTCTTCATCTTTTCCTTTTTTATATGCTTTCATTTATTCACTTCTTGACATTGTATCAGAGCAGGTTGGATAGCCCCAACCTTGTCTCTTTTCATTATACATTCCTCCCTTTTTTCATCATCTCCATATTTTTGTTATTTTCCTTCTAAGCTATCTTCATGGCAGAGGGAACTCAAATCCGCACATCTAATATTTCTCCAACTGAAGATCCCAATCATCCCTTCTACCTGCATCATACTAACACTGCCAATACAATAGTTATTTCACATCCCCCACTAGCTCTAATTACATTACCTGGTGTAGGGCTTTTACTCGTGCTCTTTCCGTCAAGAATAAGCTTGGGTTTCTTGATGGTTTGATTCATACACCAGTTATCACTGATACTCTGTATACACCATGGTTGTGTTGCAACAACCTTATTTTATCATGGATACTCAACTAAGTCTCCAAAGAAATTTTCTCAAACATTTTGAATATCAATTTGGCAAAGGAGATTTGGGACAAACTGAAGACCCGAATTGCTCAGCCAGATAACATCCAGACTTTTCAGTTATAGTAGCGATTGAACACAATTACTCAAGGCAACAATTCAGTAAGTGAGTATTTCACCCAACTAAATGTCGTCCGGGAGGAACTGAGAAATTTCCGACCACTTCTTTTTTGCTCTTGTGGCCTATGCACTTGTAGTGCTTTACATTCGTATGGTGAGATACAATCTTGTGACTACATCTTTAAATTTTTGATGGGGCTTAATGAATCCTACAAAGGGATACGAGGGCAAATCATTCTTATGAGTCCAACACCTTCTCTGGATAGAGTGTTCTACATGGTCCTTCAAGAAGAAAGGCAACGCGAGGCACACGTTTCATTCTCTCCTGTAGTGGAACCATCATCTTTTGCTGTCAATTATGCCACAGATTAGAGGGACAATCAGAGGAAAGGAAAAACAGACATGGTATGACTTACGCCTTACCATGGCGTTACTCTACCAATGAGATTTCCACAACTGGGGTAGAAGAAGGATTTTGGAAGCAATCCCCCTCCTACGGTTGATCATTTTGGAAAAAACATGTCATACATGTGACAAATGTTATAGGTTAATTGGATTTCCTCCGAACTTCAAATTCACCAAGCCAAAAATGAAAAATTCTGGACAAAAACACTCAGCCTATTTAACTTCTTCTCAGGAAAATCAACATATCTCGGAGGACAAACAAAATATGGAGTCATTTTTTACTCAGCCCCAAATTCAAAAGCTCATGAGCTTGATCAATAGTGATGCAACCCAACTGCCTCAAACCCCTTTTCCCTCTTCTTCTGGTATTGATTCATCCTATTTTCCCAACATGGCAGGTATCTCATTTTCTCACAACTCCACTAATCATGTCACTACACTTAAGGGCACACCATGGATCATTGATACTGGAGCAATAGATCACATGGTCTGGTCTCCATATTTTTTCACTGCACTGCCATTGGCTTATCACTCTCACATTAATCTTCCTAATGGCACTAACGCTGAAGTTATCTTCAAAGGAACAGTGCACCTCACCCCCACCATCACCTTATTTGATGTCTTATGCATCCTTTCATTTCATTTCAATTTAATCTCCATTAGTAAACTAACTCAAGGTTCTTCTTCTTGTATCATCTTTCTCAATGATGTCTTCTATCTTCAGGACTCTCTTCGAGGACGAAGATTGGACTAGCTAAACTCCATCAATGTTTATATCTCTTCCTGTCCAGGCCACTTCAGTCCACAAACTCTCTGTCTGTTCAACGTCTTGTCTATCAAGCTATGGAGGACTCTTTTTGGCATCTTAGATTAAGTCACCCATCTCATCAAAGGCTTCAGCTCATTAGACAAATTGATCCTAATGTAATCCATAGATATCAAAGGGATTGTAATATTTGTCATCTTTCTAAACAAAAGAAGCTTTCATTTAATTCCAGCATTTCTGTTTCTTTATCACCATTTGATTTATTGCATTGTGACATATGGAGGCCTCATTCCACTCTCACTTTACAAGGTCATAAATATTTCTTAACCATAGTAGACGATCATAGTCGAATAACCTGGGTGTACCTCATGAAACTAAAATCAGAAACTAAACAAATTCTCCAAAACCATATCACACTTCTTCAAAATCGATTTCAATGTTCTGTTAAACAAATAAGAACAGACAATGGACTTGAGTTCCACATACCCAAATTCTATGCTTCCAAAGGCATCCTTCATCAAAAATCATGTTCCTATACCCCAAAACAAAACGGAATTATGGAACGGAAGCATCAATACATCCTTAATGTTGCCCGCACACTCATGTTTCAATCTTTTTTACCTCCACAATTTTGGAGAGACTCTATTCTTACTGCGGTTTATTTAATAGATAGACTCCCAACTCCATACCTTGCAAATAAAAGCCCATTTGAAATCCTTTTCAAGACTGTCCCCACATACTCACATCTCAAGGTGTTTGGTTGTCTATGTTATATCTCCACTCATTCACCACATCGAACCAAATTTGACCCTAGGGCCCAACCATGCATTTTTTTGGGGCACCCCATGGGGATAAAAGGATACAAAGTCATTGATATCACCACATTCAATACAACAGTTTCAAGGAATGTTTAGTTTATTGAAAACATCTTCCCGTTTGCACAATCTAATGCCTGTAATTCATACCAATCAGCTTCATCTCACGATAATACCTCCGACCTTGTTTTACCTCCACCTCTTTCGGACATCTCAGTCTTCCCTTTTCCAGCAACACATTCTCCTACTAATTCTGATGATAGTGACTTTCACACTGATACTCATATCTTAGGTACTGACTCAACCATCCCACACTCATCTTCTATTTCTCCTGCATCATCTCCCGATCTCTCCGTCTCCGAAAATCTCTCTCGCCTCACGCACCGACATGCGCCTCCTACCTCCAGGATTACCACTGTAATCTTTTACAATCGATCTCTTCTTCTCACAATATGCATTCTATATCTCATCATTTAGGTGACTTCCTTACCTACTCTCGTCTCTCCACTCCGTACAAATCTTTTTCCTTGACTATTTTAGTTGCTCGAGATCCTATTCATTACCATGAGGCAGTTCAGTTTGCTCACTGGAGAGAAGCCATAGCTAATGAATTAGGTGTTTTGGTTGAAAATCACACTTGGACTCTCACTACCTTATCTCCTGGCCATAGTGCCATTGGCTGTAAATATGTTTTCAAGACAAAGTATAAGCCGGATGGGACAGTTGATATATACAAGGTTCGATTAGTTGCTAAGGGATACACTCAACGAGAAGACTTTGATTATCAAGAAACATTTAGCACGGTGGTTAAGATTACTATTGTACGACTCTTTCTGTCTATTGCTACCATGAGAAATTGGCATTTACACCAGCTCGACGTTCATAATGCTTTTCTCAATGGGGATCTTGACGAAACTATTTACATGAGAGTTCCACAGGGCCTTCTCATTGAGGGGGAGACAGATCGTTCGGGGAATTTGGTATGTAAACTTCAAAAATCTCTTTACGGTTGAAACAAGCTTCAAGACAATGGAATTTCAAGCTCACTACTTTCTTGATTAACATTGGTTTCAAACAATCAAAGTCGGATTGTTCATTATTTACTCGGTCCAATTCTGAAGGATTTGTTGCATTACTTGTCTATGTGGATGATATTTTAATTGGGAGCTCCAATTTTGAACTGATCACGGAAATTAAATCTCATCTCCAAAATCAGTTGAAAATTAGAGATTTGGGCATTATGGGATATTTTCTTGGATTGAAAATTGCTAGAACCTCCAAAGGTTTACAAATCTGCCAGAGGAAGTATACTCTCGATATTTTGGAAGATGATGGATTGTTAGGGTGCAAGCCTCTCGAAATACCTGTTGAGATGAACCACCAATTCACAAAATGCTCTGATCCCCTATTTCAGATCCTACAAGCTACAGACGTCGGATCGGAAAGCTTATATATTTATCAGTCACTCGACCGGACATCACATATGGAGTTCATCTTTTAAGCCAATTCATGGACAAACCCACTCAAGCACATTTGCATACTGCTCATCGTATATTGAGGTACTTAAAAGGTACTAGTAAGAAACACGTGCGTCGCACGTGATCCACATGAGTTTACTAAAATAATTTTATATTTAATAACTTTATTGATTAATATTAAAATATTAAAAAATAAAATAAATATTAATTAAATTTAAATATTACACAATATTTAATATATATTTTGCTTTACTTTAATTATAGATCGATATGAATTGTTAAATAATCATTTTAAAGAACTCAATCCTACAAAGATTTTACAATTAGTATAACAACTAAATAAGTTTTATATTAGCTTACAATCACATTCATTGGTCTTTTATTTCATTGTTATGGCTAGAAAAGTCTTTTCTCTTACATGATTTTCAAATTCTTTTAGATTTGTATGCCTTTTACATAATCAGACAAATAATTTAGCTTATAAATTATAAGCTAATGATTTGTAAATCACATGCAAGTTATCGCATTAATAATAATAAAAAAATTAAATGTTATACCAAAATCCATCATAATATCATCATTTTATTTGTTATTGTTATTCAATTAAAATAAAACAAAATAAAGGTTAGTCAAATTCTTATATTTCATATGCTTACTTCTTTTATTCTATCTCACTTCTTCGATTAAAGAACTGTAAAAAAAATTACAATGTAATATATATGTAAAACAAATTCATATATTATTTTAATTCTCGTAACAAAGTCAATATTTTATCATTAACACTTAAACTTAAAGTTTGTAGTCCTCCTATTTCCAGTATCTTAAAAATAATAAACATTAACCTAATATATAAAAAAAACTTAATCCATTGTTTTCATCGAGAGTCATGTATTAAATAAAACTATGAAACAGTGATAAGTCGAAATCTGAGTTTTGAAACTCTATTCAATTGCACACAAAATAGCTTTATTTAATAAATAATAAAACTAATCAAAGACGGTCTTATGAAAGAAAAAATATAATAAGTTAATAATTTTCACATGCCAATCTTCAATAATTAAATATAATACTAATTAACTTTTATGTTTGAATTTATTTTTGCATTCACTTATGTTTTTAAAATTTATACATAATAAACTAAAAACTAATATAGTTTTTAAAATTTCATAAAATTTTAAAAATATGTGTTGACTATTAGAGTTTGTACTTGCAATTGAATTTTTGGCTATTTTGATTATATTAATATTTACATAGTTGTACATTTTGTGAGCCGTTTAGTTATGGAAATTGCAATTATTCTTAATATACTGAAACTAATCTATATTTGTTGAAGAGACTGTAAATTTAAAATTAATCTCATTTAATCTCGTTTACAAAATCAAAATATTTGTTGTAAAATATAATTGTCAATCCATTTTTAGTGTCTTTATTGAGAAAATGTTATATAGTGCTTTAATCTTTATTTAAATTTTGATTAAATTTTTGATCAAATAAGAAAATATAGTTGCCAAAAATCTAGATATCAAGTGTTAAACCCCCCCTCCCCCAACTATTCTCTTCCGCCTTCTTATGCCCGGAATAATTCATATTACTTGGTAATAAAGATGGTCACTTCACTCCAATTTATTATTATATATAGTTTAACACAATAAACTTGATATATAAATATTATTTTGAATATTTTGATTATTATATTGGTACCTAAATTAACATGTAATTTAACAAATATTAATCTTTAACATAAATATCAAACTATTTCATATTTAATAAGCTTAGTTTATTTATTTATTGTTTTTACAATTTCATATACATACAGTGACTTTCCATTTCTGATTTTTGTTTTCAAGTTTTTCATAATATTTGATTTTGTAAAAATTAGATTAATTTGTACCTAATTTTATAATAATTGTCTTTGTGCTTGAATATTTATAAGTCATAAATGTGTGCTTTTAAAATGAACTTAGTTTTATCGAAAATATGAAATTATATATATATTGTACGAAAGCCATTTAATTTTTCTTTAGAATTTCCAACTATGACCCACATATTTTTTTTTAACTATTTACTTTTATTCTTTCAAATCTTTATAATATGTTTCATTTGGTTTAATCCTAAACTATCTATATATGTGAGATTAACCCCCAAAATTATTTAGATAAATCTCAACTCATTAATGTCAAGTATAACCATTTATTTTTCAATATTTTTTATTCTTAGTTTTCACTCTTATTTGTTGTAATTATTTAATTTACTTAGTTTTTATGAATGTTATGTTAGTATTTGAACTAATATATAATTTGTAATATATAATTACTTTCTTAGTAGTCAATTGTTACATATTAAATGATCAGTTTATTTATTTTTTGTTTTGCATAGCAGATATGATCATTTAGACTAATCCAATTTTAGCTCACGTTTCACTCTTTCACACTATTTTATTAAAATGTAATTAAACCATTACCATTCTAAGGAGGGGGAAGCGTTTGGTATATATGTTTACTATAAATATGTATCATATTGATATTTTAAACTTATAATTTTTAAGGGTGTGATTTTCAAACGACATTCAAGTTTTATCACAAATATCAATTCAATACATATGGATTTTTTTTATTAAGTTTGTCTTCTTTGTTTTTTTAATAAATTTATGTGTACAACTTTTAACACTTTTTTGCACTTGTTCTTAATATTTATAGGATATAAAATAATCGAAAGATTGAAATCATAATATATTAAAATATAATAAATTAGAAACTGAAATTTATAATGTTATATATAGAAAATTAAGTAAAAGTTATATTAACACATATAGTTAAAATTGAAAAGATAATTTTTTTTGTCACGACAAACTTGTTTTAGTTCTTGTTCGCTTTTTTTCTTCTTCATGTTAATCTTATTCCTTTTATTTTGTACTTTTTATTTTACTGAAATCTAGTTTAATATGAAGCTAATATTATTTGAAAATTCAAAATATTTTAAGAGTTATAGTTGAAGGAATAAATACTTTTAAAACGTAGAATATAAAAGGTCACATTGTCTTATAATTGAACAAATAGAAGCTAAATAAATATCAAATTACTTAGTTGTCCTAAACTTTTACTATGTCTAAAGGATATTTTTGTCCAATCAAAAATTGTAAGAAACATTCACACTTTTAAGATAGTATGGATATGGATGGATAAATAGATATAGATATAGACTATTGCGCAAGGTCTTTTTTATTCCTCGAATCCTGATATGCAATTGAAAGGATATTGTGATTCGATTGGGCTTCCCCGTCCAAACACAAGAAGATCGGCCACCGGTTTTGCATTTTCATTGGAAATCATTGATTTCGTGGCGTTCTAAGAATCAAGCTACCGTCTCAAGATCATCTACAGAGGCAGAATATAGAGCCCTCGCCCAGGCCAGTTGCAAAATCGTTTGGTTATCTTATTTATTGAAAGATTTTTGTGTTCCGTCCATCAAACCAGCTCTTCTTTATTGTGACAATCAATTTGTGATTCATTTAACGAAGAATTCAATCTTTCACGAAAGGACCAAGCATGTGGAATTGTATTGCCATTTTATTCGAGAAAGAGTTTCATCGGGAGTTATTCAATTAGTTCATGTTAGCTCACGATTTCAGGTAGCTAATCTTCTTACAAAGGCTTTGACAAGTTCTGCTTTTCATTTCTTACTGTCCAAAATGGGAATAAATAATATCTACTCCCATCTTGAGGTGGAGTATCAGATTAATCAACAAACAAGATGAAACAGAAAGAGGATATTCACAAGGGAGCACTGCACCGTGATACAGAGGACACCTTGGACCACCATGTTGCAGGGAATTTCACTGATGCAACAAACCCACACACACTCACCCTTATGCAGCATAACAAACTCTCTAGATAATGATTGATTTGGTTATTCCTTATTTTTGTTGTGTTATGTAATACATAATGTATATATATTAGGGGCTCAATACATTGTAATCAATTCATTAAGATAATATTCAAAACCAGAGATATTTTCTCTTTATTGTTTCTCTGCAACTTCAATGGAGGTCTTTTTCATATTTTTCTTTTTATATGCTTTCATTTATTCACTTCTTGACAGGGTTTATGTTTGTTTTAGGAAATTTTCAGTAAAAATAAAGTCATTTCCATTTTTATATTTTTATGGAAATATTCATTTGAAAACACAACCAAACAAATTTTCACCCAAACATGCAAATCTAGGTGAAAATATACTACAATCACGCAAACCTATGTCAAAAATACATTTAAAAAACTATAACCAAACATATTCTCATTTCCAAACAGAAATTCAGATAACAAACCAAACATATTCTCAATTCTCACACGAAAATCAATAAAGTTTGAAAATTCATTTTCCAGCACTAGAAACTGGAAATTGGACCTGGAAATACATACATACAAGGCCTGTCATTGTTTTATAAATGAATGACATTTTTTTTATTATTTAAAAGTTTGGCCTGACATTGCAAGTACTTGTATCCGGACCTTGTCATTGCGAGTAATATATTTGGTCACTAGACTAATACCATTGGTTATATTTGGTCACTAGACTAATACCATTGGTTTCTATAACTGTGACTTGAACCAAACCTATTTTGATCAATGTAATTCTCAGATATATTTGACAAGTTAAATTTATAATTAACTTTTTGAGTTAATCAAACATAATAATCTACATTTTGTTAAAGCTAAAATTTAGAACGTCCACAATAATATGTCAAAAACCAATATTCATAAGAATCAATTTTCAATTGCTCCAAACAATATGATTTTTAGTATCTGCGTGATCGTACAATCTTTGCTGGTCATATGATCTTGGTTGTGTGTTTCATGAATAAAAATCATTTCTACCATTGTTATCATTACGCAATAAAGCAATTATAAATTTGAGAAATGACTTACAAAATGGCAAACCCATCAAAGACTCAAAAGAGTTTATTTAATTTTATTTTGTTAAAATAAATGTACATTAAAAAGGAAAGAAACATCCAATTATCATAACCAGCCAAACAAGAACAGCGTGCAATTTTGTAAGAGAAGATAGATAAATCCTGCATGTATCATGGCTAGTATAAAAGCATTTATATTAATCGCCTCAGCTTATTAATTTATTTAGGACCATACAAAATAAACTACAACTATTAGCTAAAACAACATAGAGTACTTCAGAATATACATGGTCTAGTCAGGCACATTATAAGTTCCCGAGCAAACATGTGTTTTAGGTGAACCACATGAAATTAACTTCATATCAAGAAGCCCTACCAAGGATCCATCTGTGCACATTTTATCTGCTTGCTCTTTTTCCCGTCATGTCGGCTTCTCCTTCTTCCTTCTCCACGCTCCTGGATATCTACAATGGTGACAACCCTGCAAAATGAGACAAAATCATGGGTAAAATAATAGTACTTTCAGCTCAGCCAAAGAATACAGCTGAATTGATTCTCTTTGCATTATATTTTAAAGATTTGACACAATTTTGCAGCAGAATCATTTACAAACATATAGTTGAGACTCGATAGTTATTAGTGACCAAGAGAAGGGGGAGGAAGGACGAAGGAAAAACTCCCTACAAAAAACGATAATATCAGGCTTTGACTGATCAATCAATGAGATAGAGTAACCGGAAAAAAAAATAGGGATAATTACAAAAACACCCTTGAGATTCAGTCTGATTACAAAAAACCCAACTATCTTTCAAAATTACAAGTACCCTCTTGATATTCGTTATCACGCAAGAGGGAGGTATTTGTTAAGCAAATACAAACCACGGAGGTGATTGTAATACCTTAAGAGGGTGGGTATTTGTAATTTTGAAAGATAACTGAATCTTTTGTAATTTTGAAAATGATTGAGGTCTTCTGTAATTTCACAAAATGTTGTGGGTAGTTTTGTAATTATGAAAAATTATATTGAAAACAGTACAAGAGTATATAAACACAGAACTGTTAGAAAGGTTACTCGCGCACCCTAGAGATCACATTTAGTGAAAGTTAAGGTTCATCCTTCCTCATCCTCGGAATTAGATGTGTCATTTGCACTGTCTTCATTATCTTGAATTTTCACCTGCCCTCCAGTCACTGGAATAGGATGTATGGGTGAAGTGCCTACAGTGCAAAAGAGCATACATCAGAAATACATACACAACTGTCACAAACCAAGTGGGTATTGGCCTTTTTACAAAGTTTCAGCACGCACAGTTGCTTTATTTCGTAACTAAAATTCCAGCTATTTAAATTAAATTACGATAGGAACATGTCCAGATAACACATTCCCGAGAGGGACTCCAGCATACCCGTACTTCATTTTAAAGCATGTGGCCCAAAATAATAAAAATGCCCCCAGAGAGAGAGAGTTTGATAAAAAACGATCATAAGTTGCCCCTTTGTCACTTTATATTTATAAGCACGAATCTGTTATCAAAATATCCTTCCTTGGCACATGCATAATTTTCAGCAATGTGAAAATTTGACCTAAGGAGGTAAAGCCAAAAAAATAACCTGCATTCACCTTTTAATTGGCAGCATGTCACATTATCCGACACTACCCAAGAGCCAATATTTGCTTATGCAGCTGCTTATTCTTTTAATAAACTAATGCTCAAAGAAAATCCAGGAAGGAGTACATGTCCAGATAACACATTCCTGAGAGGGACTCCAGCATACCCGTACTTCATTTAAAGCATGTGGCCCAAAAATAATAAAAATGCCCCCAGAGAGAGAGAGAGTTTGATAAAAAACGATCATAAGTTGCCCCTTTGTCACTTTATATTTATAAGCACGAATCTGTTATCAAAATATCCTTCCTTGGCACATGCATAATTTTCAGCAATGTGAAAATTTGACCTAAGGAGGTAAAGCCAAAAAATAACCTGCATTCACCTTTTAATTGGCAGCATGTCACATTATCCGACACTACCCAAGAGCCAATATTTGCTTATGCAGCTGCTTATTCTTTTAATAAACTAATGCTCAAAGAAAATCCAGGAAGGAGTACATGTCCAGATAACACATTCCTGAGAGGGACTCCAGCATACCCGTACTTCATTTAAAGCATGTGGCCCAAAAATAATAAAAATGCCCCCAGAGAGAGAGAGAGTTTGATAAAAAAAACGATCATAAGTTGCCCCTTTGTCACTTTATATTTATAAGCACGAATCTGTTATCAAAATATCCTTCCTTGGCACATGCATAATTTTCAGCAATGTGAAAATTTGACCTAAGGAGGTAAAGCCAAAAAAATAACCTGCATTCACCTTTTAATTGGCAGCATGTCACATTATCCGACACTACCCAAGAGCCAATATTTGCTTATGCAGCTGCTTATTCTTTTAATAAACTAATGCTCAAAGAAAATCCAGGAAGGAGTACCCAAGCCAATTTACAGAAATAACAAAAAGGAAAGAAAAGAACGAAGACCAATCGAAAGAGCAACATACAACCACTAAATAAAATACTGAACTAAGCTGGCAGAAGAAGTTAGCAATTGGACATAACAAGTTTTTTCCTGTTCCAAAAAGTTTCCTTCCTCCAGTCATTATATACTAAGGGTTTCCAGCCTCTTAATTCTTATATTTCCCTTTGACAAGAACCTCTTCTTATCCATCATGTCCTTTATGTCCAACCACAAGTACATAGCATTCTCGAGCCTTTCCTCCTTGAGGCTAAAAGCTATCCCACAGTCTTTGCAGACCCTTAATTCTCTCCAGTTAAACCACTATGGAGTCAGAACAATTCAAATCAGTTTTGCAGCAGCCCAACATAATGAGTAGTGCACCACTGGGAATCGTAGGTGCTCTATTGGCATGTCAATTAGTTATCCCCAACTAATTGCAAATTACATCGGCCACCTTCTTGGACATGTCTATACTTGCAATTGGTCAGCCAATAACTAATTGAATGCCAATAGTTACTTCTAAAGCACCATAAAATAATTCAATGATCAGAAGTCTCCAAGTTTTCATATTTACCATCCCAAAAATCTTGTAGACCTAAAATTGACATAAAAAGTCTTACCAGCTACTGATACTCAATGTCCTTCTCAATAATTTCAGACCTCCTCAATACAACCATCTCTAAGACTAACAATAATACCCGAAAAATCAATTCCCAATAAGCGTCAACATAATATTAGTGAAGGAGATGTGAATCGCAAACGTTTGTTCCATATTCCTTTTACCCAGTGCAAATATAGCAATTCACCTTTTATCGAGAATTCTAGATCTGAACAATGACTTACTGCTACCAGAATAACATATTTCCTGTAAAAAATTACTGAATGCCATTTCAATATCACAAAAAGATTATTTCTTTGATCTCATTAATCCATCTCCTCCCATCCCCACCCAAAAAAAAAAGGCCACAGTAATCAAGCAATCGTGATTAATTTCATTACCTTCAATGAAAACAGCTGAGGAAGGCCAGCCTTTTGCAGACGTAAGTGACATCTGTTCATCCTCCGACAACATCTCATGATGTAAGCTCCGATTCCTCATCGCCCCCGTAGAAGCTAATTTTCCGATTACCTCAATCATATTGCTCGCAGAGTGGTTGCGCATGGATGCAGCCCGCGGTGGGACCCAATAGGAGTATCCAGGGAGGAAGGGGAGCCAATCGGGCGCGGCGCGGCGCACGATTATGCTGTGAATTGCATCCTCGAGCTTCTTGATGCCGACGGTGATAACTTCGGCAGCGGCGTCCGGTGAATCGGGATGCGATGAAGACGCCGAGTCTAGGTCCACCTCGACGAGCTGGGCGTGGTGGGTTTTGTTGGAGCGGTGGCGGTGGTGGCTGATTAGGGCAGTTGGTGGTCGGAGAGAAGCGCGGTGTAGGGATTGGGAAAGAATTCGAGACATGGCCATCAGATGAAGAAATGAAGAGCTAGAAAATTGAAGATGAGAAATGGCTTCTAGAGAGATTAGATGAGTGGGAGAAGTCTGTGTATATATATGTATATATATAACTGTGTGTTCGGTGATGTGAATGGGAATATGGATATATTGGATAAAGAGAAGGTTCGGGTTGGATCCTGGCTCAGGGTCAAATCTGGATCTACAGGCCAAAGTCCAAAAGTAGGTCGGTAGATTGGATATGGGTTGGATTTTTTTTTTTTTTTTTTTTGATAACTCAACAGAACTACGCCTCGACTATCTTTTGGGAGACAAAATCCTCCTCATTGCCCGCCAAACCGCCGGATGTGCACGCGCGATCGTGCGTGTTCGACGGGTCACGACGACAACCGATCCTCCTGGTAAAGAGAAACAAATTATGTTCGACCCCCAATCTACTAATAACGATCTCTCCCGAATCGAACCCACACAGATGCTTATTCAAGATGAGTTCCCACCAAATCTTCACTACCGCTACGCCCTAGCGAGCAATTTGATGGAGTAGGGATATGAACCCCCCGACCTCCACCCCACAAACAATTTGATGGAGCGAGGGATTTGAACCCCGACCTCCATCCCACAATTTTGGTGGTGGCGGGGGCCACCCTGCTAAAACTGGGAAAAACTTTGGAGGGTAAACTTTTTTTATCTTGCCCCACCTAAGATCAAGGTCCCCACCACAAGAAACCCCAACTCCTACTGGCCCTACGGATTAGTATACACCGCTTGGCCCTACGCGTATGGAGGATTTTTTGAGAGGCATGGTTCTAGTAAATATCATTTGGAGAGATTCAACCCAGGACCTAATGGTGCAGAGCGAAGATCCTTTGACCAAATTTGAAATTACTCCAATTGATATGGGTTGGATATTGCCTAACCGACGGTGGATATTTTCTTTTTTGGACGAGGAAAGGGAAAGTGGGATGTTTAAGGCGTGATTTGATGTGAGTGGATTTCATTTTCGTTCTGTTGGAGAATTTTGTTTGACCAAATATACAATTGTTTATAAAAGTTTTCAAAAAATATACCATTCTCTTATCACTTTTTCTCATTTTTTTTTCTTATCAATCACATCTACACATTTTTTCACAAAATATTAATCATTATTACACATTCACCCACAAATTTAACTATTCACTCACTCATACATTTCTAACTACCGATCATATCCAATCATTATTTTACTATTTTTAAATCAAATCAACTTTCATCATTACTTTTTCATCTCACATTCATTCATACTCTCAAAATTCATTTTTTTTCTCCCAAATATTTTTTCACCACTATTCTCTAGCAAAATTAAAATTTTAAAATGAAAGCATATTCAATCGCGCTATTAGGAGCGGAGTTGATGATAAGGATGGTAATGGGTAGGGTACCCACCCATTTAAAATTATACATACCCGAATGTTATAATATTTATACTATTTGTACCTGTCTCAAACCCGATTAAAAAACTACACATATTACCGTACTCATCCCAAATCCATTTGTTGATACCCACATACTACCCGTACCCACCCAAAACGCGTTCATATTTGATACAAACGTTTATAATTATATGAATATTTAAATGACTAGTTAAATGGGTACCCTACCAAAAACTAAATATTATATAAGAAAATGTCTAATATGTTAAATTCTTAATGAGTATAACAATTAATCATTTCAATTATGCAAGTCACAATAGACTATTATCAATTATCAACTAAATCAAAAGCAACACAAAAATACAAATGCAACCAATACATTCACTAAAACTGCATAATCGACATTAGTACATCATTAATTCACAAAATTACATCATCGAACATGTAATTCGACCAAGCTTGATAAAGATAAAACATAGCTAGTATGATCACAAATTCAGGAAAAGTAATAACTTTATATATTTTTTGTACAAAAATGAAATTTATGTTGGGCTTCTAAGAAGAAATGTATCATGTCAAGCGGAAAGATAAGTGGAAGTTAGTAAGGGACAAATGGGTTCGGGTAGTGGGTATCCGAGGGATTAAAATCGTATCCTATCTGTATATAAATGAGTAGTAATTTCTCATCTGATCATACCCGTCCCAAATCCATAAAAGACTATCCATACTCGTCCCATTAGGGTCTGGGCAGATGGGTACAAGCGTCTACCCATTCCGCTGCCATCCCTAGTTGATGAGATTCGAACATGGGTCTTCTTGTCTAGTAACATGCTCTTTGATCACACGAGTTATATATAAATCTCCGACTCTGGATATTTTCACTTACCCATAAATGTATTAATTATTTACACGTTTCAATTCCATCTTTTTTTCGTTTGGGAACATATTTTCTGTTTCAAATTTGTGTTCCACGCATTGTTTCATTATTTGGATGAATGACACGTGTAATGGAAATAAACACGAGTTATTGATTATTTAAAGGTGTTTACTCATGTCATTCATCCCGATGAATGAAAGATGAAATTAAACGCAAAGTTGGAACATAAAATTTGTGTGTGTAATACAAGAGCATTCGGGAGTATAGGAAATCAACCATCATTTCATGTGAACTTCATGGTATTTTTTCTATTTTTTATTTTTTTTATATAATTATTCTGAGTAATGTGATTATATTTCTTACTATTTTTTTTTTACCAGTTATACAATTGAAAGAAAGATTACATCGAATGCATATATTCAATGAAATACTTTATACATTTAACATGATTTTTTGCTGTGAGATATGGAAATAAAATATTAAATTGAAACAAGAATCCAAATGTTTTTATTCTAAAAAAAAAAAAAAATCCAAATGTTTTCAACCAACAGTAGGAGATTTCGTGTACTTTGATTCCTTTCTTCACCTTCTTTTGCTCTTTATAAAATTAAAATGGCAATCTCTTTAATATTCGAAACTTTAGGGGCACATATGAATATAATAAATGGATTAGAAATGATAAAACAATGTGCAACTTTAGGACAATTGTCAAGGAAATGGATGTGACAATGTCAAATATTTTATTTTCAAATACGAGGGGCATGACCGCACCACATTTCTTTACAATATGCGTTTTGAATCTTTGTTAACAAATACATGATTAAGCCATGTTTTTCTTTTCGTCCACCTTTTTTTTAATTGAGAATTTGAGGCATTCTTTCTTGTACCGGTGAGTCGGTGACGTTTCTTGGTTACAAATTAAAAGATTAATATTTCGTTAATTCTGTATTAAGCTAGATCAATTCTTATTCCTGTCATTCTATGTCCCATAGTAATCTATATGTGATTTTTTAATTGACACAACTTCTACTACATAATCATATACAAAGGCTAGATAAAGACTTCAAAATTTAGCAGCATGATTTTTTTCTTTTTCTAATTTCAGTCAATTCATGTATACCGTGTTCAATTACCAGGAAATTTTTTAACTAAGCGAAGTTTTATGAACCCAACATTTTTTAGTGGGGGAATCACATAACAAAATAGGGATAATTACAAAAACTACTCCTAAAATTTGGGGTAATTATAAAAAGACCCAAAGAAGTTTCAAAATTATAAAAACTCCCCGAGTTTTGATTCTGTCTTACATTTTCCCCATCATAAACAAAATAATTCAAAAGCCAACCTTACATTTATAGAAATATTATAATTCGCCCCTTAAAATTAAAACAGAATCAAACCTCAGGGGTAGTTTTTGTAATTTTAAAACTTCTATGGGTTTTTTTTTGTAATTACCCAAAACCTCAGCGGTAGTTTTTGTAATTATTCCTTAAAAATAATTAAATTTCAGACCTCAAATAAGGTGTAAAAATATAAACAAAATTGTTCAAGTCCAAGGACACACAAATCACTAAAAACCAGACCTTGTGCCTTTCACACTATAGGAGTTCATAGTACAAACTTTCATCTCATCCACGTACACCTTTGTAATCTCTCATGAAAACAAAGACAAGAGAGTACATCTTTTACTTTTGTCATCCTAAAAACACAGCCTGATCACAACCACTCTAACAACACAACTAATCTTCACAACACAAAGAATCAAAGAACACAAACAAAAACAAATCGAAAACTCAAAAAACCGACCTCTAAATCAACGTATTGTTCCCGTGTGGTGGCATTCCACTCTGTGGATAGCTAAACGGATCGCCAAATGGATTTGACGGCCCTATTTGTGGCATCTGTTGTGGAGAATAATGAGACGTGTACGGATTATGTGGCACCATCATCATTGCCTGTTGCTGCTGTTGCTGTTGCTGCAACATCATTATCTGCTCTTGTTGGGACATCATAGCCATCTGCACATTCGTTGGAGGTGCGATGTTGTTTGACATGGCAAAGGGGTCGTATTGTTGATCGAACGGAGTTTGTGGAGCCATTTCGTATCCGTAGCTCGTGTTGTAGCCTGCACTGTGTAGCTGCACCGTTCTCCTAGCAGCATCGTCTTCATATAAGCTATCGAGCAATAGCTTGTCAAAGCCGCCAGCCTGGTAAAAGTACCAACATGATTGATGAGGAATAGTGTATACCGGGACAAGAATCAAGAATAGTAGTTCAAGTTAGGGAGTGTCTGCCAAAACTTCTGCGTTTAGAGGGAAGTGGTTTATTGTAGCATAAACGAACAATAGTTGAGAATCAGAAGTTGATAGTGTTTCGTAAAGTATTTTATTTGTGTGTAAAAGTTAAACCAGAAACTGAACCAGAAATCTGAAGCACCCAAGTTTTAGATTCTGATTAAATAATGCAGAATTAGAAGCAGAAGTTCACATTTTTAAACATTAAAAACTACATTTTTCAGCCAAAAGTTGACAATCACTTTTTTTAAGTGTTTGCAAACACTCCCTTTGTAAATCGTGGTGGAGTTTGCAAAAGATGGAGAAGAATATGAAGAACAACCGAAACCTTATAGCTAGTTAATTATAAGATGTTCTGATCATTAGACCGACCGGAAACAAGCAAAAAATCAAACACAAGATCCATAACTTTGAAAAGGATGTGATTGTTCCCTTATTCCCAAATAAAGAATATCATGAAACAAACAGCATCGACATTGAAAAACACAATATATTGTCAATGAAAAAGCAAATAAGAGGACAAACCATTTTGGTTTCCGATACTTGGGGTTTATTGATGTTGCTTGGGGTTGTAACAAGTGCCAACTCCCAACCAGAAGTCTTTCCAATCTCAGCTAGCGCGTTATTAGCAGACGGTAAATTGTCGCCTGCGAAAAATTATGTCATAAACTAAAAGAGAGAAAAAAAAGTCACAAGCAATAACAACACATAAGTCTGATTGAATTCTGTCGGACGAGTTAGACGTGTTTTACTCACCAGGTTGTAGAATTGCAAGGGCTAATGCATTGCTTTCCTCTAATTTTAAGGCTTCTGGATTTACTTCAATATTCAAGCCCTGCAGAAGATTTGCGCAACAGACGTAAATTTTTGGAAAGCACTCTAATGGAGCTTTCAAATGAAGAAAAAAAAAGTGTATATATATATATATATATTTGTATAAATATAGAAGAGGAAAAGTTACAAGCAGATCAGGCTCTTGAGCTGATTCTTGCTGTGGAACTTCTTCTATAATCTGAGGCTCTGCTTCCTCTTCTAACTCAACCATCTCTTCTTTGTTTTCAACTTCTTCAACTGTTTTTTCAGTTTCCTCTGGAGCCGGTTTTTCATCTTCTTGCGGTTCTTGTTCAGTCTCTCGATACTCCTACGATGATTGTATTCATTAATATTATGGCGGTCGACACTCAGAATATCCAGAAAATTGCATGATAAATCCTCAGATAATAAACAACTTGCCAATCAAGAAAATATCATGAAAAAAAAAAGTGCGAATGAGTTAAGCGATGTTCTCACCAGTCTCTTATGTGACAGTGAACCTGTCTGAGGTGCTTCCTTAATATACTCCTCCATTGTTGCTAGAAATGTCGGAGGCGGCTGGTCATTCCAGGAAAACATATTATCAAAAAGCCTTCTATACACCAAACAAGTCATAAGGAGTCTGAAAAAATGAAGGTGAAAAAAAACCTGTCTCAATGTAGGAAAATGAAAGGTTCGAGCAAGATCCAAAGTTCTGCAGAAGCCATAAAAATCAGCTAGATGCTCTGCCTAGACAAACCAGTGATCAACAAAAAAAACAACATAAAAATCACTTAATCATGTCTGTGACATTTCGATTAATTTAAATTAAGTCGTAATGAGGTGAAGATATGGACCTGTTTGCCAGCCTTTTTGTAAATATTAAGAGCCCTGACAGCGTCGTGTTTGGGCATTTCAAAAAACTGCCGAAAGAGAAAACAACAGAAGTTATGACTAGCTAAGTAAATTCTTCTGTGCATAGATCATATTCTGAAGTGGCATAAAGTATCATACCATGTCAACAAGATTAATGATCCCATCATTGATGGAACAATATATTTTGAAGCTCTCTTTTAAAACCTGCATCACCAACACAATTCAGATGAAAGAAATCTACATTACCAATAATTGCAAAACTACCTCTGAGGTTTAGCCTAATTACAAAAAATCCAGTTATCTTTCAAAATCACAAATACCTCATTGATATTTGTTTCTATTTTACAAAATGCACCATCTTTTAGGTAAATACAAAATCTCAGTGGGGTGTTTATTTTTGAAACGTTACTGGAGTTTTTTTGTAATTAAGCTAAACATTAGGGGTAGTTTTTGTAATTATCCCAAATATATATGTTGCCATGGATAAAACTTTATTATTTTTTGGCATACCAGGGCCAAGGCATATTGAATGAGAAAGTTGATGCAAGCTGCTCCTTCCGGCTGCAAAATTTTTCACATATTAGATTATCCTATCCATTACAATCCGTGCTTCAAAACGACAACCTTAGATACTTAACCAATTTTTAATCCTCAACTATTGACCATTTACCTGGCAACAGATCAGACGGTATAGAAGCTGTTGCAATGCCGGTAGCTGATCCAACAGTTCATCAGCGTTCAAGAGTCTTGTCTTACTATATGCCTGAGAAATTTGATTTGCATTCTAACTCTTGTAAAGAAACTAACAGGAAACAATAATTGAACCAAAAAAACAAAAAAAACATGCCTTGGACATTCCAGGAGCTGTTTTTGGTACTCTTTCTGCTTCTATATCATAGTTCAATGTCCTAAAACACTCGAGTCTTTCCTCTAGAAACAGTGCGTATGTACGGACCCAAGCCGAGCAATCCCAGGCTGCATAAGAACTATCTAAATGTTAATAAAATATTTTCTAGGCATAATTACAAAAACTACCCATGAAATTTAGTCTAATTACAAAAAAACTCCAGTTATCTTTAAAAGTTATCTTTAAAAATTACAAATACCCCTTGAGGTTTGAATTTGCCTAAAAAATACCAAAAAACAAAGGGGTGTTTTTCGTAATTAGGCTAAACCTCAGGGGTAGTTTTGTAGTTAATCCAATTTTCTATGTTGCCAAAACACCCCTTGAGAAAATGAATTATACCTAGAGGACTTGAGTCATCCTTAAAATTGGATATCTGAAATAACTTTCCTCTGTGGGAGTATTGTAGTAATTCTTCTCTGAATGTAGGATCTCCTTCTCTTAGTGTCCTATGTATAACTACCAATGTCTTTACAGCAACCTGAAATATGCTCAATTATTAGACACACAACTGATACTTAAGTCCTCAAATAATTTCTCATTCATTACAAATACAAAGATTAAAGGAAGAAAACCATAAAGGGTAAAAAATGAGTAAGTAGAGTTTACAATCCAGTTGCGCGTTTTTGCCAATCTTCGAGACAGTGCATGAATGCAGTAGGCAACATCTGCTCTCGGACGGTTTATAGATACTGCTGCAAATATTCCTGAGAGAAAACGGAGAATATTCAGTATATTTCTGGGATAATTACAAAGAAACCCTGAGGTTCAGGATAATTACAAAAACAACCCATAGGTTTTTTGAAAATTGCAAAACACTCTCCCTTCTTAAGCAAAAACTATTTCAATACCCCATGATATTTATAGAAATATTGTAGTTACTCCCTTAAATTTAAGACAAAATAAAACCTGAAGGGACTTTTTGTAATTTTGAAACATCTATGAGTTTTCTTGTAATTAGCCCAAACCTCAGGGAGTTTTTGTAATTATCCCTATATTTCTTCTTGTGACAAAATATGGCCTAAATAACAAAGAAGCCTCAAACAGAGGCATTTTGCAGAAATCCCTTTCATAATGTACTAATTTCTAAAAACCAAACAGAACCTTAAAATCAATGGAAAAGTACACTCACTTCTAACATGTCTTTCCTTGGGAGGACATTCATCATGGTTCGTTGCCTTTACAATTGCAACATCCAAATCCTTGCAATAAAAAAATAAAAAAACCACCAAATTTTGAAAAATAAAAAGAAAAACAATAAATCTCATCAATGTACCTAATTAATGTGCCCAAAAAACATGGTCAAGAATTCAAGAAATGCAATATATATTATACCTTGAACTCACTATTGAGATTGGCTAAGCCAACCTTGGTTGTGTCCTTTAGAGCTCCATAGGCTTTTCTGAAACTTTCCATTTATAGAAATTGTGAGCATTAATAATGGGAAATCTAATCTGTGATGATCAAAAGAAAGATGATGATGATGATGATGTGAAGAGATCCAAGAGAGAGAAGAGGGTTTGACATATTCTTCCTCTCTTGTTCTATAACCCTGTGATTTTCAAATATAACCACCAAAAAATATGGAAAAAAAAGTCAAATGATTCTTAATCTTTGTGAATGTATGAGCAACAAAATGGGACAGTTGTAGTTTTGGTCGTTTGGTAGTTGGTGGAGGTTATAGCCTTCACAATCATTGGAATAATTCCATTCCCTTAAAACCTTGGCATGTGGGAAAGTTTTGTCCTTTTTACCTTCTTTTTTATTGATGTGACAAAAATGTCATTTTAATATGAGTGGATTATTGGGGATTTGGTCATGGGGTAAAGGAATTGGATCCATGTCCGCTCAAATAAATATTGCATTTTGATTCTGTAGGAAATTTTAGATAACATTTACAAAATTTGAAATACTGTAAGCATTAAAATAAGGGTTAATTACATATAAATCCTCGAGGTTCGGGCTAATTATAAAATGACCCAGAAAGTTTTGAAAATTGTAAAAACAAACCTTAAGATTTGATTTCGCTCCATTCATAAGCAAAAAAAGTATTTCACAAATCTCCTTATATTTGTAGAATGTTATAGTTACCCCTTAAATTTAAGACAAAAAATCAAACAGGGGAGGGCTTTTTGTAATTTTGAAATATCTCCTGACTTTTTTATAATTAGACCAAAACATTGGGGGTGTTTTTGTAATTGTCCGTTAAAATAATTCAGGAAAAGAGATTAAGAGTCTCAACCCTTTAATTGCTAACTTTAATATTGTGAGGTTCTAAGAAAAAAATAAGATTATTGAATTCCATGAGTAAGGAGTACCCTGTTTGAACAAATCAACTCATATGGAATCAAATTTAAGCAACACTAAAAGCATAAGATGGATGAAAATTCACTTAAATGGGAAATGGTTTATTAAAAGTTTTTGGATTTCCATAAGTCTTAGCATTCTTGACTTTTTGCAGCCGCCTCACAATAACGATTTGAGATTTTCTATTTCCAATCTTGTTTTATGTAGTATTTTAATATATTCGGTTAAATATCACGTGTATAATATCATATCATTATTAAATACATGACATTTATACAAACTATGGACTGCCTTATAACTTCTAAATCACAATTCACAAGTTAAATCAAAAAATTATTAAGGCATACCTTATCTCAAAAACAAAAAGAACCTTAGCAAAATTCGTAGCCCAAATGGATCCTAAAGTAATTTGCTTAGGAACTAGGCCCAAAATCAGATTGGTCCCATATTTATAATTCATTATCTGATTAGATTTCTTAAGTATATAGATGTCATGGAAATAAATAGGCATGACTAAAGATGCATCATCACGATTCACGACCTAGCTTGAAAGTTCTATTAGGTACACCATATTAATGCCACCATGTCATTAAAAAAAAGCATTAAAAAACAGGAAGCAACATTGAAAACATCCTTAATTTTTCCTCCATTTGAGGTTCTTATAATTTTGGTTGCCAATTTGTCTCTCTCTATACATCTTGTATTGTTTCTTTTCCTCCCTTCTACATTTCTAAGCTAGTAATATTATTTATATAAATTGTAATTATTATAATCCATTAAGAATTTTTGTTTTTAAATAACATGACATAAATTATTGGTCTCAATTTTCAAAATAATAGTAATGAGTTCCAAGATTTATAACATTAAATGAGTCCTATATCAACATTATCAAATTTCATTTGTTCAAATGCAGATTTTGAAAATTACTTAAATAATATTACATAGATTTTTCATCAAATCTATTGAAGTTTTACCAATAAAAGAAAATCAAACTCAAGAAATAATTAAAAATAAACAAAAAAATAATTAATATAATTAAATCTTAACACACTTTGCCAATAATAAGCCAGGGTAATAATTGTGTGCATTGGGAAAACACACAACACATTGAAAGATTGTTGGCTGGCCGTCACCGAGAATAGCCACCACCGCCCGGCGAGTTATTCCGCCGCACCAAAATTCATAAACTTCAAATTTGAAAATCACTCTGCTAATACTTATCAATCAATTAATTCGACATTTTCCCTTCACACAAGTATATATATATATATATTCGTTCAGAATACATGAGGAACCGCTCAGCTCGGCAGATCTTCCATTCTCTCTTTTCCTGAGGTGACTCGTTTTTTCCTTCCAAACATGCCCTTGTGGTTGAACATGTCTATTCATTATCTTAATTGAATCACTTTCCTGGGAAAATCTTGCTTCATGTGTTTTTTTTTTTTCGATAACCAATCTTGATGTTGTTGAATTGCCCAATTAGGCTCTTTGTATTTGTCTTTTTATACTAAGATCGAAGGTGGTTTTCTTTTGTTTAATTTTGAATCCATGTGTTTGATCAAATGTCTGCACTTGGTTGCTTGCTTTCTAGTAGCCTAGTAGGTCATCTTTTAAGTGATAATGATTCTTGAATTGGGGTTCGTTTGGTTAAATTACTTGGAATAGTGGAACTTTGTTAGCATTTGTATATATTTCTTGCAAATAAAATTCAATCACGATGCTAATGTGAAGTTTGTTTACGTTTCTGTTTTTTTTTTTTGGCATTGGATTGGTTTCATGTATTTTCTCCCTTGTATGACTTTTCAGTTTGATGCTTAGTTGAATCATATACTCAATATGCCTGGAGCGACCAAGCGAGGAACTCGTAAGAAATTGCATAGAGAAGATGATGAAAGAACTTTACAGAGCATGAAACAAGAATTAAAGCCCCATACCAAGGGTCATTCATCATTATCTAAGAGAAAAGTTACTAAATGCTCACATGAAGTCAATGGGAAAGTGAACTTGAAGAAAAAGATAGTAAATAAAGCCGTTGTGCACAAGACCGAAACCTCCAAGAAGCGACCGTATTTGAGTGGTATAAAAGATAAACCTTCAACAATTAGCACAAAGGAGAATGAAAAAACAGATGATAGAGATGTAAAGCGTCGACGAAGGATAAAGAAGAGAAAAAACAATGTGGAGCTTGATGAAGCTTCTCGGTTACTAAGGAGGACGCGGTACCTATTAATTAAAACTAAGCTGGAGCAGAATTTCATTGATGCTTACTCTACAGAAGGTTGGAAAGGACAGAGGTATAAAATCTTGGCCCATTGTTTTTGTTTTCGAGTAAAAATGCCTACTTGCATGTTTAGTTTCCTTTATATGTTATTGTGTTCTTCCTGACTGTCTTACAATCATATAAGTTGTAAACAGAAGAATTTGGTTGTGAATGACTCTGAAAATGTTATAAAGTATAGGAGTCTAAGCCTACATTATTTCAAAATAAAGCTAATTTAAGTTAGACCAGTCATGGATGCAATGTATTTGGTTCCTGTAGGTTTGCACAGAGTATGCTCTGTACCAAGCAAAGCCAACTTTTTTAATACTAAAATGAGGAAAAATCCTAATATGTTGAAGAAAAAGTGGGCTGCAAATTGATCGTCCTTAGGAAAAATTATGATGGACTGAATAGTTGTTTCCTCAAATATTTGTATCCATATGTGTTGCATACTTCACATAATGCGACTTTTTTCCTTCAGTCGGGAAAAGATTAAACCAGAAAAGGAACTACAAAGGGCCAAGAAGCAGATACTGAAGTACAAACTAGGGATACGTGAAGCCCTTCACCAATTAGATTTGCTTTGTTCTGAAGGACGTATCAATGATTCCGCAGTTGCTCCTGATGGATCTATTCATCATGAACATGTAAGGCCTTTTCTAGTTTTTCTTTTGTCGATTTAGAGGGGATTTGTGAAATATACTTAATTTTGGCAACAATTCATTCACTTACTTACTTTTGGCGATCACTCACTACCACATCAGAATATCAACATGTTTTTTTCAGTGTTTACATCTGTGGACTATTAGCCATTTGGAGAGGAATGCACATAATATATGTACTTGTTTTTTTAATTAGCTCCGACTTTTTGTCTATACTTGATGGAGACTATCATCATTTGAGTATACTTTTTTCTATTAGAGTAGGGAATTCATGATTTTCTTATTTAACTTTCAGATAGTCTGTGCCAAATGTAAGTTCCGCTGCTTTCCCAGATAACGACATTATACTTTGTGATGGAACTTGCAACCGTGCTTTTCACCAAAAGTGTCTTGATCCTCCGCTGTCAACAGAAAATAGTGAGATTTTGTATATCATATCTAAGGGTTTTGGGTTCTAACCTTTGCGGTATATGTCATATGTCAAATTTTTTATACATATAATGAAGTTAATAATTTCCCAGTTCCCCAAGGAGATGAAGGCTGGTTTTGCAAATTTTGTAAGAAGAAGATGGAAATACTGGAAGTGACAAATGCTCACCTTGGGACCCATTTTCCTCTTGACAGTAATTGGCAGGTAGGTTAAACCTGATGATAATTATTGACACAGTTATTGTCCGTTATTTGATACAGTGGAATTGTAACAGGATGTTTTCAAGGAAGAAGCTGCATTACCTGATGGTGGAAGTTCCATGTTGTGCCAGGAAGAAGAATGGCCGTCCGATGATTCTGAAGATGATGACTATGATCCAGATAGAATTGAACACAGTTGCAGTGACAGTATGTCTAGGTCCGAGCCTGATGCGTCTGATTATAGTTCCAGTTTTCTAGGGTCACTTGAGGATGAAACTGGAATAATTGAAGAGAGAAGCAACAGATCTTTTGACTCTCTCGATTTATTCGGAGTAGATTCTTATGAGATCAATGATGGTGAAGTTGTGTCCCGTCCCCAGACAGCGAGCAGCTGTTGACTATATCAAGTTATATGATGTGAGTAATCAAGATTAATTTCACACTTCTATATCTGTCAGAGAAACAATTGACTGTGCTTTAGTTTGTGACCTGGCATTTAAAGTAGCGTAAAGATATTTCATAAAATTTTCCCATCAAGAAATATGTTATGGGAGAATACTTTCAAATCACTAATTCTTTTGGAGGGGGGGGGTTTACTTTCCTGGATTTTTGAATAGTAGCAAGTTGGAGGTGGCAGTGTCTTGTATTTGGTTAATTGGGATAAAAGCTTTATTTTGTTCCAACTGAACAGTATGTACTTAATGCAATAATTATAAGTAATTTGATGAGTGTAAAAGTATTAAGTGCTATTATCATTTACCTAACAGCCATCAGTGCATGGGAAAGGTTGAAAATGTATTAGCATATTGATTGGTCTTCTTGTCGATAGGAAATGTTTGGAAAGAATGCTACTGAAAATGAGCAAATCAGTGACGATGAGGACTGGGGTCCAAGAAAAAGGAAGCGGAAAGTAAAGGAGACTGATGCTGCCAGCACTCTTATGACTCTAGGTGAAACTGAGAAAAGAAATTCGGAAGAATCTCCATCAGAATTGAAAGAGAGACAATTGATCAAGAAGATAAAAAGACCAATTTTCAGACTCCCACATAATGCAGTTGATGTATGATAGCTTCATTATTGTTCTTTTTCTCTATTCACATGGTATGCTCATCCTCTGTTTCTTTATTTTCTGTTTCAGAAGCTTCGACTTGTCTTTGCTGAGAATGAACTTCCAGCAAGAGCTTTGAGAGTGAGTCTTGCAAAGCAGCTAGGCCTAGAATTTGAAAAGGTAATATATGGTTAATTTGAAAGAAAAAAAAAAAGAGAGATTAGAAAATGTGTAAGAAGAGATTATTCAAATTTTGGAAGAGGTTGCTAAAATGAACAATTTTACTACCAGAAATTTTCAAGTTTTCCAACTTTATGGTTTTTCCAATGCATTTCTGCTAATATGTTGTGAAGTTCATTCGTAGCTTGCTCAGCTTTTTGACATATGAAATATGATCATGCAATGATAGTTTTGAGAATAATTAATGCTGCTGTAAACGTTGAATTAGTATTACTTTTATTATGTGTGATACTTTATGAACTACATGTGTTAGAACAATTAGAGGGGCAACAATGATTCTAGGAAGGAGAATAACAATGTATGCATACTAATATATATTTGAATTAGGGAATGATAGGCCATACACTGATCCATTGCAAGAAACAATAAGTAGGAACAAGTATTATACAATTTGCTGTCAATTGTCATGATCCTCTTTACCTGCTTTGATGGCTTATTAATTTTCCCATTTGTAGGTCAACAAATGGTTCAAGAACGCACGCTACCTGGCACTAAAAGCAAGAAAGCAAGTTGGTGCCTAATTAAAATCTCAATTGTTATTGTATTTGTTGTGAATTTATCCTCAAAATTCTCTTCTCCACTCTCCTCTCTAATTTGGGCTATGCCAAAAATTAAGACTTCTAAGGGATGTATGGATGTATTCCCATGTCCAATTTCCAGTTTATAGTGTTGGAAAATGAATTTTGAAAATGAGTTATTGATTTATGAGAATATTGAAAATATGTTTGGTTTGTTGTCTGAATTTCTGTTATAGTTCATGTTTGGAAATGAAGATATGTTTGGTTATAGTTTTTGAAGTGTTTTTGACATAGATTTTTGTGATTGTAGTGAAACTTGTTTCATTATAGTTTTTGAAGTGTGTTTTCACATAGTTTTTTACGTGATTTGGTGATGAAAAATTGCTTAGTTGTGTTTCCAAAATCCTATGTCCATGTAAAAGTGAAAACCGAAAATAACCCTATTTCACTGTTTATCTGTAATAGTTGGAAAATGGCTCTTGAGAACACAACCATACATGACCCTAGCATCTGAGACGTAACTGTGATAAGATAAACCCAAATAACAGCCATTTTATCCTGTCTTTTGTTCGTTAATGAAGAATATTTGTTAATTATTTCATCGGTGCACTAGTTTACAGGGTGCTATCCGAAAGCTTTTTCATTAAGAATGTTTAGTTATTTTAAACTTGAATTTGATGTATTTAATCCTGATTTTAAACAGGCAGGAAGATCACAAGAGGATGTTAGTCCCAGTATTCAAAAGGAATCCATTTCAGAAACTGCAAAGGGCGACAATCCTGATCAAATGGCATCAAGGGATGATATGTCATCAGAGAACCCTAAGAGTTTAAAACTGTTTGTTAGAAGACGAAACACCCACTTGCTGACCGATTCTTTTAAGATAAAGCAGCGAAGGAAACCATTGTTACAAACAGCAGATTGTAACCAGGTACTGTTCGGTTAAAGTTCCCTCCTTAGTTTTAACTGATATGCATATATACTGTGATTCATCGTTGAGTTGGGAAAAAATGTGAAGGCACTTGTTTTCAGTTACATTCTCTTCATCTAAGATATTAAAGAAACATTGTGAATTTGATGCTATAAGAATGAAAGATTATGTCAAGTTAATAGGAATGTCTGAACTTAATTAATAAAGTTAAGTATATTAAGGTTGAAATACAAACTCAATACATTCGATCACGTCTGCTAGCTTGTTTACCACTTCAGAATGTAATGCACTGAAATTTATATCTTTCTATACCATTTATCAACACTATGAACTTATATATCTAAATCAGTTCTCTCGTGATTGAGCTGCATCATGCAAATCCAAAGAGTTTTTATTGACCTTGAAAAGGCATACGATAGAGTCAACCGGGATATAATGTGGCGCGTATTGGAAAAAAGAGGAATAAAACTAGCTTACATAGATGCCATAATAGATATGTATGATGATATAACAACATGTATCAGACACCAACAAAAATATCAAGTGAATTCCCAAACACTATAGGTTTGCATCGGGGATCCGCCTAAGCCCTTACCTTTTATCATAATAATTGATGAAATCACTAAACACTTACAAAAATCCATCCCCGAATGTATGCTATTTGCGCAGACAATATAGTTTTAATTGATGAAACAAGGGAAGGAGTAAATGCAAAATTGGAAATTTGGAGAGAAGCACTCGAATCAAAAGGTTTTACTATAAGTAGGGCTAAAACAGAATACATGGAATGCCACTTTAGTAAAAACAACAGGAACAATGAGACGAAGGTTACAATTGATGGACACGAAGTGAGTATAACAAAGAGTTTTAAATACTTAGGATCCGTAATTGAAGGAACGTAGAAATCAATAAGGATGTCACACATGGATCCAAAGCGGGTTGAAATAAATGGAGGAGTGCATCTTCTATCCTTTGTGATCGTAAAATACCATTAAAATTGAAAGGAAAATTTTATAAACGCCATAAGGCCCAATGCTTTATGGAGCAGAATGTTGGGCGACTAAATATGAACACGAACAAAAAATGAGGGTAGCAGAGATGAGAATGTTAAGATGGATGTGCGGACACACTAGATTAGATAGAATAAGAAATGAACACATTAGAAATAAAGTGGGAGTAGCACCAATAGATGAGAAAATTAGAGAAACACGATTAAGATGGTTTGGACATGTTTATAGAAGACCTTTAGATGCACCTGTGCGACGTTTAGAAGGCAGGAATCACTCACACAAATCAAAAGGGGCAGAGTAGGCCTAAAAGACTTGGAAAGAAGCTATTAAACAAGACATGTTATACCTAGAAATAAATGAAAATATGGCTTGTGAGCGTAAACGATGACGCGATATAATCCGTATAGCCGACCCCCCACGTAGTGGGATTAATGCTTAGTTTGTTGTTGTCCATTTCTCTGACTTAGACTTCACTCATATCGTTTATACATTTTCAGGAGAAAAAAAACGTGTTCTATTTTATTTTGTGGAATCCGATAACTCGGAAAACCATTTTTTACTATATCATTTTCAAAACTGCTCACAAAATATACAGACACCATCGTATTCATTCTTGCTTGTTAATGCTTTTATACTTCTTGCTAGCAGATGAATGTGGACCTCGGTGATGATGTGAGCTTGAAACATTTAAGAGAAAAAGCAAAGGAAGCTAAGAAGAAATTGAATTGCAAAAGCAGAGGTGCTATGCTGAAAGCAGAGTCTGAGATGGAAAGGCTCTGTGAAATCAAGAGCAGAGTAGAAAAATTGCAGCAAGTTCTACTTGAAGTTCCAAGCTGGAGATTTGGTAAATCCAGAGCAATTAACAAATGTGAACCATCTGTTATTTTTGTACCTGTAGCAGAACTAAGAGAGAAAAGGTGACAATTTTTTCCCCTTATAACCTTTTGTTTCTCTGCAAGTTAGAGAAATAGAAGTCATTTCCGGTGATTAGACAAATTTTGTGGTGGTTGTAAATAATTTTGTAAGACAGTGTATTATTATATGAAAACAATGAGTTTATATCAATAGATGAAATAGAAGAGTTATAGGATTATACGCTTGTTTCAATTAAATGAACTTTTGAGGACCTTCTTTAGGGTACTATCTATATAAGAAAGGGTACTATATATATAAATAGTAGTAACTAGTAATTTTGCATGTTAAGATTCAATCAATTCTTTAATGGATTATTTTGATTTGGACATCCTTGCATTTGTAAGATTGGAGATATCTACTAATTGTAAAGTTGAAAAGCTTTAAAACCTTTGTTATGCAGGCAATCATATATTTTATCTTGGGAGTATGTTTTTAGAAGAAGTGATTTATTGTAACAGAAACTAAAAGTAGTTAAGGATCAAAAGTTGATCGTATTGCAATTAAAATTAGAAGTTGAGAGTATTTGGTGAATAAAATATAAAAGTGCTTATTTATTTGTAAAAGTCAAAATAGAAACCTAATCAGAAATCTAAAAAACACCCTCCCCCAAAAATTTGTTCTACTTTTTAGATTCTGATTAAATTAGTAGAATTAGATTTATTAGTATAAGTTGGACATTTGCAAACACTAAAAGCTATCCAATAGCCAATGTAGATTAACACCTTTTGCATTATGCATCAATTGCAATAGAACTAAATTCCAGTGTCCATTTCATTGGTCAAGTGGGTAGCATGATCCTCAGAAATCTTGGCATAGGGACAAAATCTTGAAATTTTTAACAACATTGTAAAGCCATTTATACACGCAATCAAGATCATTAAATAGCTAATTTAACAAGTCAAAATTGCCAACAGCTTGAGGTGGTGGCATCAGTACAATAGAGCAAAACAAGGCTCAAAACAGAAAAAGAAGATCAGATAACCCCACAATCCTGCGGCTAAATCCATTCAGTCTCCTTTTTGTCTTTTTCATTTTCTTTCCCCTCTTCTTGAGATCTTAGCCAAGTTTGGAAACTTTTATCATATATACTTAGATATACAAAATCCATGATCTCCAGTCTCCACAATGTCTTTTTCTCACTACCTTGAAGAGTCTTGTGAGCCACTACTCTTTGGACAATCTAACTTGCGCCTTTTCGACGTTAGCTGGGGCCTCAACTGCACAGCATGCTGTGATATTAGTAACATGAATTCCATATCAAAAGAAATAACTTTTTTAAAGCATATTTAAGGATTTTAGTAACACAAGCAAAAAGTTTGGAAGTGACAACTACTGCATATACACAAGTACAATTGTCACTATCTCATTAACAACTCTTCTACACTGGTTTAGACAAAATTCTCTGACGTAGGACAAATTCTTTTTCCAGAGGACTCAGATTCTATTAACTTAGAGATCAAACAAACAACTTTAAAGAAAAATAGGGATAATTACAAAAACTACCCTCAGGGGTTAGCCTAATTACAAAAAGACTCCAGTTTTCTTTCAAAATTACAAATACCCCTTGAGGTTTGTATTTACCTAACAAATACCTCCCTTGTGGCCTCTTGAGGGTGCAATTTTGTAAGCTAAAAACATGTCGGGGGTGTCTGTAATTATAAAAGACAACTGGGTTTTTTCGAAATTATGCTAAACCTCATGGGTAGTTTTTATAAGTAGCCAAGTAATAGTTCGAAGTATTATCTAAAGGCTATAAGAAACATCATTAAGGTCAGCAAAAAACTAGGAAAGCTAACAAGTCCAAATAATAAGAACATCAAAGGAACCAAAGAAAATACCATCTCTATGTACTTTAATTGCTTCATGACTTCTTCTGTGTCTAGCTCCTGAATGATCGAAAAATAAAGCTTTAATATACATAATCAATGTAACATTCAATTAAAATAATGTTGAGACAGGCAAATTAGATCACTATGACATCAGCATTGACGGTGATGATAATGTTAATACACTTCATATGAAATGTTTCCTTTCTATGTATGAAAAAAATGTCAGGTTCATTGAAAATATATAGAAATCAATATGTGAAGCCATTTTTTCAGCAAATGATATTTAAAAATAAGAGTAATTTCTGTTATGGTCACTCATGTCAAATATTGGAAGAAATTTTCGATTGCCATTTGCCAGTACTCAAAGGTCATGACAATGATAATATTTTGAATGTTACTATTTAGGTGAGAAAATGAATTAGACCAACTACAGAACAAAAATTTATTTGAAAATGGAAACATAATACCAAATAAATCAGTAAGATACCTGGGGTACAGCACAATCGGCATGAGAAGGATCCCAAAGAACACAACAGAAGCACACCCAATTGTCAGTTTGCACTTCAAAAAGAGGAGCCCTGCATTATCCCCAGTTCAAATATAAACTATTAGTTGACATAAACTCTGCAAATGTGTTAATTACTGCTCAGCAACATTATTATATATACGGAAACTTCACACTGTCCTGTTAACCTTCTTTCACTTGAGGATTTTTTCTGAGTGCAGGTAGACGAGTAGTTCCCAAAGACACATCCACCACTATTGATACTAATGAGTGTTAAAAAACCGAGTACACATAAGATTGACTCTTTTGCCCTTAAGCTTGGTCTTACTTCACCGTCAAAAAACGAAAGAAGCAGTTTGACAGAAAAAGCAATAAAAATCCAATATGATTGGAAAAAATAAAAAATAAATAACACACAAACCTCCCCTGAGGTTTGTCCACAACACAAGAACCTTTATAATTACCGTTCCTAAAGTACGTGTATCTATTCTAGGATTGGATCCCTTGTAGTTTATCCAAGAAAACATGTTATACATCCTAAAACTTAAAAGAAGTAATTAACTCTATACAAGTTTAAGGATGTATGTAATTTTTAAAACCGCATGCGGCCCCCACCTATAGTTATACTAAACCTTAAAGGAGATTCCGTAATTTTATTAACATAATGCCTTCTACTGATCCTAAATGAATTGAGAACTAATATATTGGTTTGTTAAGGTCTAAAAAACCAAAACTCCAATTACTATAACTATTGAAAAGAGAAGAAGAAGAAGAAGAAGAAGAAGAAGAAGAAGAAGAAGAACTCCTGGATCCCAACAACTCCTGGATCCCTATGTGGTTCACTTTTGCACACCTGTCCTTGAAGCAGTTGGATTTCGTCCCTTAAAAGCATCTAATCCATAATAAGAACAGATATGCATAAGAAGAAATTGGCAGAGACAAGCAGCAATAGTAAAACCTACACCGAAATCCCCTTCTTTCTCCTGTCCTTGACCATCAATACCTTGATTAACCAGCGAGGGTAATCAACTCAAATTACGTCTGAGGTTTAGCCTAATTACAAAAAAAAAAATCTAGTTATCTTTTAAAATTACAAATACCACCTTGAAGTTTGTGTTTGTAGTACAAATACCCCCTCAATAGTTGCAGTTTGTAAAATAGAAGCATATGTCAAGGGGGTATTTGTAATTGTAAGAAACAACTGAGTTGTTTTGTAGTTAGGCTAAACCTCAAGGGTAGTAGTCTTTGTAATTATCCCTAATTCCAATGAGGCACCCTACAACATGAAAAAAACCATCCATTTCAGAGTTATCTGGATCGTAAGATTGCTTTAACCTCCGGATATCCATGGATTTTCAAATAAGTGACATTGCATAAAGTATGACTATCTTCCCACTCTGGGAATGCTAAAGACAATTAAAAGAAGAAAGTAGCAGTAGAATTTAGTGAGAAAAAGGAATAAGTTTAATCCCCTCCCTCTCCCTTCCAAAGGGAAAATGAAATTTGTCTGTCGTAACTTATCATGGCATTAGTTTTCATGTCGTAGCCTACAACTGTCTCATTTGATTTTAAATGCACATAGGGGTATTGTAGAAATTACACCATCCCTGTGGTTTTCTCTTTTAATCAACGAAAATTAACAAATTCATGTCAGCATTCAAGAAAAAAGCAATAGTAGGATGTGTTTACCTTCGCCATTTTCCACATATAGTTCCTTCAACACCATCTCCAACGCCTTCAATGAACTCTTGACACTGAAGCCAATTACCTATAGAGCTGAGCTTTAAAGGTTTGGTGTAACTCCGTTCCTGGAAAGTTCATGACATATTCCCTTCAATACCCTCAAAAACATGTTGGTAACTTGATAGCACAAAGAATAAATCATCAAAGTTTTACCTGCATGCTAGCATTATTTGAAGGATCCAGTTCTAACCAATCATCGGAATTGCTGTAGCAGTGGTGAACATCAATTGTAAGCGCACACAAATGGTTGGTGTCAGTAGAAACATAAGTTTTAAAGTTAGAAAGAGCACAAAAAGAAAGGGAAAAAAAATGATAGAACCCACAAAAATCAACCATACCCAATTCCTAATCCTTCTCCACTTAAGAGTTATCTTCTACTCTGTCCCTATTCTCAAGTAGCACGTAGCTACGAAACCACAGCATGGACTAATGACGTCAAAGGAATGTCGCAGAAATTAGCAAAACTGAAATAAGATGGCAGAAATGGCAGGAGGACAAAAGACTGAAAACCAAAAACCTTGTAATGGTTCTATTGTAGAAAATGGTGCCGTGTTAAAAGCCAAATGGTACTGGAACTAAAATTTACTGGCTGTAAATACCCTATGAAGATATAAATAAGTTTCTAAAGTTTTTTTTTTTTTTGAGGAAAATAAGTTTCTAAAGTTATTGAAGCATAACTACACACATTTTCCTAAGAAAAGCAATAAAAAGAATCAGGGTCAATTGGCCATACACCTATCTACTTCATTAATATTTCATCACTGAATGCTTCTCCAAAGTCCTACCCTTGTAGTGGAATACACAACACTACTCAAAATAATAAAATATGAAATTTCCAAACACCATTTGAAGAACAAGAAATTTTCTGAAAGAACATACTTGTAAATGGGGCCAGACCAATCAGGAACGTTAGCTTGAAATTCATCACCGATTCGTACATTAGACATATATGGCTCGATCTCCCTGAACATAAACTCCATGGACCCTAATTCCCCTTCTGATGCTGAACTTCCACTTATACCAAAATCCATACTGATATTGACTGAATTACTTTTAGATGTCTCTTTCAATATTTTGTGCTTCTTTTTCAAGCAAGAACTACAAAGCCACTCACCAACTGGTATTCTCGTTATACGTGGATTGCAGCAAGACATATGAAATGCATCTAAGCAACTATCACATATCAGCATATTTGATGTACTATCCAAATCCTCACAAACTTTGCATCGCTTTGAACAGTAGCTGTCAATACTAACATCTCGTTCTTCTCTAGTACAAACTTTATCAAGAAGTCCCTGATTTCTGAGAATTGAAATGCATAAATCTCTTTCTGATGTCTCATCTGGCACCTTCTCAGCGATCAACGCACCAGACGAAGAGCACTCGCCTGCATCATCCACTTCAATTTTCAACGAAACTGAATTAGGTTCCAAATTCGATTTTGATGACGAACAATTATCGTTAACACAGCAGACATCCAAAACTCTGTCCAAACCACTTATCGAGGCTTCTTCACCAGCCGGACATCCATTAAAGAATTCTGTCACCCCTGAATTGCATTCAACTACACGCTCAAAAAAGAAATCTTATGCTCTTTGGCAGCCACTGAAAGGGATTCTGAACTGATGACAGAGTGACAGCCATCACTAGGCTTGGCCCCAGGAGATGTCTGGGTAGTGCAAATGGCAACGGAGTTCCCATATTGCCTGCGCCGTCGATAAACAAAACTTGCAACCTTTGAGACATTGTACTGAAGGTTGACAGCTCGGAAAAACTTCTTGTGCAGTTTAAGGAACATATGTCAACATCTCTTTTTCCTCCTGTCTGAAAAAGGCTCTCCACGGCCATCCAACGTATATTGGTGACAAATCGAACAATTTTCCAGGTTACTGGGACTTGGCATCCCATCAGATGATCGTTTTTGTTTCTTAAAATCAGACATGTCAGAAAGAGCAACTTCCACGTAACAAGGATGAGAACTTCGATCAGCATTGACAACTGTAGCACAGAAAAAGTAAGCCATCAGATTGACATTTATGCAGAATCGATGAAATGCTTGATAATGCTACGTGATCCAGTGTAAGGATGTGTTAATGACACCACAGGAGTGATTGAAAGACATCAGAATACAAATCCTTCATATTAGGCCAACCATATACGACTCTACTCACATCTTTACCACAGATATCACACAATTAGCGCAGATATGTCACCCATTCAGCATAATACTGTATCAATTTGATCTGTTGCTCGTGATCATAGCCAATGGTTTTCTGACAACGTATTCAATTGCAGTTGTGCTACATCAGTTTTTCAAACTAAGTGTGCCTGTTTCTACATTTTCAGCCTAATGCTTCCACTGCACATGGAACTTTTTGTTGACCTATAGTTTGTTTGCTGACTAAGCACAGTGTGTAACACTGCACCTTAAGATACAGTCCCTCGACTTCAGGATCCAACAATGCCTAGTTGCCTACACCTACACAAATAAAGGGTACATAATTGACTCTTTGGATTCTCACTTTATACAGTTTTTATTACAACCTCTCTCCATCACGAATTTCAAATTTTGGAAATAAAAATGAATGCAATATGTCAACTCCATAGCAGAACACTGCACCAACTCTTCATTTCACCATTAAATATCCAAAAACCTGATGCACCTCTACTTCAATTAAAGCTTTATTTATAGCTCCTTATCAAGAAAAAGAGACAAAACTGGAAGAGAAACAAATATAAAATGTAAAGGAGACAAACAAGCGTTCAATTATTTGAAATCACCAAAGAAAACCACCTCAGAAGTCTAAAAGCCTATTAGGTCCATCTATCTATGCAGAGACATTTATCAAACATATTCCGGGCAATGTGATATGGAAGGATCAAGAATAAACAAGATTCAGAACTCTATCTTGTTCTAAAATCATCAAAAATATTGAGAAAACAGATAGGAAAACATTGAAACAATACTTCATTGCTGGGATAGCTAAACATACTATTAGTTTAACTATTAGCAAAGGTCAGATTTAGAGAGAGAAATACAGTATAACTGCTCCTTCTCTTACCTGATTAAGTTAACAATGTAAAACAGCTGAGAAAACTTGTATGTGGTTATCACAGAATGCCGAATAAGTTAATATTTACAGAGAGCAGATATGAGAACTCTTAATATAGTCTGAAATAAATATTTAGATGCCTTTTGTCAGCTATTTCTATTTCTATGTCGGACAAGCGCAAATAGGTGGCAAAATAGTTGGTGGGTTCAATATAACAAAACTGAAGATTTCTTCCTTATATACATTTGAACACAGTTTAGATCAATGTTTGGCAAGTTTTGTCATTGGTGAATCAACAAGATCATACCAGTCCCTTTCTTCCTATGAATCAAAAGACATTCGAGTGAAAATTGAAAAGCAAAAGTACAAATAAGTCGGAAAGGTGATAAAATCCTATAAATTTTGAGATTCTTAGCAAATATAACAGAGAAAAAAATATGGCAACAAAATTATTTTTTTGAATGTTATCAGCCCTAAAAATCTTCCAAGTTTAAACGATTTATATGAAACACCTGAAGTATAAGCCATATGACCATAGGAATAAAGCAACATCGCTGCTTGCACATATATGCTTTCTCTTAGGCTTCATTTGGATGGATGGAGTTGAAGCTGACGATTTCAGATCCACAATACATTGAACTTGTTTGGATACAACGGATTTCAAATTCTTATGCTCCCGTTTTGAGCACTTTTTGAAGTCATGATGGGGAATGTCAAATCCACCATAAACCATTTGAAATCATTCCCCCAAATCCTCCCTTCAAATCCAAATCCTTCCACCCAAATACAACCTTAGGGTTTTTGATTTAGATACCCATATGGACTTTGTTCCTTTACGCCTCAAAATCACCCCGTAGAGCTCTCATCCGAAAAATTAAATCTTAACTATCTATGTACTCAAATCTCTCTTTGTAAAGTAAAGTTTGTGCCCCTTCTTTTTATCAATAAATCCTCTTCTAGATAACACATAATTTTGGTGCCATTATTCATCTATGAAGGCACATTCTTTTTATTTAAGGGTTTCCTGTAAAGCATTCCAATATTTCAGACGGATTGACCATTTTACAATAATAAATCAAACGAGTGCAATCCCATATACATATGTAACATACAAACAAATTCACACGGGTCATCCAAGATTGTACATGCATGTTTCTGCCTATGCATCCTTGAATTTCCAGTCATATATAACTGTATGAAGCAGATAAATTTGGAACAGAGAAATTGTTCACAACTATTCCCCAATGAATTTAAAGAGAGCACAACATAAAAAAATTCAAGAAATAAACCAACAAATAAAAAGATGGAAAACTATTGTACCTTTCGTCTGCCATTGTAAAAGTTGCATCAGCAAAAATTTTTTGGAGGAATTTGGGGATTTTTCCTCTTAGAGAGAGACAGGGAAGAGAGGAGAAGGGACACACTGTAGAATTGTAATCACTCGCTATGCAGCTACATTTATATACGTGGGCAAACGGAAAGTATTAAAACTAAATAAATATGGTGGAGATATGAACAATTTAAACTAGTATGAATTTTCCTCAAAAAAAAAGAAAAAAACTAGTATGAATTCTTTTTTGGTTTTTTTACTAAAATTTTGAAAAGTATGGTTGTGAATTTAAATGTATGTCCATTACAAGAACATTAATCAAAAACTTATTTTATTCTTTTTTGGTGAGAATGACCCAGGCCACAACCGCTACACTTTAGGTGTGTACTGAGTAAATATTCGGTCTGGACTCAATAACTCGCAAACCAAGCTAGCTAGGTAAACCTCACATCATCGGACTTGACGCAATACCGCACATCCATCAAACTCGACGCAATAGCTTGCAAATCGCATCAGCCAGGTAAACCGCCCTATGCAAGCTCACACCGAGTAGAAGGAATCAAACTCGTGACCAAATGCTCCAAAAGGAAAAAGAACTTAGTCTTTCTTATCAAACAGTGTTGATGAATTATATTTTTGTCGTGAAAATTTATGACATGTGTACATATTGGACGATAATCGATATTAATGTGTATTCTAACATTCGATCTAATAAGTACCTTGTATCAGAATTGAGAAATTTCATGGCTCAAATCTTAGTATTCTCTTATAACAAAACGTGAAATCGAATGTTATATTTTTATATTAGGTGACATTTGGATCGGAGGATTTAGATTTTGGGAGAAGGATTTCAAATGACTCCATCTGAGATGAATTTGAAATCCTCCAAAATGAATCCAAAAGTAGCTTCCAATGATTTAAAATTCATTATAGATTAACTTCACCCAAACAACCTCAATGGACTTGTTATTATAGATATGAAATCTTTACCTTCAAATGCATCAATCCAAATTGAGCTTTTGAACAAAAGCACCTTGAACAAATATATCCCCACAAAGTTGAGTTCACAAACTCTAATATTCACATTTATCATCAATTCATCATCTGTTTGACATGTTTGGAAAAGATGAGTTGCATAATTTTCAAGGTTTAAAACCTTGCTCGAAAGGTAACTCACAATTTGCCTGGCTTAGATTACATCTCATATACATAAGATTTCTCATTCATTCCACCATCCTTGAAAAGTACATACTATTCCAGTAAAGATTCAAAAAACCTCTTGCCTGTTCTTTGATCCCAGTGTGTGTTTGTGTCCTTACTTCCCAGAATGGTTCACATGATAATTCCATGTCTCTGGTACAAAATGCTGGCTACTTATTACAGATTTCAAATGTCATTACACAGACAATAAGGCAAGTTAATCTAAATGTTACAGTAGAAAATGCGTGTTTGAGCAAGAAATCTTTCCAGCAATTGCCAAAAAACAAAAGACGACTCGAGTTACATTACATTACTAATGCAATTCAGTTGTCCAGTTGCTGATTAAAGGTCCATTCCTCAAACTAAAAATCCTCAAATCATATCATAAATACAATTGGCTGGCCAGCATATGGAAATGAGAGTGTATCAGGTTACAATAGTTTGATCCTTTGGAGCCAAATCAATGTCCGATACCTGAATAACAGAAGATTCAATAAGACAAGTATGTCAAAAGTTTCAGACTAGTGCAGAAGGACTGGTCATGCATGTAACTGAATTTATAAAGATAGCAGCAAATACAGTCTCAATGAATCAATAAAAATGGAAGAAAACCAGCACAAGCTAAATATGACACATTGATAAAACTAATGGTAACTCAAAATGTATCAAAATACTGGATTGCTCTTAGCCAGTAAAATATGCTAGTGCCATCACTTGAATCTTTAGGTGGTATACTAGTAAATAGTATCGTCTTCGATCACAAAAAACCTGCCATGGCAGGACACGTTCACATTGTGAAAAAATAATAAATTAAAGAGCTAAAACTGGATGGACTTGTAACAAATTTCTTGACAGAAGAATGCCTCTAACTTATTAGAAAGGCCCAGTCAGGGACAGACTTAGAATTAATACAAAGAGTGACTGGATCTTGAAATGAGCTTTTGCAATAGAGTCACTCTCAATGTTTCATTGACTTCCTCCTCTTTCTTCACTCTCAATACGAGTTCGGATTTCTTATGATCATCGTCCAGGAAAATATATTATTTCTTCCAGTATAACATAGAATTCTTTACTTGATCTTCAAAAAACATGCTTTCTATATAATTGGACCCCTAAATAACTATGCCTACAGTTGTACATGGAACTTTCCTCTATTGTAAGCAGATATGTGTAAGTTCAGCATATAGTAAATTTTCCAAAGCATCACTAGCTATGATCAATAAGCCTACCTTTTGGGATGTCCTTGATCAAAAAAGCTTTTTAAAAGATTACACCTTCTAGTGCCATCAGTGATCAGTCCTACAGTGCAGTTGAATCCCGTCTCTTTTGAAACTCGGCCGCTCTGTCACCAAGAATGAAAATAAGAACTTAAAATAAAAAGAAACAAGTTGGAACTTATATGAATAACAATTTGGAAGAGGAAAAATAAACGGGGAAGGAGAAAGAGGAGATTAAAACTTGAAAAGTATACAGTTTTATGCTTTTTGACAAATTGAAATTCTTTGGGGGGTTTTCACAAACATGTAGAAGGCCCACATAGTCGCGTCCATTACCGCCCTTGGCTAGCCACAAGAATCAATACATGGCCCAATTATCGTGTGTAATCTTTGTTTTGGATAGTCAGGGGTTCTACACAAGTAGAACTGATGGGTTGAACCTCGTGCGAGATGGAAGAATAATAAAATAAACTACTTGCAATGTAATATATTATAAAGTTAATCGTCTAATGTATTAAAAAATCCATATAACAAAACATAAAATTCTAATGATATATACCAATTTTAAAATTTCGAGCTATCTAAACAAACTTGTTTTTCAAGTTGAAAATAAAAAAACTTACCGATTTTGCTTTTTTAGTACAATGAGGATAATAGAGAAGGGGACACATGTGATAGTTTGATCGGTTTTACGGATATTATTTAGTTTTACTAGTTAAAGGTTTTAGTTTGATTAATTTGATTTGATCAATTTAACTGCAAAAATAAATTAAAAGGCAATTGAACCAGATCGACTATCAATTTATGGTAGGTTGAACTGATTGAAACGGATAGTCCATCGAGTAGACTTTTTTTTAAAGGGAAACTGTGTTACTATTCAAGAACTGAAGAATGTACTGAGAAAAGAATGAAGAAAAAGAAAGGAATTTCTGTATTGAATAATCTGCAGAATGAATTAAATGTTTTAATATACAAGTTTTCATCTCTTTATATAGCTATGCAATACAAGTGAAAATTGAATAACTTCTATATAACTAACTTTGTACCTAACTAACCTATTTAACTAACTTTAGAATCTACTATATCTTGACACACCCGCAAGTGGAGTATGTATATCAATCATGCCCAACTTGGAGGTAAAATAATGAAATAAAGATGGAGATAATGGCTTGGTCAAAAGATCTGATGTTTGTTGAGAAGAAGGAATGTGAATGAGCTTAACTAAGCCTTCTTGTATCTTCTCTCGTACAAAGTGACAATCTAATTGTATATGTTTGGTTCTTTCATGATGGCAAGAGTTTTGTGATATGCAATACGCGGACTTGCTATCAGTGTATATAGTTGCAGGTATTGTTGAACAAATCCGCAAATCCTTCATTAGATATGTAATCCATTGATGTAAGAGCAATGTCTCTATATTCGGATTCAACAGATGATCTGCTTATTTGGGCTGCTTCTTTGATTTCCAAGATATTAAGGAGTCTCCCAGGTAGATAGAATATCCACTAACACTTCTTCTTGTGTCAGGACATTTGGCCCAATCTGAATCACTAAAGGCTTTTATGTTTAAGGATGAACTAGAAGGGTATAAAATTCCTTTACCTGGATTAGTCTTAATGTATCTTAAGACTCTGTGAGTTGTAGCCATGTGAGATGTGTTGGGATTGGACATGTATTGAGATAGTGTCTGTATAGAGTAAGAAATCTCTGGCCTAGTAATTGTGAGGTAGAGCAGTCTACCCACAAGTCTTCTATACACAGATGGATCATCCAAAGGTGTAGAACAAGGTTTGGCACTAAGGTAACATGCTTCAGTTAGAACATTAAGTGCATACTTCCTCTGACATAAACTAATACATTTGGAAGATCTTGCTATTTCAATCCCCATAATATATTTTTAGATTCCAAGATCTTTTATAGTAAAGGTAGCATCCAAATGAGCTTTAAGTTGTTGAATCTCTCCAATATCATTTCCTGTTAGTATTATGTCATCTACATACACACACAAAACAGTGATATAGTCAGAGTTAGACTTAATGAAAAATGAATGATCATATTTAGACTGAATAAAGCCATAGGATAATAAACAAGAAGTGAGTTTGTGAAACCATTGTCTTGAGGCTTGTTTTAAGCCATAAAGACTTTTATTGATTCGCAAACCCTTGTGTCTGTGCTATTGCAATATCCTGGAGGGTGTTTCATATACACCTCCTCGTTGAGATCACCATGAAGCAGTGTTGTAAAAATCGGTTGATGGCTCAAAAACTACTCTAGAAAACCATAGGCAAGTGCACCTATCATTTTATATTATAGATTATTGAGTACCGAGTGTCATTCCCATGAGGATTGTAAGTACTAATAATTACCGTCTTTTTGTTATTTAATCTAACAATTTTCAGAGTTTTGTTTGTTAAAATGGAAAATAAAAAAAAATAGAGAATTTAAAATAATTGCAACTTATAAAAGATCAAATAAAAGTAGATTGTAGAATTAAGAAATCAAGAGCTAGAAATGTGTTTGAATGTAAATCTCTCTAGAATGTTTTTGTGATTCAACAAGATAAAAATACAACCATAAGCCCTTACAAAAACCAACCTCTTTTAGTAAAATCTCATGTTTCATGGACCGTAGAAATTCCCGATTTAAGTTAAACCCTCTATCGAGCGCGAATAACTTCTAACCTCAAGTTGATTAACTGAAATCTCTTTCTAGTTAAAACCCCAAGACAACATTATAACGATTTGTGAATTCCCATATTAGGTTTGACCCTAATCCGTAAGATTTATGTCGTCCCTATATCTAGGATTGCATGCAACTCTTTTCACTTACATAGTTCTATTTCACCATGAATCTCTCGATTTCCGGATGAAAAATAAACTTCAAATCAATATTGCGCATATACCAATTCGAATGAATAAAGCATAATATAAGTGAATCACACAAAACATGAAGATTTTATTAAAAACATACAAGCCTTAATCACAAATTCATTCTAGAGTTCATTACATTCAAACACTAGAAATTTAGCTACACATGGCTTTGACAAAAGAGTATACTACACAAGAAGATATGAATAAAATGAACATGGTATACTTAGCTCTTATTCAAGACCAATACAAGACTTCCTCTTTGGTTGATTGCAATAATGTTGAGCTCAAGTCTTCTCATCTATTGCTCTTCAACTTCCAACTCTACCTCTCTTTTATCCTCTCAATGTATTTTGCTTTGAAACTTAGAATATACAATGAATATACAATGAATATCTCTATGAATGAATTGAATCATGAATTAGTGAATATCCCAACTCAAACTCTTGGCTTTTATAGGCACCATCTTTGTGAAAGAACACATCAATAATGTCATCTTTTGCTAAACAAATGCTCCACTTCCATAGTTGAGTTGTTTGAATCATTGTTGTCATATGATAATTGAGGGAATAATAGAGCTTGGTGCATCAAAATGAGATGTAAAAGTTTCTCAAAGGTTGTCAAAAAGCAAAAAGGAAAGTCTCCATAATTTCCGCCAAAGAAAACCCGATCACGACGAAAAGCACGCTCGTCTTTCAAAGCACGGCCAGGTAGTGTTTGCGGATTTTCCCTGAACACGTCTTGCTTCAAAAGCACGGCCTGGCCGTGTTTGGCACGTCTTGGCGAAAATTTGCTCGGTTTTGGCTCCTCAAAAGCACGGTCGTGCTTTCAAAGCACACCGCCCGTGTTTGACTGAAAAAGCCCCAAATGACGCATTTAGCTTAGGATTTCGAGTGTTTTTGCATCCATAAACCCTGGGTATGTTATGACATGAAACCATGGCCCAAAATTCACCAAAAACACTCAATCATCAATCTACACCAATAAAAGCAACTCGAGTAATATGAACTATGTACAATCAAATATTTATGAAACTAACGATGAAATAACTCAAATCATACTCAAATATACACATAAAACATGCATAAAAAGACCCTTATCATCGGTCTAGGTGGCCGCCTAGGCCGACTAGGCACTAGGCGCCCCTAGGCCGATCTGATTTTGCCCAAATCGGTCAAAAAAATTATTTTGGCTAAAAATCGGCCTAGGTAGTACCAAATCGGAGCTAGCAGCTCTCATATGCGGCCAAAAAATAGGGCTTAGGCGGGCGCCTAGGCGGTCTAGGCGAAAAAAATCGGCCAAAAATCATTAAAAAAAATAAAATATGAAAAAAACAGTGTTGTTTCTAGGCAGCAGACTAGGCAGTCTAGGCGCCCGCGACGATTTCTACGACCATGCTATGAAGAAATGCATTATTGACATCCAATTGATGCAAATGCCATCTTTTTGCTGCTGCTACAGCTAGAACTAGTCTTGCAATATTTATTTTTGTAACTGGAGAAAATGTGTCAAAATAGTCAATACCTTCTTCTTGAGTGTACCCCTTTGCCACGAGTCTAGATTTGTATCTTTCTATGGAGCCATCAACTTTGTATTTGACCTTGTACACCCATTTACACCCAATGCAGTGGTGATTAGGAGGTAAGGGAGTTAGAGTCCATGTGTGATGATTAGGAGGTAAGGGAGTTAGAGTCCATGTGTTGTTCTTTTCTAAGGCTTGTGTTTCAGCTTGCATTGCATTTCTCCATTCACTGATTTTTCTTGCTTGAGCATAAGCCTTAGGCTCAATAATTTGAGTAATGCTTGATGTGAATGCTATGTGTGTGCTAGATGATTGACTGATTGAAAGAGAATCAGAAATATCATATTGTTTACCTGAGTATAGCAACTGAGTAGAAGAATTACCTTGAATAGAGGGAGATAAAGCACATTTATAAACATCAAGATAATGTGGAACAACCCTGGTTCTATTAGATCTTCTGAGATTATTATCAATTGATATAGGGTCAGGAACTTGAACAACCTGAGTCTACTAATTATGAGTCAACTGTTCTTCTTGATTCAACTGATAACTCTTGAGTTAGATGCTCTTGGGCAATTTGCATATCCTCAGGTATGGTATGATTAGTAACTGGAAATAAAGGGTCTAAGGAAGTACTTTCAATGTTAGAAAAAGGAAATATAGTTTCACAAAACTCAACATTCCTTGAAATAAAAATCTTTTGACTTTGTAAATCAAATAATTTGTATCTTTTTGTACCTAAAGGATAACCAATGAAAACTGATTTGATAGCTCTGGATTGAAAGTTATCTCTTTGTCTTGACAAAGATGAGGCAAAAGCAAGACAACCAAAAATTTTAAAGTGAGAATAATCAGTTTTTGAAAAAGCATTTCAAAATGAGTTTTATTAGCAAGAATGGGAATAGGCAACGTGTTAATGATATGTGTTGTTGTTAAAAGGCATTCATCCCAAAAATTGATAGGTACTTTAGACTGAAACATTAAAGCTCTTGCTACTTGTAACAAGTGTTGATGCTTTCTTTCAACCAAACCATTCTGTTGAGGAGTTTCTACACAGGATGTTTGATGTAATATACCAATAGAAGCATAAAAAAGGGGTATGAACCATATTATAGAAAACATGTAAATGAACTTTAGTCTCAGATTTGTTTCTTAACAAATATATCCATGTACACCTTGAAAAGTCATCAATAATAGTAAGAAAATACTTAAAACTATTATGGAAAACAGAACCAATTAAAGGACCCCATATATCACAATGTCTAAATCAAAAATGTTCTGAGATATAGAAGTTCTATCATTAAAAGGAAGTCTCTTTTGTTTAGCAAAGTGACAAATATCACAAGAACTAAATTTCTTATTACAACTGAAATCAATATGTGGTAAAAGACTCAATACTTTAGATGAAACATGGCCTAGTCTTGCATGCCATAGTGATACAGTACTAGCAACAAGTATTTAAAGCTACATATTTGGTTTGAAAGTGATATAATCCTCCTTGTTCCTTAGAAAAACCAATCATCTTCTTGTTTCTCATATCCTGCAAATAACAATGTGAGGAAAAAAATGCAGAGTATAATGTGAAGTTTTAACTAACTGTGAGACTGAAATAAGATTAAAAGAGAATAAGGGAACATATAGAGTGTTGGTTAGTGACAAATTATCAGACAACTTAACTTCTCCAAGTTTTGTGGCAGTTGTGGTTTGCCCATTAGGAAGGTGAATTGGAATAGAAACTGAAGTAGGAACATGGGTGAATAGTGAAGGATCACATATTATGTGATCTGTGACACCTGTGTCTAGTATCCATTTGTTTAAATTTTCGACTTTGTAGAAAAAGCAAAAATATACGAAACCAAACCGTAGCAAATTTGATTGTGAGTGATATTTTCATGAGGATGAGCTTGCACTTGATTTTGTTGATCTTTTGCAAAGGCTAAAATCATTGAAATAACTCTTGTGAAAACAAGAGGATTATCAAGCTTTTCTCGGAGCTTGTGCAGACACTATCACAACATTAGCAGAATGATCTTGCCTAGTTTTTTTGAGCCCTTTGGACCTTTCCAACCCAGAGGATAGCCAATAAGTGAAAACACTTATCAACAATGTGACCATTGAAGCCACAAAGAGTGCATTTTGGCCTTTTCTTTTCCTTTGAAATCTGATCTTTGAAAATTGGACTGCTTAGCAAGCATTGCCATGGATTCCATGGTTGACAACTCAGCTGAAGAATTGTGTAGCTCTCTTTGTGACTCTTCTTGAAGAAGAAGAGAATAAACCTTTTCAAGGGAAGGCATTGGAGAGGCTAAAAGCAGTTGGCTTCCAATTTGTGCATAAGTTTCATGCAATCCTACCAGAAACTTGATGACTAAATCTGATTGTTGAGTGGCAGTCATAATAGATGCAATGTTGCAAGAACATTTACCACAAGAACATTTAGAAGTTGGCTTAAAACTAATATATTCATCCCATATGCCTTTGGACTCATTGTAGTAGGAAGTGACAGAGTTTGTACCTTAAGAAATAGAGCTGAGGGATTTTTCCAAATGAAAGACTCTTGGACCGTCATTTCTTACATACCTGGTTTTCAGCTCCTCCCAAACTTCTTGTGCAGAACTAAAGAAAAGCAACTTTGTCTTATTTCCTTGGAAATGGAGTTTAAGATCCAAGAAAGAACCAAGTTATTTGCTCTTTGCCAACAACTGAAAAGAAGAGGATTATTTGCAGACGAAGGCATGGTGATTGATCCATCAACAAAACCATTCTTGTTCTTAACATTTTGGGCCATAAGAACCGCCCTACTCCAAGAAGTGTAGTTATCGCCGTTGAAGGAATTATAAACTATAACTGCTCCTAGATCATCGCTGGTATGTAGAAAGTATGGAGAGGTATGATCATCAGCAGGTGAATTGACATGAAGAGTAGCCATTCAAATCTTGAAAGAATCTGATACAGCCGGAAGAAGAATTCTGTAATGGATGAAGACCTCCAAGAAACGAATGATTTCCTGATGAAGATGCTTGCTAATCTCAATTAACAAGAAGATGATACGGTCGAATTGACAAAGAAGAGTACTTGTTAATCTCAATTAACAAGAGAAAAATGACACCGGAAAAAAAAAATCAAAGTGATACCATGTTATTATTCAAGAACTGAAGAATGTATTGAGAAAAGAATGAAGAAGAAGAAAGGAACTCCTGTATTGAATTGATAATCTGCAGAATGAATGAAATGTTTTAACATACAAGTTTTCATCTCTTTACATAGTTGTACAATACAACTGAAAATTGAATAACTTCTATATAACTAACTTTGTACCTAACTAACCGATTTAACTAACGTTAGAATCTACTATATCTTGACAAACTGTAACTGTGTTTTATAGGAAAATGCAAAATTAGTCATGTATCTATATGAAAGTTGCAATATTAGTCCTATAACTTTTGAAGTTGTGATTTTAGTCTTGTATGTGATTTTTTTATGGCAATTTTGGTCTCGTAAGTTTTGGATCGATTTGTGCAATTCTAGTCTTACAAGTTTTAAGTTGGTGCAAACTTGGTCTTGCATGGCTATTTCAATATTTCACTTATTTCGAAAATGTCTTTGGTAACCAAAATATTCAATACACCTAAGATCAACTAAAAAGTTACAGGAGTAAAATTGTTACTTTTTCTGATAGACAAAATTGTCATAGGACTATCGTAACTTCAAAAGTCATAGGACTAATATCGCAACACCGCTATAGATATAGCACCAATTTTGCAATTTTCATTGTGTTTATTAAGAATTCAACAAGTCTGCAGATACAATTTCAATAGAAAATACGGTCCAACTTTTAAAACATGGCTTATAATATGTTTTCAAAATAGTCAGCATCATCCAAACTAGTTGAACTAGCTAGTTTAACCATTATTCTGCTAAGCTCATTTTTAATTTTTATAACAAATATCTTGTTGAGGATTTTTAGCTTAGAACCTCTTTTAAATTTGTGGGATAAACTCATAAGTCATAAATCATGTAAATTGAGCTCTGAATTTTCTGTTGCCATAATTAAATATTGATTGCTTTTTATTGACAAATGCAAAGACGGCAAAATGTGGTTTTATTAATTAATAATCTATTATGAGGATTAAAATTCACAAAGCTCAAAGTTATAGGATAAGCAAACTGCTTGCTGCCAAACATGCACCTCTATGCATACTCTACAAAAAGGAAATACAAATAAATGAAAAGTTTCCAGAGAAAAAGGAGAAGAAAAAAAAAGAGGGAAAATATTTGTTTCGACTCTGGGCTTCATCCTACACCTTAGCTAGTCTACCTCTCTTGGAACTTTATATCCAGTGTAAGAAAAACAATTAAATCAAAAAAAATAAAATTTTAAAGCCAAATGTAAACTACAAAAAGGAAGCTAGATGCCTCTTGTGTATCTTTAATCATCGGAGGAATTTGGCGTTCTAACGAATCGTCCCTGCAACACCATAAACAACAAGAAATAGATTAGATAAAACTCACAATTTATTTATCCCGATTTTATATATGTTATGGGATTAAATCTTTAATTGAGAACTAATTTAATATTTTCGCAGTCGTGTCATGTTATTTTAAATAATTAAATTATGCTTTGGAACAAATATTTTTTAAAAGAAAAAAAAAAAGAACTGTCCAGAAGAAAATAGAAAATTAATCAATTGTTATTTGTTTATGCGAAGAGGTGTATGCTAGTAATGGTAGTCACGATGCAAACCTTCATTCTGGGCCGTCTATCAGCGTTGACTTTGCGGACTTGGTATCTGATTTTCTTAGAGAAGAGGCGGGTGCGTCGTTTCTCCTTGTAGCGAAGCACACTAGCCTCTCTAATTCCTCCGTTGTCCGAGAACAAGTCTATCTGCGCCAACCTCGCCTGCACCCAACCAATCATAATAAACTTCATTATAATCATTCTTTCCCAAATCCCAACATAGTTGGAAACTTGTTTACATAATTTACTTCCCTTAGTAACTCCATGTTGTACAAATATGCAAGGACAAGAATGTGTCTTTTTAAAATACTATAGTATAAAATAAGTATTGATGCATCTAAAACCGGCTTAATATTTTAATATTTACAATAATCCACACATGTAAGTACGTTTAACTCAATCAATAAAATATTATTTTGTAATTATTTCAAATTAGAGATGTCAAAATTGGTCTGACCCAAACTGCATTTTTGTTGGCCCAACCAGGTCATTTCAAGTGGATTCTCATTTGTTGGTCTGGTTTGGGCCTCAAAGTCAATGACTCGATGGAATTTTTAGGTCCAAATTTTCTCTTTGGACCGGTGGGGCTGTACAGACCCGATCCATTTAACAACTCTGATTCGAATGTATCATTTGAAAAAGTGCCGCCACAAATGTTATTTTTTCCGAAGAAAATAAATATGCAACTTGACTTGGAAAGAGTTCATTTACACCAAATTAAAGAATTAAACATGTTTGTTAAAGCCAATTAATTTTTTGTATTTCAAAATATGCAACTAACTATGAAATTTATCGGTAAGTATTTCTAAAAGAAATGTCACAGATAAAAATAAACTTTTCTAACTAAAAAGGAAAATAGAGAAAGGGTCCCCCCAACCATAGTAGCACACTAGATGAAGCACCCACTTGCAATAATGAAGTTTATCAATGAGTGAACATTGATTGCAAACTATGAAATTCAATGAAGAAAATGAAACAAAGGAAAAAGGGAGCATAAAGCAATTTTTTTTTAAAAAACTTATAATAATGCATGATTGACCCATTTAATAATAATATAATAATAATAATTGACAAAAAAAAGAAGATAATTTTACATCACATGCCACACGTGCCATGCCACCAAGCAGACCATTAACGGTATTAACTAAGTTTAATTCACTTAAACAAAACATTTATATTTTCCAGGCGGGAGATGAGATTGATTACATACTTGCACATCATTTCCGGTGGGTTCAGATCCCGGAGTGTCGCCGGAAAACGGCGAGGCCTTATCGGACCACGCATCCAAAACGCTGTCGTAGTTCAATTTCAAGAGCAGCCCCACATTTGGTTGAGGCACAGACTCCTCGCTAGGCGATTGAAGGCCCAAATTCTCTCTCTCTGGTTCAACAATGGAGATTGAATTCTCATTCTCCTTGCCGGAATCCGAATTCTTAATTTCCACCTTCTTTTTCTTCTTCTTCTCAGCCGGAGTTTTCGAGATCTTCGGAGTTACATCAAGCACATTTACGCTAGGGAACCTCCACCAATCACCTTCGTCAACATTTCTCATCGCTCTCATCTCTTTTCTCATCCCATACCCAAATTCAAACCCTAAACCTACCGGATAACCGTAGCAAAACCCGTTCATCTGCATAGTGTTGACGTTGTTAGTACTGGAATTTTCGATCGATTCATTTTCAATCCCCAAATTCCCCATGATGCTATCAATCCCTCCCCAATTTCCTCATCGAGAATCGATTCGGCATCGAAATCCTCTTGATAATCGTCGCAGATTTCGGAAATGTTCCCCTGTGAATTAATCTCCCTGGGCTCTGACACGGCTTTTCGAACGGATTAAACCTAATTTCGGCTCGATAGAGAAAGTGGGGCTTTGTGCAGGGTGTAGTAAATATCCCGAGGTGTCGATTACTTGGAAAGGCATAAGCAGGTCCGATGGCTCAAATGAGAAAGGGTTCTTGTTTTCGAGTGATTTTGTGAATTTGCAGGGCTTAGTGAGGTGTTTGGTGGGAAATATTTTGGGATAAGCTGTTGAAAGAATGGCTGCTGCTTCATTGTAAGTCTGATTAGGCCTTTTTCGTGGAGTCCGAGGTTTTCTAGTGGAGATGATTGCAAGAGGGCAATTGCTGGATTCAGAGAGAGTGGAAGATGGAGAAGATGAATTGTTTGAAATCCAAGAAGTTGATGATGGGGATTTAATCATCTCAAGGTCTAATGACTCTAATCTGTAAGCTCTCCCACCTCCACTTAAACAAGAAGACATTGTTTGTTAAAAAAAAATCTATCAAGAAAGCTAATAAAAGTAGCTTTTTCAGGTTTCAGAGTTGGAAAAATACAACTCAAAACTTGAATTTTTCAAGAATTGAACCAATAGTGATGCATGGTCTGAAGAGTACTATTACACTAATTGCCAAAATTGCACCTGATTGGCAAATAAGATGTCAAAACAAGAAAGTTGGGAAATCAGGAGGCAGAGTAACAAAGAATTGGAAAATCAGCAGTTGATTGGTCTGTGTTTTCTGAGAACTGAGAGTTTGAAAAAGTAAAAGGATTTCAAAGGGACAAAGAACCCTAAACCCTGATAGAATCAATCAAAATCTTGGAGTAATAAAAAATTGAAAAAGTGGGTAAAAGCCAAAATATCACAGCACTATTTTATACTAGGAGAAACTCTACCAGGACCCTTTTCAAGGGAAGAACTCTTAAAGGAAAAAAAACTACCTTGAAGTTATCAAAACATGAATGAAAGTGTCTTTCATGCATGGAAAAAACATCATAGACTTCTCCAAAAGATAAATCCCAGAAAAGCAAAGTTTCTTTCACCAAAATGAGTAAAGGCAGTATAGGCATTTACTCCAAGGTAGAATGCTAAAACAGAGTTTTTCAATCTGTTTCACCAATGATGCAAAAAAAGAAAGAAAAACCCAGAACCCCTTTAAGTATAATGAGAAGGGGATTTTTTTTTTCTTGAGAGAAGTATGAAATATCTAAGAACTGGGAAATGTCTGAATAAAAGGGAATTTCAAGACTCCAAATGATCTGTATTTATATTTAGTATGAAAATAGAGATAAATTTGGGGTGATAGAGATAGCAAGCATGTTGGGTACAGTGAGTCACGGGAGAGGTAAGATAAAAGGTTGGGATTTTGGTGGTGATTACTGTACATATAGCAAAAAAAAACACAGTACACACACTATTTTATCTCTTTCTCTCACTAAAATTAGATGGAGGCAGGGGTATGGAGATGATAACAGAGGAACGGACAAGTTTTGGCTTCTGCAGTTTTGAGTGATGGACCACATTCTTTTCTTTCTACCTGTCTTTGCACTTTTAGCAGTACAAAAAAATATAATTTAATATTACCACAAGACCCCTACCTTTTCAACTCTAATTTTTCTTAATTTTAAATTAATGCCCTTTGACCTTTGCATTTACTTTAATCATTGTTTATGTCTTTTTTTTTTTTTTTTATAACTCAGCAGAAACTACAGCGCCGACTATCTTCGAGACAACAACTCCGATTCTCATTCTTTTGCCGCCAAGGTAAACCGCGGGATGTGCGGCCTGGCCAGTGTTCGACGCCGGTGACGTACAACCAGATCCTCCCAGGTAAAGAGAACAATTATGTTCGACCCCAATCTACTAATAACGATCTCTCCCCTAATCGAACCCACATCTTTATGTTGATTCAAGATGAGTTCCCACCAAATCTTCACTTCGCGTATGCCCCGGGAAGCAATTTGATGGAGCGAGGATAAGAACCCATGACCTCCACCCCACAAACAATTTGATGGAGTAGGGATTTGAACCTCTCGACCTCCACCCCACAATTCTTTGTGGTGGCCAGGTGTGAATGCTAACCTGGTTTTTATGTCTGTTGAAATGCATTCATAAGCTCTATTTCTCATGTAGGGAATTGTTTTTTTTTTCTTAATTTTCGAGTTTCTTTTGTTTTATTACTAAAAATGGAAAAAAAAAATTGTCGCATAATGTTCTTGCCCACTTTTAAAAAGGATTATTATTAGACGGTACATATGTTGTTAGATAATTATAATTTATAAATGGACATAATTTCACCATTTACCACAAGTTTTTGTCATAATTGTAAGTTGTACAATAATGCGTTTGGAGTTGTCATGACTCAATTAATTTCACCGTTCTAGGTGAAATATTGAACTACATTGGATAAAAAGAATTTCATGAACTTTTTGTCAAAAGATTATTTATAAAAGAGATCTATCCAAAAGTTTTTTTTATTAGATATCTTGAGAGGGGATTAGTGATGAGAATCGAACCCTAGACATCATGTTTGAATTTGAAAGTTTTAACCACTCGACTACTATTTGATCTCCGAATTACCTAAAAGATTTACTTTTGCTTTTTGCCATTTTCTTTTCAACCTTTTTCTATATGTTTATAAATAAATGAGCAAAAAATTGCTCATGAAATATCATTGCTTTTATATACAGAATATAAAAAGATATATTCTTATTAAAAAAGGAAGAAAAAAACAAGTAGCCTATTTTAAATAAAAGCCAAAACGTGTTTTCATGTTCCCCATTTTATACTACTAAAAAGGGCACTTGTGTAACTAGTGTATTAATCCAACTCCTAATCACGGCCATGCATAGATTTCCTGATTGAATTTTTACTAGATTTATCTTTAAGAGGTGTAATATGCTACCCATTCCCATTCCAACTGCAAGATTTCATTGATGGAGAAGCCCCTTATCTGCTGAGGTGGCACAAGATCATTGGCAATGGGGATTTTTCGTGCTGACGTGGACTGCTCTTTATTGGTTGGTGGATTTTCACGAGTATCTAGAGAAAAAAGGGAGGTGGGATTTGGATGGTGCAATGATTTGAAGGTGTTTTTGGTGTGTTGTGGCTCATTGTTTGTGGCACAAACCAATCATACGTTAGCCTATTTTTGTTCATTGGATTGTGATTAGAATAAGTGACTAGTCTTATTAAGCTTTGGAATATTGCATGGAGACCCCTTCAATTTTTTTTTTTTATTTTTTGGTCTTGTATATATTTTGAGAAAATTGCTTTTATTTCAAAATAATAATGTGGTTTTTCTTCATGATTATGCTTGTGAATCATGTTCTTAAACCGAATGGTGAATAGGATTATTAAAATAAGAGATTGCTCTATGTTTTTTTTAAATAGAAATGTTTTGAGGAAGAATGTTGAGAAGATAATTTCAAAAGACTTAAATTTTAGGTGGATTTGAAATTTGACCATAATGAAATAATAATTCAAAATAGTTAAAAAAATCTGAAGTTCATTGCAATATAAAATTAGCAATCACCTGATTTATTATTATAAATTTAAATTTCTTAATTCTCAAATTGATATCCAAGCACATTCTGAAAAATAGTCAATAATTCATTTATCATAGATTTCTATCTTTTACATTTCCAGGGTGATTGACCATTTTCGGTTGACACTTGTTCATTTATTGTCCTAAGATGAATTTTATATATTTTATTTCAATATGATGATTTAAAAGATGCGAATATATGTATTTTTTATTGATGTATAATTAGAATATCTATATGAGATATCGACTATCAAGTATGTAAAATATTTCTCTTTTTTTCTTGAAAAAAGGGGTAAGTAGAAAAATTAAAGCATAGATGCACACACACATATATAAAATAAGCCGCTTCTTAAAATAATATGTTGGATTTTTTCCACCCTTTTGCAGTTACTATATAAAATATGTGTACAAATAAGAAGTGATAAATATTTGTATTTTATTATTTTTATATAGTTAACTTTATTTGAATAATCACTTTTTAAAATGATATAAATTAACTTTCCAAATCTGTACGTGTACTGAATTAATTATTATATTTAATTATCTTTCCCATTTCCTAAAAAAATTAATAACCTTTTTGGATCTATTTTTGAAATATAATATATCAAATTAATTATTTTTTTACGATCTTCAGTTTGACATCTATATTGCATTTATAAATAACAAAGACATAATAAATAAAAATAAATAAGAAATGTTTACTCATAATTTTGTAATTTATAGTGGTCTTTAAAAATTATGCATTTGAGCTATCGACATCAATTTGTATATTCATGTATTTGGCTATTTGTGATATACATGTAGTCATTATTTGGGCTTAGCCTATTTCTTAATAATTATAATTAGATTGATTAAATTCAATAAAAATGTTTAATTCAATTGAAGAAAAAAATCTCAAAATACGTATTCATGTTTAATAGAAATTATTTTTATAATTTATCAACGTATTTTGATATTCAAGTTTCAAAGTTGTACGATTAGAATTATATATGAATTTATCTATTTTGTAATTTTTTTTATATGTGTATATATAAAAATAAAATTAGTTTTTATTTTTTTAAAATATTTTATTTTCTCTTAAAATTGTATTGCTAAATATAAAACATGATTTTTGTTTAATTCCTTTAATAATTTTGATAATTGAAATTTGAAATGAATTTATTCTTGATTGCATTGAAAATACAGTTTATTAAATATTCAACATTGGGTAGTAAAAAAATCAATATTGGGCAGTTAAAATATTTTTCAAACTTTTACTTTCTTATAGATAAATATGTTCTATAAATAGATACAATTCATATTCACACAACCAAATATTTCGTATTTAAAGAGATCTTTTTATAGTTTATAATAATTTATTTTTTATTGTTTAACTGTATGGTTATAATCAAATTAATTACCTTTATATTTTAATTGTTTTTAAAATTTTAAACTTTTTGCAATCACTATTTTTTTAAACATAGATAAAATAAATCCATAATTTGTAAAATAAAGAATAAGAAATGTTCTATAAATAGATACAATCCATATTCACACAACTAAATATTTCGTATTTAAAGAGATCTTTTATAGTTTATAATAATTTATTTTTATTTTTTAACCGTATAATTTATAATCAAATTAATTACCTTTATATTTTAATTATTTTTTGAAATTTTAAACTTTTTGCAATCACTGTTTTTTTTAAACATAGATAACATAATCCATAATTTGTAAAATAAAGAATAAGAACAAGTAAAAATGTAAAAAATCTTAACTTTAATTTTTAGTATTAATAAAATAAAAAATTATAAATAAAATTAATATTAATAATATACATATATATATATATATATTCGAGGAATGAGGATGGAATGGAGAATCTCCGTTTTATCTAATCGGAATAGGAAGAGGGACAAGGATATAAATATTATTCTTGTCTCATCCCCGATTCTAGATAAGCGGAGAATCCATATCCTCAATTCTAGAGAAGCGGGGAATCTTCATCCCCACTCACATCTCTGAATTAACCAGGGATTCTCATCTCATTCTATTCGGTTATCAATGGGGATAATTCTCGTCGGGGAATGCTCTCTTCTCTCTCTTCTCCCAAACCCTAGGGTCGTGCCTCCATGACTTTTCCAAATGCGCTCTCCCGTTGGGGTACAAGCCGCCGGTTATGATGTTTGCTCCTTTGCTACATCTTGTTCTCCGTTGGTTTTCTCCTCTACGAGCTCTCCTATGTCTTATGTGGATTTTGCGGCAAGGGTTTATTCTATGGATCCTTCGATTCTCTTACTTGAGACTCGCTTGGCTTAACTCATCAAAGGTGGTCCCCTCTCCTAAGGTTATTTCAACTGTGGTCCTCCCCTGGTTCAACAAATGGGTCCCCATATCCTTCAGCCAATACTTTCGGGCAACAATGGTCCATTCCCAAAGTATTCTGCTATACGGGGGTGATGACCCTCTAGCCGCCGTCTGCCATCAGATGGAATCCTCCACAGCCCCGCCCATGATGTTGTTTCCAAAGATGCTCCTCGATTCTTTGGAATCTCTCCCCAAGTGACATCCGATTATGAATCGAACCCGCGACATTCGGCTCATAATACTAAGGCTCAATCCCATTTTGGCCATTCTTTTGCTAAAATTATTTCAGGTACTCAACACGATATGGATTTGACGACGCGGGCCCAAGGTAATTTTACAACATTTTCGCATGTGGTTACTGGTAAATCCCATGATATCCCTAAACCTGTTAGAAAGGGAGATTATTATTTAGTTACGATTGATGAAAACGTTTAACAACAACGTCTCGCCGAATTTTCTTATTCATTGATTGGAAGGGTGATTTTGTGCAAGGGTAACAAACCATGGCGACTATCTTCTGCATAAACGCCATCGATTATAGGGAATTAAAAATGATTCAAACTAATCCCCCTGGGTAAGGGATTTTTGTGTCAAGTTCTTGAATGCGCGGGGATAGAGCTCGAGCCCAAACACATATTAATTAGGCACTCAATCCGGAACTATTAGGCTCTTTTCATGGGTCCGGTTTCAATCCGTACAACACGTCGGTGGTAAGCGTTTGGGTCCGAATCTTGAGCTCGGTTTGGAGTCTTCGGGATCCTAATACCATCTTGGGATCGCCCGGTGTGATTGGAAATCGGATACTGATTGATCAACGATCACTGACGGCTATCTGGGCATTTCATTCGGGTATTAGTGGATATTGATCTGTCGAAACCGTTGGAGGAGCACATCATGGTAGAACGGGTTGGCCAGTGTTCCTTTGTGTTAGTTACTTATGAGAAATTACCGGAATTTTGTTCAAAATGCAGGGTAACGGGACATTCGACGATTTCTTGCCGTATTACTCCCACAGGAAACTCAACCACTGAAAGACGCGCCTCTCCTGACCATGGACGTCCCAGGACATCAGCGGCACATCCGAATTCTATGCAATGGGGTCGTTCTAGGGTCCGTAACATTTGACTTTTTTTACTTTATCGTCCGGTGCAGCAAGACAAGGGCAAGGCCGTTGACGGCTCCATGGAAAATGCGGGTCATCAAGGTCGTGCTAAGGAGGGTGAACCTTCTTCTTCACATATTCACACTAAGAATACTTTTGATGTTCTGGGTGCTGATTCAGATGATGTGGAATGTGATAATACGAATTTGGAGCAAAAATCTGATAATGAGAATCGGATTATGGCTTCGAAATATAATACTAGCAACACAGACAGAGCCATAGTTCCTTATCAACCGCGAGAACAAATTTGGATGAACATGGGCGGACTAATTTGCAACGTGGAATGAAAATAGTTTCAAATAGCCTTCCTTTTAATGATTATGTCCTTAGCTCAATGATCCTTCGAGGGGTTCAAGGCTATGGCGTTCTTGCGCCGTAAACGTTGGTCGAGATATGGCGGATGAAGACGATCAAGATGATGCAGACAAATTGGAAGCTTTAAAGACCAAGTTAGGCGACTCTTCAACTGCTCCAATTGTCATTCACTCAAGTGATTCGTCAGAAGCTATGAACACTATGGCAATTGTGGTTGGAGGATCTGGCCGATATTCCACGGGATACATCGGACCATCGGGAGGATACTCAAGCACGTGCAACACAAACACGAGCGATGTCCTTGAAAATCATCTAGAAATAAATGTCCATCATTTCGATTGAGATTTTAAGTTATAATTTCTGTTATTTCTTTTATGAGGTACTCTTTTTTTCCTATCAAGGTTTTTCCCAATGGGTTTTACTTTGATAGGTTTTAACGAGACCCCTTTTTAAAAGCTAATGCTTGGCTTGCTGTAAAGCGATCACACTATATTTTCTTTTTTAATAATATTTTGCATTTATTCAAAAAAATGAATGAAATAAATTCATAGAACTATTAAAAAATATACATGTAACAAAGTAGAAAACATAAAACCTAATAGATATATATTCTATGTATCGCACTTTGGTAGTAAAAGACTAGTGTATATATAGTAACGATTAGAGTTTTCTTTAGTATTTTAAAGAGAAGATGCCTTTTGAATTTTAATGATTGATTTCATTCCGGAAAAATCCAATAAAGAGGAGTGTTTTTATATAAAATAAACTCAAATTGTGTGACAGTTTTTGAAAATATTTTGGCAAATCGGGAACAAAGAAGGAAATTGGGAGAAATATAAAGGGTTAATAAAAACACAACCCACCCTTTCATGATTCTTAACCAAAGCTACATTTCCTTCCGCTCTTTTTTTTTTCGGAAAAAATAGTGTGAAAAGTTTATTTTAAAAAACGAGAATTAATTTTGAGAATATGATTGGATATAATATGAAAATATAGATAATGATAGTTGATGTAATGTTTTTTTTAGTATAATATTGATTAGATATGATTGATGATTTCAAAAATAAGAGAAAGTGAATAGTGTATTTGTGATATGATTGTATAATAGTGATAGTTGATGTGATATTTTTTTTTCTAAAATATAAATAGATATTATTGATTATTTGAAAAGTAAGAATAAATAAATAGTACATTTTTGAAATTTTTTTACAAACAACCGCACTTTCATCCAAAATTTTGTCCGGAATATGGTAGGAAGTAAAATTCTTATACATGCAAGCACTGCCTAACACTAGGTCCCCAATAGGAAACATGAAAGTTAATTAATGATGTTTGAAAGATGAAATTCAAAAACTTTGGGGCCATAATTTAATATGCTCAAAGAATTTGAAATTTTTTATTCGGCAGTATATTCCAATATTTGCGTTGGTCCTGGAAACACATAGGTGGGCTTTCACTTTTGTCAGGGTTTAAGGATTTTTGGCTAAAGATATTTTGAAATATCTCAATTTCTCAGCATCTTGGAGTTCTAGGGGTAGGCATCGGGTCGGGTTTTCGGTTTTCGGGTCAGGTACCCGATTAGTCGGATGGCGTATATTACTACCCGATCCCGACCCGTAATTTTTCGGGTACCCGGGAGTCGGGTATCGGGTAATGACAGAAATCAAAGAAAAAATGAAATTGAAACTGAACCTGAAGATAAAATGAATCTTGAATCAAAATGCAATGCAAATTTGACTACAAAAATTGTAATGCAAATGGAGAGGTGAAATGAATCTAGATAAAATGAGATTCAAATGGAAAGACGGGAAATCACTGAATCTGTAACTTTTCGAGTTTTCGTCCACATCTCTCTTTTCTTTTTTTGTTCTTTTCTTTTTTTTTTAGAATTTTTTATTCTTCTTTTCTTGCATCTTTGTGAAATAAAATGAAAACCCATTTCTTAAATCTTCTCTGCAACTGTTTGGTTTACATCTTTGTGAAATGAAAATATTTCTACCTTTGCAGTCGCCGCCAGGTCCGCCCTACCAGTGAACTCTGAAGACTGAAGTTGTGTTCAATGGAAGAAAACCCTCCATCCTCATTGCAAGTTGCAGCACATAATTTTTTAATAAAGAAATTTCGGATACCCGAAATCCGATCGGGTATGAAAACAATACCCGCCATCCGACCCGAACTTATAATATCGGGTATCGGGTTTACCCGATAACCGAACTTTTCACAAAAAACCCGACCCAATCGGGTAAAATCCGATCAGATCGGTTCGGGACCCGAAAACCCGAACCCGGATGCCCAGCCCTATCTTGGACATCGTAGATATTTAATTCTTTTTAATTTATCTAATTTAACTGAAAAAATTTATTACATGACCTTGTTATATCTTTTATTAAAAATCTAACTTGTCCAATCTTAAATTAAGTAGTTTAATACTATTTATTATTATAAAAATGTTTATCTCATTAAGATTTGTTCATGTATATATACATTTACATATATAGTTCAACTTTTTCTAGTTGATTATATACTAGAAGTGTCTATAATATTTGTCTTCACATACAACTTCATCTATTTAAATGTTCCCAAAAATTCTACCCTGGCCTGTTTAAACGTCCCGTACAAATTTTATTTGTTAACATATTTGTAAAAAAATGAGGGAAAATCGTGTCATTTTTTGGCACGATTTGTTTTTTCAATCGGGCAAATACATGTGGGTTTGTGTTCTTCTCCATGAGAACTTAAATATCATAAATGATTTTGTAGTGAATGAGAAATTAAAGCTCAAATTTAATAATTGAAATGAATGGGGAAGGCAAATTGACTTGTACTACATTGGAAAATCGAGAAAAATTGAACTTCTTAATATATGCACACCTCTTTGTAAGGTGTATGATTATAAAGAATAAAGACTCGTTCTTTCTTGTGTGCATTATGCGGGTGCAAATTATATAAAGACGTAGTAATGCTTTGTGCTTCCCGATGTATAATGAAAAACAAACACTTTATAAGTATTCTCGAAAAGACTATATCTAGTGAGAGACTAATCTGCTTTAAGAAGATTGTGTTCACACAAGCATCGATTTGTTGTTTGTTCTTTGAATAACACAGTAGAAACCAAAACAACTTCTAGGGTCAGATTTATTTATTTTCTGCAATTTACAATTATTTATTCCATTTATTTTGTACAATTTAATATTCACCGTTTATTTCTATTATATTTGAATATTACTACTAACAATATCTAAACATCCCAATCGAAGAACAAATTCTTACATTCTAGTATCCTCACTGTGTCACGTATAATGTGTGTCAGTATCATCCAATACTTATCACTTTTATACTTATACGGCCTGTATATTGACTATTATGAAGAAAAATAAAGGTTAGAAAAAGTTAAAAATAAAAAATAAAAAATGACAGGCTTAGTTTTGAAGAGTAAACATCAAAAAATTGGGGGTATATATCCGGATCTAATCTTGGCCACAAAAGTAGTTGTCTCATGATTTTGTTTGCAATTGCCCTTATCACATTATAAAGAATGGGGTTGAAAAACATTGTAGCCTTTTATTTTTGGATAAACCCTAAATGTAGAACCTTCATGACTCGTGTGAATCACAAAATTATGGGCATCTATTGTGACTATCACAAGAAAATTAAAACAATAATAATAATTATTACAATGATGCTGCATTTAGTTGAACATTTTTGGTATATGAAGTAATATAATAATAAATTCTTTTTTTGAAAATAAAGATGAAATTTTCCAATGTCATTTTATTTACAACCATGTTTCATCAAGTGTACTGCCACTGCAATAATACTTTTGTGCAAATTAATGTTGCCTCTAATTCAATGTCTAATTAGATATTTTGACATACATGGTACGAAATCATTTGATGTCGTAAAACTTTCATATCATAGGAATTGTTATCTTATTTCACAATTATTTCATATTATACGAAATCATTCGGTGTCGACTACTCTTCAGGCGGTGTCGATTTCTCTTCCACTAGTGGTGATTCCTCTTCTGCCGATGTCAACTAGTCTTCCACCAGTGTCGACTACTCTTCGGACGGTGTCAACTCCTCTTTCGCCTGAGTTGGTACATTTTCCGATTGGTCCCTGATATTCGAGCTCCCTCTCCGACACCATTGGTCCCTGGTCCACGAGCGCCCTCTCCGCCTACTCCCTTCATCCAGGTTCGGGATAGGCGTAGTCACATCTCTCATTCGCACCCATTCAGGGCCTCTTCACGATACTCATAAGCAAGGACCGGCGAGAAGGAGTATTTGCGTTTCTTAGAGTGTAATGAAGAGTAAGTATTAAATATTTTTGCATTTGTCTTGTCTTAGTATTAACATCTTATATTAGTGTAATGTCTTAATATTTGGGGATCCAATTACATGAGGAACGTGGGGCTTATATACTGTGTTGGAGCTCAATTTTTTAAGAAGTTGGAGGATCCAACGATAGAGTTGGAGAATGATGTAAGTTTATTAAATTTTTGTATTATTTAGTTGATTAATATTTTATTTATTTCATATTGATTAATATTGATTTCTTTCATTTTTATACAGCATGTAAATGCTTACCTGGTCATATTACATCCGATCCCATTTTCTTGGGTTTGTACCTAGTCCCAAGCCCATTTCTTGTTAATTCATAAACATTTTCTATGTGTAGGATTCGATACAACATATATGGAATCGTATGCATGGTTCGATCTGCGGGCACGATATATGACCCGTCGACCATGGAAGAGATTCCTCTCGAGGGGAGTTAGATGAGTTGGTTAGTGTTGTCCATCACGGACTCTGGATGGGTTAATCCTGGTTCGTGGAGTGATGTTGTGTAGATACACATGAATTTATTTATTTTTTTTGGCTAATTTATTCATTTTTTTCATTAAAATTGTTAGATTAATTAATGATTTATTTTTTCCCCAAGTGTTCATGATCGTGAATTTATCAGGACATTTTGTCGTATGCAGGTTGGATCTCCGTAGAGCCAGAGTACTTATGTACAATTCTATACGTGCCCGATACACATCTGACATACAGGTTGCGAGGTTTGCCGCCACACGTCCACTTCATCGCATCCTCCCAGCAGTATTGATGCACGCTGGCTTCTACGATGTCGTTCCAGATATCCGCCCGTCTCCCGCGATTGGGAGCTTGTAACTGCGACGGCGAAAGATTGTTATGAGCGAGACAGCGGCCACTTTGTAGTGTATTTGCATTGTTTTGTGTCGTTAGTTGTATCACAAAGAAGATTAGCAGGAAGCAGGTGCATGATACGATTCCCGAGCTGAGGAGGACAATGGCTCGACAGATTGATCGATACAAGATAGTAAGACGCTCAAGAATAGTACATGTTGTTTATTGTATATCTTGTAAATATTTTGAATTATTTAAATATTCATTTTGCACGATTTTGTGTCATATTATTACTAAATTAGAGGTTATTACACTTGAAATTGGTAAAAAAATCAAGTAATCTTGTAATGTAACTAATAGAACAGATTGGGCATGATATGACACTAGAGTGCGATATGGCATGACATCTAATATAATATCGTGCCTCTTTGTGACACGATATAGCGATATATGTTATATTGTTCAAATATGGTGCCTCTTTGTACCGAATAGGCACGATATATATCATATATCGTGCCTCTTTTTATTTCGGGCACGATATATACTAGATATTGTGCTATATATCGCCTATTGTGAAACACCGCTTGAAGTACTGATTAACATAGACTATTGGACTTTACTCGCTCTTAGTGTTATTTGCTAACATAGTATTACATTGAAATAATTTTTGCCTAATTTTCATCATCCTGGACGTCTTGGGCATCTACTACGGGTATGATCATCCAGCATATTCCACATTTCTTTTACTACGCACTTGTCTTGAAGGACCCATCCGTGTCATCACTGGGCACTTATGTGCTCATCAGCGGCGATGACATAGTGCATTTAATGCAATTGTGGCCAGCACCCCCACACCTTGAACAAATTTGACTCTTATGTGGACGATTACTTGATGACTCAACAACATAATGAACTCTACTTTGTCTAGGACGACCAGCTTGTCTCGGGTTATTTGGAGGGTTGCATACTAATTCTCGCACCTCTTGTGGTAGAACTCATTCACTCGAATTAGGAACTGGTAGAACTTCACCCGCCCACATTTCTTGAAGATTTTTATTTTTATAATAAAGTGCAACAAATGAATAGATATTGAGGTTCGCCTTTCTGCACAAAGAAACAATTATGTGAAAATATTGAACGAATTATGTGAAAATATTAATATAAATTTATTTATACCTAATTTCTGCAGATGCATGGGAGCAAGGCATCACTTCATATTCAAATTCTCGACAGCTGCACGTTCTTTGGGATAAGTCAACCAAATAGGTCTTTGTTCCATCTGTCACTTTGTACTTCACATTACTAGCTAAGACATCGTATATCCATTCTACGACCTATCTCAACTGCATCACTTAATCTTTTGGTTGCTTCTAGTGTTAACTCTTGATCTCTTTCATTAGCAGTAGTGTGTCATTCTTAAAACTATTTTTCAATAATAGTCCGAGCGCACTCAAGCACAAAACAAACATGTAACTTTCTGGCCCATAATAACCGACTATTGAAGCTCTCAGCTGAGTTTGATGTCATGAACCCATAACGTCTGGACAGGACACTTACATCGAGACTATTTGTCTTCCCCTGCACGTTCTAACTTCTTAAACGCACCTGTCTCATTAGCAACTTTTATGTTTTCAAAATACTTATCGTAATCTTCACGATGGTATGAATATATTGCATTCCTAAACATTGGTATTATATGTTGACCGTATTGAGCCAAATTACTTTGCAAATTATAAGTGCAAAGCCCATGTGATGCTTCTGGGTATACTACTTTTATTGCATTACTGATACTCTTGTGTTGATTAGAAGCAATCAGTAGATCACGAGGGCACGTATAAGCATCTCTCAAATGTTTCAAAAACTATGTCCAGGATTCGCCGTTTTCAACATCCCCAATTCCAACTCGCAAGTGGGAAAATCTGCATTCATTACCATCTTTTGTTACTAAAACAAATAATATTCCCCTAGTCTTTCCTTTAAGGTATGTTCTATCAATCACAAAAAGCGGCGGGCATGGTTTTGGAATCCAGATGATTGATGCATGCAAAGCAAAAACACGTATTTTGAATCTATTAACATTATCCGACTTCCATCTAGTTACCGATCCGGGATTCGTTAAATTCAACATGTGTAAGTATGCCAGAAATAGATTGAATGATTTGCTGTTATCTCCATTTATCAACCCAAAAGCATAATGATTAGCACTCAATGCAACATTATAACTCATTCTAAGTCCATGTCGTGATTCCAACTCCGCTATCATATCTCTTGGCACGAGCGTAGAATGTTCCACTAGTAATCTAGATGCAAAATATGCACCTACTACTTTAGAATGCACCCGCCTAGATGCATTGTCATTCAAATTTAACCCACATCCATGGTGTTTGTCAAACTTCCCTACTCTCCAAATACCATCCTTTCCATATGCACGCATTCAAAAATGGCGTCGTTCATACTTGCATATTGCATAATAACGAGTATTATCCAAGCGTTCAACTCAATACTCGACTTGATTTTCAAGGTGATACATGCCTAATGTCATCTCCAATTCGGTTTTGCTCATGTATTTTGCTCCTTGGAGCAATGTCCCACCATATGCTTTTAATCTAGCAGGTTCTTCGGGAGAAAATGAAACGTGCGAGAGTGCACTAGGAATTACCCAACTTCGCCCTGTGGGCACTATTGTTTCATCCCTATTGTCTCTATGGATATCTGGATGTATGTTAGCACCTCGTTATTCTTATGCATCTTGGTTTTGGTTTTCTGAAAATACTTCTCTCCGTCTACGTCTCCACTCACAAAATTCCTCAAATTCAGCATGTTGCTGGTTATTTTCAAATTGATTATTAGCTTCAACATCGCATTACAACATCACCAAAGCAGCAGTAGTTCTCACCAAAATCATCCGCATTATTATTACAACCAAAGATCACCAGCGGTGTAGTTCTCACCAAAATCATCTCGCAGATTATCACAACTAACATCAAAGATCGGTATTATCACGATTAGCATCGGTATTATCACAACCCGTATCGGGATAATAGCCATCTCCATTGCTTGGCCTTATACTAGGTCCCTGACAATTGATATTTGGAACATTAACTGTAGGTGAGAGTGGACGCGGATGATCAATAATTGGAACATTGTTCATATGCATAAAAGGTGCTCCACTAGACCTTACTACATGACTATATAGATTGATGTGCGGTACACCGTATTGTTGAAAACCAAGATGGTGCATGTAGTTGTAATTAGGCCCAATGACTGCTGAAAAATCATTCTGAGTAGCCATTAGTTGCATAAAACTTCCACCAACATCTTGTTGACCTTCAACGTTCTCAACTCGATTATGCCCAGACTGACTTCCCAATACATTATGCGAACGTGTCTCGCCATTTTTCTTTTCAGTGTTACAAAAATAACTGGTAACTCGGTGTTTTCAAATGCACTTTCAATGTCACGGTCGTTTTTCAACTTTAACTTCCCAAGTTTGTTTCCAGAAATATCTACAATAGCATGCATTACACAATCGTATATGCCCCTATCGACTTCAACAACACCATAAACCTCCTTCAATATTTCACTATAATTCATTTTGCCCGGTTCAACACGTACAACTTTTTCTTCACCATTTTTATATTCTAAACCTTTCCAGTGACCCCCAAATCGAACAACAACATAGCCAGAGTTCATCTATAGACAGTAAATATGGAAAATATTAAAGATATGCCACAATATGCAAGCATAAAAAGGCACGATATAAAAATGGCACTACAAAATGTGGCACGATAACATGGCACGATATGACATGATATATCGTGCCAAATATTAATAAGGCATGATATATATCGTGCTCATTAAATTTGGCACGATATATCGAGCCCAATATTGTGCCATAGTAAAATTTGGCACGATATATCGTGCCTCTATTAAACCTATAATGCACGATATAATGGCACGAATTATTCATATCGTGCGATCTCGAGTACATATCGTGCACAGTACAATTTTATTTCTTAGATTCAAAAATTTCACATATCGTGTAAGTATATTCTTGTACAATTTAAACAAGGTTATGTAACTAAGAGGAGAAGCAACATTACTTTGTTTTTTCCTTTGTCTGGTGCGATTTTAGGTAGACGAAAGAGTACAAAAAAAGAACTTCTTGCTATTTTGTGAAGAAGAAAGAGAAGAGAGAGAGAGAGAGAGAGAGAGAGAGAGAGAGAGAGAACAAATAAAAAGCTAGAGGAAAAGTATGTATGTATGTATTTAACATGAGAGAGAAATACAATTTTACCTACTTTAAAGGTTTGCATTTAAAGCCTCAAGGGTATTATGTTAAAAGAACCCCAAAAGTGGGTAGAAAACATAGTTTTTTATCCTACATGTCAAAAAAATCTCTCCTATCCTAAGTGGGTAATTCCCACCATTTGCTCTATTATGTTAGCATAAATAGTTAGATTGGATATTCTGCAATGGTAGTTAGACAGACGAATAAAGTATACACATATTAGAAATCCAGCTACCCACCCCCCCCAAAAAAAAATTAAATGTTTTATATTTGTGAAAATTTTCCCCCTTAAATAATTATTGTACCCTTTATGTTATAAAAAATTACTCTTCTAGAATAGGGATACTTTTTATTTTCTTCTATCTTTCATCCTTTTTTTTCATTTTTATGATTTTTTTAATTTCTATTTCACTTTCTTCTTCGATTCTCATCTATTTAATTTGTTCATTTTTCAACATTCCAATTCTATGATAACTACATGTTTTTTTAGATAAATGAGAGAAATATAATTAAAAAGAAAAAAATTTGTGTTGTTTACAATGCCAAACAGCTAACATGGAAAAGAAAAAAAGCTATCTAGTGAGAATGATTACAAGCCAAACCACTAGGCTAAAAATGGGGCCTCGTTAAAACCTATCAAAGTAAAATTCATTGGGAAAAACCTTTGATAAGAAAAAGAGTACAGAATACCCCATAGAAAATTACACCAAGCGAGAAAAGATATGACCTAGCGCATCTTCAAGAATGTTCGACCCTATCTCCACTGGCATAATATGAGTCCAATCAAAGGAAGCATCCATCTTGGATAATTTGTATGCCACATGATTCCCTTATTCCCCGAAAAATATGTGAAACCCAAAATCCATCCGTGAAATGTAAAATAGGGCCCAGCTCCATCTACCAAAATATCGCCATGGCACTTTGAGGGAACGAGAAGACAACAATTTGCAAATATATGTGGAATCCGATTCTAACTACAGCTTACGCCATCCCCTTTTATAAGCACACTCAATCGCAATAATAGCCGCCATGAGTTCTGACTGAAAAGCAAACTAGTGCCAAGTTTCTGGATAAAGCATCCCGTAAAAAAACCCTGCAATTACGAAAGACTCCTGCGGCAACACATCTTCTCGGCTCCGTATGCACAACCATCTGTGTTCACCTTCATCCAACCTAGAAGAGGGGAAACCAACGAACCGCATGCGTTTTGATAGTCGGTCTCACATTGCCTTTAATATGCAATTTACAAAGACAAAGCAAATCAAAAACCGAGTTGGACATCAGGGCCGGCCCTGAGGGGGTGCTAGAGGGGCGATCGCCATGGGCCCCCAATTTTGAGGGGCCCCAAATTTTTATATATATAAGTATATATATATATAATGTTATATTTATATTTTTTTGTAAAAGACTAAAAGTAAATCTTAATTGGGCTTTCAAAGAAAAATAACTGAGGCCCATATACTGGTTATTTGAAGAAAAAAATGGTTTTCAAAAAGTTTAAAAAATTAAGAAGATCATCTCATATCTTTTGCAATCCCTATAATCTCTATAATTACATTCTAATTTTCTCTCTTCCATACAACACGTCTCCACTCTCTCTAACTTAACTCTCTTCCTCTTGGCTATCTTCTAATCTTTTTCTTTCACACAAAAATTCCCATTCTTAGAATTTCGTTTCTCTTAATAAGCCTTTCAATCTTTTCTAAATTTTAATTTTCTATCTAGAAAAAAAAAAGTTATCCTCCAAATTTTCAATTACAATTTCGATTGGATCATCAATTGTGTAAGTTATTTTAAGATCCTACATGAAATATTTGCCTGGTTTTAAATTGTTATTTGTTAATTCATTGATAGTTCTTTGTTCCCTTTGTAAATTATACTGTTTTGTCAATATTTAATTGCAATTTCTAAAGCTAAATTACTAAGTCAGAGATAATTTTTTGTTTAGAAGCCAAATATGTTTTTGTTTACGGAGTCAATAATTAATTCATTGATAGTTCTATTTTTTTGTTTACATGGCCTTTGCATTTGCCAACTAAAAATATTAAACTACTATAGATGTTTAGAAGCCAAGTCTTATAGTAATTCTTATTGATAATTCTTATTGTATGACCTTAGTTTTTTCTTTTGCAGATCTGAAAAACTTGAAATACAAATCTTATTATAATAATCTTCGGGTAGATTATATCAATATTCCCAGCACAAATCAGGTTTTATTTCTCTTTACTATCATTTTCATTGATTGTATTTGTTTGATTCTTGGCTTTATTAACTATTTTGTGTTTATATTTCTAGACTTGATTTTGTAGTGCAAACATGTTACCAAGAAAATATCCATCCGGAAATCAAAAAAGAAATAAAAGAAAAATAATTGATGAAGTGATTAAAACTCAAAAAGTAGCTCTTGATAAGTTTTTTAAAAATACTTCTTCGACTGAAGATCCAATTGATAAATTACAACAATCGAGCAATCAAGAAGAACTAAATGAACATGTAATGAATGAGATAAAAGAAATGAGAGAAGATGATAATGATGATTCGCTAATATAATTGACAATGAAATGAATCGGAACAAACTGGTCATGATATGAATATATATGATCCAAGAACTTAGGATAACATTGATAATAAAACAAGAGATATTTTGATAGAAAAGGGTCTTATTAGAGAGAATAATCTCAAATTTCCTATAGACGGCCTTTCTAGACATTTTTATATTCTTATTACACAAGAAAAATACCAAATGGAGAGAATCAAGATAGAAAATGGCTAGTGTACTCAAAAGATGCAAAAAGTATATTATTTTTGTTGCAAATTGTTTAAATCGGTGCAAAATAATAGTTTACTAGCAAATGAAGGTCTTAATGATTGGAGACGTTTAAGTGAGAGACTCAAAAAACATGAAAATACCATTGAGCACATCAACAACATGAGAACTTGGATTGATTTGCAAATTAGATTGGAAAAGAACGAAACAATTGATAAAGAGTTACAAGTGCAAATTAAAAAAGAGAAAGAACATTGGAAACTAGTTTTAATAAGAATTATTTCTGTTGAAATGTCTTGCTAAGCGCAATTTGGCTTTTAGTGGAGTTAATGAAAAGATCTACCAAGGTAATAATGATAAATTTTTGGGGTTACTTGAATTAATTGCTGAATTTGATTTGGTAATGCAAGAGCATTTTAGACGTATTCAGAACAAGGAAATTCACTATCATTACCTTAGTCATAAGATTCAAAATGAGTTGATTTCAATATTAGGGTCTAAAGTAAGAAGTGCTATTATTGAGAAAATAAAAAAGGCAAAATATTTTTCGGTGATACTTGATTGTACTTCAGATGCAAGTCACAATGAACAAATGACTTTAATAATTCGATGTGTTGATATGTTAGGCTGTCCAATAAAGGTAGATGAATATTTCATACAATTTTTAAAAGTGGATGATACATCTAGATTGGCGTTTTTTAATGAACTACAATCTATTTTAGATTCACTTGAGCTTGATATTGATAATGTGAGGGGACAAGGTTATGATAATGGTTCCAATATGAAAGGAAAAAATCAAGGTGTGCAAAAGAGATTTCTTGAAATCAATCCAAGAACATTTTATATGCCATGTTCTTGTCATTCTCTTAATTTAACAATATGTGATATGGCAAATTCTTGTATTAAAGCTATCTCATTTTTTGGAGTTGTGCAACGCATGTATACTTTATTTGCTGGTTCTACAAAAAGATGGAAAATTTTACAAGATCATGTCCATCAATTAACTTTAAAGTCATTGTCAACAACAAGATGGGAAAGTCATGCTAATAGTATTAGAGCCATAATAACCCAACCTAATGAGATAAGAGAAGCTTTATTTGAATTATCGAGAGTCAGTGAAGATGCCAAAACAAGGAGCGATGCTGAGTCTTTAGCAACTCATGAACTTGAAAATTTTGAATTTTTGTTGGGCATGACTATATGGTATAATATTTTGAAGAAAATCGATTTGATTAGTAAAAAATTACAATCTGAAGATATGCAAATTGATGTTGCAATAAGTATTTTGAAAGGTTTGATTTCTTATTTTGAAAGATAGAGACGAAGGTTTTCAATCGGCCATTATATTAGCCAAAGAACTTGCACCTAAAATGGAAATTGATCCTATTTTTCCTCAAAAACGTAAAACTCAAAGGAAGAAACAATTTGATGAAAATTGTCATGAAGAGATTATTCACAATCTATTTGAGGAGTCTTTTAGAATTAATTATTTTTTGTTGTAGTGAAATTGCTATTTCATCTTTAAAGAGCGATTTTGAACAATTGGAAGTTTTTGAAAACATATTTGGTTTTTTTGTTTAATCCTAAGAAGTTGTCTTCATTAGATGAGAATAGGTTGCATGAATATTGTGTTAATCTTCAAGTTGCCCTAAAGCATAATGAAAAATTTGATATTGATGCTGAGGATTTATTTTCTAAGTTGCAAGTGCTACAAATGTGTTTACCACTAGAAACAAAGTCAACCATTGAAGTTCTTGAGTTTGTTAAAGCTTTAGATTGCTTTCCTAATGTTTCTATTGCATATAGAATTTTGTTAACTATACCTTCTTCGTAGCATCGTGAAAAAGGAGTTTTTCAAAACTAAAATTAATAAAGTCATACTTTGCGTTCAACTATGTCCCAAGAAAGATTAAATGGGTTAGCAATTTTATGCATTGAAAATGTAATATTGGAAAAACTTGATTTTGAAGATCTTATTGATGACTTTGCTTCTCAAAATGCTTTAGAAGATCTAAACTTTTTACTTAATTATTTGATACTTACTTTTTTTTTTTGCAGGTTTTGCATGTGGTGCACTCTTTAGAGTTTCAATATTTTGGATGATGATTTTTTTAATATTTATATAAACTATAAGGGCCCTTTTTCTCTTTTTTGCCATGGGCCCCGAAAGTTCGAGGTCGGCCCCATTGGACATGTATCCTGAAGTGTAACTTGGTGATTCGATGACCAAAGCACGAAGCATAATAATTGTCGCGGGTATAGTTGGTCCAATCCCATTAAAAATCTAATGATTTCGAATGTAATTAACTTGTTTTTCTTAATTTCTAGTTAATTTTAGGGTAAATCTCACTTTGTCTCCCTATACTCTTCTTGAGTAGCACTTTACCCCCTTGTACTCTCAATTGTATCACTTTACCCCTTATACTCTTAGTTATATCATTTTACCCCCTTATGCTTTTAGAATATTATTTACGTGCAAGGTTGGTCAACGATTTTACATCCAATTTATCCCTACACAAGAGTGCTGAATTTTGGAATTATATAATATAATTTGAAAAGGTAATTTGGAATCATAACGAGAGTATTAATTCTTTACGAAAATTATAAAGGAACGTCGAGCACAATTTATGATGCTAAGTTAAATAAAAATCCTACTAGGGTACAATGATCATTGTTATTATATCATTGCAAATTTTGACACTAAAGTTGTAATTTCCATGTATTTTATTCCAACTCATCTTTTCAATTTTGTTATTTGTTTTGCTTTTTATTGTACAAGATTAAGATTGAGTTTTATCCATACTACACCTGTAGAAATACTCGATGTGAATAACTACTATGGATTTATTATGGATATGCACAAATTTCACACACAATCACACACAATAGGCTTGTATTGTATGCAAATTTAAAGTAATACTACACCTGGTTTATTACTCCAGGAGTAGCATCTACTAGACCATTAAGCTGCGTAGTTTGCGTCCCTTTTGTCTAAAATAATTTTTGTTAGAATATATATACGAAATTGATAAATAATGTAAATCTGTGAGTTAACATAAAGGACTACATTTGCATTTTTTTCCTCTAATAATTTTTTTTTTGTTATGAAAAATTCATTATTGCCCCTGAGCGAGATCGAAAATCCAAGCTCTGCACTGTATATATTATTGTAAGATGATGTGAAAGATATCATACGTTGAAGACAATTGTCATATCAAAATGATCTTTTTTTTAAGTACAATCTGAAAGTAGTGGGAAATTCTGATAGGGGTGAGTATGGTGGAGATTGCACCCATATGAAAACTTGGAAAATTGAGCATTAAATCACTTGACGTACACTCGATCCTCAGCTTGTCATATGTTCTAGGTGAAAGATATTATAGGATATTCAGTCGTTTATAAGTTGTTTTATAATTTGTACATTGTAAAGAAATTTAAGACAACTACTAATAACTAAATGTCAAGAAATTAAAGTTAAGACCTTATAAGCTTTTTTAAAATATATATATATATATATATTTCAGTTTTACTAAATAATACACCGTTAATTAAGTAAAAGTAAACGACACGGTCTCTAAACTCCTCCCCAATTAATTTTGTAAAGATGTCTTGAAATTTCTCTCATAACTATCATTTCACGAAAAAATCTTATAACCCTTTAAAACTATTATATGCAGACAAATTATCTATTATTTCTTACACAATATGCTCTCCAGAAAAATCTTGTCTCATATATATTAAAAAAAATTAAAATCAAGAAGGGTTTTTGCAGAGGATATACCAAGTGTTTGAAATATAGATTGATGAAATATAGAAGTCAATGTCATTGCCATGCAAAGGGATATGCAAAATTCCAAAAATAAAATGGCCAAATTTCTGAAACTTTGATATGCAGTTGGCAATGCTGCCCTTGAAGATAAACTTAAGGGACACTTTTGGAAACAGATGGCCCCATGCTTTTAAGGGATGGTTTGATCTGCCAGCCACGTCTTAGGGCCTTTTTTACTATTATATTTTTGGCTAATTTTATAAGAGATAATTACAAAAACTACCCCTAAGTTTATGGTAATTACACAAAAAAAAACCTCAAGTTTGCTTCTGACATAAATGTAAGGAGATAACTGTAGTATTTTTACAAATGCATGTGGGTTCGAAATTTACTTTTGAGAGGGGTAAAGTGTAATACGAAATCAAATCTCAACGGATTTTTGTATTTTTAAAACTCTCTGTATTTTTTTGTAATTAGTTCAAATCTCAAGGGTAGTTTTTGTAATTATCCATTTTTGTAATGTATATCTACAAACAAAGTTATAGATTGGGACCACATATAAAATGTCCACAATCTGATGATGGATATCAAATTATCAACGATAGAGACTTTGTTGGGACCTTTCATTTCTTGGGTACTTCAATAAATGGATTTTTTCAATGTTAATTAAATATGTATGTTTAGAGTCTTTTGAGCTAAATATTTAAATTTTAATATGATTTTAGACTTTAAATATTATGGAAAAAATCGTGTCCGATTGTCCATTTTATTAGATAATTATTTCTTTTTAAATGTATATTTTCCTATATTCTCAACGTTGCGTGCCAATAGCCCAAGTTTGCTGTTTTAGGATTTTGATGATCTGGTAACGACGTCTATTTATTTGACTATAAATAAATAAATAAAAAAGTAAATAATAATCATGAAGTTCAAGTTGTTATGATGAGGAATTTATCTGTAGCTTTTCTTTTTAATGTTCTAGAAAGACTTGGTTGAGGTGGGGAGATAAATTTCAAATAAACTCGAAAGATATGGGGTTTGAACAACCTTAGTTAACACCCTTATAAAGGGTTAGTAATACCACTTGAACTATAAGCTAGTGGTGGGAATTTATCTGTAGCTCACAAGACTTGTAATAGCTACACAAAGTTGTTACCTATGTTGGTTTCAATGTACTTGGCTACTTGTCAGTCCTAGTAAGGAAAGTAGCAAAACAGTAAAAGTAGCATGGAAATAAATTTTTTTTTCTGAAATTCACGTTCTCTCATACCATACATGTAAGGAAGATAATAAAGGAAGATAAAATTTATCTACTCTAAAGTGTATTTAATCTCATATTTCAAATATTTTAAAAACAAGTTAATTGTAAATTAATGACATCATCGATACTCTTGACATGTATTGATGATAATTGGAACTTGAGATGATATTTACAATAGAAAATCATATATGCCATTTTGAAGCCCTCCCAAAATCTTGCCATTGTTCTTCCGTTTCTCGCTTGTTCATGGGATTCAGTTATGTCATAGAGCCCCTTTCGTTTCTCATTTGTTCTTAGGGCTGAAAAACAAACCAAGCTACTCGATACTCGATTCGAGATCGATTGCTAAAAGTTCATTTGAGCTCGGTTCGTTAACGTAACGAACCAAGCTTGAACATATTTTTCCGTTCGATAAGATGTAAAGTTCGGCTCGAGCTCGACTCAGTTAGTAAAAAAAGAATAAAATATGTGTAAGAATATCAAGCTACTCGAGCTCGATTCGTGCTCGGCTCGACCAAAGCTCGATTCGATTAATAATCAAACAAGCAACACAATTTTTGAAGCTCGATTAAAATTCAAACAAGCTTGAACAATACCATGTTCGGTTCGACTCGACTCGTTTACACCCCTACTTGTTCTTCGCGGATGATAGCATAATCTTCGGACGAGCTAACATCCAAGAAATCCAATAGACGAAACGGATAATTGCAACATATGGGGCAGCTTCCGGCGAAGTGGTTAATTTTGATAAGTCCGAAATTTCTTGTAGTGGTGGCGTCTCGGATACTAATGCCCAAACCTTGGCGGCGGATCTCGGAGTCCATCGTGTTGATAAGCACCATATATACTTGGGTATTCCGGCTAGTGCATGTAGATCGAAAAAAGTTCTTTCCAATCATTGGTCGACAGAATCTGGAAAAAACTAAAAAATTGGAAAGCTAGTACTTTGCCGGTGGCTAGAAAATTGACATTAATTAAAAGTGTGGCGCAAGCGACACCCACATATATTATGAGTTGCTTCCAAATCCCAGCAGATATATGTCATCAGATTGATAAGCTCATAGCAAGCTTTTGGTGGGGTCAGAAAGGCGAAGAAAGGAAAATTCATTGGCTTCGGTGGAAGAAAATGTGCAAGTCTAAGGAGAATGGTGGACTTGGTTTTCGGGAAATCTCTGCTTTTAATAAAGCCATGTTGGCTAAACAAGGGTGGAGGCTTCATCAGGAGGATGGTTCACTTCTTGCTCGAACCCTTAAAGCTAGATACTACCTTAATGGTGATTTCTTAACCGCTTCAATAGGACATAACCCCAGTTATATCTGGCGAAGTATTGTAGCGGGCCGTGAAATTATTCAAAAGGGAAGTAGATGGCTCATCGGGAATGGGGCAAATATTCATATTTGGAATGACCCTTGGCTCCCTATTTTCTGGAATTTTAGACCGAATATTTGTCAAGGGAACTGGCCGTATGATATGAAGGTGAGGGATTTATTTCAAGTCGATCAGCAGACATGGGATGTTGAACTAATTCAGCAAATTTTTGACCAAGAAAAAGCGAAAGAAATCCTAAGTGTCCCGATTCGGAACTCCTTAGGCGAGACAAGATTATCATGGCATTACACGGCTTTTGGGCAGTATAGTGTTAAATCCGGGTACAAGCCGGCAATAATGATGGATAGTGCATCACAAATAGTCCATCATCCTCAAGTGACATAAAAAAATTGTGGAATTGGCTTTGGAAGTTGAAAATCCCCCAAAAGTGGAAATATTTGTTTGGAAGGTACTCCATGGAATATTACCTAAATGACGTGCGGCGTTATCTCGAAGAAACGTGTGCCCGACCCAATTTGTAGACGATGTGGAGATGCAATCGAGGCTCTAGCACACACCCCTCGGACCTGCCTTAGAGCTCCTTTTTCCGGAGTGCCTCTCCGTTCGCCTCCCCGCTTTGTTGACGACGCGTCGGCAACCATGGCGGATATAGTGCGGTATTTAAACGAAATGGGAGATGGTGAGTTCCATAGTCTATTTGCGATGTTACTTTGGGCTTTATGGTATGCTCGAAACATGCTTACCTTCCAAGATAAAGTTCTTTCACACCAAGACTGTTTTGTTCTTGCTATAAAATGCCTCCATGTTTACCAGGTGGCTCAGGATACACAGCCCCGTACTCACCCTCCAAATATGTGCTTGTATTGGCAACGTCCTCCCGAAGGTACCATCAAGATTAATACAGATGCTTCGATAATTAATTCGGCTGGCACAGGGATTGGGATTGTGATACGTACACATAATGGCGAAATCACTCATACGTTGTCCAAGAGGCTCACCCACGCATATCCAGTTGCGATCGTTGAGGCCATTGCTTGCAAGGAAGGCCTTACTCTAGCAAAGAATATTCAAGCAGATTTTGTGATGATCGAATCGGACTGTAAGCAAATGGTACATGATTTTCATCGCATGGAGATTAATCTAACTTATCTTGGCATTATTATTGAAGACATTCGGAGGCTTGCTACGGATTTCCCCACATTTTCGAACAGCCAATGTGGTGGCACACCAATTAGCTAGTTTTGCTTTTTCTAATTCTTGTAATGGCTTTTATTGTGGTACATTGCCACAAAAACTCTTGCATTTCATTCCTAAGGAGTAGCTTCCTCCCTAGCTTAATAATATTTTCTATTTCTCTCAAAAAAAAAATATTGCCATTGTTTTATCTTAGCCTTAAATATGTTATTTTGGCCAATTAATTGTATTGATTTTCCCTTTTCATCGACATCTAACACAACAAGTATTAGTTGGGTTTTTAGAATGGAGGAAAGTTTAAAGGACCCCAAAACTACGCACGGTTTTCTATATTCTCGTGTAGTTCAACGGGGATGAAGAGATGTGACCGTAGAAATATTTGTGTAGTTTAAAACGTTAAATAGAAAATACAAAAATTTATGTGAGACGGTCTTATGGATATAATTCATGAGACGGATCCTATATTTAAATAGAATTTTGACCCAAACCGATACACATGAAAAAAATCCATATTTTCGTATGTCTCACATATGACCTCCTCATTAGAAAAATATAGTTTAGTGGGTGTTGTCAAAAATTGTGCATAGTTTGGGGGTACATTAAAATTTCGATAGGTATTTATGTTTATTCTTTTGTGCGTATGTATAAAAAAAGTATTAAATTATAGCATAATTTAATAATTTTCACTAGTTATTATGCATGATTTCCAAACCAATAACTCTAAAATCTAAAAAAGTATCGAGACACTAAAAGTATTTATTTCTTTTCGAACAAAATAAAGAACATAAGTTTTGAAACCCCAATCAAGTATAGGAATGGCAGCCATCTCCACCAAATGACTTTCTTTATTCGATGCACAAGCAATAGAAAGGTCAAGAACCCAACAAGCCGAAATACTATTCTGACAAAATTAGTGAAACTATTATTACAAGCATACACACACGTTTACGAGCACACATAATTCAAGCATTTACTATTAGATGCACACACAAAGGAAAGTCAAACTTGGTAAGCTAGTAAACTATTTTTTTCTATTTAACCCCCTGAACTACACGAGAATTTCTGTGGTCTCATCTTCTCCTCTCGTCGGTGGATCTGATGGAAATATTCCGCCGGTGGAGAGGATGAAATGGAACCGTAAAATTTTGTATATAGTTTAACAAGTTTTATAAAAAAAAATAACTTAATGGATAATGTAGAAAATCTTGCATAATTTGGGGTATATTAAAATTTCCTCTTTAGAATGAAATGAATTGGGAAAATTAGTATAAAATGTATCATCCATGAAGGAGATTTAGTCTTAGTGCATGTTTGGAAGGTGCATTCATAAGGTGGACTTTTTAATATGGACTTTCTCAAAAAGTACTTATGCATAATGTTGAGTGTTTAGCAAAAGTATATTTTGATGCCCAATAGTAGTAACAAAGAAATCCAAAAGTCACAAAGTCACTTCTCCAATTTGGCTTCTAGAAAAAAATGAAAATTGATTTTTGTTCCAAAAGTCCACTTAAAAATAAGGGATGATTAAAAAAACATCCCTGAGTTTTGGACTAATTACAAAAGACCTATGAAATTTGATTTCGTCTTTACATTTCTTCCTTCATAAAGAAAAAATAATTCAAAAACTCCCTGGTATTTCTAGAAATATTACAATTATCCCTCCTAAATTTAAGACAGAATCAACCATGATGGGCTTTCTATAATTTTAAAACATCTCTGGATTTTTTTGGTAACTAGCTCAAACCTCAGGGGTCTTTTGTAATTATCCCTAAAAATAACTACAAAATATACAAGTTTTTAACAAACAGGCTTCCACACCTAAAAGTTCCTTCTACACCTAAAAGTTCGTTTGAAGTGGGTTTCTAAACATCCTCTTAGTATTTTTCTCAAGGAAGTGCAACATCAAATATAGATTAAAGATTTTTTTTATTTTCCTTAACTTCTGGGCCGAAGATAAAGCCCAATTCCTGAGCCTGAAAACACAATTTTGGTCAGAGAAAGAACTCCAGCCACCAAAACGCAAACCTATATTTGTTTAGTGATTTAAGTTGATTACAAGAGGTTTTTGGTGATGATTGAGGGAAGAGGAATCTGATATTACGTATTAACAAATGTGCGAATTAGTAGAAAAATACAGAGAACATGGTACTATGACACAAAAACCTCGACACTAGTGATTCACACCTTCAATATTTCATTCAGCTCCTTAGCCACGTTTTTCAGCGTTATCAAGCGCGGATGCGCTACAAAAATACACCGTGGTTGGTTTTTGAAAATGAAAAAGTAAAACATGGATGTTTGTGTTTAGACAAATACCTCATTCCAAATTTGGACATAGCAGGCTACAAGAGAAGACAAATTCAGTCCAACGGAGAAGTAATAAATATTAAAAAAAACTACCAAAACTTTTAGTATTGTGCATTTATTCTGACCCAGTGAAACTCATGGGTAGTCACAACTCCGGCAGTATAAGCAATATAAATGCAAGCATCGTCAACTGCAGCATTTTCATACATCCAACAGCAATCTACGAGGATCTTCCACCACATCCTTGATTCTTCTCAAAAAGAAAACCGCCTCTCTCCCATCTATCAGCCTGTGGTCATATGTCAGCGCAATGTACATCATTGGTCTTGGAACTATGTTACCTCCAACCACCATAGGACGGTTCACTATTGAGTGCATTCCCAGTATTGCAGACTACAAGTTCACACAAACAAGGAATTAATTAATCACAAAAGAGCGTAAACAAACAATATTGAACAGGGGAACTAACACATAAAAAGCCTCAGAAGAAGGAACCTGAGGAGGATTGATGATTGGAGTACTCAGAAGACTTCCATAGACACCACCATTGGATATGGTAAATGTTCCCCCAGCCATCTCATCTATTGAAATAGTGCCATCAGTGGCCTTCTTAGCAAGGGCGTTGATCCCCTTTTCAACCTCAGCAAAATTCATATTTTCAGCATTGCGGAGAACTGGAACAACAAGCCCCTGATGAAAATAAAAATGTTGTTCAGAAAAAGACCGAGAAAACCTTAAGCAATAAAAAATATCTTCCGTCAAAAAAAAAAAAAAAAAAAAAATAAAAAATATCTTCCATTGCAGTTCATGAAACAAATATGATTTCAATGTTACCATCTTAAAACAAACTATACATAAATTTATCAAAAGTAACACATATAAGAGCTAATTTCGCAACATGAAACACCCTTTCAGTACAACCTCAAATGTACAACTTGAAATAGAGCTGCAAAAATGATTCAGAGGGGTCTACTGCAAATCTTAAATTACTTTCAGTTCATCTGCAATATCAGAGAGTAAATAGAGGACATCTTGCCTTGGGGGTACCAACAGCTATGCTAATATCTACATAGTCTCTGTAAATGATGTCATCGCCATCAATAACAGCGTTCACTATCGGCTGCTTCTGTAAAGCACTGATAGCTGCCTGAAACTCAGAGAGGGATAGTTCAGTTAACGTGAAGCATGCATAAAACATAAAAAGTTGAAAACTGACGTCAGCATACTTTCACGAATCCGGACATTAGTCCCAGCTTCACTCCGTGTTTTTCAACAAATGCATCCTTGTAATCAGAGCGAAGTTTCATCAAATTCGTCCTGTTATAAGTAAACAAGAATTTGCACCCGTCAGGGGCTCAGAATTTTGTTGCACAGAGAAAATATAGGATGGAAAAGACTGCAAGTTTTTCAAACTGGTCATCAAGCAGCTGGTTGGTCAATATTATAAATGTGATTGGCACTTAGTACAACTGGATAACACTCCATATGCCTTCATAATAACGAAGTCCGAAGTGAATCAGAACTGATGGGCATATTCTTGTTAATTGGTTATGATAAACAGAAGCTCACAAAATTATAATATTAAAAAAAAAAAAAAACACACACATTACACCTGGGCACATAGTAACCTAATGAAAGATATCTACACGCATGATGGAATCAAGAAATGATAGAGAAACAAGACAGAAGCATAAATTGAGGAACCAACTTTCCCCCCCCCGGAGAATAATGGCACCCACATCATGGAGGCATTTCTTCTGAAGAACATTTTCCCTTTGGTTTTTTAGCTGGTATAAATAAGCTGACTGTGATCTTGAATACCTGGCATAGATCCACATCACCCACTTAAAGCAAAACAAAACCGCGATATAGAGGATCAAACTTACATGTCAACTTCATTAAATGTTGTCAACAATGCAAATGTGTTCTGAGAATCCTTCAATCGTGTGGCAACTCGTTTCCTAAGCCTTGTCATAGGCACCTGTCATTATTAGAGCGGATTCTGATGTTAAAAACATACCATAAGTACATAGGCATCAGAACAACACATGAAAATTTCATACTTACACGTCTTTCCCTTTCTTTAGGGGGCAGCTGGGGTTCTGTAGCTGAAGGTCTCGGAGGAGGGGGAGAGCTTCCTTTAGGCTTTTCTACTACAGGAGTTGTTTCAACTTTAGGCAATGGTTTCTCCTTTTTCTCTTCAGCAGGAGAAGGTGGTGGAGGAGCTTTTTCAGATGGTTTCTCATCAGAAGGTGCAACATGAGTTACACCTTCACCGGATTTTGATATGATAGCAACCTTGGTGCCAGGTTCCACAGTATCTCCTTCCTTAGCTACAAACTATAAATGTGCACGTGAAAATCAAACAATATCAGCCCCACAAGTAAATAAAAAGGAATGTGAGAGTAACAAAGCATTAGTTCAAATGTCCAATTTGCGACATTGTACCTTCTGGATCACCCCTGCTTCAGGACTATTGACATCAATGGTAACCTGGGCAAGCCAAGAGTCGACTGTTAATCAAGTATTTAGGAAAAGACTCTGATATCAAAAGTCACTTCTATTAGCTGTCAGTGTATGAAAAGGATGTAAAGTTGCACTCAAGTATCACACTGCTATCCCCAATTATTATTATAATTATAAAGGAGCGATAACTGATGATTATCCGTAAGGAACCATTTGTAATATTTAGAGAAAAAAGCAATAAACTATCTTCTTCAATCATCTGCTTACCTTGTCTGTTTCAACCTGAGCAATTGGCTCATCAACTTCTACTCTATCCCCAGGTTCTGCTCAGACAAACAAGCAATTAAAAACAAAAGCAAGGGATTAACCTTTAGATTATGATTGAATGAAGGAGGTCATAATAAAGAGAAACGTACTTTTCAAGAACGTCGCTAACGTGCCATCACTTATAGATTCACCCATAAAAGGGACAACAGCTTCAACAATATCACCTTCTGCTCATGCACCGAGAGTCAGGGAAAAGTTGCAAGAGAGACCATACAATAGAAAAATAACCCTATGCACATAAATATATCTACAAGCATTCCGTACACAGTATAAATCATCCTAATCTGACAATTATATGTCAGCCAATAGCTGCAATCAGAGTTCCTATACACAAATAATCAACCACACATCACAAAAATCAAAGACCAAAGAAAACAAAACACATTTGCAGCTAGCATTGCATATCATATGTCAGCATCATTTCATCTATCACATGCACCCATTCTAGAAGCAGAAAACACCATCAAAATATATATAAATTTTGTTTTGATGAGACTATAAACAAGCCAATAAGGTTATAACCAGTTATATTTCATAAAAACACATAATTCATTGCAATACATAATAGCAAAACAACCATCAAACACAAAAGTAAGAACAATTAATGAAAACCAAACACCTATCACCTAAAACACACACCAAGCAGCTCGGGCAGAAGGCAGAAGTTGGGTTCCTGACTCGCTGTTCACTGTTCTTGGAGAGAAACGTTTTGCCCTTTGCCCTAGATCCCTTCTTTTTGTTTTTTATTAAGCTTGACAACTAAAAAAAGTGTCATAACAACTTTAAAAAAGTGTTAAAAGAATAAAAATAAAAAAAGCAGTGTCTCAAAGGCACGCCTTTTGTGCGCCCGTGCCCAGGCAAAAGGCGCTCCCAGGCCCGCGCCTTTGAAACATCTCCCGCCTTTGGGCTTTTGAGGCGCTGTGGCCCGAGCCCTAAGCGCCTGGAGCGTGGGGCGCGCCTTTAACAACTATGTTTTAAAGTATTACACGACCTAGATACTTTAAGTAATAAAAGAACCAATGCAATATCTTCTCAATTCCAAGAAAAATTGCCCAGAAGCAACAAAGAGAAACATAAGAACTCTTCCAACTCTAATTTACATAGACTACTTTGTGGATCTAACTCTTTCACTCACTGACAAGCAATTTGATTTGTCCTTCTGCTAATAAGTGTATAAGAATTCAACTATCAATATCAAATTTGAACTGTATACATGAAAAATGAAACAGCAACTTAAATTTCACAAAATTGTTTCTATCCACCGACAGAGTTTTAGAACTGGTACTCAAGTGAACATTATACCAGTATTAGAACTGAAAGACCTGCTCCAAATCTGCACGTTGAAGTCTTGCTGAAGATGGTGTACAAATTTCCTGCAAATAATACGAAAAAGCACATTCATGAGATGAAATTTTCTCAACCAGTTAGCACAAACACTTCCACCTAAAATTTTTAAGTAGGAAGTCATGTTGTATTAGCCTGGAAATAAATTCACACAAGAGAAGGGGAATACAAGAAGATTGTATTGAAGTCATCAGATACTCTTGGTGTGTCATCACCAATTTGGGTGTGTTTTAATAAAAATCTTCATGCCACAACCAAATCAATGCATAGATTGGTCACTAAATGTATACCTAGTATGCCTTCATCAATCCAATAACAGAAATTCAATTAAGCCTAACTATCAAGTAAACTAGAGTTTAAATCTCTCACCACTGTAGTTGCCTTACTCTTGAATTTCTCAAACCCTTTTCATCTCGTCATTTAAAATTCCGTCAATGAATAAAGAACTATGCAAACTATAAGATAAGTATTTCACTAGAGTTGTATAAATACACTGACCTCTCTGGCATCAGAGGCATTGCGCGTCCTGTAACAAAATAATAGATAACATAACTGAAGCAAACCCTTGTAAAGAGAAGTTTGAGCTATATAAGGACAAAGCATGAAGCCATACCAGCCAAAGGAAGGTGACAAAAAGTCCGAACATTGCCAAATATCCTCGTGTAATGAATGATCTGTTCACAATCTCAAAGATAAGTAACAATGACATGAAGACAATTAGATTAACTTAATAAAACCAAACAACAGAAGTGTGTTCTCAGGTCCAACAAACTACAGCCATCTTAATAGCTCAGCACGCAATATAATCAAATATCTCATTCACCCACAACAAGAACTAGAATATGGGAAGTATGAAGTGAAGCATCTCATTTGCTGCCCTTATCCCAATAAGAAATATAAAAGCAAAAACACAGTACATATTTATACATCAATTGCAATGACTGCTGAGATTTTTTGTCCAGCAAAATGAAAATATCCACATTACCTCTTCTGGCATAGCAGAGCAAGCTCGTGGTGTAGATCCTACAGGTTTGTGCTTATACAATGATTTCCCATAAACCTAATCCAAGGAAGCATAAATGAGTTTCAATACCTACGTCTCTGCTCGTTTATAATATATGTACATAATATATGCGCATATGCACCGGTAAATCCACGTAATAAGCTTAGACCGAAAGAAAAAAAAAACGAGAGAGAGAGAGAGAGAATAACCGAAGCAGATGAGGCGCCGGAAGCCGCCTTCCGTCTTAAAACACCCAGCATCACGCCTTCGATTTCTTATCACTGCAAAACAAACAAATAATCCATCACAAAATGGCAATAATACAAACAAATCAGAAAATGTCATAAACAAGCAAATAAACAACTGAAAATCATGGAAAATCTAACGAATGAAGCGCGCACCAATAAACAGATCTCAGATCAATAATACAGAAATGTAAACAAAAAAAAAAAAAATAAGGCGGATTCAAAGGAGAGAACAGGCATCGGACCTGGGGATTAATGGTAGGGTTTGATTGAAGCGAGAAGAAAAGTCTGAATGGAGAAATAGGAAAGGTATTAGATACGTTTTACTAGTAAGATCTTTCCGCCTTTGTGAATTATTTGGCCTTGTATGGTTATGTTTACGACTATTTCTAGTTTAGTGTTGGAAAATGAATTTTGAGAATTTATTGGTTTTACGTGTGAAAAAATGGAATTATGTTTGGATAAGTGAATGAGAATGAGTTTTATGTAGGTTTGGAAATGAGATTATGTTTGGTTAAATAGTTTTGAAATAGTATTTTATGAATATAATAATTTGAAAAGTTGATAGTGGTTGAATATTTTAATTGAATATATAATATTATATTTGTAATATTGTAGGCTAGTGGGTCCCATTAGATATATATAGTAGTATTTTAAGTAGATAAAGTTGGTAATGGAGGGTCCCACATATATAATTGGATTAAAAAATAAGAATAGTGATTGATAAGTGATGTAGGGTTGTATAGGGTTGAGAATTGAAATTGTAGGTTTGAGATAATATTTTATGTGAAAAGTAGAAAGTGGAAATAATGATTTCCATTGGAAATTTTAAACAAACATGATTCTATTTCTATGAATAGTTGAAAATTGGAAATGGGGCGTTAAACATAAACAAACAAGGCCTTTGTTATTTTACTTTGAGGAAGAATGGAGAATGAGCGTCACGACTCACGACTATGCGAAATAAATCAATAAAAAAAAGCTGAATAAAATCAATTGAAATATACTAAATGAAAAAATAGGAAAAATAAAAGGGAAAAAGAGAAAAGAATAAGGGTGCGATTGGATATACTTTCAATTTGAAAATTTTAATTTTCTAGAGAATAGTAGAAAAAAAAATTTGGGAAAAATAAGATGAATTTTGAGAGTGTGATTGGATGTGAGATGAAAAAGTAATGATACAAGTTGATGTGATTTAAAAAAAGTAAAATAGTGATTGAATATGATTGGTAGTTAGAAATGTGTGAGTGAGTGAATAGTAAAATTTATGGGAGAATGTGTAATAATGATTAGTTTTTTTGTGAAAAAATGTGTAGATGTGATTGGTAAGAGAAAAAATGAGAAAAAGTGAAAGTGAGATAATAGTATATTTTCTGGAAATTTTCATAAACAATCGCATGTTTGGTCAAAAAAATTCTCTAGTTGAACGAAAATGAAATTTGTTTCACATCCAATCGCAGCCTAATAATGATTGGACTCGGGCTTTTGGAAGGAGAGGTTGTTGGGCTGAAGGTTTTCCAATTTTGGGCTTAGACTCTTTTTAGTACTACTGATTTAGTACTGATTAGTGACTTCTATGAGGAAATTACATAAATTACTCTGCTTTTTTTAAAAAAGACATAAATACGCTCCAATGATAATTATGCTCATCGGTTCATACAAATTGTATGTTGTTACCTTATTTGTCTTGACTATACGCTCTTTCACCTAGGATTATTTGTTTTCACCCAATTTCTCTACAACTCGAACCAATCCTGTGTTTTTGCTCCTCTCTCTTTGATCGCGGCACGCTCGTCTCTTGCTCTTCTCTCTTTGATCGTTGGTTTTTACGTTTTTCGATGTTCCTCCTTTTTCTCACATTTTCATCATTAACTTCTCATGTAGTAACTCCTTGGAACCACTCTTTGAAGTTTGTTGTTTTAATGTCACATAAGACCTCTCCTTATAAGAGGATTTTGAGAAGCTCTTCGAAGTTGGAAGCACCAGATACTTCGAAAAAGAGAAAACTTCAAAAACTTGTTGCTGGTAAAATGAGTTCGAAAAAGAGGAAAGCCGAAAAGGTTGTTGATGATGAAGTAGTTTCAGATGTTAAATCGCCTTCTAAAACTGTAAAATCTAAGGTTGGTGTCAAAACTTCGAAAAACAAGATTGTTTCTTTTGCAGAATCTGATGTTGTTGAGGTATGATTTTTCTGTGTTATTTTGTTATTTTGTGTTTTGAAGTTTTCTTTTTTGTTTCCATGTTGTTTCGAAGTTATTTCTATTATGTTTCTTTTGTTCTTTTATGTATTTTAGTTGAAGTGCTTGTTGATTTCATGTTTCTTTTGTTTGTTTTTTTTTTTTTTTTTGTTTCTAGGGTTTTAAGTATGTTATTGATCGTGATGACTGGTATACTGCTAGAATACATACTTGGTTCTCTTTTGATGTTATAAACAATTTTAAGAACTATTTAACTGAAAACCAACTTGAGGCTTTCAGGAAAACCTATTTTTGCTATGTATTTTCCATTTGTTTGTTCTTTTTGTTATTTTTGATTTGTTGTGTTATCTATCTGACTGTGTATTTTTTCATTTCTTGTTTAGTGACTGTTGGGGGTTGTTGCTTGTTATGCGGAGTACTTTATTGCTGGAAAAGCTATGGACTTTGAAGAGTTTGATGTAGAGAATGAACGAGCAAGGTTTAGTCATCTGTTTTACAATCATACTAAGTTGAAGCAGCAAAATGGTGATGATGATGACAATGACATTGAGATTTTGCCTCCACTCCTAATGATTATAGGAAATTGTTGTTACGTAAACCTTAATGATGGTGTAATCGGTTGAACAATATGTTCAAGTTTGGTATTTTTAGTAGTATGGGACTATTTTGTATTTGATTAGCTTTCTAGGGTTTGGATTGTTATTGGCTATTTTGATTTACTATAGATTTGTGAGTAGTAGGTTTTGGAACAATTTGGAACTGAGTTATGTGATTTTGTTCAGTTAATATTTGTTGTTGCTTGTTTTGGTATTGAAAATATTGTGCGTTTTGTTTTATGTTTCTTATTGTTTCTATTTCTAAATGGTTTTTTGTGTTTTAGAAATAATTCTGAAACACATTCGCAACAAATATTTTTTTGTCATCTTAGTGTTTATATTCAAGTCTTGTTTGTTTTTCTATCCGTAAATTCAGTTCGAGTTTGTACAACGATATATTTGTTTGATTACATTTGTATAAGAAACATTCATATCAATGTAAGAAACATGTTGGAAACAACATAGAAATAATTTGTTTTAAATTTTCTATACGTTGAAGTTGTATAAATTATATGTATATTTGTAATAGTAATATTCTACTATGAATCCTACTTTGTTTTTGGTTGATTCCTGCATTTTTTCTATTATGACCAAGATTCTCACATCTTCCACATTTGGTTTTGGCCTTTTTCTCCCAAGCTGCCTTGTGTCTTATTTTTGTTGGTGTTCGAGATTTTGCATTGCCTTCCAACATAAAAGTTGTCATTGTTTCAATTTCATGTGTCAGGATCCAAGTATCTTCATGTGGGATTGGATATATTGTTTTCAAATATGTCGTTTCCATTGTTTCCTTCATGTAGTATGCAGAGCAGTATTTATACAGATCTTCATACAATTCTTTTAGTATTGCTATAGCATGTGGGAAAGAAATTTCATCCATTCGAAACTTGTTGCATGTGCAAATCCTTTTTTCAAGGTCCACAACAAATGTTTTGGCAGCTTTTATGACTTTAAAGATAAACTCATTACCTGAAACATAAATCAAACATGTAAGAAACATTTGTGAAACAAGGGATCATGGGTTAAAAGTTTGTGTAAATTACTCTTAAATTTAGAGAAATGGTGTATTTTTTCCCCATATACTCTTCAACTTTTTTGTCATCCTTGTAAATGTTAATCTTGCTTCATTTCGATGCTTGCATGTCCAATCTTGAACTAAAGATCTCACGTACTCTAGCAAAGTTGTTACTTGTAGGTCTTTCCCCGCTACAGTTGATGCATTCAATGATTCTGCGATGTTGGAAGTCATGACAAAACATCTTTTGGTCTGACAATAGAGTCTTGTCCATTTCTCGTAGCCGATGATGGACAAGTAAGGTCTAATTTTCTGAATTGTATTTGTTGTTCCAAGATTTCCTTTAGGGTGATGGAAGTGCAGTCCACTGGAATCAGTATTCCTGTCATTTCAAAGTTGATATAATCTCTATTTTATTCCCATTGTCCATTATAGTATACCATGCTGGGATTTTGTCCATGCAACTGTTGAATTCAATGAAATTTGCCTATGTGAAACATATAAGAAACATAAATGAAACAAACACGAAACAATATTTCATGTACGGGAAAAAGTAATGTGTTGTATTAGGTGAAGCATTCCCAATAGAAACAATTGTGAAACAATAAAGAAACATATGTGAAACAATTACCAAATGTATTGCATACAGATTTTTGAGATTCACACAATTGGTTTGTAGATATTCATGAGAAGCAATTTTTGTAGAAGATTGGATTATATTTCGAACAAAATAAGCATTTTATAAGCTCGAAACTTTCAGGTTGATTGAATTCTTATGCAAAATTCTTGGTCCAATGTCAATTTTATCCCTTACATATTTAATTCTAATTTTCTATCTGGAAAATCATGAAAGTGATCGAAAGAATAATTTTTCAGAATAAAATAAATAGATCGTGTCGTTACCTGGTTTGTTCTTCTTCTTCCTCTTGATTTGCAGTTTGATTGTTATCTCGATCAGGTCTCTTCTCGTCTATTTCTTTCTGCGGTCCGTCTTTTGCTTTTACTTTTTGTTATGTGTTGTGATGGAGATCTGAATTTTGATCGTTGATCTATTGCGCCGTGATTTTTGGAGCAGAAATATGTTCTTATACGCTGCAGCGTATATTTGTCCTTTTTTGGGTGGGAGCATATTTGTAGGGATTTGTTATGGAAGCAGTGCATTGTTGATGGACTGGGGCTAAAAAGGTGGGTATTCCTATCATTTTCCCAATTTTTATTGGTTGTGTATAAATTATGAGAAGAAGGGTAAGGACAATGACAAAAACAATGCACATGTCTTTATTTCTATACTTTTACGTTACCGACTTTTTTTACGCTCGCATGATTTTATTTGGATTTTTTAACATTGTTATTTTAAAGTTGTTTTGAACATGTTTCAGCTAATATAATTTTATTGAAATACAATTTATGTCACCATTAAATGATCGAGTTTATACTTGAAATCATATAACCAACCAAGAAACATACACGAAACGACATAAATTAAATAAATGATATTGAAATAATATAGAAATAATACATGAATATAAAATAACACAATTTAATTTTTAATCCAATGCATTAAAAATATTGAAAATAACATGGACAACCAATAAACACTGAACAACATAGAAACAACTCAAAAATAACAGAAACAACATAAAAACAGCACAAGACCAAAAAGAGCGTAAAATTATAAAAGTCACATTGAAACACTGAAAAAATATAGAAACAACATAAAAACGAATAAGAAACAATAGAAACAACATATAAAACAACACATTAACAAGAAAAAATATATAAATAATTAAAAACGTATATGCCCAAAAAGGTGTCCAAAAAAAATGCAAGCGTAAAAATATATAAAAACGTAAATCATCATCTTTCTTTTTGAAAAGATGGCTAAATTTTGGTATTTTCCAAGAAGAACAAGATAGAAATGAAATATGTTTCAAGACCCACCAACCTACAAAATATTGGGCAAACATTTCTTTTTTTTAGAGGTACAATTGAGGAGAGAACACGCGCACTCATATAGGATTGAAATTGGCAATTGCTTTGAAAGTATAAATTTCTACCACTAAAATATAAAGTTGATCCCATATTGAGCGGATTGTATGATAAAATAAAACACCTTTTAGGAGAACATAGAATCCATATGCACAGTTAGATTATATCCACTAATTTGACTCTAAATTTACAGATTACTTATAAAAGTTTCATTTTTGTTCTTTGTTCTCCAGCTATATCACTCTGATGGATGAGTTCTTGTATTTGTTCAGATTATCGTTGGATGAGTTTCCTAAGGCGATTTATTACATTATCTCAATCACTAGTTATAATAAGTATCTCCCCTCCTTGGTTTCTATCTACACCACTACTCTTACCTCTAGTTCTCACCATAACTAAAACACTATCTAAAGGGAAATCTAATAACACATGGCCAATATAATTTCATGAAACATAAAATGCATCAGACAATAAAGTAAAACTTACTGGCATTGTTGCACTCCACAAGTTTTGAGTTCATGTACATGGATAGTCTACAGAACCTGTAGCCAAGCTCTGATACCTCTCTGTCACGCCCACCCCTATTTCTACTACTGGAAAATATTTAAATAGCACAACTCGACTACAAACCCTTTTTAAAACGTGTAATTTGTTTTCTTTTCTTTTCCTTGTGTTAATTTAATAACAGACGATCAACGAAAACCCTGTACAAAGATTTTATCATTTAGAGGCAAAAGGCCAGTCAACCCTGTTTGCACATAACCACGATGATTAGATATACAAACCCAAAACTCAGACCAGCACACTATTTACATATATTTACAATACAGTTTCAAAAGTTATAAACAGTACAAGTTCCTTCATAAAACACAACAGAAGCAAAATCAAAATGAACCCAAAAACAAGCCCGACAGGTCGTCATCCATATCCATGATCCTCAAAACCCGACGTGAAGCTCGGCAAAGATTGCCCAAAGAAGCTCACAGGCTCAGGTATTGTCATGCTCACCTGCAATGCATGAACTACATGAGCTAAAGCTCAACAAGTAAAAATCATGCATGTCCAAAGAATAACGATGCTTTTCCAACATGTAATGCTAACATGTAAAATCCATGAATCAAAATACTTTTCTTAAATCATTTTCTTTCATTTGGGCCCCTGACCCAACTACTATGCACCGGAAAAGAGCTCGCACACAAAGAATAATCAAATGGCCAATAATATCGTTATGATGTTACGTGTGGACCATCCTCCCGCGGCCCACCCAAGGGTCCCTGCTGCGTCCTTCGTCCGCCAAGAAGATCCCACCCGCAGGTCATAACATAGTACTACTCACAAATGGACCATCCTCCTGTGACCCACCAAGAGCCCATCTCCTATCTAGCTCTGTGTTCACCAGGAAGTATCCCACTTGCTATACCTAAACATATATCATAAGCATGCCCATCATGCCTCGGTGCACTAGCAGTGGTCAACAAATAACCATTTTCTTCTAGAATACATTTTCGTGCATGCGAATATCCTCTTGTAATATGCATGCACATGCAAATATTGTGAATGACATGTTCAATGGCTCACCAAGCACCATATTGCAACATCATACAAGACAATTGTGCAACATATAATATCCACGTGTATTCAACAAGATACCACAGTCATGTATAATACAATCAGTTCAAACAATACTATGTTCATGCATTACAGTTGCAGATGGATTTTTACTTACCTTACACCTTGGCTATGCTATTGGGAGTTATGTAATTGTCTTTCTTTCCTAATCTTGGTACAATAAAACCTGTAATAACATAAGTTATCAATTTCCATTCTAAATCATTGACCTTGCTGCTATATCTCATGAAAGATATCAAATCCTAAATTAAATTAGTTATAATTAACCTGTGAAGTGTACAATTTATGTGTAGTCAAAATTCCTAATAACCTAGATTTTTTAATTATCTTAATCATTGTATATTAATATCTGAACGTTAAACCCCTTCTAAACCCCATTCGACTACTTTCTATTGAATTTGACAATTAGTTACACCATACTTAAAGAGATATCTCCATTATAGTATTTTGTTGCAATTTAAATATATAATATAATTATAAATGTAACCATTCCGGTGTTATAATACTAAATGTGACATGTTTATTACCTTATTAGTCCTTTTATTCTCTACCACTCCCAAAACTCGAAAATGAAACACTCCCTTAATTATAAAGAAAAGAGTTATTATTCCTTCAAAATAAAATTAACCATGTTTTCATCATTATCTTATGTATTAAACCCGTCTCTTATTAAATCATGATACCAGTTGGTCTATTGTGATATACTCAATTTAAATAAAATCCTTGTCTCAATTTCCATCAACCTCACATGATAAATAGTTTTAATTATGCAAGTATTTTTTTCTTCTCTCATATAAAGCAAACCGAATTCATCTTCTCAAGTTTGGAATCTCTATGCTATGTGCTATTTATTATCTTGACATTCCATCATATTCTTTCAGGTTTTAAAAATCAAAATGAGATTATTGAAATTGAAGCACATACCGAACCCGTTTCTTCTCATTTTTTTTTTCGATGCGTGTGTACTTCATGTGTGATAGTGTAGGTGTTGTTTCAAATTCTTATGTATTTAACTTATCATTTGCTTTTGTTATGGCGGTGCAAGTGTATTTTATATATTAATTACATGCACCTTATAGATGATGTGTCCTCTGGTGCTAATTTGTACACATGTCTTATGTATATATAATACATGTTAACTCCATAATTAAGTCAATTTGGTTTAACCATATAAACCATCATTTATTAAGTATATATATATATATTAATATAATATGGAATTCAACATCTATCACTGTATATATATATTAAGTGTTCATTGTCCATTTCTTTAATCTCAGTTCACTATATATATATACATGACATATTAATACATACACACAGTACGGGTTACACATTTATATATATAGTTAACATTAGCCTAATGATATATGTGGTAAGTATAATATCCGACTCTATTTTAAAAGATTATATCAATCTCCTCTTTACTAGGTCACATATTATAACATCATTGTTAATACGCTGGCGCCACTTATCACCTCTAAGTTACCACATGCAACTTAATAGCTATCATCTAATAATGTATAAGTGAGTTCCAAAATTATAGAACTAGTCATGTCGTATAAAATAAATAGATTATGCAAATAGCACATAACCTACACGTATTGCATGAATTATATTTACCATGTGAGTAGTGAGAGGCTCGGGTATTACACCTACAGTTGGAGATAAATAATCTGGAGTCGGGATATTCTTGAAACATGGCTTATTTGGCGTGTGGGAAATGGACAGGACATCCGAATTTTCCAGGACCCGTGGATCCCCAAGATGCAAAATGTACTCCATGCTCCTACTGATCCTAACCCAATAGTGGAGAAAGTCAGTGAACTGATGGAAAATGGAGCTTGGAAAACTAATCTAATCCTTTCCCTTTTCCCAGATTTATTATGCTGATCATATTCTGGGGATATCGATCCCTCGAAACCACTCACATGATGCCATATATTGGAAGTTTGACAAAAAGGGTTGCTATTCAAACGGTCGTGAAGGTTATAAATTTGCAATCGACATGTATAATCCCCTTAATTCCCATTCATGTTATGGGCTTTCAAAATGGTGGAAATTTCTTTGGTCCCTTAATATCCCTTCAAAATTCGATTGTTTTGGTGGAAAGTAGCTCACAAATTTGTTGCAACGGGAAGAAATTTAGCAATCCATCATGTTCCCGTTGAGACTTGGTGCAAGTTATGTGGTTTTTGGGATGATTCGACGACACACACTCCATTCTTGTGCCCGAAAATCAAGCAAACATGGAGTGTAATGTCATATGCAAAGTGGTTGAATCTGATAAAGATCATATGACAAAATCAAAGCATCAATTACATGGAAAGAGCCATTAGCAACAATCAAGGCTAATCATGTCAAATGATATCTCCATTGTCAATTTAACATTATTAGATTATAGCCGTTGTATTTTTATGTATAAATAGTTATGTACACAATTGAGATTAAATTCAATTCAAGCCTTTCTTAAATTCTTTTGAGCCAATTATTTCTTTATGGTATCAAAGTCATCCTCTTCAAACTCAATCATGGTATTTGAAGAACCCAAATTATCTATCCAATCATTCCATCAATGCTCTTTAGTTTCTATCAAAGTATCTCATTACAAATTTTCTTCTTTGGAAATCCCTAATATTCCCATTGATTCGTAGTCTTGATTAGAGCATCATATCAACAATTTTCAAAAACAACGATGATGAGGTTACTGATTCTGGAAAGAAAATCAAAAATCCAGAATTTGATACATGGATCAATAATGATGGTCTTCTTGTCTCATGGCTACTAGGAAATATGAATGAAGAAGTTCTTAGCATAATTTATGGTGGCGATACAACTTATGAAATTTGGACAACTATTCAAGAAAAGCTATTGCCCAAAACTGAAGACAATGAAGCCCAACTGAAGAACAACTTATATGCTTTATCCCAAGGGACATCTTCCCTCGATGAATATCTTCGAAAATTCAAAGAAATCTGTGACAAGCTTGCTGCTATTAGAAAGCCTGTCTCAGATGTTGACAAAGTTTGGATAGTCTCAAAAGGACTTGCATCCAAATATAAGGAATTTCGAATTGCCGTTTTATCTAAACCCCCATTTCCTTCATATAATCAATTTATTATGTCTCTAAAATTTTTTGAACAGGTTTATCTCATAGAAGAACAACATCAACAACAGTCCATTGATCATAATCAAGCATTCTTTGGACAAAGAGGTAGAGGAAGAAATCATCGGGGAGGAAGAGGCAATTCTAAAGGAAGGGGCTCAAACTACTCCAATCGAAATCACTTGAAAAAAAATCAATATCAGTCTCGGCAAAGCAACGATGGAAACAACCAGACATGGCAACAGAACAAACAAAACTCAATTGCTTGCCAAATTTGTGGTCGAACAAATCATACCGCTGTCAAATGTTATTATAGGTATGATTATGCTACTGAAGAAGAAAACACCCAAGAAGCTTGGCGTACACTCACTCTCAATAATGGTGATGATAAAAATTATATGCCGACTCCGGAGCTACTTCTCACATGATCAACAAAGGAGGTAATTTAAAATTTTTAAAACCATATTTTGGTAATCACTCTATATTAGTTGGTAATGGGCAAGCTCTACCTATTACCCATACAGGAAAAGCTTCACTTAGAACCCCACATGGTAAGCTTGAATTAAATAATGTCTTAGTTGTGCCAAAAATACAAAAGAATTTACTTTATGTGAGCCAACTTATTGATGATAATTCTTGTACTTTTGAGTTTAACTCTAATGGTTTTGTTATTAAGGATCGGAAATGATTCGCCAAAGGATGTAGGAGAGGAAACTTATGCACTCGATGAAGGAAAATTCGAAGCTTTTACTGCTGTTCAAACTCCAAAGGCATCATCAACAATATGGCATGCACGATTAGGCCACCCGAATTTTAAATTATTGCAAAGAAAATAAAGAAATTCTCAATATTTCAAAATGGTTGAGAAAAGATGTTCTATGTACTAGTTGTCAATTGGGAAAACATTGTAAGCTCTCTTTCAATAATTCAACATATGTTTCAAGATTTCCTTTAGAAAAAATTCATAGTGGTTTATGGGGATCTGCTACACTTCAATCTGTTCAAAAATTTAGATATTACGTAATTTTTGTAGATGATTTTACTCGTTATACGTGGTTATATCCTTTAAAAAATAAATTTGTCTTCTTTGATTGTTTTCTAAAATTTCAAGCTTTGGTTGAGAATTATTTTGACAGGAAAATAAAAATCTTTCAATGCGATGGAGGTGGAGTATTTATTTCATCCAAGTTCACTAATCATTTGGCTCGATGTGGAATTACCCAACAAATTTCATGCCCTTATACACCTGAGCAGAATGGGCTTGCTGAACGCAAGCATCGACATATTGTCGAAACTGGTTTGACTTTATTATTTCATAGCAACATGCCTCTAAAACACTGGGTAGATGCATTTTTAACAGCCGTATACTTAATCAATAGACTGCCTATCTCTTCTATTGGTAAGGAAACTCCATATTTTAATATTTTTGGTAAGAATGCTGATTACTCTGGTTTACGCATTTTTTGTTCTCAATGTTTTCCATATTTGAAAACTCCTGGTACACATAAATTTTCTAAGAAAACCATTCCGTGCATATTTTTAGGTTATAGTCCTCTCCATAAAGGTTACAGATGTCTTGATCCGTGTAGTAATCGAGTTTATATATCGCGTCATGTTGTTTTTAATGAAAACTACTTTCCATATGCTTTAAAAGACAAAGTAACTCTAGCAAAATCTGATGACTTAGTTATTACTAATTTTCCCCAACTGGATGAATGGGTTTCTATAGACAAATCAATTGATTCATCATTTATCAAAATTTCCAACCAGTCTTCTTTTCCTCGGTCTTCTTCCTCGTATAACACTCCTATGAACCCTTCAAAATATTTTGACTTTTTACCACCGGATTCTACATTACAAAGTCATGATCAAAACCAACATCTTCAAGAAAGCACCATACATCCTTCTACACTCTCCATTTCACCTGATTCGGAAAACTCTTCTCCCCAACAAATTCTCACACCCACTTCACCTCCCCATCCGACTAATTTTTCACATGATAACCAAAATTCTTCTCGCCCCGTTCGATTCAAATATCCTCATACTTATTTAAAAGATTATGTATGCCCATCACTTTCAAATGCCTCCCACACTGCACTTCTTGTTTCTCTTAATGAACCAACAAGTTTAAAATCGGCCTTAAAGTTTAGTAATTGGCAACAAGCAATGCAAGAAGAAATTAATGCCTTACACAATAACCACACTTGGTCACTAATTCCTCGTCCAACTAATGCTAATGTCATTGGATCTAAAAGGGTATATCGTACAAAATATAAAGAAGATGGTACAATAGATCATTTTAAAGCTCGATAAGTTGCCAAAGGATACACTCAAATTCCAGGAATTGATTTTGGCGAAACATTTAGTCCTGTCGTAAATCCTACAACAATTCGCGTTATTATCTCTCTTGCGGTCTACTTTAAATGGCGTTTAAAACAATTAGATGTCAAAAATGCTTTTTTAAATGGCGTCCTTACAGAGAAATTTTTTATGGAACAACCACCTGGTTTTGTGAAACGTCAATTCTCTAATTATGTTTGTTTACTACACAAATCCCTGTATGGTTTAAAACAAGCACCACGTGCTTGGTTTGAAAAATTATCACATACTCTTAATTCTATTGGCTTTACATGTAACAATGCTGATTCATCTCTGTTTATTTATCGTCACAACACTACCTTTATTTTACTACTTGTTTATGTTGATGATGTTGTTCTTACTGGAAATTCTCCTTTTATTTCTCAACTTATTTCTCGCCTACACAAGGATTTTGCTCTAAAAGATTTAGGTACACTAAATTTTTTTCTTGGACTTGAAGTTAAATATTTTGATGGTGGGCTATCTCTTTCACAAACTAAATATGCTCGTGACCTTCTTGCCAAAGCCAAAATGTTTGATGCTTCTAAAATTAATACCCCCTATCGCTTATAAAATAAATCCTCAACCTGATGATCTTGAACCCACTGATCCTACTACATATCGCCAATTATGTGGCTCCTTACAATATCTGACTTTTACTCGACCTGATCTTACACATCCTGTAAATCTTGTGTGTCAACATTTTCAAAATCCGACTATGAAAGATTTACGTGCAGTCAAACGAATTTTGCGATACATTAGTGGAACTCTAAATTATGGTCTTCGTTACTTATCCCAAACTTCTCTTACTCTTAATGCTTTTTGTGATGCAGATTGGGTTGGTTGCCCACTTACAAGACGCAGCACAACTGGATATTGCATTTTTCTTAGCGCCAATTGTGTATCTTGGGCCTCAAAGAAACAACCTACATTTTCGCTGTCTAGTGCTGAGGCTGAATATCGATCCCTTGCCACCACCGCTGCTAAACTTACTTGGCTCCAATATCTTTTCCATGATCTTGGAATTCCTCTTGCTAGACGTCCTCTCCTTTTATGTGACAATCAAAGTGCCATTCAATGTCTCACAATTCGGTGTTCCGTGCTATAACAAAATACATTGAAATCGACTACCATTTTATTCGAGAAAAAGTCACTATTGGTACTCTTCATCTTCGATACTTACCAACCACTAAGCGGTTGTTGATATCTTTACAAAAGCTCTCTCTAAAGACACATTCGTCACCTTTAGATACAAGCTTGCATTTGGTCTTTACCACAACCAACCTTGATGGGGGATGATAAAGATCCTATGATAAAATCAAAGCATCAATTACATGGAAAGAGTCGTTAGCAACAATCAAATTAATCAAGTCAAATGATATCTCCATTGTCAATTTAACATTATTAGATTATAGTCGTTGTATTTTTATGTATAAATAGTTATGTACACAATTGATATTAAATTCAATTCAAGCCTTTCTTAAATTCTTTTGAGCCAATTATTTCTTTAGAATCTAGCAAAGCAAGCGGATATCCTGGAGGTGTGCAGTTGGATGCAGAAAAAATTGAGGAAGGAAGAGTTTGAATTATTTGCAGTCACTACTTGGATGGATGGAAAGATAGACAAATGGTCTTTTACGGAGATGGAAAATTAAGTAAAAATCAAATTCCGGACAGCGCACAAATTTTCTTGGAGAATTTCCAAAAAGCCCATTTGAGGAACAATGTAAGACTTGCTGAAGAAGGTAAAGCTGGTGGTGTTAAATGGAACCCACCCCCAATGGGCTCCTTGAAGTTGGGTGTGGATGCCCGGTTCGATGAAGAAAGAAGAAGCTTCAGGGTCGGAGGCATTGTTCCTGATCACTTAACCCAGGTAGTGTTGGTTTTTGGTCGGAATGTCAGTTTTTCCAATTCAGTTATTGAACTTGAACTCACATCGATTGAGGAAGGAACTGAAGTGGTGAAAAGATTTGGCCTCACCACCTCAAGAATTGGCTCTGATTCCTTTCTTGCCTTTCAAGCAGTAATGGCAAGCGGGGACACGAAAGGATATGTCGAGTATGAGGCTTTGTGATACACGTACAATAAATAAATGATTTGAATTGGAAAGAAGAAGTCGCATTGCAAGTTGTCACTTTTATTATAAATCGCATTTCCAGCTGTAATAGTTAGTAGTTAGCAGGAGTTAATACATGTAGTAGCAGAAAGTGGTTAGAATAACAGAAAACAGTTAGGATAACAGAATAACAGAATTGGTTGGTTGCAGCTCACAATACTTGTATAAATAAGTCTATAAACATTCAGGTAGAGCTATGAAAAATATTATCCATTGCGTGTCAGTCTTTTTCTCTATCATTCTGAAAGTATAAGGCAGAGGTAATCTCGAGATATTTCTTCTTTGTTATCTCCAGGTCCTGTGCGATTTCTATTCCTGGAATCCAGTCATATCAACTGGTATCAAAGCTATTGATCTGCGGCGGTAAGAAAAATGGCAGAATGAAATTAGTGAAGCTTCGAAATAATGTAGACGATTAGAGGGAGCATGTTTGGGTAAGTTCAGAGAGATCAGAGAAATATGGCAGAGCTTAGAGCTTTAATTTCAGCAATGGAAACTAACATTTCAAATAATGGGAAGAATGGAGGTAATCATACATCAACTGGATTGGGTGAAGAATCACAGGAGTATCGAATAAGAAATGGGTGGAATCATGAGTATCAATTATCTACTAAGTGTGCAAGGATTGAATTTCCTAAATTTAATGGAGAGAATCTACAAGGATGGGTTTACAGGTACAAACAATTCTTCGAAGTGGATGATACACCTTCGAAATCCAAAAGTGGTACATTTGGAAGGAAGAGCATTACAATGGAACCAAATGTATATGAAAGCAAGATTGACAAGAGAACTTCCCAACTGGGAAGAATATGTGAGAGCACTCAATGACATGTTTGACACTCTCCTTTATGAAGATCCTATGTCCGAGTTAATGAATGTGAAACAAATAGGAACAACTCAAGATTATTTAGAAAAATTTGATGAATTGTTGAATTGCATTGAATTATTTGAACCATATGCTATTAGTTGATTATTGGGGGAATGAGAACTTATATAGAAGTACATGTTCGGATGTTTAAACCTAAAGCACTCCAGGAAGCTATTAGTCTTGCTAAGTTGCAGGAGCAAGTGAATGTGTTAAGTGGGAGAAGAGGTGCAGTCAATACCAATTTTAACTCAAGCTATTTCTCTGGTCCGAAGAATTTTGGAAATGTACAAACATTCAAGCCTAGAGTTTTCAATAATGGTGTGAAGATGAAAAATAACAACAAAACCAGGTTTTCTAATCAAAATTCCAATGTTGGTCCTATAATTCCATCGAGGAAAATGAGCAGTAATGAGTTAGATGATAAAAGAGCTAAGGGTATCTGCTTTTGGTGTGATGAAAATTTTACCAGGGATCACAAATGTTTAAAAGGAAATAGCTATATGTAATGGAAATTTTGGAGGAATGAGAAGGGCATGAGGAGTCTGCCATGTATGAGGAAGTCACTGAATAAGAGCAGATAGAGGTGGGAGAAGATAATATTGTTAGTTCACATGTGTCCATTCATGCTATGGCTGGAATTTATGATTATAGAACAATGAGATTCACGGGTTAATCAAGAGGAAAAGTTGTCACCTATCAATAGATACATGAAGTACTCATAATTTCTTGGATATACAAGCTACAAAGATGTTAGGATGCAAATTGGAAGAGACTAAACCATTTCCTGTAACTGTAGCGGATGGGAATAAGATCACAACACATGTGTGAGAAATTTCAGTGGATCATGCAAGGGGTTCCTTTTACTACAGATATAATGGTATTACCTTTAGATGGTGTGAAATTGTGTTGGGAGTTCAGTGGTTAGTTATATTGGGAACTGGAACTTTAGTCGATTGACTATGGAGTTCAAGGTAGATGACAAGAAGGTGTGTTTAAGGGAAAAGCTACCAAATACACTTCAGCTTATTTCCAACAAGAAAACCAACAAGTTGTTACATAATCAATCTCAAATTGCACTAATGTATGCTAGTGTGTTGTGTAAACCAGTGCAAGAAGGGGGTACCTTATGTTAATTATAAATAAAAAATACAACGGAGGATAACCAAAATGATCTCAGTGAGTTGTTGAAGGAGTATACATATCTGTTTGAAGAACCACACTCGTTGCCACCATATAGGAACCATGATCACAATATTCGATTAAAAAGAAAGCACTGATGCATAAGTTATACGACCTTACAGTACCACTATTTTATCAAAAAAAAATGAAATTGAAAAATTGGTCAGTGAGATGTTAGAATCAGGTGTTATCAGGGAATGTAACAGTCCTTTTTCTTCTCTGGTGGTATTGGTTAAAAAAGAAAAATGGTACGTGTAGGATGTGCATAGACTATAGGGAACTTAACAAGCACACCATCAAATATAAGTTTCCTATACCTGATTGAGGAATTATTAGATGAATTACATGGAGCAAGTGTGTTTTCCAAGATGGACTTGAGGTCCGGATACCACTAAATAAGAATGAAGAAGACATACATTTTTAAGACAACTTTTAGAACTCATCATGGTCATTTTGAGTTCCTAGTGATGCCTTTTGGGATTACTAATGCCCCTTCCACCTTTCAAAGCCTAATGAACAAGATATTCCAACCCCTTTTGAGGAAGTTTATCCTTGTGTTCTTTGATGACATAATGATCTACAGTCCTATAAGGTTGTTACACCTCAGTCACTTAAGGTAAACCTTATAGATTCTCAAAGACCCATTGCTTTTATGAGAAAGGTTCCCATTAACAAACATCTGGCTATGTGGATTTATGGAGAGAAAAAGTGTTGGCTTGGCTATTGTGATTGTTGTACTTAAGTGGCGACCATATTTGAATGGGCGACATTTTAATATCAAGACGGATCATCAAAGCCTCAAATACCTTGTGGACCAATGAATTTCTACCCCTAGTCAACAGAAATGGCTTGCCAAATTAATGGGATATGACTACACCATCACATACAAGAAGGCGGCGATAATATAGTTGCGGATGCTCCGGCCCGATTTTCTTACAACACTAGCAAAAGGAAAGATGCCAAATCAAACAGAATGAAGGTAAGTTATCAACCATACACACCTTGAGTCACCAATTGTTGGAGAGGATTAAAAGAAGCTATCAAGGTGATGATAGTCACAAAGATTCTCTGACAAAGAACTTACTACAACAACTATTGTTAACCACAAATATCAATTTACGGATGGGATTTTAACCATGAAAGATAAATTGGTTGTGGGGTGATGATCCTAATCTTAAATAGGAGTTGTTGGAATTTTATCACAATAGTGTTGTGGGGGGTCACTCTAGCATTAATTATTGGGAAGATCTTTTCGAGCTCCAACAACATTTTCCGAATTTCACCTCGAGGACAAGGGCTATTCTATGGGGAGGGAATTGATACGTACAATAAATAAATGATTCAAATTGGAAAGAAGAAGTCGCATTGCAAGCTGTCAATTTTATTGTAAATCGCATTTCCAGGTGTAATAGTTAGTAGTTAGCAGGAGTTAATACATGTAGTAACAGAAAGTGGTTAGAATAACAGAAAACAATTAGGATAATCTGAATAACGAATTGGTTGGTGCGCACTCACAATACTTGTATAGTTGTATAAATAAGTTTGTAAACATTCAGGAAGAGCTATGAAGAGTATTATTCATTGTGTGTCGGTCTTCTTCTCTATCATTCTGAAAGTATAAGGCAGAGGTAATCTCGAGATATTTCTTCTTTGTTATCTCCAGGTCATGTGCGATTTCTATTTCTGGAATCCAGTCATACCACTTCTTCGATAAACCTATTAATCAAAGGATTTCCTAATTGTTTGTCCTCATAGGATTGCTTTTTCGCTTCTTCTGCTTCTTCTCCTTTTGTTTGGGACGTTGATAAATTACCTTAATGGCTCAAAGAGCTTGTAAATGCGGATGTTGCTTAGTTTTGTTCGTAATAATATTACAAGCTTCTCTTTGGCGTAAAAAAAACAATATTCCAATATCAAACAACATTAATAAGTAGGACATGTAGTCACATACTGTTATTTATGTATGAATCATGTCTGTAATTCCCTAATTATTTTGTAATTTATGTTTAACTTGGACGTCCTGATTTGATAGACTTAGAGTATGAAAATGATGTTTTTTCTAATTTATTTTATGTAAACGACCAATGATATCAATTACAAACATATTCAAAATTAATCAAACATAATCAATAAACTTATTTAAAAGTATACTTTTTATGTTGTCAAAAAAAAATACGTCTCAAGGAATCCATGTGAAAATCGTTATTGTCAAATCTCAATAATTGATATGAAATTAGATGAATAACTATTAATGTCATATAGCCTATATGAACCAAAATCAGGAAATAAATACTCTGATCCAAGAAGATTACCAAAAAAAACATGCTACAACAAATGTCTACCATGACAAGCTGAGAATAGCTAGAAAAGAATAATACTAAATAGAGAAGCGTACCTGAATCCATAGTTAATTATGTAAAACCTGATGTGGCATGGATATTACAAATGATATGTTCTTCCTTAGTGTTTGTTTTTTGTGTATTGCTTTCGGTTGAACGCGAACAAACGTTTTTTGTACTCTGCTTACGTGAACCGTCGTTTGGGGTTTATAATCGTTTTGCTGATAAGTTTTCCTTGATTATCAATTCGGTCCCTCAATAAATTGAAAATCTCTTAATGATTTCTACGCATTTAATTCTATAACAATTTGATACCCTTATAATCTTAACTTAAAATTAACATTACTTTAATTGAATTACCGTAAAACATCTATGATCATTTAATTTGATAAATGTTAGTAAAAAGGTAGAATTTCCCAACATGTCAACCCCACAAAAATAAAGAATCAAAATTATAGTCAAATCTCATTGAATTAATAGATATCATAGCCCGAATCTTGTTTATTTTGATTATGAAATATTCAAGTGGAGAGTGAAAAAATGGAGTGAGGAAATATGACTAAATCTAATTTTAATACTAGAGAGAGAATTAAATTGCAGGTGAAGAAACAAAAAAGTGTATTTTGTGAAGTGGAGATGAAACAATAATTGTTATGCCATTTTATATTATAAAATATATATTTTTAAATAGATATTAAACTATGACGGATACATTCTATTTTATTTAAGTTCAATAAACATTAAAAGCTCATTAGATTAGAAAGTAAAAGAAATTACACTTATAAAGAGCTAGTTTTTCTTGCAAGAAATACTTAATCAAATGCATATTGAACAAATTTCAATGTACTTTAATTCATATAATATTTATATAATCGCTACTTAGAAATATTTATATTAGTTCCTCAAAAAGAAATATTTATATTAGAAGTTGTACAGTTTATGGGGCTCATCTGCTACTGAAAGAAACTATGGTGGAGATGAGACCGTTTTAGCATTCTTTGCTAAATTTGATCCTTTGCGTCCAATAAAATTTATACGAGAGTCTTATTAAGAGTTTAGTTATTTTAACAGACAAGAGTTTTATTATTTCATGCAATAGTTTTACTATTTCATGCAATGTGTTTTTTATTCTACGTAGGACTGTTACTTTGATTTAAGAGTTGTGTTTATTTAGGAGTCTTCTGAACCCTATTATAAAAGGGTTTCATTGTTAAGTTTGCTGGTTTGGTTGATTATTGATTAATAAACGTTTGTTTTTGCTTTTCATTACGCTTGTGTTGCGTCAGTTGGTATCCAAAGACTAGTTACAATCTCCACGATGCCTCCAAAACAAGATGCCTAACGTGCTAATGAATCAACCTCTTGCGATAGCAGGTTGACACCCACTCTCAAAACCTCACTGATATGCGCCTCCAGCAGCAAGCTTTCTTCGACCAATTTTCGCGACTTCTTCCTGGGCCGCGCGAGTTGGTTCCCGATGGTCGTAATGGGGGACAGACCCGACGTCAGGAATGGGATGGTTGTGGGGACCCTGTCTTGCCAGCTGACGAAGAGCACACCATGTCAGTTGATAATCTGTTTGCTCATTTGGGTCGTCGTGAGGCACCGCGACCTGAGGATGATAGAAGATGGGAATCTGGGTCCAAACTGGACCTACCTGAATTTCACAGTGGCATTGATGGGGATGATTTTTTGGATTGGCTACACACTGTTGATGAGTTATTAGAGTTCAAAGCTGTGTCGGCGGACCATCGCGTGCCTTTAATTGCAACCCATTTTCATGGTCGGGCTGCTGCTTGGTGGCACCACATTAAAATTTTACGATCTCGTCAAGGGAAACTAAAGATTGAGGATTGGTCGAAATTCCTCAAGCACATGGAACGTGAATTTTTGCCCTTTAACTATCAACGTATTTTATATCGTGAGGTTGCGATCCCTTTGTCAAGGATCTCATACAAATGATTCCTATTCCACGGAATTTTATCAATTAATTACGCATTCTCGATATCTCTCGAATCCTCGGACCAGCTTATATCTCGCTATGTTGGGGGTTTGCGAATCCCGTTTCAGGACATGCTCAATTTTTTTAGCCCCTCTACTTTGTCTGAAGCACACCAGCGGTCTGTGACCTTGGAAAAACTATTTACCCGAATTTTAACAACGTGAGATACGGTGTTATGTAGTGATTATTTATTCGGCTATGTATCATAAACCTATTATTAATGAAACGCGACTCTACTTTTATTTATTCCTTCCAACGTCAATTACGCATTTCACATTTTGAGCTTACCAATTTTATATTCTCCTCTAGTATTAATACTTGATTGAATGACTACGACTTTAGAAATATTGGACCTCGATAAATTAGGAGTATATTCCAATCCCTATCCAAATATTTCACTATATTCTATAATTCATTTTCCCACCAACTCCCAATTAATTTTTTAAAAATACATATTTCTTATTTCACATCTTTAATTTTAAAATTTAATATTAAGTATAAATATTTATACATTTTATTTTTCTTCAATTTTATAAAAAAAAGAAAATCAAATATGTTTTTTCCTAATTTTCGAAAATACCCTTTAAATAGGGAGGTTATTTATATTTTTGTTAAAACAAAAAAATCTACATATTAGAATTTTCCTACAATCCCCACTATCACAATTGGTCAAACAAATATATTTTAAATTCCCCCCTAAAAACTAGCTTTTGGCCAATTATTTTATGTTCTAATTTTTCTCAATTATTACCCTAACTCATCATCTAACCAAACCAAAACAAAAATTTTGTCTCCCTCCTCTCTTGTAGAATCGACCATAAGGCCATTTTGAACAAGAATTCCTTGTTCATTTCACCAACATCCACTCCCTGTAATTGCAAATTACCTCCTTCTTTCTAAAAGAAAAATCCTCCTAATTCTCTTTTCTTCTTCTTATCATCATCTACCTTCTATACTTAACCAAAACAAGAAATCTCCTCCCTCTATCCCTTGAATTCGAACCAAACCATACCAACAAGGTAAGAAATTGTGTTCTAAATATCATCTTGTTATCCTCTAGCTCATCATCTTCACTTCTTGACCTAAGTTTGATTTTTGGTTTGAGGTATACTTAAAAGACTTGGAAGATACTAAGAGCCTTACCATCATCTTGAAAAGGACTTCAGACTTTGAAGATTTTGAAGAGAAATTGGACTATAAGGTAAGAAATGGGATTTTTAGTACATTTTCTTCTTCATCTTCTATTTTCCAAAATTTTGATACTCCATTTTCATTTTTTGACTTTTAGGGGCTGACCTTAAGAGTTGTTTTAAGAATGAGCAAAGAGACCCATTTTGAGACCTCTAATAGTCTCATTTCATCTACTACACAAGGTAAGTGTAGTTTTACCAATCTTCTTCATCTCCTTCTTCTTTCCTTAAATTTTTAACCTCATTTCCTAACTCCTACATTTTTTTGGTACTCCTTGACCTAGGGGGCTGACCTAAGTCACTTCTCCTTCAAGAGTGATTTATTTTATCTTTCACCAACAAGTTCATTTTTAAGATGGGTGGACAAATCTTTCCAACTTCTAGGTGTTTTTACTTAAAATGCATCTAGTATTTTGATGTTGAGCACTTGAGATATATATGTTATGTATTGCATGTTAATTTCTAGTATCAAGTTGAAAATTTCTCAAGTATGGCTCAAAAATGCTATTTGTTGAAAAATAGGTGCATACATGTACACTTTATTGTGATATTTGGTGAATGCTTGTGTGAAATAGACTTGTATATGTATGACTCTTGAATCCATGTTTTATATGACTTATAACCTGGACAAGTCGAGCATAATTGATTAAATTTCAATTTTTGGACTTAAATTGCAAAAATGGAAAGTTAGTGGACTTAATTGCAAGAAAATAAAACTTAAGGGACCTCTCTGTAATTTTCGATTTTTGGGACTGAACTCAGGTTCAAAAATGATGTTTGGACATTTTAATAAAGTTTTAAGGGTTTTCAGATAAATAAAATCAACCTTTAAAAGTCCAAGGACTAGATTGTAAAATTTTAGAAGTTTAAGGGCCATATTGCAATTTTCGAAACTGTACCAGACCCTATTTTTAAAATTTGAAATTTTAACTCTTAATGGACTGAAAATAACATATTTTAAGTGTATTCCAAAAATTCAAGTGTTTAGAGCTTGGAAAGTAATTTTATAAAAATTGAGGGACCAAATCGTAAAAGATTAAAATTGAGGACCAAAATAAAATTTCCATGACTTATGCAGTCCATGCACCTGTAAATACTAATTTAACTATAACATAATTATATTTTGGACCCAAGGTTCAAATTTTATAACAATTGGACCCCTAAAAGCCTTAAAGGCAATTATTTCAAAATAGGACAAAAATGAGATTTTCAAAAGTTAAGGGACCTATACTTATTTCTTTTAAAAACTACTTTTGTCCCAATACCCCAATGACCTTAGTGACATTTTTCAACTGGAATCACATTAAATCCCTTCCGGTTTGTGAGTACCAATTATTTTAAACTTAGGGCCCGAAATGACAATTTTAACAAATTTGGGGCCAATGTGAAGAATTTTAAAAAACTCGACCTCAAAACTTTAAAAACCTGAATCTCTGAACAATTTAGAGAATTTAGAACTGACCTCATAATTTTTCAAGGTCGGGATATTTACTTATTCAATTTTTAACCCTAAAAGTATTGGTTTTTACAAAACGGGGATAATTGTAAATTTTCTTTTTAACAAGGACCTAACTCAAATTATTTTTCTTTTAAAGAAACAGCCCTGGACCCTCTGAATTTTAATAATTAATTAAAAGATTTTATTTTCTTAAAACCCCTTGACTTGTCGGATCATCTTGACCGATTAATACCCGATCGCGGGGCGACTTCCTTGTCTTGTGATTTCGAATCTATAACGGGTCTTATGTTCCACCTAATCTTTCAAGATATCGAAGATTGCTTATCCTCCCGATAATCATCTTCATCCAAATAACTCCACCAACGCCATAATTGCCACTCGCGATTTTCGAAACTTTTCCTAAACTGCTTCCTTGAATCAATAATACTCGACTGCCTGGTTGACTTCCTAAACTTGTATTTACTTTCCTATCCGAGTCAACTTGGTGTGTCGAGCTCACAAATCGAAATGGATACGTCGGGGGAACCGGCAGGCTCGGCTGCTATTCCACTCTTCCTACCCATCGTCCTAATCCCGCAACTAAGGGACAGAGTTTGTCCAGGGAAGCGGATCGTAGTACTTGAGGTATAATCATGATTATGACAAATCCGAGTCTTGCTAGCTCCACTGTGGATTTTGTCTTTGCCTATGGAGCGATAAGGTGACAGGTCTTGGACCATCTTGCTCGGGGAGTTATAAGGAAGAACGAAGGAATCGCTATCTCGATCCCACGATTCTGAGTTAATCGGACCCGTTTGGTTGGCGCTACAAATCCGTACGCAACCGCTACTTGTATTGCATTGGTTGGCGTTACAAATCCGCACGCAACCGCTTACTTGTCTTGTATAGGATTGGCGCTACAAATCCGTACGCAATCCTCCCCGTCTTGCTTGAATCACATAGTGCCGTGTGATCACGAATCGTTTTCTTAAAATCGTATAAGTATATTACTTAAATATATTTCTCACGACGCTTGTGGGCTGTGTGTGAAATCACGCATCATATCTCACGCATTTTTCATACGACTGTTTTCTTGCATCAAAATATATATCGCCACACTTGCACACGATCACCCAATCCACTGAGATTTATGTCTCATTCCTTCTTGTTTTCTAACCTTTAGATGGGGATGATGTTGAGGATGTCGACCCGACCGCAGATTGTTGACTCTCGCCCGCCGTCGAACTTGTACCATCTTTCGATGATTGTACTTATTTCATGTACTTACTCGCGAATGTTGGACTCCCTTTTATCCTCGCTACTCTTTTCTCTCTTTTGATCGTAATTTGAGGGCATAGGACCCTTGACATTTAAGATTTGGATATGGCGTTCTTTACGCTTTAGTTTTGGTCCAGTAAACTTATTCAGGTTATTATGTCGAATGTATTTGGACCTCGTTAGACTTTAAGTTGTAATTCGTACTTATGTTTATTTTATTTCCGCTGCTTTAGACTCTCCTTCACTTGGATTTATTTGTATCACATGTCTAGACTGTGGGTTTATTTCTGTTTAAGTGGTTGATTGTCGTCGCGTTGCGTTTGGGGCGTGACATATCTTCGAAATTTCAGGCAGAACGTGATGGTTCAAATGAGTATGTTGATTATCAGCCAGGCACACTCAATACAACTCGATCGACATATTGAGGATCTTGACAACTATGACATAGTTTTTCACATTGGAGATCTCCCATATGCGAATGGTTACATCTCACAGTGGGATCAGTTTACTGCACAAGTGGAGCCAATAGCGTCTGTTGTGCCTTATATGATTGTGAGGTTGGACTGATATGCAATCATCTTCCTTTTTTATTTTATTTTTATCTTTTTAATTCATGGAAAAATGCTTTGTTTTTTGTGCGGTGGCAATCATGAGCGTGATTGGCCAAATTCAGTTCTTTCTTCGATACTCCAGTTCGGAGGGGAATGTGGTGTTCTTACTCGACCATGTACTATGTTCCCGGAAAATAGAGCCAAGTTCTAGTAAAAAATTGTTTGTCGGTTTGGGTTGAAAAGATAGAGTAGTTTTAGTGTTTTCAAATGACAACTTTTGCTTATGATTACGCACCATTTATTCAAAACCTAAAAGCGGGAAGAAGGCGCTTAAGATTTCTCGATTCTTTTATTTGACTTTTACAAATAAGCATTTTTACAACTTATTCACCAAAGTCAATTCTTCATCTCTTCTTTTGAATTTTATACGAAACTTTTAACATCATATCCTCGATGAATATTGGTTAGACCGGAGAGAGTGCGATAAAGTAGTGGCAATGCCTTTCTCTGTTGAAGGAGTTGAATTGGATCTACGAATGCGCAATTTTAAATTTTTCAACTATGTTTCTTCCTATTCATTTGATTCTCTCGAGGCATGTGCATTTAAAAGCAACATGAAATATTAAGTTTCAAGGGAAGGTAACAAGAATCTCGGCGATTGACAACGGTGTCTTGAAATCGATAAGAATTTAGAATTGCTCGTAATGGAAAGTTGATGAAAATGCAAAGAGTATTTCTGGTGATGTTTCAATCTCGGTCTAAAACTCAATCAATTGATGTTGGCTCCTCGCTTATTAGGCGGAGTATTGAACATAACATCCAAGGGTATCAAGGTTTGTCGACAACCCTTTGTCCTCTAAACGGTAGTTTTCTATTAGTACTCTTTAAGATGTCATTTTCGTTTAGGCCCTGGTGAATTATCCCTAAAATGGTTTTAGTTGTTATATTTATTTTCTAGCTCAAGTGATTTAGGTGTTCTCAATGGGGGAGCCTGAAATAAATAGAAAGGCTTTCGGGCTCAAAGTTATTCAATCTCCAGTGCAATTTTTTGTTGTTGGGATTTATCACTCATATTCTTACAAAATTCAAGTTGCTTCAGGAATCTAAAGCTAGAAAATTCAAGATTCGTCATAAATTGTTCACACTTCTTGTGCTATAAAGGTTTATATGGTGGACACCAATGGCGTAGCCACGAAAAAAATGAGAGCGGGCCGATACACGAAATTGGGGAAGGCTGGATAAAAATTTAAAAGAAATGTCACTCTATAGAATGCACTTTAGAGAATCATGAGAGCGATAGCTCGACATTATAGACATGAGATCTCAGATCGACCGTATCTACAGAGACAAGAGATCGAAACCATATAAAAATTAAATAAAAAATTCTTTTAAGAAGGGAAGAGGTGGGGGCGGGGTGGGACAAGGCCCAGGTTGCCCCCCATAGCTTCGCCGCCACTGTGGACACACGATGACTAATATGCTTTCAATCACAAAACCATGTAGATGTTGGTAATACTTACGGTTTCTCCTGAGCAGACATGGAAATTTTACATATTATCTTACAATATAATTAGAACTATAATAAACTCTATATCCTTATCGCATAAATGAGTGCAATATTAAATGATGCTTGTTGTATATGGAGCCCAAGACACTCGGTTCATTTTCCCACTTATGCTTTGTTTTATATGTAGTTGGATGCTCTTTTGACGACCGGATGAAAATCTTGCAATAGAACTTGTAGGACCTCTCGCAATCAACTTCAAGAAAATCTAGGTGAAAGGTGATGTGTTATCGACTACTTCACTCAACTACCTTAGAGGTCCTTTCCACATTTTTTTGGCTTAATATGCTTCTATCTCTCTGTCCTCTTTTCTAGCCATTTTGTTATGACCTTTTTCCTTGGTATTGATACAAAATATATACTCTTATATGCAACCAGTCGCCATTTACCACTGGATGAGCCGGACCGAGCTAGCCTCACTCCGGGGAGCAATTTCAAGAGTAAACTTTTTAGACTACTCAATCTTATTCTGATGCTCCTGGTTTGGGGATGCTATGAAATTTATTTAAAAGAGTTTCCTCATCACCTTACTTTGTGATGGTTGTAGTTTTATTTTCAGCTACTCTTTTAATTTGCTGTTTCAAGCTTGCTTAGTCAATTGGTTTATTCCTATATTCGGTTGGTTGAATGGACTGATTAGGTGATCAAAGCTTTACATATATTGTTTACTTCTGTTTATTGAAAATCAGTGGTTGTAATTAGATGGATATATAGTTGTCTCAAAGCATTTTGAGATTGGAGAATTGTTGTATGCTCTGAATGACTTAAATGAGCGTTGTGCATTTCCATGTAAATTAGTGCTTTCAATAGTAGAAGAAGGTAATGCTTGAGTCGCTCCCTTCAATAGGGATACAACAAATGAACCATGGTTGCCACCGTAGTTATGGGCCGTATGGTTGCATCAAAGTATGTTTCACGTTTTCTCATCCGATACCGGCGTCGTCAAGTAGCCCATTCCAACAATCACCTGGTAAGTTTGAGTATATAAGAAATTGAAGCTAAAAGTTTCTTACTTTATTTTTGCAAAGAGGGGTTTAAGTTTTTTCGCTTTATTTGGTCAAAGGGTTCCAAATTATTCATGTATTGGAGAAAGTTGAATGCAGATTCGGATATAACATAAATTATCTATTTTATTTGACTAATGACTAAAATCGATGGAAATTAAAAAAGGAAATAAAAGAAAGTTATGAATGATCATGTTACTTCAAGCTAAGCACCATGTGCCATGTGTGGGTGTTTATGGCGTTATTCATTCCCAAACTTGAGTTTACAAAGACACGAATTTATCACGAGTCTCCTTTTGTTGGAGTGGAAATTTTCTCTCTCTAGAGAGGGAACCCTAGTTTTGTGTGTCTTGTTTCATCTTTCTTTCTTGTCTTTGTGCGTTGCTTTGTTCGTGTCTTCCTTCGCATGCAAATCTCCATGGTTACTTGTGATTAAGCTTTTGACTTTTAGTTTAAGAATATTATGCTGGTACCATGTGGAAAAGTTAGTCATTAAATAAATTTGCTTCCCCTTTTTTGTTCATTTATTACTTGTGCTTTGTTTTTTAAAAAAACTCAACCAACCTCATTAACCCCCATTACTGTTTTATCCAGTAGCTTTTTTATTCTTCTTTGGTCCCCATTTGTCCCCCGTTACTTTTTCTCTTCATTGTTTTTTTTTTTGTTTTTCTTTGCTTCCAAAGTGGCCCGATCATAGCGGATCGGTGGATCGTAGGGCTGAGAATCCCCTCTTTTTCGTATACCTGGCAATGGAGAAAGATATTTCTGAGAGGTTAAGGTCATTTTCCTTATCCAAAGATGAAACAGAGGAAATTGCTTTGGAAAATAAAGATGTGGAAAAGAGCAGGCCAGAATGTGAAAAGAGTCTCCTTGGTAAGGTCTTTGGTGTTAAAAAATGTAACTTTGCTGGTCTCAAAAGCACCGTCTCTAATATCTGGAACACAAGAAAGTTTTTCAGTCAGGGAAATTGGCCAGAATTTTTTTCAATTTGTATTCTCCTCCCAGGAAGATAAAATTCGAGTTAGAAGTGGAAAGACTTGGAGCTTTGATAATCAATATTTAATTTTGAGAGACTGGTCTGAAAATCTGGAGGAAAATTCTAAATCCTTCAACTTTGTCGAGCTATGGGTGCAACTCTGGAATGTACCCTTTCATTGGCTTAGTATTGAAATCGAAGGAAAATTGGAAAGAAATTCCCAAAAATGATTGATATTCTCATACCTCGAATCTAGAAGCAATAAAGGAAGACACATTAAGATACTTTGCGTGTTTGACCTTAACAAGTCTTTAATGAGAGGTACTACCATCAAACTTGGGGACGAATCTTGTTGGGTTGACTTCCGGTATGAGAATTTACAAGGATTTTGCTTTTATTGTGGAAAGATAGGACATGCAGAGCGTGGATGTCAACAAAGAAAAGATGATCTCTCGAGGAATAATTTGCTAGAAGACAAGTTTGGGGAATGGCTGCGGGCTACAGAATTGGGTTTGAATAAAGTGGGGCTTCGGAATAATAGGCAAGGTTCTGCAACAGACCAATCGAATCTGGGAAACCAAGGTGATGAAAAAAAAGGCAGTACTCTTGGTACGGAGACTCAAATTTCGTGGCAAAGAACATTCTCAAGGAGATTATCAAAAGAGAGATGGGCAAATCAATACCAACAGGCCTGACTCTCCTAGTAATTGGAAGGATGGAATTGCAACTCAAATAGATACTTCCAAAACATCTGGTCCTACTGAAAGGAAAATTTAGATCAATAAGAGCCAAAAGTGGCAAGTGCCAAGGGATATTAATGATAACAAAGAAAATGAAATGGCTATTGATCAATCGGGTCGAGGGGACCGAATGAGACTATAAAAGAAATAAGGGCACCTCCAAGGAGATCCACTTTTCCTATCGGTGGTAAAGTGGGAGTGGCGGAAAAAAATTAAGCGGGAAAAAAGCATCTATCACAGTGTCCTAAGGCAAAATGGCTACAGGCCAATGGATATTAGTGAGGGGGCTGGTAATATCAAGGCAGGCACTAAAAGAAATTTCAACCTAGTGGATTAAGGGGAGGAAATTCAAATGGAAAATTGCAAAAAAGCCAAAGGGATTGTGGGGATGATTGTTGATACTAAGGTTACGGAAAAGGTGGAGGTGGCCAGCCTAAAATGGGCTCAAAGTTATCAATGATAGTCTCCTCGTGGAATTGTAGAGTGCAGGAGGGCCTCGACAATTTTCCAACTCAAGGAGTTCATTAGGCTCCACCTTCCGGACTTGGTATTTCTTTGTGAAACAAAAAAGAAAAAAGCTTTCGTGAAAACGGTTTGCAAAAAATTGAGATTTATTGATAGATGGTGTTGTGTTGACCCGATAGGAAAAAGTGGGGGTCTTACAGTTCTTTGGTCTGTTAGGATTAGAATTATTAATATTATCTGTTCACAATTCTGTGTTGAAGTGGAATTTAATTGGGAGGATTCCACAGAGAATTTTTGGGCTATATTTGTGTATGCAAGTACTGATAAAGCTGTGAGAATGGATCAGTGGAAATACCTTGAATCAGCAAAAAATAAATGGGGCCAATTGTGGATTTTAGAAGGTGATTTTAATGATATCACTGGGGCTGATGATAAGAAAGGAGGTAGAAGTAGGAGTATTACCAGTTGTTTGGATTTTAATTCTTTCATTGAAGAGATGGGGATGGGTGAATTCAAATTTAAGGGACATCCTTTTACTTGGGCTAACAACAGAGATGGTGAAGGTTTTGTTGAAGAAAGAATTGATAGATTCTTTGGCTCCCCAAATTGGTTCATGAAATATTGTGATACTCTTGTTCAACATATTGAGATGCATTCCTCTGATCATTGCCTTCTTCTGCTGGATAATACCCCTGAAAAGCTTAAAAATCAGAGAAGATTTATTTTTGATAAAAGATGGATTCATTGGGAGGGGATTGATAGTGTGGTCATGCATGCTTGGCAATAAGAGGTTGAGGGTACACCTTTGTTCCAGTTTCAAAAAAGAATTGCGAATTGTCGTATGGAGCTGATTAAGTGGAACAAAACTCAGAGAACAAACTCCTCAAAAATTATTGAAAAATGCAAAAATAGGCTGAATGAAGTTAAGGTTCGGGGATCATCAAAGGATTGGTCTGAATGGAGTAATTTGCGTAAGGTTCTTGACAAAGCATATAAGGAGGAGGAGAGCTTTTGGAGCCAAAAAGCCAGGATCAATTGGTTCAAGGAGAGGGACAAAAATTCGAGATTTTTTCACGCTTGTATTGTGTAAAGACGGAAAATTAATAGTCTTGAGAATCTGATTCGTAGTGATGGTTTTGTCTGTGCTTCTCTTAAAGAGATTGAATCTGAAGTTACTGACTTTTATCATGATCTCTTTCAAACATCTTCTCCTAATCAGGATGATACGATTTTAGAGGGGATTCAAAAGTTATTACGCCCACCATGAGCCAAATTCTCACTGGCCACGCGGAAGAATTGGAAATCAAAAAGGCTCTCTTCCAACTTCACCCTTCCAAAGCCCCAGGTATGGATGGCATGAATCCACTTTTTTTCCAGCATTTTTGGTTGATTATTTCGATAAGCTTTGCCTTGCGGTTAAAGATTTTTTTAGATTTAATAAGATGTCAAAAAATGTGAATCATACCTTGATTATTCTCATTCCAAAAATCAAAAATCCTTCTTCCATTGCTCATTTCGACCAATCAGCCTGTGTGGTGTTCTGTACAAGGTCATTTCGAAAATTCTGGTTAATAGAATGAAGCCCATTCTTCATCATTGCATAAGTGAAAACCAATCCGCATTTATACCCTGCAGACAAATCATTGATAATGTGGTGTTAACTCACGAGTGTATTCATTTCTTGAATGGGCATAGAAAAGGAAAAAAAAAACATATATGGCTCTTAAACTGGATATGTCAAAAGCTTATGATCGTGTTGAGTGGAGATTTCTTGCCTCAGTTTTAATTGCTATGGGATTTGCCTGGAAATTTGTCAATTGGATCCTTATTTGTATGAGTTCTGCTTCTTTTTCTTTCAATATTAATGGTCATGTTTTTGGTTATGTTAATCCCTCTAGAGGTATTAGACAAGGCGATCCCTTATCTCTATATCTGTTCATTCTGATTTCTGAAATTCTCTCGGGTTTGATTAGGCAAGCTAAACATTTATCTCTTTTCAATGGCATTAGAATTTGTAGGAATGGTCCTGTTCTTACAAATTTATTCTTTGCTGATGATTCAATTTTATTTTGTGAGGCTTCTTATTTTCAGGCTCTTAGTGTGCATACAATTCTTGAGAGATACTGTCTTGCATCGGGTCAGCAAGTTAATCTTGAAAAGTCTTCAGTGTTATTCAACAAAAATGCTCCATTTTCACTTAAAAATGGTATTTGTTCGATTCTTAATGGTATTACTAAACAACATCACTCTAGATATTTAGGATTACCAATGGTTATTGGTAGAAATAAAAGAGATATTTTTCAGTTTGTTGTTGAGAGTGTTAAAAAAAGAGTGAATAATTGGAGTAATTGTTTTCTGTCCGCTGTTGGTAAGGAAGTTATGTTGAAAGTTGTCATTAATGCAATGCCTAATTATGTGATGTCTTGCTTTCAACTCCCCGTTCATGTCTGTAAAGAAGTTTGTAAAATTGCTTCCAAATTCTGGTGGGGTACTTCTTTGAGTGGGGGAAAAAAGATTGCTTGGGTAGCTTGGGATAAACTCATTTTCTCAAAAGCTAAGGGGGGTCTTGGGTTTCAGGATTTGTCTTTGTTCAATGAAGCTCTTTTGACTAAGCAGTTTTGGAGACTTATTACTCAACCAAACCTTCTTCTTAGTAAAGTTCTAAAAGCTAAGTATTTTCCAAAAGGGGGTATATTGGAGTGTGAACCTAAAAACGGGGACTCATTTGTTATGGAAGAGTTGAAAACTCTGATTTTGGGGCTTAGGTTTAAGGTTGGGGATGAGAAAAGTATTAAAATTTGGGATTCTCCATGGATTCCAAAATCTCCTTCATTTAAACCTCAAAAAGCTGGAAATTTTGGAATGCAATTTACTTGGGTTAATGAGTTGATTACGGATGATGGGAAGAATTAAAATAGTGATCTGATTCAAATGCTTTAGGAAGGAAGAGACTGAAATTGTTTTGCAGATTCCAATTGGTGCTGAAGGCAACAAGGATAAATTCTTATGGCATTTGGAGAAGAAAGGCTCATTTTCAGTCAAGTCCACATACCAACATTTGTTACAATTGAAGCTTTGGCAGAGGGATAAGTCGGAATCAAGTTCTGGGAGTTCAAATACTGGATCAATTTGGCAGAAGTGTTGGAAGTTGAACATCAAGAATAAAATTAAACACTTCCTTTGGAGAGATATTAATCAGAGTCTCCCAACTGCAACTGCTCTCAATCATAGAGGCATGAGTCTTGATTCCATATGTTGTGTTTGTGGGGAGGAGCAAGAATCCATTGAGCATATTCTTTTTCAATGTGGTAGAGCGCAAAAGGTCTGGAAACTTGCACCTGTACAATGGGTTAACGCTCTGCAGCCTGCATTTACAATTAGGAAATGGTGGCAACATATTTGTGAGCTTAAAGACAGCAGCTGTACGCAGGATATGATGCAGCTCAGTGTTTATTTGCTATGGTGGCTTTGGAAGACAAGAAACATTTGGATGTTTCAAAAAATTTGGTGGCATGAAGTTGACATTGTTAATGCAACATTTCAAGAATGGCAGGAATTTGTGGTTGCTACAGGAACCGGACTGAAAGTCTCTCAAAGGCTGAATCATCCTTAGGAATCCGTGAGCTCAAATGGAAATTCCACAAAATCAGTAGTGCAGTATGTAGTGGTGATTAGTGCTGCAATTGTGAATTCTAGGAAAACTAGATGGGGGGTGGATGTGTGATGATACAGATTGTATGGTGCGTGCTTGGACTACTTCTAGGGATACCATTGTGAATCCAGTGGAGGCAACCTTGCTCGATGTTCGCCATGCTCTTTGTTTAGCAAAGAAAATCAAAGGCGCACTTACATTGCAAATAGATGACAAGGATATTGTTTGCAAACTAAACAACAAGATTCAATTTGAAAATATTGGTGCAAAAATAGCCAAAGACATATATTTGCTTAGCTTTTTTTTGATTTTGTTGGTTTTGAGAATCTTGACCGTTAGAGCTTGGGCTCGTGTAATGAGTTGTTCTTATGGCCTTAGATAGTGATGTTGATTTGGTTGGGTTGACCAATTCCCCATTTGGCTAAGATCTTAGTCATTTTGGTTTTTTAGCCATCGGCTACGTTGTATTCCTGGATGTTGATTGAGTTAGTTTATAAAATTTCTATCGTTCGAAAAAAAAAAGACACGAATTTATCCGCACTCCAAGTTGACCAAAAATTGACTTCTTCCTTTAATATTGATAATTCGTGTAACAACTATATAGAACTCAATAACTGTTCAAATTCGTAATGCGTTAATAAACCACGATTGTTTGCAGATGAACATGATGAAGTTGGAAAGGATATGCTGCTGGTAAATAGCAAGCCAAAACTAGATATCCGCCTAACAGACTTACGGATTGCTCTTGGGCCTGAACTGAGGATAGTTTATCCGTTGATACTCAATTTTGCTATTAGTGGAGAGCTTGAATTAAATGGCCCAACTCATCCCAAATGGATAAAACCGAAAGGCGTTCTAACAATTTGAGAATGGTGATGTGAATCTTGTTGCAACACAAGATAAATATTTGAGTATGGTCTAATTTTTCATTGTATAATCTTCTTGAAATGCTTGGGTGTGGTCGTTATTTTTATTTTTATCTCGATTCTAAATCTAGGTGAGGCTCAAGCGAAAACATCTCAACATAGCAAAATTCGAACCTGACAACGGACTCGGTCCAATGCTGGATTTAGCCCTGGTAGGATCAGAATGGCAATTTACAATTCAAAGTCGAGCTAGCAAGTGGCAAGAAAAATTGGTGGTGACCTCAACACGCTCGGTGGAGCAAGACGCCCTTTCAACTACCGAGGTAAATTTGATAAAAATCTCGAGTTCTCCACTAAACACGTCTCTTTTAAAGGCGATGTCGTTTTTAGAGAGAAATTCGTTTATGTCCTGAGAAACTTGCATTTGATTTTGTTACTAAACATGCTTTGAGAGTCTTTAAGAGCCAATTAGCTGAATCGATATTGGAAGGTGATGGCCAACTTAAATTTAAGAAGCTAGCCATCGCATCACTCGAGACTTTGATGCCAAGGATCAAAGGCAAAGGTGAATTCGGCAAAGCTAGGTGGAAGCTAGTTTACTCTCCTCGGATCCCGCTTTGCTTTCGGTGGACCACACATCGATCCTCTCAAATCTCGGCTAGCAACATTTCGTTCGACCAAAGTTGAAGTCCATTGGGGAAGCGTGTTCAGTTGTCTCGACTTTCCCAAAAATAATCTTTCTTGCGCAATTTACTACTGTCTTAAATTTCCAAAATTTTAGAAGGGATAATTACAACCCCCAAGGTTCGGGCTAATTACAAACAGAGGTTTTTCAAAACTGCAAAAATCTCGAGGTTTGGTTCCATCTTACATATTTCCCATAAGCAAAAAATATTTCAAACCCCCTTGACATTTATAAAAGTATTACAATTACCCCTTAAGTTTAAGACATAATCAAACGTGAGGTTTTATTGTAATTTTGGACATCTCTGTCACTATTTTTTTTTAAATTTGCCCAAATCTCAGGGGCATTTTTTTAATTATCCCTTTTTTTAATCTTAATTGTTTTCTATGTGAAATTTTATGAATGCAAATTTTCCGTAGTTAGGCGAGATGAAGGATTCGAGAGATGGCTATGCAAAGGACTTTGATCTATCACCACGAGCCATCCGAGGGTGCATCTGCAATCAACTGCGCCGTCCAAACGTCTCCTATTCGAGTATTCTACAGCTTCACAGGACTAGCTTTGCTGGATATATACTTAGAAGATAGTAGAAATTTAATTTTGGGGTTGTATACCTTTAAAATTGTTTGAAGCCCTCTCAGCAACTGTAAACATCCTGTTGGTCTCCAAAGGTGAAACAATGGTGGTATTATTTAATGTATAGTCTTTGATTCTTTTCATTCACGGACATCACCAGTGAATTTTGACCGTGGAAATCAGTTCTTGTAAATATTCATTGTTCGTTGCTGAAAATATATGAAATGAGCTTTGTTTAATTTATAGAAAACCAAAGGTTGGAAATTGTTTCTTCTTCGTAACCAGAGATGGGCATTTGTAAGATTTTAGGGAGGGTTTTTGATGTTATGTAATTTGTGGAAAATTTGTGAACACTACTGTAGAGGCATTTTTAGGTCGACTTTTTGGATAACGTCAACAAATTTTTGTGTTAGAAGATATTAATCCTCCTGGGTAGTTTTTGTAATTTTAAACTTAGTTGGGTTTTCTCAAATTACTCCAAAACTCAGGTGTATTTTTTGTAATTAACCCAAAAATGGCATTACAAAAATAGTACATTCTTCATAGGCCAATAAAATAATCTTGATTACATTCTCCTATGGGAAAAAGTTCTCGATTTTCCACAGATGAATAAAGAAAGAGGTGTCACCAAAATCTCCAGGGGTCCTTGTAAGGAGGCACATAATTTTCTGTAGGAGGGATAAGGCGGAAAAATGCCATGGTTTTCTCCAAGAATGGTCCCATCTGCGTGATGTGATAAAACCACCATCAAAACAACTCCTATATTTTTTCACCTTTTTCCACATTATATAGATTGAATGAAGAGTAAGTGAGAAATAATGTGGACAAAACCGGAAAAAAAGGGTCTCAATTGCAAGGCTAAAGTAGACAAGATCATAATATTTCCCATAGATTTGGAAGCATGCTTTACTATCTGTAAATAGTCCAAACTGAAAACATGTGATCATTAAGTGTAGCAAACTTGATGAAAGTTGAAACTATAAGCAACTTTAGTAATTTGAAGTGGACGGGCAAATGATATAAATTTTAGGTTGATGTTTTGTTTAATTTGAGCATGATTAAATGTAGTTTAATGGTTAAATGTGATGATTCTAAAATTTGGTTTTGATTTTGAGCTTTATTTTTGACAAGGCACGATTGTATGGCATATTTTATCAAGGCACGATGGTAGGTCTTATTTTCCCAAAAAAACAACCAATTCGTGCCTTGTTTTGGAAGGCACAATAGTTAATTATTTTTTTAAAAAAATCGGCCATGCCTTATTTTTGCAAGGCACGACTGTTAATATTTTTTTTAAAAAAAAAATTTGGTCGTGCCTTAACCGTACCAAATTTTCATAAAATACAGTCGTGCCTTAAGGCACTACCGTAATCAAAATTTCAGAAATACAATCAGAGTTGAGGCACGACCAGGAGAATGATTTTTCAGAAAAAAAAAAATAGCCCCCATTCGTGCCTCTACGAACTAGCGAAAATGATTCAATTTTGCAACACCAAATTCAACAACAATTCGATTAACCCAACCTCTAAAGCATTCAAGAACCAAAAATACCCTATTTTTGGACAAAATTAGACAATAAGTTGCAAAATATTGAAAAAAAAACTTACCTCTCTTGCGGTTCGACCGCCGGTGAAGCCGCCTCCGACCTGTTTCTTGTGCTCCTCTTCCTTCTAAAATATGCCAACATATATTTTTGAGGGATTGGGGTGTGAGGTTTGGGGTGAGAGAAGAGAAAAAAGAGGAGAAGTGAGGTTGGGGTGTAGGGGTGTATGTTAAGTTAGGGTTTTAAGTTTGGAGGGTAAAATTGTAAATATAGGTGTGGTGTATTTAGTAATTATATGGATTTGTAAAATAGGGGGTAGGGTGTATGTGGAAATATGATGTATTAATCAATCATTGGGGTGCAAATAAGACCACCCTAAAAGAAATGTGTGACTTTTGACTAGCTCTTCGCCTATATGATAAAAAGGACCAGAGATGTTAAACGGGCTGGGCCCGGTGGGACAATCTGTTTAAACCGCAAAAATAACAGGGCATCTAAATGCTGGCCCATTTAAATCCGGGTTTTTTTGGCCCGAACCGGTTAAACCGCAGGCTAAATGGGAGGGCCGCCAGTTAAACGGGCTGGCCCGCGGGCCATCTCTCTCTCTCTCTCTCTCTCTCTCTCTCTCTTTTTTCTTTTTTTTTTTTACATTTTTGTTTTTGAAAAATGAGTGTTAACATTATGAAACCCTTTCCCTAAAAAAAAAAAAAAAAAAACTTTACGAAACCCTCCTGAGTTCTGAGTTCTCCCTTCCTAAGCGCCGTTACTCACTGTCCAGAGGACAGGCTCACCGCTAGCCAACTCCAAGTTGCCGTCGCCGTTTCCCGTCGCTTCCAGCCAGTCGCCGCCTCGCCGGACTTGCTGTCTTTCACTCGCCAACTCCAAGTTCGAATTTGTTAGTATGTATTTCTGAATAATTCTGATTTATAAACAACTTAAGTTGATTACACGAAAATGGTGCAAAATCGTTGTCTTTAAGATTTATTAGGGGACAACTCACCCTCTTCTCGTTCAGTTTTACTGTTTTAGTGCGAGATTCAGTTTTTTCATGGTGTTTCTTAGCTTTGGCCTCTTCAGGCATTACGGCAATTGAATTTGAAGTTGGTTTTGTAGTAATAGTGTCCTGCAGCATTAATAGTTATTACAAGAAAGAAAAGTAAATGAATAAAAGATTAGAGTAAATGAATAAAAGATGCAGAATTATCCCAATGGAAGAACTATGATTAATTTTATAATCAGTTTATTTCTATTTTTTATGTTTTACATTTATTTTTGTAAAAATTTAATCACTTGACAAGTTCAATTTGATTGGGCCGAATGTGGTGAGAAATATTAGTTTTTAATGGCTGCATATAATAGGTGATTAAGGGCTGCATATTAATAGGTGATTTTCATTGGAGGATTCTATAATATGCAGCCCACTAATAAGTCATATTCTATAATATGCAGCCCTTAATCACCTATTATATGCAGCCATTAGCTTACATAATATGACTTAATATTTCTCACTTCTAAGCCAATGAAAATCAAATAGGTGAGAATATTAAGGGCTGCATATTATAGAATATGACTTATTAGTTTTAACTCTGTAAATTTACTAAAATAAGTTTTAACTCTTTTGGAGGAAAGATGGATTCTCAAAGCTATGACAATGATCTTTCTAGGGTTTTTTTCTCATTAAGCTCTCTTTTGTCTTTCATCTCTACACACAAACAATTACATATATCTCTCACTCTGGTTCTCCGCTTTCTTCACTCGTAAATTGCTTCTCTACCTTCAGTCGGTAAAAATCTTCCCTTTTGTCTCACGTGTATGTGGGTGCTATTATATATGCATACCAGCGAATTGTTTCGATTCATTAATCAGAGATTAGACTCCGTTTATTTGCGTTTGTTAATGCTTGAATTTAAGGGTTTTAAGAATTGGATTTGCTTTCTTGTATGAATTCTAATGATTTTTTTTGGGTTATTTGAGCGTGTCCGGAAAACCTAATCAACTGTATGAGTTGATTTTACTCGCGCATGAATATAAAATTAGGTTCAACAGGGATTAGATTTCTTAAGATACAACAGGTGGATTTTTTTTAAATAAGATAAATTTTGTGGTGGAAGTTCCCAAATCTTTTATGGGTTTTGGGCGATTGTGCTTGTCTTTATAATTCAATTGGGTTTTTGTACATTTCTTTTTATCTATTGTGTGTAAAACAAACAAGATGGGTATTTTGGCTGTTGGAATCTTGATATGGTGTTTGGAGTTTATTTATTCTGACCTGCTGCTTGTTTTTCACGGATTTCATTTATGTTTACTTTTTGAGTTTTTATTTTATTTTCAATTTTCATTTTCTCAAGCATATTTGTATTTTCAAACTAATTTTCTGTTTTCGTTCATGGTTTCTGATTAGTAATGTTCAGATTTGTATTATACGTGTAGTGCCTTTATTATGTGCTTTTCTTTTCTGTTTGTGATGCTCTGGATTAGTTTAACAATACTTGTTGTACATGGTGGACAATTAAGAAACCTGGTGTTAAAAAATCTTTTGGGTTGAAAAGCCAAGCTTTGTGATTTTTGAAGTCATTTTCACAAAATATGTATATTTGATATTTAATTCTATATTCTAATTTGAATGGTTATATTTTCACTTCTTTGCCCAACATGTGTGGTGTATGACTTTTCCTTCGGCCCAGTTTTACTTAGATAAATATCTAAGGTTTGGTCCCTTTTTTAACAATCTTTTTAATTAACCTGCAGAATGCAGAGGCATGCGACCTCAATTAGCATTAGAAAAGCCCTTGAGATTTTGAATTTCATGAGGAATAATGTTCCGGGTAAACCAACTGTTTACGACTATAATGCGATGATTAGATGTTATTTTAGGTCGGGAAATGTGGCGATTAATGAGTTGTTTGAGGTTTATATTGGGATGAAAAGGTTTGGGCCGAGTCCGAATTTGTTGACTTATCACACACTTTTGAATGGGATTATTTCTGCTGGTGGGTTAAAGGATGCAATTTTGATTACTGAAGAAATGGTGGCTAGTGGGTGGTTGCCTTCGTATACAGTTTTGTCGAAATTGTTCAAGAAGTTGTTAAAAGTAGGAAATGTAGTAGATGCAGCTTTGGTGCTTGAGATTATGTGGAGTGCCAACTTCAATCCAAGTCAGTGTGACTTAAGTGCATTGATCCAAGGTCTTTGTAAAGTTGGGATGGTTCAAAAGGCATATTCTGTGTTCTCGGCACTTTCAGGGAAGGGATATTTTTGCAGAGGATTTCTTTACAATCCTATACTATGGACTTTATGTAAGTCTGAGCAGACTTATACTGCTTTGGCATTTTTTGGTTTGTTAGAAAAGAAGGGTTTTTTGCACTCTGTTTATTCATATACTGCTTTGGTTTATGGTTTTAGTAAGGAAAGGCTATGGTACGAAGCTTTTCATTGTTTACATGAAATGGAAAATGTTGGTTGTAAGCCTAGTCTGGTAACTTATACTGTAGTTGTTAAGTTTCTCTGTGATGACGGAAAGTTGATGAGGCGCTAAGTCTTTTGGGGAAGATGGAGGAGAAAGGATGTCAACCCGACTTGGTTACATACAATATAATTCTCCGTGAACTTTGTCATCAAGGTAGGGTAGTTGAAATTGGTGATCTTGTTCAAGTTATTTATCAAAAGGGTTTGTTTCCTGATATGTATACTCATGCCGCTTTGGCTGGAGGCCAAATGAAAAGGGGTGAGGTGGAGATTGCCAATAAGTTGTTGCTTAATATTATATTAAAGGGATGCTCTCTAGATGATGCCGTTTATAATATATATTTGCATTCTATGTGCTGTAATGGTAGTTCAAGAGAAGCTTTGTCCTTGATGCAGAGTATGATGGAGAAGGGTTTTCAACCTACTAATGTATCATACAACACAATTCTGAAAGGATTGTGTAAGGAGAAAAAAATGGATGAAGCTCTAGAGTTATTTAACCATGCCAAATGGCCTAAGAATGGACCCGATTTGATTTCTTTCAATACAATTTTGTCAGCTGCATGTAAACTGGGATGTTCATCCATGATTCGGTGGATTTTGGGGCGGATGGAATATGAAGGAATACAATTTGATGTTGTGAGTTCAACATGTCTGTTGCAGTATTATTGTACAATTGGGAAAATCGCAGACTGCTTGAATCTTGTGGAGTCCATGGTGATTAAGGGTCCTCAGCCTAATACAATCACTTTGAACACCATACTTACTGGCCTTTGCAAGAATCGACTACTTGGAATGGCAGAAAAATGTTCAACTATTTCAAAGGAATTGGAGTTATACCTAATACGATCACATTTAATATTTTAATGCGTGCTTCCATACGAGAAGGCAATGATTTTCTGGTATATGAGCTTTCAAGGGATATGTATAGCCAGAAATTGAAGCCAGATGTTGGCACCTATGGTTGCTTCATTTATAGCCTTTGCAAAGGAGGCAAGATATCAGTTGCCCTGCATCTTCGCGACAAATTGCGTGAGAATGGAATTCCTCCTAATATTTTTATTTACAATACGATAATGAAAGCGATGTTCATGAGAGGAATGTTTTGGGAAACCATCTCTCTGTTTAAAGACATGGCCATGGATGGTTGTGAACCCAATGAAGGTTCTTTTGACATTTTGAGACGAGCAAAGATAAATGGTTGGGTTAAGGGTTTCCCTAGAGCTGTACATATTTTAGAGTTTGTTGTGCATTGTCACTTGTCTTGAGAATGGAAGACATCAGATAGAGATGAAACATGACTGATGAAGTTGGATCTGGAACATTTCTTCATTATGAAACCTCCAGATACTTCCTCTGAGAATTTGCTCTGGCTAAAGATGTCGGTCATCAGAGTGTGCAACACGTCCTAAATTTCTTGATGGAATGTGAGTTTAAGGATAATTGTCTCTATGTTTTATAAGCATTCAATATTCAAAATATCTACAGTTTGGTCACAACTCACATGCTCGGTTAAGTTAGAACTTAAATGTGCCCCGCCCGAATATAAAAGTAATTGATCAATTTTGTAATGAATGTTGTATAATTTTATTTTTCTTATGAGACCTGAAGGTAAAGTAATATGGTATTTGAGGATATGTGCCCAAGAATTATCCTAGGAGAGTACAATGTGATTTTTAACATTGGGAGAACTTCTTGCTTTTCGAGGCAGTTGTAGTCTTTTACTTAAATAAGATCAGCTTTAATAACCCTTCTCTAGGATTTTAAATGTACTCCATGGTTATGACGGAGTCTATTTCCAATTCCTTTGCTCTAACAATCCTGCGGGCATACCACTTTATTATTCTGACATTTCCCTTTTTTGAAGGATTTGCTGGATTACATACTGATTTATAGATTACATACTGATTTATACACTTGTCTTTGCCTCCCGTAGTCTGTTAATGATGTTTTCCGTGGTTGTCCTTTCCAGAATTTCATGATGCATCGCAGATAGCATGGCTGATTGTACTCCAAAGGCCTCTGGATTTGGCCAGAAAGTTTTCCTACAACTCTGCCTTCTGCAACTTGGGTGATTTATCAGCGTGAGTCTTGATTTATGAGCGTGAGTCTTCTGGTCGCTCTATGCTTAATGTTTCTGTTTTATTATTTTTGTTTTTCTGATTCAGGTTTGTTGCTACTTTTTCTGCTACATACTGATTTCATGAATTTTCTATTAAGAAAAAGAAAAATAGGGGAAATTGCAAAATTGGTCCCATAACTATTAGCAGTTTGCAATTTCGGTCCCATAAGTATTGAGTTTGCAAAATTGGTCTTGTAAGTTTGAAATTTTTCGCAAAATTGGTCCTATAAGTTTTACATTTAAGCAATTTTAGTCCTATAAATTTTGAGTTGTTGCAAAATTGGTCACTAGTGGTTATTTCATATTTTCATAATACCAATAATACCCTTGCTTACACAAATGGCTTGGTTGACTAAGTGCTTTGATCAAAACGGTATCAGAGCTCAGGTTTATTAAGAACTTTGAGTTATGTTTATTATTTTCATGTAATTAACCTTTGGTGGGGGAGAATTATCTCCAAGAAAATAGATCTGGAAGAATGTCCAAAATGTATACCTTACAGGAGATATCGGTCAAAAAAAAGATATGAATTTTTAGGGATTTATGAATTTTACGAAAGCATGTTGGGCATGATATGGCCTTGATGGACTATTTTCGTTTTATCAAAAACTTAGTTTGAAATCAGATAACTTAGAGTTGTGAGACCTTTACAGAAGTATGCCCTATTGAGTTTATCGGCTGGAAACCTGAGATGATCCCTTAAGATCTCTGAATGGAGATTGGATCTAAATAGGTATAACAATGCCATGAACAAAATAGGTGACAGAAAATGAGGGTTCTCATACTCTATAAAATCTGAGTTTATTTTGATAAATTAGCTATGTTGTGTTAGGATTAAAATTGCTAATTCTCGAAAGTAGTACGACTATAATTGCTAACTTTGGAAAGATAAAGGAACAAAAATGCGATTGAGCCATAAGGGCAAAATTGTCCAAAACTGCAACTTTAATAGTTAGAGGACTAAAATTCAAAAGATACAGGACTAAAAATGCAATTTACCCAGAAAAATATACAGGATATGCATAACCTTTTTATGTCATGTGATTAAAATAATTTCAGTGCTTTGCTGTTTCTTTTTTTGGTTGAGCTGACAAATAATTAACGCACAAATAATTATCGCGATATAGATAATTATTGCGCCTTCAAAGGCAAGAACAAAACAGTCCTGCTGATAATTAATCAATTCTGACAATCATTCCTAAAAACATGTAGGATAACTTATATTTTGATAAAATTATGACATAACAAGCGGTGTCATTTAAGTTTTGATAACTTATGTTTTGGAAAGGAAAATTATGTTTTGATAACTTATATTTTGATAAAAACATGTAGGATAACTTATATTTTGATAAAATTATCACATAACAAGCGGTGTCCTTCAGGCAACTTATGTTTTGATAAAATTATGCATCGGTATATACCTGGTTATCTTCAAACAATGCCCCTCAAGTTAGGGGATCTGAATGGAGAAACAAAAGTTTCTGGCTTGTTGTTAAGACCGTAAGATTTCTTGTCATGTCTTTATAATTGTTGATGGAACCAGTAGTCACCATGGATTAAAATATCTGGAGAAATTTGTTACTTTACGGAAATGTGATTGTAGACCACATTTATGAATGCAGGAGATTTGATATCAAATGGACTGCACCAAGAGCTGAGGGATCACTCTCCGATGCTCGTGGAGATGTCATAATTTCACATGATCACATACACTCTCTTAGCCATGAAAAAGTGTCTTGTGTTGTTAAGCATGGTTTCACATTTTAATTGCCATGATTTTGAATTTGAGTGTTTTTGCAGGTACTCAACGGATTATGGTATTTTTCATTTCTGCATTGCAGATTCCAAGCATGATTGGCGAGAAGGATCTGAACAATATAAGTTTATAGAAAAGTGTTTGGCATCAGCAGACAGGCAAAAACAACCTTGGTTAATTTTTGCTGCTCATCGAGTCCTTGGTTACTCTTCTAATAGTTGGTATGGGTCAGAAGGTTCTTTTGAAGAGCCTATGGGCAGGGCAAGTTTGCAAAAGCTATGGCAGAAGTACAAAGTGGACATTGCATTCTTTGGTCATGTCCATAACTACGAAAGAATTTGCCCCATTTACCAGGTTTGTGGTAGCTCACTAGCATTGCCCATAATGGGCTTATGAGGACTTGAGTACAAAAACTTATATGCTTAGGGTGGTGTGTTTGCAAACACTTAAAAATAATAAATGTCAGCTTTTAGCTGGAAAAAAAAAAATATAGTTTTTACAGGGTGTTTGCCGGAGCTTATAAGTTGTTTGAGATCCTAAAAAGGTTATTTAGGAGCTTTTAAGTTTAAAAAAAGGAGATCCCACATTTTTTTTTCGAAAAAAAATCTTATTTCAACAGCCTCAATTGATTTTGACTTTTAATTACAAAACTGTCACTACAAACATTTTAAAAGTTTCACCATCTTATTTTATTAAATCACTTGAACAACTTATTTTTGTAATAAGTTAGATCTAACATCTTATAAGATGCATGAGCTTATAAGATCTTTTATTAGTGTTTTCAAATGCCAATTTCTACTTTCGATTCTGAAAAATTTGATCAGAATTAAAAGTAGGGGACTGGTGCTTCATATTTTTGATTCTGCTGGTATGTCTTTCACACGCAAATGTAACACTTTTACAACTTATTCACCAAATACTCCCAAAAACTTAATTAACTTTTAGCTTCTATTTGCAAATGCTACCAACTTTTGGTTTTTAACTACTTTTCGCTTCTGCTACAATAAATCATTTCTCTAAAAACAAAAGTTTTTGCAAACACTCCCTTAATCTTAACAAGACAAACTTGAGTAAACCATTAAATAAACTAGGATTCTCATTTATATTCTGATATCAACTTTCTCTTTAATTGATTGCAGAATCAATGTGTGAACTCGGAAGAATCTCATTATTCTGGCACGGTGAATGGGACAATCCATGTTGTAGTCGGAGGAGGAGGAAGCCACTTGTCAGATTTTACTCCAGTTGGCACTTTCTGGAGTATTTACAAGGATTATGATTTCGGATTCGTTAAGCTGTCAGCATTCAACCACTCTTCCCTTCTTTTCGAGTACAAGAAAAGCAGTGATGGAAAGGTCTATGATTCATTTACCATCTCAAGGGACTACAGAGATGTCTTAGCTTGTGTGCATGATGGTTGTGAAGCAACAACTTTAGCTACTTGAAGCAACTTATGTACCTATTTGCCTGTCGGGCACCTGTCTGAATAAATTTCTATTAATGTAAGTCCAGTTTTTGCATTAAGATGGAGTTTATAGTTTTGTGGAGATGTACAAGCTACTTTTTGTTTTAGTAGTGTGTGAATAAATAAGATAGTGCAAAATTTTCGGTGCATCTCAGATATGTGTTTTTTTGAATCTTTAGCTACTACTGTAGCCGTGTATTTATTAATAGTTCCACAAGTCTTATTTTTTCCTTTAATGGTTAATTTACATCCTAAAGTTTTGTTTCCTGGCGAGAGATCTACTAATTTTCAAGATTAAGTTTACATTATTGATAACTTTTTCTAGAACATATAGTTTTTGGATTGGACAGTACTTCACTAATTGTCCTAGACTCATTTTTTAGCATATAACTTGGAAAATTCCCCGCTACCCATTTCTCTCATTCACTTCCCAATCACCAACCAAATATACATGTACGCTTCCCGACGCATTTCACTACTAATACACACATTTTCCAATATATCACATCAAACCCCTTTCCCCAATCACTTCCCAAAAACTCCCTCCAATCACTAAACAAAGCTTTTACAAGAAATAAGTTCATATTTTGATTTTCAATAATTAACATCTTTAAATGGCTTACTTTAAACAATAAGTTCTTATTTAAATGGACTTATTTTTTAGAAAATAAAAATACTAAACTCGTACACCTACACGTAGAGTCGTAGATTACGTTTAACTGATTTATTTTTATTTTTAATTTAATGGAACTCACTAAATTATTGTTATAGATGGGTTCAAAACCCAATTTCTTCTAAACCAATTTTTGCAACATAATGAGATTCGGATGTAACCCAAGTGGTTAAGCAGCTTAAGTGGCATGTTACTAGGCAAGTATACCCAAGTTCGAATCTCATACCCATCTCTTCTCAAGACTTCCCATTTTCCATTATCCCTTAAAAAGTTCATTTGAGAAGTGCTCCAAAGAAGCTATTTATTATCAAGTTTGGACATATCTCTTTATATATAACAAAAACAAAACAATCATTGATCCACTCATATACCTTAATTAGGTCAAACGATTCTTAATTCTTTGGGCCAATACATTGGGTTTATTGGTCATTTAAATTTTAACTCATTTTTTTATATATGAATTAAACATTAAATTTCAATTACAAGACGATCCAAATAAATTCAACAGACCACTCGAGATCCCCGTGCGGTTTGTCGATTGAACTCATCCTAAGATGGCTACACCACTCGTATATAATTATACAAGTATTATTAAAAATATTTTTTTCTAAAAAAAAAGACCAATGAAATATTATATATATATACATATATATTAAAACAAATATAACATAAATGTGTATATATTAAAAAAAAGAAAAAAAAAGGCAAAACCAACTGGGTCTAGACGGGCATGTTTAAAATAAAAAATCCATGATGCGTCGCATCCAAATTATGGCTTTAATACCCGCCCCAAGCAAGGTGAGTCCAGGTTTGGTAGGAGTGGCAACGGGGTGGGTTGGGGCGGGTATTGAAATTCCCATGCCCGCCCCGCTAAGAATCGCGGCATGATTGGGCGGAGTGAATCGGGGGCGGGGCGGGAGCGGGTATCCCCATTTGTATTTTTTATAATTATTTATTTTTAGTTCTCAATTTATATATTTTAACAAAAACATGCATATTTTATTAAATTTATGTGTTATATTTGTTAACACTTTTAGAAGTTATCATCAAGTATATTACAAAAATGAATATTATAAGATGATATTTTTCAGAAAATAATATTATCATATATAATATATATAAAATATAAAATATCCTTAATATATGTATATATATATATAAAGTCGGGGCGGGATGACCTAAGCCCATCCCCGCCCCATTGACATAATCAAACGGGAATTTCGTATCGGGTTTGGGGTGGGGACGGATTCCCGATCGGGTTCGGAGCATTTTGCCATCTCTAAGGTTTGGACACGCCTATTGCCATCTTTAATAAGGTTGTAACATTAAACAAGAGTATAAGAGGATAAAATAGAATACCTGTACATGTATATGTTCAATATAAATCATATACTTCAACTATGTTTTTTTAAATAAGGTTATATATTACATAAAATACAAAATGAAATAACCACACACAGACACTGAGACACACACCCACACACATATATACAAAATAATATGTTATATTTATGTCCCCCAATAAATAAATAAAAATATATAATGTGTACTGATATTTCATGTGTGACTCCACAAACATTAATGTCTTTTAGGGTTGCGTATGGACATAATTTTGATAACGATTATAGTTCCTATGATTTCAATATTTCATTAATCATCCCTATAAGTGATTAAGTATTGTGCAAATAATCCTCAGAATTATTTCACTTCATTCTTGGGCCTTACCTTCAACAGTTAACCTCGTAAAACCCTCTCAATTTTCTCTCAAAACCCTCACGCACCGAAACCCAGAAGAGCAAGAAACCATCCCTGTAAATGGCCTCCGCTCAGCCCCCACAGTCAACGGCGTTGTCTCCGCCGAACCCTCGGTTCCCACCGCCACGACCGCCGAACCCGCGGCCCCCACCTCCATGTCCACCGAACAATTAGTAGCAGGTGAGGCCACAGAAACTAAAGGCGAGGAAGCTGAACCTGCCTCGACTGAAGCTCCCGCTGCGGCCGAGACAAAGGAGGCTGATGAAAAAGAGAAGGAATTGGCGGAGATTAAGGCCAAATGGCCGGGTTGGCCGGGTTACACGGTGTTTCGAATAGTGGTGCCGGTGCTGAAAGTGGGTGGCATTATCGGGCGGAAGGGAGATCTCATCAAGAAGCTCGTGGAGGAGACACGGGCTAAGATTCGGGTGCTTGACGGCCCCATCACCTCTCCGGATCGTATTGTAATTCCATCTCACCCTTTCTCTATCTACATAAACATGAGCACTCTTGTGCATATGGTGGTTGGGCAATTTGTTCGCTTTGCAATTTGGGCTTGGTTCTTAATTTTTTGATATCTTTTTTTTTTTTTTTTTAATTTGGAGCTTTATTGTGATTGTGTTAGGTTTCAAGATTTTGTTCATCTTGTTCTGATTATTAGGGTTCTGTAAATGATTAGTTTCCTAGGGTTCGTTATTGTTTAGCGAAAATTGAAGTTATGCTTGGGACCTTTGGTTTAACTTTTCTGACCATTTGATTTTGGCCTATATTATGTCTTATTATTTTTTTATTATATATTTGGAAATTATTTCGGGTTCTCACACCTTCGCCTTGAGGCGAATTTTCAGAATCTTGATGTTATTGCTTGTTTCTAGGTTTTAATGAATATCTTAGATGTAGCATTGGACTTTGCTTTTGCTGTTTTGGAGATTTAAAGTTTCCCTTTGTTGATTTTTTCTACAAATGAAAAAAGTGTGCTTGCAGCTTATTTGTTCTGCTATTTTTTGAGCTACATTATTAGGTTACATTTATTTTTGCTGCCTTAAGACTTTCGCTTATTCATTCTGATATTTTTCTAACTTCCTACATATTTGCTACAAGTTCTTATGGTTTTGATTGTTTAGTTACCAAGATAGTAATGAGCTAGAGGGATAGATATAGGGATACCGGATACGGTTTCTATTTCAGAGCTTCCTATGGGATTGGAAACCTCTTAAAATTATGTTACTTTCTAGGGAGAGGGAGTAGATGATTTGCTGAATATTCTTCATTCTTGACGATGAGACCAATCATGTTTGATATATTAATGATAATTTGTCTGGTGAGATATGATACACGTGATTACATGTAAAAGTAGTCCATTTTTCATAAGAGGATACCCTGGGTACACTGCTGGTGTTGAATGTCTTAATCTCACATGAGTTATTTTAGATTAAGTGATTGAGAGAAGGCTTGTTATTATTAAAGATCTAACCTTCTGACACATGTTAAGGATTAGCTTTTTGTGTCAAGATGGTTTTGTTTCCTCAGCCTAGAGATAAAAGTACATTTATGATGATGGTATTCCTGATATCTTATTTATTTGCTTTATTGACCTGAAATAGTTGGATTTACTTAGCTGGAGCGGAATTAAGTGGAATTTGGTTAGTTAAGAGTGGAAACTTTGAGTAATCATTAAGTATGTTCCTTCCATCCCATAGCGTCATACCAAAAAACAACCTTCTTTATTTACTTTCTGTTATTATCTTCAAAGATTTCCTACATTTATTCTTGATACTGAGAATAGGTTATCCCGAATGTTTCACGTGGAACTTCACTTCATTTATGCAGATGATTAGAGCAGTAAAATTTTTAGAGACTTCTAGACATGCATTGTTTCAAGGCCTGATAGATCTGACATTTCAACAGTCCGGGTTACAAAATATTAGAAAGGAGTCTATTTTATGCGAGTCGTATCCAGCTTTTCCAATATTTTGTAATCCTTTTCTTCTTGCATAAATATGTAAGGACTCGAAACATTTATTTTCCATTTTACGTCAATTATATCTTGAGTAACGGTGCTCAAGATGTAAATACAGAAGATACTCTTAAGTTATGGAAAAAATAATACTAACATGACATGATGGGTTACTACTGTCAATCATAATTATACTTTCCATAAGTGAAAGAGTGTCATGACCTGTTCAAACCGAATCATCTATGATTAGCTTTGGCTTTTAAAACTGGAGTTTTTGGCCAATGACGCCACGTTCGTCACAAAAGATATTTCGTCATTATCTGAAACATGATTAGAGGAAGAGGACCTATCTATGAAGAAAGGGATGGATCGGAACATTTCGTGCTTTTATGTAAGGGAGTTTGTTAGGCTCACACTCATTACTTTTTGCCGTGTGAGCCTTGCTTGATAATACCTATAACGGTGCTCATTAGTTGCTTGTTCTGAGTCACTTGAAGTGGAACTCTGATGTGACTTCACGCCAAATGCATGAATTTGGCATATGCTTATGACCTCAATTTATTGATTGCTAAATGCATGGTTTTGGCGAAATTCCCTAATTACTGGCAAATATTGCAGGTTTTGATATCTGGGAAGGAAGAACCAGAAGCAGCCTTGTCTCCAGCAATGGATGCCATAATAAGAATCTTCAAACGTGTTAATGGACTGCCTGAGAATGATGGTGATGGCCAAACCATTGGTGCTGCTGGAGCTGCATTTTGCTCGATCCGGTTGTTGGTGGCATCAACGCAGGCCATAAGCTTAATAGGAAAACAAGGCTCCTTGATAAAGTCCATCCAGGAAAGCACTGGTGCTTCTGTCCGGGTGCTTTCTCATGGTATCATAACATCTTTCCTTTGACATGATCTTATTTGCATGCTTCATATTTGATGGTATTACATGTTCAGGAAATCGGTCCATTATGTTCGGTTATTTTTCTCCCATAAGAACTCTGAGAATTACATGTCCATGTTCAGTATCTTATTTGAAAAGTTTGGTATGAATTTAAATGTATATGGTCCAAGCAACCCTTCTATGTAAAAATACATGAGATGGGCATATTAGCATAACCAGTTTGAAATGAGAGAAGGAATTAAGTCATATTTCTAATGACTGTCTGAAAGTGAATTAGAAATTGTATCTCAAAATTATTTCTGGGATTGGTTTTATAGAGCCTCTAATTGTGCACCTCATGAGTCATTTTCTACTTCAGGATGAATTTTATGATCTTTCTGATTGGTAATTGCAGATGAAATGCCAATTTATGCCAGTTCTGATGAAAGGATTGTTGAGTTGCAAGGGGAAGGTCTCAAGGTTCTCAAAGCTTTGGAAGCTGTGGTGGGGCACCTGAGAAAATTTTTGGTGGATCACAGTATTCTTCCCTTATTTGAGAAGAGTGTAAGTTTACTCCCGTTTGATTTAATAGTCTATGAGGAGGGTATTTGGCTAAACTTATTTAAAAGATCTTATAAGCTTATACATCTTATGGTCATATTTTTAAAATAAGTTAATGTATTTGGAAAAAATAAGACGATGGAGCTTTTAAGATATTATTAATGGATAAGTTTGTTAAAATAAGATCTTATTTTGAAAATAAGTTGGGTTTGTCTGTCTTCATTTTTTAGTGGCTTATAGGCTTCAAACATTTTTTTTTAAATAAGCTCTTTAAAAAAATTACCAAAAAAAGAGCTTATAAGTTCTGAAAACAACTATGCTTTGAAGAGCTTATAAGCTTGGCTAAACATCCTTGAGATCATGAGACAATGTTTATAAACATTGTTCCCTTTCTTTTACAGTACAATGCTCCAGCCACTCAGGAAAGACAACAAGTAGACACTTGGTCTGACAAGACAATGCTACATCAACATGCTACTCCACAGACCTCACTGGGTTCTGATTACCCTGTTCCAGTGAAGAGGGATCTCTATTTTGACCGTGAAACCCAGATAGAATCACATATTCCATCTTCTAGACTCTCTTCGTTGTATGGATCAGATCACGGACTTGGGAGTCGTTCGTCAACAATTGGACGTGCTGGGGGACCTGTTGTAACTCAGGTTTGTGTATTTCAACCTTCACATGTTCACTTGCAATTTATTTTATTTGTTGAAGAGTATAATGACACTCTCTTTCCTGCAAGTATATATGACATTAATTACCTATGCAGGTTGCACAGACTATGCAAATACCTCTTGCTTATGCAGAGGATATTATCGGGGTTCAAGGAGCAAATATTGATTATATTCGACGTAGTAGTGGTGCCATTCTTACCGTCCAAGAGAGTAGAGGCTTACCTGAGGAAATTACTGTGGAAATTAAAGGCACCTCTTCACAAGTTCAAGCTGCTCAGCAACTTATTCAGGTAAATTGTTTTGTCTCTTTTGTTCCCTACTCTCTCAATCTCTCTCTCTCTCTCTCTCTCTCTCTCTCTCTCTCACAAAGATAGTTATGGGCCTCCAAGTTCAATGTTTGATTAGCGCCGAGAAAATTGTGTGGTTTTGCCATTATTCAGGCGTTCTTGGTCTTTGAAGATAGTCTAGTTGCTGCACTGCATTGAGGAAGAGAATTATGTTTTTTGCCCTAATACTATAGATAGAATTTATACAATAAGTTTAAGGATTAATTACAAAAACTAGCCCTAAGGTTTAGCATAATTACAAAAAAGCCCAGTTATCTTTTAAAATTACAAATACCCCCTTGACATTTGTTTTTATTTTACAAATTGCACCCTCAAGAGGGGGTATTTGTTACGTAAATACAAACCTCAAGGGAGTGTTCCGTGTTTGCAACATGGGGTACTTGAAATTTTGAAAGATAACTGGAGTTTTTTGTAATCAGGCTAAACTGCAGGGTTAGGTTTTGTTAACTTTTGTAGTTTTCTCCAAGGGCCTAATTGTTTGATACAATATGAGAAAGAGTTGGATCCAGACTAATATTCTCTTTCATACTATCCAGGAATTTATCGGTGGTCACAGAGAGCAACCTGCCAGCAGTTATGGCAATCTGGAATCCAGTTTGAGGCAATCGTACTCTCAGTTAGGCGGCAGCTCTTACTCATCCTCGTCATTTTCAGGACAACCTTACGGTGGCTATGGGTCATCTGGTGTTGGAGGATATAGCAGCTTTAATAGGCTGTAAATTTGATAGGCTGGACTTTTTTCTTAGTGCTAATCTTTTTTCCCCATGATGCATCTCAGATTCTAATCTGTAAAGCATCTGCAGATTGACAATGAGGAAAAGCACAGTTGTTTGTAGTTGTACTTGAATTTTGTGATGCTGCTTTAACTTATTAGTTTTATCTAAAGCTACTATATTATGGCTTTTGAGTTGGTTCATCTGATATTTGTGCTCAAGCTTTTACCAAAAGTTGTGGATCTTGGTTATGTATCAAAATAAACTTGTTTGAGCTTGTCTAAGAGGGATTTCACCTGGCTTACTAAATTAATAATTGGTCTAGATTTGAAAAAATAACTGGAAAAAAAGGCCACAGAATGGATAAAACTATATTTTATTGGTTGATTGATGTTAAAAATGGGTCGAATTCATATTGTATCAGTGGTGAAGATGACAAAACAATAAGGCCGCGATTGGATGTCAATGAGAATTTATTTTCGTTCCGTTAGGAGAATTTTTTTGACCAAATATGCGACTGTTTATGAAAATTTTCAGAAAATATATTATTCCTTCACTTTCACTTTTTCTCTTATCAATCACATTTACACATTTTTTCATAAAAAACTAATCATTATTACACATTCTCTCACAAGTTTCACTATTCACTTACTCACACATTTCTAACTATCAATTACATTCAATCATTATTTTACCCTTTTTAAATCAAATCAACTCTCATCATTAATTTTTCATCTCACATCCAATCATATTCTCATTCCAAAATTTTTTTCACCACTATTCTCTAGCAAAATGAAAATTTTCAAAATAAAACTATATCCAATCGCGCCCTAAATATCTTGATACAAAAGACGTATACTTCGACAGGACTTACAGTATCTAACCAATGCATTTAACTCGTTATAGTTCAAGAAGAAAAACAAACATATATTTGTATTCATTTAACATGTTAGTATTATACTAGCTTTTTTTTATTTGAATGACTTATTAACACCCGTAAAACCTATCAATACACCCATTCACTTTAAATACAAAAATGACAACTGAAAAAGTTAAAATGCCCATACTACCTTACCAAATTTCTAATTACACCCACCAATAGATCTCTAAACACACCCTTGTTTTAAAACATATAATCTTCTTCCCTACCCTTACACATTCAACTTCTTTTCCCTTTTTGTAAATAAAAAGACGAAATCTTGCACATAGATTTGACAAATCTTAAAATTGCACAAAATTTCTTTTGTCAATTCAAAGCATTAAACAATAAATTTCAATAAATTTTTTTTATATCAAACACATCAAATTATCGTGCATAACAACAAAATCCTGGGTACGACTATTTCTTGAGAAAGTGGAATTAGTTTTCTTCTCTATCTTTATTTTTTTAGGGAATTTTCTCTATCTTTATTAATCTAATATTTTTTGGTGTTTGTATTAGGTTGATCATAGTTTTGGTTTCTGATGGTCAAAATTTTGTATTTTTCTCGTAGTTTATGGTCCTTGTTTATAAGAAAATTGATGTATGGAAATTGTGGACTTTTTTGAGTTTAAGAGCGATTATTCTTATTTTGATAAAACTTTTGGAATTGATACATTTCAGGATATGGCTCAATCATTGGCAAAACAAGGGAATGGAACAAATTAAAAGTTAACTGCATGTGTTTGTTTATTCCTGAAATTTAATAGAAAGCAATTCTTGATTGGTTGAAAATGGTTATACACGAAATATAAAAAAAAAATTGTTGTCTTCTGTGTTGATGATGAATGATGATTCACCTTGGAAATCAGTTATCTCCAACTGCACATTTGCATAGATAATGAACATGCTTATATTTTATGATCAATTTGTTTTTCTCTCTTCCTCCCTATTTTGGTTGTGTTTTTTGTTGGGATTTATTTCTCTTTTTTCTTCTCTTCATAGCAGCAATGTCGTGTGTGCTAGTTGTATGTTGTTGTATATAATAAGTGTTTTAAAAGATAAGATTGATTTTGCCACCTTAAAATTAATTTTAATACTTGACTAGCCTTTCGGCTCAAGTTTGAGGTAGCTAATTAGGTGGGAATCTTTTTCTCTTTATGAACATGACACATGTGTCATGTTCTATTTTACATCCTTTTCTAAATTTTCAAATGCAGGTTCCTACCCTTTAGCCTAAACTTGATCATTGTTTTTATGGAAAATAAGTTGGCTTCAAGTCTATTAATAGACAACTCATTTTGCAGAAAAGAGAGAGATGTGAGATTAATAATACAACCCAATCCTCTTTCATTCTTTCTTCAGTGTTTATTGCTGGGTTTTTAGAGAAACTTTGTCGTTCTAAATTCCTGTTGAATCCTAGGGGATTACGAAATTAAATCCTTAAGGACAGTACTAATTCCGCACACCTCAGGAACAAATCTCTTTATTTTTCGAACTTCATCAATTTTCCAACAATCTTAAGGATTTATTTTCGTATGATAGTTCGAAAAAGAAAAATGTTTCTGACGGGATATGAAAGCACAGAAAAATAAGCCTTTGTAACAGAAGCACAATTTCATTACAAAAAAGCTTTAGTCCAAAGAATTAATGGCAGCTCTAAGCAACCTCATAAAGAGAAAATCCCATTTTTTCCTAAGCAAAGAGAAATTATTCTCTACAAGTACCAGCCCTTTAGTGGATTCTTCTTCTTTTGCTCAAAGGCTTAGAGATCTGCCTAAAGATCTCCCTGGTACCAATATCAAGAAACAAGTTTCTCAAATTGATTTCTTAATTGTTGGGACTCACACTAATCAATTCCGACCAACCAAATTAATAATTATTTTCACTACCCGGCGAGGAATTAATCGGACTCAGAAAACTCAAACACGAGAAAGAGAAGATGGTTGGACCAGAGAGGCCATTGTTTGTGTTGTTCGAATCATCAATAGTTCAGCTTAGTTTCAGCAATGGCGGTTAGGGGGGGGGGCACATGTGCAAGAACGTAGGGATTCATATTTTTGAACGCGTATTCATTTGTTTTTGTCAACTTTTGTGTGAATGCGTATTCATATGTATATTCATCTGTGTTTGTGAGCTTTGGTGTTTTGGTTTCATTTTTTCCTTTTTCAGATGCATGTCTTGTGGTACATCCAACCTTTTAGTCTTTCTTGGGATTTTTTGCATGTGTTGCAGACAAAATGGTTTTACCATTTGAATCCCAAGTATAGTATTTCAAGATTTGCAATATTATATTCAAACCCCGGTGGTAAAACTCAGAATCCAACTACATTATTTTATTAAAAAATAAAATAAAATAAATTTGATATTTCCTTTATTTTTCCTTGGCTTTCATACTGCACATGAGTTTTGAGTTGTGCTTTTGTATTTGGTGTGTTGGTTTTCATGCCTCTAGAAATTGGTAAAATGTTGAATTACTTTAGAACGAAAAAACAAAAGGTTTCTGACATTTATACATTAATATTTGAGTGGTTCAACATGTATAGCACAATATATAGTTGTATAGCCTAAGAATATTAGGATTTGTAGCTATCATGATATATAGCCTGCTTTCTTGGCACATCATGAATTTGCAAGTAATTGGGGATCAATTATTATTTGTGATAATTATTTAGATATTTCTTGTGATTGTGCTAGTTGACACGAAAATGTGTTAGTTATGCATTTCTTTTAATTTTAGTTTGTCTAGGATTCCTTATACAACTTGTATTTTATTCCTTAACTTTTCTTCTTATTTTAACTATTTATCTTACTCCTTGAGCCAATAAACCCAAGATAATGGGTTGCACTGTTTAGTGAGTGCTCCTTTATTTTATGTTAACTTTGGTTAGGTTGAGACTTATTAAATACCTCATTTTTGCAGACTAGTGAGCAAGATGAACCTAAAAATTCTCCTACATTTTTTCTACTTCTGTTCTTTTTCTCTGTCTTGTTTAATTTAAGTGGATCTGTTTTTTGTTTATTTTTTAATTATTGAATTGGTGGTTATTTTGAAGCACTGGAGGTTAAGGTTTGTGACATTGTTTCTTGTGTTCAGAAAATTATGTGGTTGGTGTCAGTGATGTTCATGATTTAGTATGCAAGATATGACCTTTTGCTTCCTTAGTTGATTCCTTACAGACGAAAAATGTGAGTGGTTGTGTCGCAAGATTCTTATGGAAAATGAAATACCCACGTGCGTATAAAATATGAGTGCAAATGTATTTTACAAAACAACTTTGGATTGTGGGTGGATCAAGTAGTACTAAGAAACTGAAACTTGCCACTAATGGATTTAATGTTTGACTTTGCTCATAGTTTATTTACTCAGTAATGTAGCTGCTACCAATTCTTGATTTGATGCTCAAGCTTGTCTTCAGTACAATTGACCTTAATCTAAGCATGCCAAGTTATTATTCATTTAGCATGAAAAATTAGTTTGTTGCCTTGAATAATAAGTTTGATTGTACCAATTATACTTGCTAAGTAAGATATGAATGATGTACAAGTGAAAGAATTATTCATTTAATTATGAAACTGAAGGCATACAAAGCAATTAGGTATGAGTAGATCAACTGTCATAAAATTCATAACTTGCAGTCCTCTGATTTTGGTTGGTGAAGTGAATAATATATTTATAAATTTTTCTTGGAAAATTAAAAGAACTTGGTTTTGATAGCAAATGAATTCATTAAGCTATTGATATAATCATAGCCTTGAATATTTAAAAGTGTGGGGTGTCTAATTAAAGTTTTGCTATCTACTGATTTTATTTCTGTTGAAGTAGAAAGATGTGATTATACAAAATTTGATGATAATGAGTATGTAATAATTTGTTATATGTGGATTGCATGCTCACATTTGATACTAAGTTTTATTTAATATATAAAACTAAAGAGCTACATGCTTCTAAATTTGATGTGAAGGATATGTGGGTGAAGCAAGTGTAATATTGAGTGTTCAAATCATAAAAGTGGATGATATCATAATGTTATCTCAAGAACATTATGTTGAGAAACTTCTTAAGAAGTTTGGACATTTCTATGTCAAAATCATGAGTTAAGAAGTTTGAAAATTTCAATGTCAAACCTGTGAGTACTTCTTATGATGTTAATACTCAATTAAAGGAAAATCTTGTTGATCTTGTGGCTCAATTTGAGTATGCACAGATTATTGGGAGTCTGTTGCATTTTGATAATTATTTCACATTGACGTAACTTGTGTTGTGTATCAATTGAGCATATATACATATAATCCCAACCGTGATCATTGGACTGTTTTAGTCAGACTAATGAAATACTTGAGGGGTACCATGAACTATGGTATTCTTTATAGTGGATTTTCACTCTGTATTAGAGTGATTGGTGATGAAAACTGAATCTTTGATTCAGATGAGATAAAATCCGCTAGTGGTTATATATTCACCTTTGGTGGGGGTGGAATTATTTGGAATTCAAACTAATTAGCATGGCTAAATTTACTATGGAGTTTGTGTTTGTTGCCTTGGAGTTAAATTGACAATGAGGCTGGGTGGTTGAGAAATTTCTTAGCATGATGTTATGTTGGATTCAAAACCAACACCTTCAGTGTTTATGCATTGTGATTGTCAAATAACAATTGCAAATTGTGAAGAATAAAAATAATAAAAACAGACATACTCGTCTGAGATGTGGTTTGATCAAACAATTGTTGAAAGATGGAGTAATATCCATTGATTATGTGAAGTCATGGATGAATTGACCAATCATCTGACTAAACTTCTGAGAATAAAATTAATTACTGAAACATCGAGGGGAATGAGACTTTAGCCAATTTAAGAAATTAATAGTGATGGAAACCTAACCTTTGTGATTGGAGATCCCATGAATGAGGTTCATATAGGTAATAACAAGTTACTTGTTAATTCTGCTAGCACAATAATTGATTGTCCATTCTTATGGTGTGAGAAGTGCTTGAATGCAAGTATGAGGGATGAGTTGATAAACTCTTAATGAATTTCATATCCCTTAAGGGTGGTATATTACTTGCAAAATATACTTGATGAAATTCACCTATATGAGTGTGGAGTGGGGCCGTTCTTATGAGACTTTGACATGTCTCTAGAGCACTTATGAATACCAGGCATGCATAAAATGGGAATGGAGCATATGGGAGTGTTTTAAAAGAACTTTCATATCCCACATAGAATAGGTAATGAAGTTTTCTTCACTTTATTAATGGGAGACCCAACTAATTTTGTTTTTTGCTATTTAAATCCTTATGATAAGTTCAAAAATGAAGAAATTCGTTCCTGAGGTGTGCGGAATTAACAATGTCCTTAAGGATTTATTTTCGTAATCCCCCAGGATTCAACAGGAATTTAGAACAACAAAGTTTCTCTAAAAACCCAACAATAAACACTGAAGAAAGAATGAAAGAGGATTGGGTTGTAATATTAATCTCACATCTCTCTCTTTCCTGCAAAATGAGTTGTCTATTAATTAATAGACTTGAAGCCAACTTATTTTCCATAAAAATAATGATCAAGTTTAGGCTAAAAGGTAGGAATCTTTGCCACCTTAAAATTAATTTTGATACTTGACTAGCCTTCGGCTCAAGTTTGAGGTAGCTAATTAGGTGGGAATCTTTTTCTCTTTATGAACATAGCACATGTGCCATGTTCTATTTTACATCCTTTTCTAAATTTTAGCCTAAACTTGATCATTATTTTTATGGAAGATAAGTTGGCTTCAAGTCTATTAATTAATAGACAACTCATTTTGCGAAAAAGAGAGACATGTGAGATTAATAATACAACCCAATCCTCATTATTTCTTTCTTCGGTGTTTATTCTTTGGGTTTTCGAAGAAACTTTGTCGTCTAAATTCTGTTGAATCTTTGGGGATTAGAAAATAAATCCTTAAGGACATCACTAATTTTGCACACCTCAGAACGAATCTCTTTATTTTTCGAACTTCATCAAATTTTTCCAACATATGTGTCGTGTAAGTTTATGCTTTGTGGGAAAAAGAAACGAATTTAATTGGAGGAAGGGTAAATTAGAATACGATGTTTTTTTAAATTTTTGGCCAATTGAAAATCTTTTTAGCCATGTTTTTCAAATACATCTTTTTTAGCCATTTTGGGGTGCGAAAAGACATAATTGCCCTTCTTCGTTTGATATATGTTTTTATCATGATTTTGATGATTTTGTCTTTACACCAACCAATGTTTTTAAATGTTGTTCAAATACTCTAAATGATTTAAAATGTTTTTCACTAGTTATTCGGAGTATTTCTTCAAAGTTATTCTCGATAAAAATTGGACAACACTTCTGTCTCAAGGTCGACCAGGTCACCCCATAGGGCAACCCGTACCTAAAGAAGAACGTTGAAACAGAAAATGAGACTGAAGGATTTTGATGCGGTCGGCCGGTGCGCCAAGCGGGTCGGCCGGTGCTTATCGACCGATCGCCCACAAGGTCGGCCGGTGCTTGCTTGTGCTAGTTTTTCTCTGTTCTTCTAAAATTCAAGAGGGACCGGTTGGGCACGAAATCGGCCGTCCGCCTGTGTAAAAATGTTGGGTTATATTTCAATCGTCTATTTCTACGCGATCGGTCGCCTAAGGTTTTGACAAATTAATTTCCGTTGTGCATCGACTAACTTTCCTTAAATTGTGGGATTAATTTCTAACATCTATATTCTTGATTTTAATTGTATTTTTAAGTAGATTTTCAATCCTCAAGAGGAGCCTATACATGATCAATCATCTCCTATAAATAGAGGAAGTTTTGGAGCAACCAAAACTACAATTGAGATCAACACAACAAGATACATTCAAGCAAACACATTAGCTCTTCATTGTTATCATTCTTGTTGTAATTTTCCTAGCTTATCACTTTCACATCTTGAGGTCTAGGCTTTCATTTCTTGATTACACTTGCACTCAAATTGTAATATTCATTATTGAGTTGTAATCTTGATTTTGGTCATCATTCAACACAAAACATCCTTGTGAGTATTTTTGTGGAAAATTAATACACTTGGGTGATCTAGGTGATAGGTGTTTCAAGAGTGTGGTGTTGTTGAGGTGTTGAAGAATTTGGTGTTCTTCAAGGTTGAATATTTTGGTGATCTTCAAGGTTGAAGATTGTGGTGATCTTCGCAAGGTGCCATTGGAGATTGTGGTAATCTTGAAGAGAGATTGTGGTAATCTCAAAGGTGGTGTTGAAGAAGAGTGTGGTACTCTTCAAGGTGATGTTGTAAGGTGTTGTATTAATTTTGGTAATTAATAAAATCTTTTTCTTTTTGAAATCCATCCGGATATCTTTGGGGTGGTAGAGGATTAGGCCCTAAATGGGTTGAACCTCTATAAATCGACGCGTGTTGTTTACTTCCCGCACCTTTATTATTATCTTGGCTTATTTGGTTCGAAAAAGAGGGCATAATCGAAAAGATGGAGATAATCTATTCACCCCTATATTATCGTAGCCACTTGGACTTACAAGTGGTATCAAAGCCAAACTCTTTGGCAAGCTCGTTCCACATTGTGAGTAAAGAGGAATCGGTCCACCGGCTACAAATGACATCCACCCATACTGGCGCCTCCACCACCAAGCCACCACTATTTCATTCTAAAAATTATACATTTTGGAAAGAAAGAGTGGAATGTTATCTACAAGGTTGCGGGTTCGATATTTAGAACACGATCGTAAATGGAGAAACCATTCCTATGATGAACACACTACACACCTCCAAAGGCTTCAAAGAGCTCAATGATGAAGAGAAGAAAATCATCTCTTTAAATGGTAAAGCTCTAAATATTTTGTATTGTTCACTTACCATTTTGGAATTTAATCATATTGTAGGAATTCGATCGGCACATGAAGTATGGCAAAAATTAGAAGCCATCTATGAAGTATATGCAAATGAAAGGAGCAACTCAAAAGCATCTACTTGTCAAGTGGATATAAAATCAAATCCAAGGAACAAACCTTTTACAACTTCCAAGCATGAAGAAGTTGAACAATATCTTATGGGATTCGAAGAAAACGAGGTAAGTAAACCTTCTACTTCCTATGATAATGAATTACATAATGATTATAGTGATTTGCAAAATGATTATGATGATCTTCAAAATGAATTCCAAGGCCTACTTGCTAAATACAAAAATTTGAAAAAGGAATTCAATGTTTTGAAAATGATAAGGATAGTTTATTTACTTCCTATGAATCACTATCATATGCTCACAACACCACACTTGATAAGGTTAGAAACCTTGAAAAAGAAAATAGTACTCTTGTTGAGGATATTGATTGCATGAAAAAAGGATTTATTAAAATTCAACTTGAGTACCAATAAAATGCCCAATATTGTTGATATTCATAATTGTGATAAATGACTTGATCATAAGCCAAATATTATGAAAAATAGTCAAGTCTATAAGCATGCTGGTCATTACACTTCCAAAATTATTATATGCTTCTATTGTGGTAAAAAGGGTCATACGGTAAATACTTGTCGGTCTAGAAATAGCTCTAATTATTTTGGAGACCTAAAAGTCTCAAAGTTAATCCTAAAGGACCTAAACACTTGAGGGTACCACAAAACAATGTCATATTAGGTACCCGGTGGAATAATAATCAAGAAAAATTCATATCACCAAGAAGACATCAAATGACCGTCTCATTTGATCAAAGGAGAAGACATCACCACTATGAATCTCCAAGAGAAAGACATTATCAACAATGGGAAGGACATAATCCTTGGAAATGGAGCAATTGGAGAAGCTGTCATCAACAAGTTGATGTTCAAAGGTGAAGATATCATCAACAACGGGAATGGCACAACCCATGAAAATGGCGTAATTGGTAAACTGTATCTCTCTATTTAAATATGCATTGTATTTTGTTATTATGCATGTTTTTATTATGAAATGACTTTTCAAAATATTTTTTGAAATGAGATCTCATATACATGTGTGTTCTTAAATCTTTTGAAAAAGAGACATTGAATGATGTTTTTAAAACTCATTGGCATTTAATATGACTATTGCGATTTATTATGGATTTTTATGGCATAAGCTTATTTGTGATATTTCATATTATTTTTATCCTATACTTGTATCATATCGTTTTGTGCAAGATTTGTTTTAAGAAATTGTGTAGGACTTATATATCTTCACAATGGTTATTCACTCATTTGACAAGTAGTCCTTAAACTATCGAGAATCTCACTTCTATGGCACCTCTAAGAAATTCCACCGATCATAATCCCAATCCCAAGCAAAGAAAAGCCGAATAGGGCAACTCGAGAAATCAGCAAGAGAAAGCCAAACAACGGGATATTCGAGCTACCCAACAAAATGTAGCTCAAGAGCACGAGGATGTACAAAATCCTTCACTTTCTCGGCCTCAAATCGCCGAGCTTCGTGGGATGATTTCGCTCGACAATTGTCGTTGGGCAAGAAGTAAGAAATCTCTTATCTCTCAAGCTCCTCGCTCCGTGAATGCCTTAGATTTTATCAATAAATATACAGAGTGGTGTTATGAGAATTTGAACTTGGGTGCTAAATCTATTGATCGTACGAAAATTTGTCGATTTGTTTCTTTTTCGAATTAATATCCGACTATACGTGGATTTTTGAAGAACAAGGTTGGATGCATTTGTGGGAGCATCCCTATGTGTTGTATGATGATGATGTTATTTTGCATTTTTATGCTAACTTGTGGGTTGAGTATGATGCTCAAAGGAAGCCGATTGCATTGAACTCATTTGTGAGGGGTCGTCATTTTCGATGGACCCCGGATAATATTTGTCGTTTATTGCATGTGCGAGAGGGTGGTTGGGATTATTTTGGATGTACAAATTGGAATGATGAAATGATCGGTGTCACTTTGGAAGAGGTTAAGACCTTTTTGGGCTTTTGGCCACAAAATTCGTTATTGGTCATGATTCTTGAGCATAGAGTTATCTCTATAATTGTCGCCTATTGCATTTGTGGTAAAGCAGGAAAAGTGCTTAGCAATTTGGACTTCTTTTTTGACATATAAAATTGCTAGAAGGGAACCGCTAAATTTTGGTGCTAATCTAATTCAATCCATCATTGAGTCAATCACTCAAGGGACGAAGAAGTTTGTCATGGGGAATTGGATTTGCAAGCTTCTAATACACTCGGGCTTACCCTCTTCGGAGTGTAATTCGGAGATGTTTCAAAATGATTTCAATATTGACAACACTTCACAAGTGGTCCACATGCGCAAGAATATGACTATTCGCCCGACTAAAATGGCAAAAGGGAGAAGCCAAGGATCTACATCACAAAATCCCAACGACTTATTTGATGATGCCGAAGCCGAAAGATTGGCGGCGGGTGACGGACCAAGCAATCCGGAGGGTAATACCGGTGTTCAACCGTCTCGGGGTTCCATTCAAACCTAATTTGATGAATATAGAGCTCTTCAAGATGCTCGGTATGAGGCCTTGAGTCAAGAGAACTCCAAATTAAAAAAAGTAGATACGAAAATTAAAGAAATTCTTCAAGGACCACTTCCCTACCACATGCTTCTCATCCGACGAAGAATGACGCACTTATCCCTTTTCTTGCTTTAATTTTCATGTCATTTCTTTTCTTATGTAATGAACTTTTGTGTACTCTCTATTGGTCTAATGATATTTGCTTGTTTTTCTTAAAGGGGATGAACTAGCAAGAATGCTAGTAGCTTTTGATTGCTTATGGTAATTGTCTTGATGGAGTATTTGATGGTAAAAACACTCTTTTATGCATATTGGCATTGTTTGATATCTTGGATGAAAGGTTGAAGTACTTGATGGTAAAAGTGCTTCTTTCAATTTTTACTTGTTGGCATTTGTAATGCCTTGCTCTTTTGCTTAGTTGGTTACATTATCTCAATTGGGTTGAACCCTTGAGAATATATTGATGTTGTTGAATTATATTGGTTGAATCATGTAATATGCAAAATTGTGATGATATTGGCTTGGCAAAATTTTTCAAAAGGCCACACATTTTTTTTATGCCCGCCAAGTGTTCAGTAAAATGCTTCTAAGGAAAGTTCATCACTTACATGACTTTCTCATTTTCAAATGTCTTATATATTTATAGAGATCATGGTTTGCAACTTAAAAGAGACTTCACAAGTTTCTACAAGTATTTTTTTTTAAACTCTTCCCTTTGCTTTTGGAATTCTATGTTTAATGATATATAGCTCGATATATTGCGCACTTTGATATGGGAATATGATGTTTCTATCGTGCTACCATTCTTTTTGATGATTCCAAAGGGGGAGAAACAAGTTATAAGCTCATTAGTGTTTGATACATGTTTTTATCTTAATTTTGATGATTTTATTTTTACACCAAAACAATGTTTTTAATTGTTGTCCAAATACTCCTAAATGATTTAAAATGGTTTTAATATTTTCTGGAGTATTTCTTCAAGTTTTATTTTATATAAAATTGGACAACACTTTTAAAGATATTTTGTTTATATGTTTTTACTTCAAAACAAGGTTCCTAAATGTTGTCTAAATACTCCCGATTGGTTTAAAATGTTTTTACTAAATTTTCGGAGTATTTCTTGAGTTTTATTTTCGACAAAAATTGGACAACATTTCTGTCTCGAGGTCAACCGGTCGCCGTAGAGGGCAACCCGTACCTGAAGATGAATTTTGGAACAAAAAATGAGACGGAAGGGAAAAAGACCAGGTCGACCAAGGCGTCGGCCGGTGGCGTCGGCCGACACCCTGTCGACCGTCTCACCGGTAGTGACCCAAGCTTTTTGCGCATTACTTATTAAGTTTTTCATGTTATATATAAATGTATATACATAGGTCATTATATATAAGTTATACGTGTATACACACACACACACACATATATATATATATATATATATATATATGATGAGAATATGTCATGAGGTAAAGAAAAAAATTGATTACGTATGTATGTATATATAATCAAAGTTAAACTTTTAAACTCTTATACATAATTAAGTGTTCAGTTTATATATATAAAAAAATAGATGAATATAAGTGGCTAAATTTTGGATGATAATGACTTAATGTATAATAATATAAATATGTAAATATATATATAACCCAAAGCATACGTGTATGTGTGCATGCATGGTTAAAAGTGAGGATATACATATAGATGTGCTTAGTCACCGCTTATGTTTACTAAGCTGCAAAATTAGGATCAAGCTTTGCATAGGAATATTCCACATGTCATGATAAGTGTCCTACTTGTGATTTCTTTGTTGAGAAGCTTTCAAAAATATTAAGCCACGTCATGTTGCATGCATGAATTGAAGAAAATTTTTACAACTTGTATCAGCCTACTAAATCGTGTTAGCCTATAAATATGAAATGCTCTTTCATAAGATTTAGGAGATACGAAAAATAGAAAAAGAGGGTCGAGTGGTGAGGTAACAAATTTCTTAGTGTTTTGAGAGTATAATTTATAAAGCCTTTACTACAATATTCACGCTCATTTTCAGCTTACCAACATAAAGGTGGGGTAACTCTTGATCCGTAAGTATGTCGTACTGTTATAATCATTGTTGTTCCATGTGTCGTTTATTTGAACAAATGAATGGACTTTCCTTCGGGAAGTCAAATAATGAATAAATGGGATTCACCTTCGGGTAATCCAAATGAAATGAATCCTTCGGATTAATGCTAGGCGATGGACCGTCTCACAGTGGGTCCGCGTCAATAATGAATGAATGGTTCTTATAAATCGTATGCGTGTGACAATTGGTTATAATCGCTACGGTGTTCCCCATCGAAGTTTTTATACTCACGCCATATGTGCTATATTTTTATTACAGGCTGAGGAATAGGGCAGATGGGCTGATGACAGTGAGGAACGGGTCTCCTCCACCTTTTGTTAATATTTTGCTAAAATATGGGTTTGTAATAAACAGAAGTACTTTTGTACAAATCCTTTGCTTGGCTGTTTTTTTTGTAATAATATATATAAATATTACGTTATTGGAAAAACAAAAAGAATCTTACCCAGTTTTAAATATTTTATTAATTTATCTATTTCAAGAAAGCTTCCGCAATAATATAATCCTGATACAGACAAACAAGTTTAGTGTCATTCCGAGCCTAGCGGGTTCGGGCGCCACAGAGTGATTCTTTGCAACTTTGATTTTGACAAAATGAACAATCATGAGAATATAGAATAATTTAGTGATACTTTAGAATTTCATAATCATAAACGTATTTGCACGGTGATTTTAGAACCTCTGTTATAAGGTATGGTTGAAATCTTCGGGTTACTTGTAGATAATGCATTTCCTTATAAATGTTTTAGGATGACTATGATACATACCGCTAGGAAACATGTTGGAAACACGAGTAGAACTCGATTGGACAAATCGTAGATATACGACACATATGCGATCCCCTGGCTAAGATCTTGCAAGTCATATTACTATGATGACACGCCTACGGGTCGCGACAATACGTGCGAGGTTATCCGACCGCACAGACTATCGGCATCAATGCGATTATTAGAAGCAACACGGAACCCCCACAAGGGTATACTTCAAACGGTTTTTGATGATATGGTTGAAATGGATTCTTGTGGTGGGCCGAAATTAACTACAACCGTTTACGTGAAGGAGTTACTCATATATATGTCGACAATATAATAAACATGAACAACGGGGTCGTCGATCGGAGCACAAGGTGAAAAGCTTAAACGAAAAGCTTTTCGTTTACAAGAAGAGGCTCGGGCTTGCCTTCGAGAGGCCTACTATCACACGAGAAGATGCCCACCGTCAATTTGAGGAAGGCGGAATAGAACCTCGAATGTGGAGCCTCAACAATGGTATGATGATGTAACTCCTCACAAGAATCGGGGCCGGAATAGAGGGTCGTGTAGGAGGACAACCACCAGCTAGTTTTTATCTTGAGGAGGAAAGTCAAGGGAGTGCTACCTATCCAGGAGAGGGTTTATAATAGAGGGTCGCACACCTAATATATATAAATACAAAAAAAAAAAGTGTGTCTGGATGTATATATACAAGTTTGGTAGATCGAGTCTATCTTGTTTTGCTTTTGACATAGGGATATAAGACAGTCGTCGTCTGGCTTATGTTTTTATACCAAGGTTGGGCATGTAATCTCATTTTTTGGTGTACGTATTGTATATAAAGATGGTCAAAGCCCCTGTTTGCAATATTAATAAATATGATGTAGTTATGGTTTGATTCTATTTCTACTTCTTTAAATATCATTTATTTCTATTCCGATATTCATATAACTCATCAAAAATTTGCATATTTAGGAGAATCATGCCAAGAAGATTATTACAAGGAAGAAATGATCCATCTGGGAACCCCACGAATCAAGAACATACTACAACTGATGCTGGAGAGTCAGGAGCCAACTTTGCCAGAGACTTTTTGAACACTCTACAAGACTTCCTGCAACAACAAACTCCCATTAACAATGTGCATGATGAACCACGACCAGAAATGCGAACAAATGAAGTGGTCGAGCAATTTCGCCGTTTCGCACCACCAAGGTTTAAAGGAAAAGAAGGACCCGTGGCCGCTGAAGAATGGTTGCTCGAACTGGAACGTATATTTGATCATATGGAATGTACGGAAGAACAAAAAGTGCGGTGTGCTATTTTTCAATTAGCTGAGGATGCTGGACATTGGTGGGCATCACATGCTAGAACAATGACAGAGGAACAAAAACAAACTTTGACCTGGAATGAGTTTAAGGAGATAATTATGGATCGATATTTTCCTCAATATATTCGAGATCAAAAGGAAACCGAGTTCTTAAACCTGAAGCAAGGAACTCTTCCAGTAATGGAGTATGAAAGGCGTTTTAATCAGTTATCTCGATATGCCCCATATTTAGCGGATCTGCAATGTAAGAAAGCTAGAAGATTTGAAAGGGGATTACGTCCTGAAATAGGAGGGATAGTATCAGGACTAAAACTACCAACTTATAGAGAAGTTGTGGAACGTGCTCAAGTGGTTTCGACCAGCTTGAATCTAGAAGCCCCATTACCAAAACCGCAGGACATGATCGGAAAGAGAAAATGGGACCCGCGTAACAAAAGAAATAATGTTCAACAAGTTAAGAAATGGAGGCCAACTGGAGCGCCAACCTTAGAAAACAAATCAATATGCTCAAAGTGTGGAAAACAACATGTAGGGGAATGTCTCAAGGGGAGTAATATCTGTTTTAAATGTCATAAACCAGGACATCGAGCCATGGAGTGTCCTACTGGTAGTACTTTAGATCCAGAAAAGAAGGGAAAAGCTCGAGTCTTTGCTATGACACAAGACCAAAAGCAAGATGAAACGGAGACCATGTCAGGTATGTTGCGGTTTTAACGTTCAGTAACTTACGCTATTTGATTCCGGAGCATCGCATTCATTTATGTCTGATAGTTTTACAAAGAAACTTGACTTAAGGTATGAGTTTGAGGATATTGAACTAGAGGTTAGCATTCCTTCTGATAAAACTATTAAGACTAATTGCATGGTGAAAGGTGTAAAGCTAGAACTAAATGGCAACAAGATGGAAGCTGATTTACATGTGTTAGAAATGAAGGACTTTGATATCATTTTGGGAATGGATTGGTTAAGTAAGAATCATGCTACGATACATTGTCACAAAAGGGAAATAGATTTTCAAGGACCTGGAGAGCTTAAATTTACCTTTTATGGTGCGAAGAGCAATGTAAAATCACGAATAATAACAGCAATGAAAGCAGTGAAGGTGTTAAGAAAGCGGGGAAGTCAAGGATTCTTGGTTAATGTAATGAGTACAAAAACTTCTGAGTTAACAATAGTTGATGTACCAGTAGTCAGAGACTATTCAGATGTATTTCCAAATGATTTACCGGGAATCCCACCAGACAGGCAGGTCGAGTTTACAATAGATTTGATACCTGGAGCAATGCCTATATCAAAAGCGCCTTATCGAATGGCACCGAAACAACTGCAAGAGTTAAAAGTTCAAATTCAAGAATTGTTAGATAAAGGTTACATCAGGCCTAGTATTTCACCATGGGGAGCACCTGTGTTATTTGTGCAGAAGAAAGATGGAACGCTCAGAATGTGTATAGATTACAGAGAACTCAACCGATTAACTATCAAAAATAAATATCCACTGCCGAGAATCGATGATCTTTTTGATCAGTTGAAAGGTGCTAGTGTATTCTCAAAGATTGACTTGAGATCAGGGTATCACCAATTGAAAATTAAGGAATGTGATATCCCTAAGACAAAGATTTAACACGATATGGGCACTACGAGTTTATAGTAATGCCATTTGGTTTGTCCAATGCACCAGGAGTTTTCATGGATCTGATGAATAGAGTATTCCACCCATACTTGGATCAGTTTGTCATAGTCTTTATTGATGACATTTTGATATACTCAAGTAGTAATGAACAACATGAGGAGCACCTTAGGATTGTTCTAGAAACGTTACGTCGAGAACAATTATATGCTAAGTTTAGCAAATGTGAATTCTGGCTTAACCGAGTAATGTTTCTTGGCCATATTGTCACTGGTAATGGAATCGAGGTAGATCCGGCCAAAGTTGAGGCAGTATTAAACTGGAAAACACCGAAAAATGCAAGTGAAGTACGGAGTTTCTTAGGCTTAGCCGGTTATTACAGAAGATTTATCCAGGATTTCTCTAAGATTGCGGGACCAATGACTCGACTAACCCGAAAGGATATAAAGTTCCAATGGACAAGAGAATGCGAAGAAAGTTTCCAAGTCAAGCAAAAAGCTGTTCGACACCAATTTTTGCTATGCACGATGGGTCGGAGGATTTGTTATTTATACGATGCTTGAAAATCAGGCTCGGATGTGTTCTAATGCGGCATGGAATGGTTATTGCTTATGCATCAAGACAATTGAAACCTCATGAGTTGAATTACCCTACCCATGATCCGGAATTAGCGGCGGTGGTACATGCATTGAAGATTTGGCGTCATTATTTGTATGGCGGCAAATGTGAAATTTACACGATCACAAAAGTTTGAAGTCTTCTTTACGAAAGGAACTAAACATGCGCCTTGAGAAGATGGTTGGAATTAGTTAAAGATTATGATTGTACGATTCATTACCATCCGGTAAAGCGAATGTAGTAGGCGATGCATTAAGTAGAAAGATCAAGGACAATCACTAAATTACCTACGCAACAAGACTCCTAATCTGACAGAATTCGCCAAATTAAATATCATCTTTGTGAAGCCTCCTAGTACCACTATTGCAATGATAGCAACCCTAATAATTCAACCTACCTTGAGGGACCGAATCAAAGAGACTCGAGAATAATGATGGATTTTTATGCAAGATAAAAAATCGAGCACTCACCGTAATATTAAAGGTTTTGCTATTGCACGGATGGAACACTTGATGTACGAAAAAGATTATGTGTACCCGAGGGGATGAAAAGTTAAGAATGGAAATTCTTGAAGAAGCTCATAACACTCCATATTCAAATCATCCGGGAGGAACAAAGATGTATAAAGATTTGAAAGAAACCTATTGGTGGCGGAACATGAAACGTTCAATCGGAGAATTCGTAGAAAGATGTTTGACATGCCAACGAGTGAAAGCGAGCATCAACGACCATCCGGATTACTCCATCTCTGGAAATTCTGAATGGAAGTGGGAGCATATTACTATGGACTTTGTAACAGGGATTACCAAAGACAATAAAGGGTTACACAGCTATTTGGGTGATCATCGATAGACTCACAAAGTCAACACACTTCTTACCGGTGAAGATGACTTTTAACATGGAACGTTTAGCCTAAATATACATAGAAGGAATTGTTAGATTACATGGAGTTCCGTATCTATTGTGTCAGATCGAGATCCGAGATTTACTTCAAGATTTTGGAAGAGTTTACAAAGAGCTATGGGAACAAACCTCGGTTTAGCACTGCGTACCCACAAACCGATGGTCAATCTGAAAGAACCATCCAAATATTAGAAGATATGCTTAGGGCTTGTGTGTTGGATCTTGGAGGGAGTTGGGACACATATTTACCACTAGTTGAATTCGCCTACAACAATAGCTATCAAGCTACCATAGGAATGGCACCATATGAGGCACTTTATGGAAGGAAATGTAGATCACCACTCATTGGGATGAAGTTGGCGAACGAAGAATTTTAGGTCCAAAAAATCATTGAGCGAACAACCGAGAGCGATTACAAAGATCGTGGGATAGAATTAAAACAAATTTGAGCGACAAAATCTTATCTTGATACTCATAGAAAGGATCGCAATTTGAAGTTGGTGAAAAGGTATTCCTTAAAATAGCACCTATGAAAGGAGTAGTCGATTTGGAAAGAAAGGTAAGTTAAAGCCAAGGTTTATAGGTCCATTTGAAGTTAGAAAGAATTGGAGATGTAGCCTATCGTTTGGCCCTACCCCAGGACTTAGTCGATATCCATAATATCTTTCATATTTCGATGCTCGAAAAATATATTCCGGATACTAGTCATACCATTAACTATGAAAACCTTGAGATTAATAGTGATCTCACTTATGAGAAACTCCTATAGCTATTCTGGGAGAAAGGTTCACACCTTAAGGAATAGAGAGATACCTCGGTGTTGGTACAATGGAGCAAACATGGAAAGGAGGAAGCAACATGGGAACAAGAAGATGAAATTCAAACCAAATACCCTAATATTCCAACCCAGTAAGTTCATTTCGAGGACGAAATTTTTATAAGTAAGGGAGGGTGTAGTGACCCAAGCTTTTTGCGCATTACTTATTAAGTTTTTCATGTTATATATAAATGTATATACATAGGTCATTATATATAAGTTATACGTGTATACACACACACACACACACACACATATATATATATATATATATATATATATATATGAGAATATGTCATGAGGTAAAGAAAAAAATTGATTACGTATGTATGTATATATAATCAAAGTTAAACTTTTAAACTCTTATACATAATTAAGTGTTCCAGTTTATATAAAAAAAATAGATGAATATAAGTGGCTAAATTTTGGATGATAATGACTTAATATATAATAATATAAATATGTAAATATATATATAACCCAAAGCATACGTGTATGTGTGCATGCATGTTAAAAGTGAGGATATACATATAGATGTGCTTAGTCACCTGCTTATGTTTACTAAGCTGCAGAATTAGGATCAAGCTTGCATAGGAATATTCCACATGTCATGATAAGTGTCCTACTTGTGATTTCTTTGTTGAGAAGCTTTCAAAAATATTAAGCCACGTCATGTTGCATGCATGAATTGAAGAAAATTTTTACAACTTGTATCACCTACTAAATCGTGTTAGCTATAAATATGAAATGCTCTTTCATAAGATTTAGGAGATACGAAAAATAGAAAAAGAGGGTCGAGTGGTGAGGTAACAAATTTCTTAGTGTTTTGAGAGTATAATTTCGCAAAGCCTTTACTACAATATTCACGCTCATTTTCGAAACACCAACATAAAGGTGGGGTAACTCTTGATCCGTAAGTATGTCGTCTTTGTTATAATCATTGTTGTTCCATGTGTCGTTTATTTGAACAAATGAATGGACTTTCCTTCGAAGTCAAATAATGAATAAATGGGATTCACCTTCGGGTAATCCAAATGAAATGAATCCTTCGGGATTAATGCTTGGCGATGGACCATCTCACGTGGGTGCAGTCAATAATGAATGAATGGTTCTTATAAATCGATGTATGCGTGTGACAATTGGTTATAATCACTACGGTGTTCCCAGCGAGTTTTTATACTCACGCCATATGTGCTATATTTTTATTACAGTGAGAATAGTGGGCGGTGGTGATGACAATGAGAGAACAGTCTCCTCCACCTTTTGTTAATATTTTGCTAAAATATGGGTTTGTAATAAAATCTTTTGTACAAATCATTTGCTTAGTCAGCTTTTTTTTTTGTAATAATATATATAAATATTACGTTATTGGAAAAACAAAAAGAATCTTACCCGATTTTAAATATTTTATTAATTTATCTATTTCAAGAAAGCTTCCGCAATAATATAATCCTGATACGAGACAAACAAGTTTAGTGTCATTCCGAGCCTGCGGGTTCGGGCGCCACAACCAGGGAGTGAGTTGAAACAACTTCAATTCTTTGATAAAATAGGAAGGGGGACCGGTTGGGGTGGACGTCGACGATCGAGGCCTATGTCGATCGGTCGCCCTGTATTATTTTGCTATGTTTTCTTCAAACGTCTATTTGAGCGACGGCCGCTCGCCTATCTTTGATAGCAAAATTAATAGTTTGACAAACAGACATCTTTTTCCTTAAATTGTGGGATTGATTTCTAACAGCTATATTCTTGATTTTAATTGTATTTTTCTCAGTAGATTTTCAATCCCCAAGAGGAGCTATGCTTGATCAATCATCTCCTATAAATAGAGGAAGTTTTGGAGCAACAAAAACAACAATTGAGATACAACACAACAAGATACACTTCAAGCAAATATTTGTTCTTCATAGTTATTATTCTTGTTGTAATTTGCCTAACTTATCACTTTCAAATCTTGAGGTCTAGGCTTTCATTTCTTGATTACACTTGCACTCAAATTGTATTATTCATTATTGAGTTGTAATCTTGATTTTTGGTCATCATTCAACACAAGATATCCTTGTGAGTGTTCTTGTGGTAAGAACACACTTGGTGATCTAGGTGTTAGGTGTAAGAACACAAAAATTTGCATACTATTTACAAAAACCAACATGTAAAAGGACTACCCAAATTGAATTTTGAAAATCTTGGCTTATGTGACACTTGTCAAAAAGAACAAATTAGTTAAGAGTAGTTTTAAGCCCAAAAATAAAATTTCCACTACCAAACCTCTACAAATGCTTCATCTTGATTTGTATGGGGATATTGGTACGGCAAGTCTAAGTGGAAAACAATACACTTTTGTTATAGTCGATGATTTTTCTAGATATAATTGGGCTCTATTTCTTGCAAATAAAAGCGTCCGTTAATGAGTTTGTTAAGTTGTGTAGACTTATTGAGAATGAAAAGGAAGATACTATTAAGTCTATTCAAGTGATCGAGGTGGAGAATTTGATGGCGAATTTAGAGTCTCTTGTGAAACCAGGGATATAGTCATAATTTTTCGGCTCCAAGGACACCTCAACAAAATGGAGTAGCCGAAAGAAAGAATCGGACACTACAAGAGATGAGTCGGTCCATGCTCAATGAATTTTCACTTCAAAATATTTTTGGGCCGAAGCCATAAGTACCGCTTGCTATGTCATTGATCGAGTTTATATTCGTCCTAAAATGAATAAAACTCCATATGAGCTTTGGAAAGGAAGAACCCCAAATATTAGTTATTTCAAAATATTTGGATGTAAATGTTTTATTTTGAATACTAAGAATCAATTAGACAAACTTGATCCTAAAAAGCCGATGAAGGAATATTTATGGGGTATTCAATCAAGAGCAAAGCATATCGAGTTTACAATAAAACTAGTGGGGTTGTTGAAGAATCCATCCATGTCAAATTCAATGAAGCTTTGGGTGTTGAAAGGATACCCAATGATGAAAGTGATGAAGAGGATATTGTTGAACCCATTGTTCAAGATGATACTTAAAATGATCAACCTTCAAGCTCAAATGTTCCTCCGAAGATAAAGGTGATACTTGAATCTTCCCGTAGCATTGAAATTTAAGGAGATCACCCAAAAGATCTTATTATTGGTGATCCCCTTGATAAAGTAATGACTCGAGGAAAATTTGCCGAGAAAGCTCTTATATCTCAAAAAGAGCCTAAAAATGCTAAGGAAGCCATTGAAGATGAGGATTGCTTTTTAGAAATGCAAGAGGAGTTGAATCAATTTGAAAGGAATGATGATGGGAATTAGTACCTTGTCCTCCATCTCAAACCATTATTGGTACAAAATGGGTATTTGAACAAGATCGATGACCAAGGCAATATTGTTCGAAACAAAGCAAGGTTAGTAGCTCAAGTTATTGTCAAGAAGAAGGTATTGATTATGATGAAACATTTGCACCCGTAGCATGTTTAGAAGCTATTCGTATTTTACTTGCCTATTCTTGTTTTAAAAATTTCAAGCTTTACCAAATGGATGTAAAATCCGCATTTTTAAATGGTATTATTCAAGAAGAAGTCTATGTAAAACAACCTCCGGGTTTGAAAAATTTTCTAGGCCTAATGATGTTTATAGACTTAAAAAGACCTTGTATGGTTTGAAACAAGCACCCCGTGCATGGTATGATAGAATTAGCTCTTTTCTTTTGCAAAATGGTTTTACAAGAGGTAAAGTTGATACTACCCTCTTTGTTTTTGAAAAAGGGCAAGATTGCTTATTAGTGCAAATTTATGTTGATGATATTATTTTTGGTACTACTAATGAATCCTTGTGCAAGAAATTTTCTAAGTTAATGCAAGTGAATTTGAAATGAGCATGATGGGGAGCTCAACTTCTTCCTTGGACTTCAAATTAAGCAATGCCAAGAAGGAATATACATCTCACAATCCAAGTATACAAAAGAACTTTTGAAGAAGTTCGACATTGAAGAAGGAAGAACCGTTTCTACTCCTATGGCAACAAATGTCAAAATTGACAAAGATGAAAAAGGCAAGTCCGTGGATGAATCAAAGTATCGAGGTATGATTCGTAGTTTACTTTATTTAACCGCTAGTAGTCCGGACATTCTTCATGATGTATGCCTATGTGCTCATTTTCAAAGCAATCCCAAATAATTCCATATGAGTGTGGTTAAAAGAATTTTTAGATATTTGAAAGGCACTATTCAATATGGTTTATTCTATCCAAAGAATGAAAATTTTTCTCTTAAAGGTTATAGTGATTCGGATTATGCGGGAAATATTGATGATCGAAAAAGTACTTCCGGATCATGTCAATTTTTAGGCGATTGTCTAGTTTCTTGGTTTTCAAAGAAGCAAAATTGTGTTTCACTTTCAACGGTCGAAGCCGAATATATTTCTGCGACATTTTGTTGTACTCAACTTCTTTGGATGAAACAAACTTTAGCGGATTATAAATGTTCTTTTGAAAATGTTCCCATCTTTTGTGATAATATATCCGCTATAAGTATTGTTCAAAACCCGGTTCATCATAACCGTACTAAACATATTGAGATTCGACATCATTTTCTAAGGGATTGTGTTTCAAAACAAAAAATTGAGATATCTTTTGTACCATCTCAAGATCAATTAGCGGACATTTTTACAAAACCGGTATCTTTCGAGACTTTTGCGTCAATACGAGCTCGATTAGGCATAATGCATATTGAATGAGGACTATGATTGCATTTTGCACGTTCTTAAAACTTAGGGGCGAAAAATCGGATTTGTGGTTGAAAATTCGGATTTTGGAAAATAGAAAGAACCATTGGGCTTGTTTGGGAAAGCCGACGGCCGTCCCCACCCCCAAACCTGGTCCGACCACAACAAAATTTTGGATAAAACGTTTACGTTCTCGCCATCATTTTTGGTCTTTTGTGTTCATTTTTCGTCCCCTACGCACTTTTCACACAAATTTCACTTCAAATTTGTTTTATTGCATATATTTTATATTTTGGACTTCATGAGGCTCGATTATCATCATCATTGTTCATCTTTACCGATTAAATGGTAAGAATTTCTCCTTTTAATCTCAATTGGGTTGAACCCTTGAGAATGTGCCTATCTTGATATCTTGTTGAAATTCTTGTCTTAATATGTTGTTTATGATGATTGATGATGAATGAATATTGTTGTATTGAAATTGGTGATGAATGTTTTTGGCTTAAACGAATCACAAAGGCGTTATATTTCTCTTGTTTTATTCATTGCACGCCAAATGTTCGACAAAATGTTTCAATGAAAAACTCATCACCTACATGATTCTCTTGATTTGAAAAGTCTTATAAGTTTATAGAGATCATGTTTTATCAATCAAATGAGCTTTTACAAATCAAATGAGCAATTGTTTTCCCTTTTATTCGAATTTAAGCTTAAATGCTCAATATGCTTTCGATAAATCGATTGCGACTTTGATATAATTGTATGATGTTTTTATCGTGCTAACATTCTTTTGATGATTCCAAAGGGGAGAAACAAAAAACGCTCATATGCTTAAAGAATCAAAAATAAGCTCGCAAAAAAAGTTATAAGTTAGGGCTCTTAAAAGCGAAAAGTTGTGAACAATACTTAGTCCATGTGATGTATTATGGACTTTTATGCTTGACTAATGATGTTTTGTGACAAAGGGGAGCTTATAAGCTCATGATATTCAAGCTTAAGTTGTAAAAGCTAAGTTTTAAGCTTTTAGTTGTTGCTTCTATACTTACTCTTGCTATGCTTGTTGATAGGGGAGCTTGTGCAAAAATGATTTTGAAAAATCTTTGCTCCTATCCTCAGTGTGTTTGTACTTATGATAAATCTTGCTTGTAATGGTTTGATGTTTTAGACCGGAAAATTTATTTTGTTTTAAAATCGACTTCCTAAAATCGTTTTGGTTTGTAATCATCAAAAAGGGGGAGTTTGTTAGATAAATGTTTTATCAAGATTTTGATGATTATGTTTAAATGAGTTTTATACCAAAACAATGTTTATGTATGTTGTCCAAAATACTCCTAAATATTTTAAAATATTTTTACTAATTTTTGGAGTATTTCTTAGAGTTTATTATTAGATAAAAAATTGGACAACATATTTGATGTTTTTGTGTTAATTGGTTTTTACATTAAAAATAATGTTTATAAATGTTGTCCAAATACTCCCAAGTGATTTAAAATATTTTTACTAATTTTTTGGAGTATTTCTTGAAGTTTATTTTTGAAAAACATCGGACAACATTTCAATTTGGAGGTCGGCCTCGCCAAAACGTCGACCGATACGAAGAAGAAAAGAAAACACGAAACAGAACATCTTGGACTTGAAAATTGGAGCGGGGATCGATCAAGGGGGCCGACCAAGGCCGCACCCTTGTCGATCGGTCGACCCCGCCGACCGATGCACTGGATCGCACTATTTTTTCAAAATGTTCGAAATCTTATTACAGGAAACCGGCCGCCCTATGTTATTTTTGACAAAGAAAATTCCAACCGCTGCAATCCTTATCAAAGAAGATTTACTTTTCATTTTTGTACAATATTTCTACATCTTGTGATCATCTTTTTGTAGACAAAAGTGAAGAGGAAGGAGCCTATGTTGGGAGCATATGTTGGTGAAGACTTCCTATAAATAGAGGATGAATTGAAGACACAAAATACAACACATACAAGCAAAATACACAACAAGAAATCTACAAATTGTTCAAGCTTTCATTTTTACATTCTTTTGTAATAGCCTAAATTTCACTTGCACATCTTTGAGGTCTAGGCTTTTTGATTCTTGATTACACTTGCACTCAATCTTTGTATTGGTTTTATAGAGTTGTAATCTTGAATTTTGTCCATCATTCAACACAAGACATCCTTGTGAGTATTCTTGTGGTAAGAATATACTTGGGTGATCTAGGTGATAGGTGTTTGGAGAGTGTGGTACTCTTGAAAGGTGGTGAAGGAAGATTGTGGTAATCTTCTTGAAGGTGTTGTAAGAGGATTGTGGTAATCCTCAAGGTGTTGTATTAATTTTGGAAATTAATAAAATCTTTTTTTCTTTTTTTGAAATCCATCCCTGAGATCTTTGGGGTGGTAGAGGATTAGGCCCTAGATGGGTTGAACCTCTTTAAATCGGCGAGTGTTGTTTAATTTCAAAGATTTACATTCTTGCCATTTGCTTGTTGATTCGAAAAAGAGGGCGATTTGCGAAAAATCGGCATAATCTATTCACCCCCTCTAGATTATCGTAGTCACTTGGACTAACACAATATGTAAAAGCTAAGCTTTTAGCTTATGGTTAATTGATTTTACATTATTCTTGATATGCTTGTTGATAGGGGGAGTTTGTGCTTATTATTGAATGTATTTACTCCCTTACTTAGTTGCTTATGTATTTTTGGAAATTTTGGTTGCTTCCAAACGGTTAGATGTTTTTACCGGAAAATCGTTTTTAATTGTCCTCCTAATATTTCTAAAATTTATTTTGGTTTGTAATCATCAAAAAAGGGGAGATTGTTTGATACATGTTTTTATCTTGATTTTGATGATTTTATTTTTACACCAAAACAATGTTTTTAGTTGTTGTCCAAATACTCCTAAATGATTTAAAATGGTTTTAATATTTTTCGGAGTATTTCTTCAAGTTTTATTTTAGATAAAATTGGACAACACTTTTAAAGATTTTTTGTTTATATGTTTTTATTTCAAAACAAGGTTCGTAAATGTTGTCTAAATACTCCCGATTGGTTTAAAATGTTTTTACTAAATTTTCGAGTATTTCTTGTTTTATTTTCGACAAAAATTGGACAACATTTAAATACTCGAGGTCAACCTATTAGCCGTGAGAGAGGCAACCCGTACCTAAAGATGAATTTTGGAACAAAAATGAGACGGAAGGGAAAAAGACCAGGTCGACGACGATCGACCGGGCGTCGGCCGTCGACACCCGTCGACCGGCACACAGGAGCAACGAGTTGAAACGAACTTCAATTCTTTGATAAAATAGACGGGAACCTAAGTTGGGGTGGACGTCGACCGGTCGAGGCCTATGTCGACCGGTCGCCCTGTATTATTTTGCTATGTTTTCTTCAAACGTCTATTTGAGCGCGACCGGTCGCCCTATCTTTTGACAGCAAAATTCTGACCGTTTGACAGCAGACATCTTTTCCTTAAATTGTGGGATTGATTTCTAACAGCTATATTCTTGATTTTAATTGTATTTTTCTGTAGATTTTCAATCCCCAAGAGGAGCCTATGCTTGATCAATCATCTCCTATAAATAGAGGAAGTTTTGGAGCAACAAAAACAACAATTGAGATACAACACAACAAGATACACTTCAAGCAAATATTTGTTCTTCATAGTTATTATTCTTGTTGTAATTTGCCTAGCTTATCACTTTCACATCTTGAGGTCTAGGCTTTCATTTCTTGATTACACTTGCACTCAAATTGTATTATTCATTATTGAGTTGTAATCTTGATTTTTGGTCATCATTCAACACAAGATATCCTTGTGAGTGTTCTTGTGGTAAGAACACACTTGGGTGATCTAGGTGTTAGGTGTGAGAAGATTGTGGTAATCTTCTTGTCGAGGTGTTGAAGAATTTGGTATTCTTCAAGGTTGAAGATTGTGGTAACTTCACAAGGTGCCGTTGGAGATTGTAGTAATCTTCAAGAAGAGATTGTGGTAATCTCAAATGTGGTGTTGAAGAAGAGTGTGGTGCTCTTCAAGGTGTTGTTGTAAGTTGGTGTTGTATTAATTTTGGTAATTAATAAAATCTTTTTCTTTTTGAAATCCATCCCTGGATATCTTGCGGGGTGGTAGAGGATTAGGCCCTAGGTGGGTTGAACCTCTATAAATCGATGTGTGTTGTTTTCATTCCACACCTTATTATTGTCTTGGCTTGTTTTGTTCGAAAAAGAGGGCGAAATCGAAAAGATGGAGATAATCTATTTACCCCCCCTCTAGATTATCGTAACCGCTTGGACTTACAATTAGCTCATAAAAGCTAATATAAGCTCGTGAAAGAAGCTATAAGTTGTAGCTCCTAAAAGCCAAAAGCTATGTAGTATAATTAGTCCATTTGTTGCATTATGGACTTACTTACATGTCTTTATGATGTGTTGTTGATAGGGGGAGCTTATAAGCTCTTGATTATTAAGCTCTATTTGTAAAAGCTAAGCTTTTAGCTTTTGGTTGATTGCCTCATTACTATTCTTGATGTCTTGTCCTTATATTTGGATAATATTTACTCTCTTATTTGGTTGATATTTTATTTGGATAGTTGGTCGCTTCTTAACGGTTAGATGTTTTTACCGGAAAATCATTTTTGTTTATAAAAATTCGACCTCTCATTATTTCTAAAATTGTTTTGGTTTGTAATCATCAAAAAGAGGGAGATTGTTTGATATATGTTTTTATCATGATTTTGATGATTTTGTCTTTACACCAAAACAATGTTTTTAAATGTTGTCCAAATACTCCTAAATGATTTAAAATGTTTTTCACTAGTTATTCGGAGTATTTCTTCAAAGTTATTCTCGATAAAAATTGGATAACACTTCTGTATCAAGGTCGACCTAGGTAGCCCATAAGGCAACCCGCACCTGAAGAAGAAACGTTGAAAAAGAAAATGAGACTGAAGGATTTTGATGCAGGTCGACCGGTCGCCCAAGGGGTCGACCAGTGCCATCGATTGGTTGCCCCTAGGGTCGGCCGGTGCCTACTTGTGCTAGTTTTTCTCTGTTCTTCTAAAATTCAAGGGGGACCGGTTGGGCACAGGTCGGCCGGTCGGACCCCGTCGACCGTCGCCTGCGTGTAAAAATATTGTGTTATTTTTCAAACGCCTATTTCTACGCGACCGGTCACCCTAAGGTTTTGACGAAAAAATTAAGACCATTGTGCAACAGACCAACTTTCCTTAAATTGTGAGATTGATTTCTAACATCTATATTCTTGATTTTAATTGTATTTTTCTGTAGATTTTCAATCCCCAAGAGAAGCCTATACATGATCGATCATCTCCTATATATAGAGAAAGTTTTGGAGCAACCAAGACTACAATTGAGATACAACAAAACAAGATACATTCAAGCAAACACATTAGCTCTTCATTGTTATCATTCTTGTTGTAATTTGCCTAGCCTATCACTTTCACATCTTGAGGTCTAGGCTTTCATTTCTTGATTACACTTGCACTCAAATTGTAATATTCATTATTGAGTTGTAATCTTGATTTTGGTCATCATTCAACACAAGACATCCTTGTAAGTATTCTTGTGGAAAGAATACACTTGGGTGATCTAGGTGATAGGTGTTTCAAGAGTGTGGTGCTCTTGAGGTGTTGAAGAATTTGGTGTTCTTCAAGGTTGAAGATTGTGGTGATCTCCGCAAGGTACCGTTGGAGATTGTGGTAATCTTCAAGAGAGATTGTAGTAATCTCAAAGGTGGTGTTGAAGAAGAGTGTGGTGCTCTTCAAGGTGATGTTGTAAGGTGTTGTATTAATTTTGGTAATTAATAAATTTTTTTTTCTTTTTGAAATCCATCCCGGATATACTGGGGTGGTAGAGGATTAGGCCCTAGATGGGTTGAACCTCTATAAATCAACGCGTGTTGTTTACTTCCCGCACCTTTATTATTATCTTGGCTTATTTGGTTCGAAAAAGAGGGCATAATCGAAAAGATGGAGATAATCTATTCACCCCCCTCTACATTATCGTAGCCGCTTGGACTTACACCTTCATCGGATGTGCCACCGCTATTCCCTTCACGGCCATCGAAACAAATTGTGCATCTTGTTGGTTATGTTGATCACCAACAAAATCCTGGTCATCATAATGGCCACCACCACCGAAATCATCATACCGCCCAAAATCATCATTAAATCCACCATCACCATCATCATCATCATCATCATCATCATCATCACCATCGTCATCATCATCATCACCATCCACATGATCACTATTATTGATTCTCGGTTGATGCTCCAAGATAGGAGATTTACTTGGACAATTATCGGGTACTACATGTTGCACGACGCGTTGGTTGAGACGCAAAGATGTTGCATATAAGTTGGCATACACTGGTGGGGACCATGTATATAATTCATGCCGCATCGAAATTATATGGATTTAAGGGCATAAATTGATTTTCGATACCATATGAATAAGATTGAGCGACCATGAGGTTCATTAAACCATGTGGATTGCTATTTCCGTGTCTGAAGTCCCCACCATACTATGATCTTTTGGTTGCAAGGTCACAAATATTCGGGGATCTTTGAAAATCTCGCCATTACTCGTCAAGATCCCGTTCACACATAATCAAAGACTTAACCTCGTAACCACCCCCATTGGCATTAAACAGTGTAATTTGTATTCACACAAACGCCGATCACCATTTACAACGTTATGAACAATATCCACAAACCCACTATATGATATTATCCACAACGATGTAAAAACGAGTACTTCTTCACAATTCCTATAGAAACTACCATCCCAAAAACCGCTATGGTCAATTATCGCTTTATCATCCTCCATCTGAAACCAACAAAAACAGACAAAAAAAAATCAAATGCTTACATTATTTCGAGATTCCGATCGGGAAAATGGGTTGCTGGAAATTCACCGGAAAATTTTGTCTTTGAAATTTTAAGAGAGAAAGTGAAAGTAAAAGTGAAAAGGAGAAAGAGAGGTATAAGACCTAGTGTAATATGCTTAAAGGACATCACACCCCAAAATGACTAAAACAAATGTGTTTGAAGAAGCTGGCTATTTTTAATCGGCAAAATTGCAAAATTAGTCCAGTAATTATAAAGCGGTAGCAAAAAGGTCCCGTAAAAATCATATTTTGCAAAAAAGTCCTGTAATAATAGCAAACTCTTGATTTTGGTCCTGCAAAATGCAAGATTTGCGAAATAGTCCTGTAACTATAAGGAAATCTCAATTTTGGTACTAATTTTACTGAATTTTAGTCACGTGAGCGGCACATGTAGTTCTCACTTGCCAGTGAAATTAGGACCAAAATTGAGATTTTCATACAGTTATAGGAACATTTTGCAAAACGTGCATTTTGCAGGACCAAAATTGAGACGTTTATATAGTTACAGGACCTTTTTGCAAAACGTGATTTTTACAGGACCTTTTTGCTATCGCTCTATAATTATAGGACTAATTTTGCAATTTTGCCTTTTTAATATTTTCAAGTTGGAAATGACCAATTTGACACATTTCCACATTAGAAAAGGTTGGGGGTATATCAAGTAAATAACTTATTTTATAAAAGTGCATGGGAGTATATTAAGAAATGGAGAGTATTAATAGGTTTTGGAGATGTGAATAGGGACCCTCTTTTTATTCTTTTGGCTTCAGGCTTGTTTAAAAGCCCAATATATATTTGTATTATATTGAGATTCCAGAATCCAGCGGTGCCAAAAAGAAACACAAGTTTTCACCTGTAAGAATCCAACTATTTCGGTGTCAAGAAAAAAAAGAATCCAACTATTTCACTATTATTATCCAGAGAAGTTGTTTTGGAGCCACCCATTCGATACTTTTGCTAAATAAAGCTCAGCATTTGACTCTTGCCGAGGGTTTACCGTTTCCTAGTACTATATCTCAATTTGGGAAGTGGAAAAAACTCGAGCAAACATAAAAAATGCCCACCTTGAATTTGTTCACCAATCTCCCAGTTGATGGCGTGGTTGCTTCCGATATTCTTAAAGATGCTACCAAAGCTGTTGCCAAAATCATCGGCAAACCTGAATCGGTGAGCCTCCCTGTTTTTTACATGATTTTTATGCGCGTTGGTGTGTGCATATTTGTATGTGGCTCTTCTGTTTGACAATATTCCTCTGAACGAAGGGTTGTTATCTTTTTTTCCTTGTTTGAGTTGGGCTCAGATTTTCAAATTGCTTTTCGTTCTTTTAGTTATTTGTTTAATTTAATTTTATTTCTATCCTGAGCCGGGTTTTGTTGTTCTTCACTAGTATGTTTGCTGGGTTTCGGAATATTTTTACATAGCTGTTTTATGTTTGACAATATTCCTCTGAAGCCAACTGTTTCATTGAGTTGGGTCGGCTTTTTTTTTTTTTCTCCGGGTTTTCAGTCCTATAATTCTTTTGAATTTATGCAGTTATCATCTAATTTCTATCTTGGGCCGAGTTTTCTTGGTCTTAAATCACGAACTCAGTGACTTGTGGTCGTTGATGCAGAAAATGGCCATGAACTTGTTAGCATACCAGGAATATATGGTGTTTTGGCTTATTAATCACCATTTTTAATTGGTTAGTGTTTATTTGCAATGTATTGGTATATTCTGCAGTATGTGATGATACTAGTGAATGGAGGGGTGCCAATCTCATTTGGTGGGACAGAAGAGCCAGCTGCTTATGGTGAATTAATCTCCATTGGAGGTCTGGGCCCAAGCATCAATGCCAAACTTAGTGCAACTCTTGCGGAGATTCTGGAAACCAAGCTTTCTATTGATAGCTCCCGGTTTTACATCAAGTTTTATGATGTTCAGGTATGCAAATATACTAAGATGAGTCTCTTTCCATTTAACATTTTTGCTAGAAGAGATGCCCTTGTGAAAATTTTCAGCCTTTTCCATTGACACGAACGTGAGTTAGACACCAGTCCTCTCACTCTCTCGTCTACAGTTCCGTGGACACAGAAAAAGTCTCTCAAGTTTCATGCACCTCTAATATTATTTGTCTGAATAGAACTTTTTGCTCGATTTGAAATATGAGTACTAAAGACTGGACTACTTTTGCATTTCATATAACTATGTTGATATCACTAATAATGTTTATCTACTTGAAATGTTTATTAACTCAGTTTTCTCCTTGTCTTTGTCCAGCGCTCATTCTTTGGCTTCAACGGCTCAACTTTTTGAATACAGCGGAGCTCACTCCACGCATACGAAGGTTGGAGAATTGACAGCTTATTCTTTAGTTGGAGTAGGCATGATAATTCCTAATTTTCATTCTCTCAGAGACTTGCGGGGTTCGTATTTATTGACGGACATGTCTTCCTCCCCATCTTTGTATTAAGTTGATCTCATTTTTGAAGTTTAAGTTCACAAAGATATGTTCACTCCATTGTTATTGTAGCCAATGACACCTTGTCAAATTAATGTAATTTTAGCATTTCTTTTCTATTTGTTCCTGCATTCAACCGGACAGAACTGATCCATTAAATTGGATGTGCTTATTTAGGGGGCCCATAATGGTGCAATTCATGTTCAATATCTTGACACAAATACCATTTTTATCATTGTGGAGATAATTCGTAATTCATATTCTTGAATTTTGTTCAAGATGTTGAGCATGTCCAAACAAATGAGGAAATAATTTGTGGGTAGCACGAGAGAATTTGTGGGACTCAATTTGAATCATGAACTTGAGCAAACAATTGTGGCTAGTAGGAGAAAATTTGTTCATGTTTAATGTGGCATTGATGCCTGCTGGACCCATAAAAAAAGCATGAACTTGAGCACACTATTGTGGGTGCTCTTTAAAATTCACTGGTAATTCCGTGCATTTCTTGTTGGTTGCTCTTTGTTTCCTTTTGTCGAATGGAAGTTGATGTGTCTCGGTTATTCATGTCTATGGAGAATGGTTATGATCGCATAGTGAAAATATACGTGCTAGGAATAGCCATATACAGATGCTGAGATGCATCAAGGCAAGCAGATTTGAAGTGCATGTTGTTGAGAAGTTTGAGGTTTCTTAGAGGGGTACTCAAGATCTACTTATTAGCATATATATAACAAAAGGGTTGTTTTGCTGCTCAAAGAATAAATAGTGTTAATCACATATAAGAGTGACACGTTAAGTATTTGCAGTTAACCACGTCTTTTTTTAGTATAATATGGGATAATAGGAGAAGAGATACACATTTGTATGAGATCGAATTAGGTCAATCGTCCTTCTGAGAAAAGATTTTACCACCGGAGCACAAGGTTGATCCCCGATTAATATCAAAAAAATGTTTACCGAGTAGAGGAAAAAAAAAAGATGTTTCCATACTTTAAAAGAAAGAGAGATCGGGAGGAAAGGACATGGGCGCTTATTGGCACCCCAAATTTGATGAGTACACTCACCTTATAAGTTCACCCACCCCACTTTTTTCAAATATGACCCAATTGATGAGTTCACCCCCCCTTTTTTCCAATTTTACCCTTAGTCTTATTTTCCCCCAAAATACACCCTCCAACCTCTCACCTCCCCACTTTCTCAATTTGAAACAAAAATACACCCACCCTCTCAAGAGACTATTCTATTCGACTTTGCAATGGTTAGAGAAATCCAAACATACCTGGAGAAGAAGGATGGTTTTTCCCGATGATGATGACGACTTCGTGGATGGTGCACCACCATCCACAACAGCCGAGACGAGACACCGGCGGCGGCTCGAAGAAAATGACGAGGTATTGTTATAACTCAACTTTTCCTTAAAATAACTTGCATTTTTGTAGTTTGAGTGTGCTATGTAGTTGTATGGGCATGGGTTTGAGATGGGTATAGTTATGGCGCCATTTGGACCGTAAAATTTGAAATATGGAACTTTGAAGAAGGCGGCAATGGCCGGTCGATGAAGCCCAGGGCACGCGATCGATTGTGCGATCGTGCGCTACTTAGCACGATGTCTTATTCATCGATCGTGCCACCATCGCGCCTTGTTGGTACGATGGCTTATTCATCGATCGTGCCACCATCGCGCTTGATGGCACGATGGCTTTACTACTTGCACGGTCGATGAATAAGCCATCGCGTGCATAGTAGTCCGCCAATTTTTTTGAGTTCTCTATGTGATTTCTTGATAGTGGTTGATTGCTAATTTTGATTTTTTACTATTTTTCACAAAATGGCTTGGAAGAGGCCGAACTTTATGGCAATAAAGCCGAAGATCAATTTGTATAGCGGGTTGTCGATTCTTGACGACTTAGAACTCGAGTTGCATGATTGCGGGGATTTTGTGTATGAAGAGTTTCAAAGTCCTGTTTTGGTTTTGTATGGATGGACAACCGTGCGGTTAGTTGTAATGCCGCCTTCATGCCGTTATTGCGAAGGAGGTTGTTAAGAAAGGTGCAAGGGGACGAATTTTGGTTTTGATTGGAAACCGCTTTGATTGGTGTCCGCAATTGAGTTGTCCGGCAATTGGTGTCCATTGTGTACTAGTTGGGTGGTTGTGCGCTATGTTTGTAATATTTGTCTGTGTTGTGGTTGGTAATGTACTCATTGGTTGTAATGTACTATGAAGGTTGGTAATGTACTATGGAGGATTGTGATGTAATGATAAAGTTGTTATGCAACGCTTTCAACGTGACAATATAATAATAGATCAACGCATGTGGCACGATCATTGCATTTACGACCGTGCCACTATCGCGCCTTAATAGACACGATAACAGTTTGTGACCGCGTGCCACCATCGTGTCTATGTAGGCACGATCGTAGTATGCGGCCGTGCCACCATCGTGCCATTTGACAGTCCAACTTAACAAAATACATGTAACAAATGTGCAAGCATTTCCGACAAAGAATCACACCAATTAAAAACACATGCATTTCCAACAAAGTTCTTTAACTTATCCAATACATAACAAACAAATAATTATAACCTAAGTTTATAGTCTCCGTATACGACAATGGGATCAAGTTTCCTACACTTCCACTATACAATTCAAGTTGTTTAGTATACAAATTCTTCCAATTTGCTGCACATTCATAGCGATAATTATTCCATGTTGCGACCACGGGAGGCAATGGGTGACCGCCACTCAAGAAAACCTACAAATGAAAAAAAAAAAAAATGGTTATTGTAGTTGAGACGAGACAAATTACTCAATTTTTTAGTTACCTCTATAAAATGGTTATTGTTCACAAATCCAACACAAATTAGCTTCCGGAGCAATTGGCGCTTCATTCAGAATGGTAGATATGTGAGGGACATTCGGCGATCCAAACACACAAACGCAACATTGTGTCGACGCAACCAAGTGACCAATCTCGGGTAAACAAAACCAATGTTTCTTATCTCTTTCTCGTTATAGTAGTTGAGACGAGACAATATTTTGTCAACACTACCATGTTTGACGAATACATGATTATACAACCCTTGGTTTTCGTTCAACTCATGACATAGGTCTCCTCGAACCCGACCCCATGAATCTTCACCGTATCCAAGTAGTCTCTACGGACGGAAACCACAATGACCATCGCTCACAACATCCTTAGTACCAATAATATGTTGATGTAAACGAGTTGGAAGTTGCTCCATAAAACCACTAATGGTCACTTTCTGTCCTTTTGACGCACAACCTATTGAAACACAACATGAAGAATAATGTGGGACATTATCAACAAATATGTCATGTGTACATGCACAAATAAAAGAGACGATATTTACCAAGAGCTTTTGCCCGGCATCGGAGAGAACATAGGTTGATTCGATGGACCAACATTAAAGATTACTTCTTCACATGGTGAACAACTATCTTTAATAGACTAGACATATTCGAACTTACTCGGTCACGTTTGGTTGATTTGGATTGTTTAACCTTTACGGACTTAGGGCGACCACGCGAGCGGTCGCATCTCCAGCTCAATTAGTGAGGTTGTTCTTGGATTCGTAATCTCCGTAATTCTTTTCAAAATTAATAACCTCTCGATTCGGTGCTTGTTCAAATTTGGTGAAAAGATCACCAAACACTGAGTCCATCGAGACCCACCGGCCCAACTCCAGCCTTCGTCTTTGCTAGCTCGGTAATATATCTAATTTTCGCCAAAATGAAGCCACTTGATCAAGTGGAATTGCTTATCCAAACTCACATATTCGTAAAGTTCATGAGCACATGGGAGTCCGCACGCGTCTTTCTCAATATACAACCACACAACAAAGGGTCTACGCTACCCTCAACTACACGATGCATTTCAAGATAGATCAAATTCAATGCATGTATAGACACCATACCTCGTAGTGACATAAATACAATCGATTTGTATTTATGTAAGATACATTTCTCTTTCTTCTCAAAAGAAGAGCAGATTGCATTGTGTGATGTCTCGAGGAGGTGTGAATCTGCTTCCCAACATGTCTCGAAATTACCCGACTAGACGCAGTCGTCTTTTCAATGCCGCATGGTGACTCTCCGCCTATAATGATTTTTCAAACAATATTATATTAATTTTTAGGATTGTATATGATATAACATAAACGCAATGATGAGCACAACAAAGTAAATTACCTATTTGTTGTGGTGTTGTCGAAATGCATGACATTATTCGTCCCAAGCGGATACAAATCTTTCTTTATACGACGACCCATCCATTGCTCCATTACATATTGTACGACGGCCATTGGATAATCACAAAATTACGATTTGCAATCTCCTAATTAAGTCATAAAATGATTGCTCGAAATCTGCGATGACCAATAAATTACAATAGAGGTTAAAAGATTCCCACTTCTCTTTTGTGGCCAATATTTTTTTGCGGTTTGCCAAAATGTTCCTACTAATGTGCCACCGACAGAAAAAAATGTCTCGAAGTGGGAAATGTCGTCTCTATTGCATTCATTAGAGCTAATTCTCTATCGCAATACTCACATTTGGCGGGAAGATGGGTCCATCAATGATTTTAAGACTGAGCAAGCCCATATGTAATTATCTTCCCGCTCGTCTCCATATAAGCAATCGCAATATAAAATGTCATATGTGTCGATGTCACACCAACAATCTCCAACAAAGGTAACTTGTACCTATTAGTTTTGTATGTGCAATCCATAAAAATGACACTTTCGAAAAGCACGCAACAACTCAACGCTTGTAGGGTGAGCAAAGAATATATCCTTCACGGTGTTACTCGTCTCGCAACGCCTATGATGATAGAAATATCCATGCTCCTTCAATTTATGCATAAGTTGTTGCATTTGAGATCGACCATCACGCCGACAACTCTATTCTTCATACGGGCATTGTAGATAGTCCGTATGGTGGACTTATTATCTTGAAACTTATTTTGTAGACCAAACAAAATGTTCTTCGGCCGAGTATTGCCATGTGACATATCCAACACATATTCTTCCTCACTTTTTGATAATCGACCAAGCATAAGAGTGACCCTCCAAATATTGTGCAATTGGATGATTATGCACACCACATTCAACATTTAGTGACCATTCTCCTTCAATTGTTACTTGCCGACCCCTCAAACGAAATGGGCAACCACATTTCTTAGTTCCAGATTCTCTCTTAGAGACTTTTTTTTTTCAAATTTCTTAGCATCATTTTGTTCGACATCTCTAGTCTTTTTTGAATCACTTTAATGCCCACTACGTTCACAAGACAAAAATATCTCGAGGTCTTTTCTTTCCTCGACCACCGTCCGACCTACTTATTACAATTACCATGTTGTGCTCATGTCCTCTCTCACGCACCCAATCAAATAATTTATCCCGAGAAACAAATAACTCATAATACGTCGTGAATACGTGTGTGTAATCGGTAAATAACACCAAGCTCTTCAACATTCTCATACTATTTTCCGTAGTAACGGGCCATACCCTATTAAAACAAAATCAACAAGACCAAAAACAAATCACAAATGACACGATCATGACCATGATCGTTCCACCTTTGATCGTGTCACATAAGCATAATATGGCACGATCATTGAACATGTGATCGTGCCATATTGCCCGTGGCACGATCGACGTGATGATCGTGCCATCTTCTGATCGTGCCAATCGGCGGAAAACAATGGTGCAAATGAAAAATATCGAATCGGTAAAAGTGGATAAATTACATAATTTTGGTGATAACCAAGAAGATACTTACAATATTTGGAGGAATCAAATCTTTGTTGTCCATTTAAGTTGTTGTGTTGGTGTCGGAAAAAACTAGGGTTTATGAGAACAAGGTTTAAGTTTTTCTCAAGAAAGAAGAATAAGAAGAAGAAGAATGTAGGCAAGGATGTGGGTGGGTGTGTTTTAGTAGATTTAATTGAAATGAATGATGTGGGTGTATTTAGAGATTGAGGGGTGTATTTAGAACTTGGCTTTTTAGTAAGGGTATTATAGTCTTTTGACTTAATAGCATTTTGAAATTTTAGAAAGTGGGCTCATCAAATTTCAATTTGGGGGTCTTAATAAGCCACCCAAATGATATGTCGGTGGCTTATAGTTATAAATTGACTGTAAATGCTAAATTAATGAAATTTGAGGGTTGAGCGTGGAGGTTTACGCAAATTAATAAATAGCAAAACTCTTTACCAAAATAGCTTTTCCTCGTGAAAAAGTCGTCCTCAACAAGCTTTCCATAGAAATCCATTCCGTATTTCCGTCGCCTATTTAACGACCCATCATTCAAATTTTCTGAGCAGCAAAACCCATCCACTCCTCCCTTCCGCCACCGCCAACTACCGCCGAAGAGGCTAAAAATGTCGGAAACAAAGTTTAGTGTGATGGTGAGTCTTTTCAACTGGATGCAGAAGAGCAAGTCTTCATCTGTCAAACGTTCCAAATTCCGCAAGTTTCTGGACACCTTTTGCCGCCCCAACAACGGCGACGACTACTTCTCCGCCATTCGCTTGATCCTGCCCAACCTCGACCGAGAGCGCGGATCATACGGCCTCCGCGAACACGTGCTCGCCACATGCCTTATTGACGCCCTCGGCATGTCTCGTGACTCTCCTGACTCTCAGCGCCTCCTCAACTGGCGCAAGGGCGGCCCCAAGTCTGGTGCCTTCGCCGGAAACTTCTCTCTCATCGCCGCCGAGGTCGTTAGTTTTCGTTTTGTCTCTTTTTAGTGCTCCCGGTTCTATAATTTCTTCCATGTTTGTCCCGATAAACTTCCTGTTGATTTTGAATGGACTGTAAATTCTGAGTTTCTTATCGTAAAGCACTTACTTTTTGCTAATTAATATTGTTTTGTTTGTGTAGTTTGTAATTTGCCTCAAGAAATCGTTTCCATTGGCAATTTTGTTGTTCTTTTATTAGTCTGCGTCTCTGCGATGTTTGATACTTATTGTTAATTAGTGTTTACAATTTTGGCCGGTTTTATTGGCTACGTCCAACGTTTGATGCGTAAACTTCTGCATTAGGAGGTTGTATGTTAATACTATTGCTATCTGCTCCTGGTGATTATTAGTATTATTTAAATTTTTTAATTAATGTGAATTAACTCTTAGCATGACGAAATGATTTTCTGGAGACGTTTGTCTGAAAAAAATATTAGAACATTTGTTGGATGTAAACTATTAACATAACATTGCACAGTGAAATTTTACTGACCATGTTATTTCCATTACTTCCACCTTTCTTAAGTTTCTGGAGTAAAGTCGCCATTTTGAAGCATAGATACTTCTATTTTGAATTTTTGATGAGTCATTCAGAATCATTTATCCAACACTGAGTAATTGATGTGTGATCTGGAATTTCCTTTCTGTATCACCCTGTGCAGATCTGTATATTTGAGGAGAGACGTACAATCTTCATCTAGCATTTGTACTGTTGTTGTAAAGATTTTGATTGGTTCTTAATTTTCATCCATTTTGGAAATATCCTTGTGTTTTTTCTCATCCATAGTAGTCTATACTAAATAGAAACAGTGACCATCCTTTTTCAACTGGGGGCAATATTTGTACCATTTTAGTGTTTTGGCTAATTGTCCTTGTTAAGTTTTGGATAAGTTGGCTGGACTTTTAATTTGAGTGCATAACTGTAGTTTTATTAGATGTTGACTAGGTTTATGGTTTCGTGACTCTATTTTCACTAACCTACAATGTTATGTTTCTTTCCACTACTCTCTTAATATTTCCTTACCATCCTTTTTTTAATAGTGAATTAAGTTTAATATTAGGTTGAGTAGTGTTGTATCTTTCCATGCATTTTGTGCATCCATGTACTAATTGTTGGCAATTTAGGTGTTGATTTTATTAACCTGTATATGAGATGATATCAATTCTTGCATATGTTAGCAGGTGCTACAACGGAGACAGGCTATGGTTTCAGGGGACCTGACTATAAAAGAATTAAATGAATTGCTTGATCGATTGGCTTCTTGTGAAAATAGGTAAGCGCTTCCTGTGTAAGCAGAGTTGTTGATGGATCTTCCTTATTTTTGTAGGAACAATATTAATGATTTGTCTTTTCTCTATGTGCTTTTAGGCCTTTATTTTTGGGTATCTTGAAATTGTTTTGTTCCATTTTGATGGAAATTAAATTATGCTTCTATGAACATTGCTCATTTTCAAATCTTCTCTTTTATAAATTACTATTCAGAAGTCATACAAAATAGCTCAGTGGATACTATTCGCACTTCTCGAGATCAGATAGACCAAATTAGAAAGATATATGGCTCAATATAACTCTTGGTTTTCATGTGATATGCATCATGAATTGATACCTTGAGTTTGGTATTTTCTGTACAGGTCAGAGAAGACTTCTATTCTTTCTGATCTGATCAGGAAAACAAATGCTCAAGAAATGAAGTGGATTATTATGATAATTCTCAAAGGTGGTATCCAGTAACCTCATTTAATTTCTTGCATTTGCCATCTCTGTCTGCTTTTTCTGTTTCGATCCTGGATTAATTCTTTTCTATTTACTGCAACTCGTTCGAACTTCAGATCTTAAGTTGGGAATAAGTGAAAAGAGCATATTTCATGAATTTCACCCTGATGCTGAGGACTTGTTCAACGTCACCTGTGATTTAAAACTAGTTTGTGAAAAGTTGCGGGATCGTAGTCAGCGGCATAAGCGCCAGGTTTGTTTCAGAACTCTGGATTAAGTATCTTATTATGAAATGTAGTTTACTAATAAACATTAAAACCCATGTTCATGATGGAGGGGCAAATAAAGCCACATATCTCCCATATGGATTATGGTAAACTCAGGGTTGACCACGTCTAGTATCCGTGTTATTGTTGTCCTAATCAACAAATTTAATGGGTTTGACCGACGAAACTGTAGATGCTCATTTTTCCCTTATCGTAATAAACTTTTTGGAGTCCCCATGAGTTTGTGTTGTCTGGATTCACGGCCTTCCCTGTTTTTCTTTCTTTTTTTTTTTTTGGTTCTTGTTCTTGTTCTTGTGGTGGTCATTTCAGCATATGTTTGACTGGATGTAAATAATGCTTGTTATAACTCTGCAGGACATTGAAGTTGGCAAACCTGTTCGCCCCCAACTAGCTCTGAGGGTCAGCAATGCAGCCGCTGGATGGAAAAAGGTCAATATGCAGTTTAAATTTAGAAGCAACGCTTGAATGAAACAAAACTAAAAATAAAAACATTATGGTTATTCATCAAGTTGAGCTTTGGAGTCCTATAATTTTGTGTTTTTCTACATTTCTTTGGTGAATTTCATGGCCTGTTGATTGTTGTTTATATTTCTTTCCAACCAAATAGCTTCATGGAAAGGAAGTTGTTATTGAGTGCAAATTTGACGGTGATCGCATCCAAATCCATAGAAATGGAGCAGAGATAAACTTTTTCTCGAGGTAGTTTCTATTTTGAAATCAACTCTTTATATCTTTGGAATATTTTCAGTCGGCTGATATAGTGATCCTTTCTTTTAGCTTTTCTTTAGTATCAATTTTAGAAGTTATCCAGCTTTGTAGTTAACTTCAGTTGGCTGTCTTTGTTTGGTGCTAGCTTGTTTTCCTTGGCGCTGATATCATTCCTAGGATAGATAGCCTGTTAATTTATGCACTCAATAGTGAAAAAAGGAAAAATTTAAGTACAAAAAAAGTACACCCTTTTATCAGGCAGGGCCTAAGTGGGAAACAGGAAGGGGTACAATTCCAATCCAATAATTTTTCTCGCCCCATTTCACAAGCTGATGTCCGGCAACATATGCGCTCCACAGTCTGTCTGTCAATTTATAGGTAGTATAAATTTAGAAACAGTTTTGCCTGTCTGAATGGATTATTGTTTTCTAATATGCACAGGAATTTTCTTGATCATCCAGAATATGGACATGGGATATCAGACACTATAAGAGAGAATATTCTGGTTGACAGGTAAAACTTTCATGAAGTAGGGACTTTATCCTATAATTTCATGCCATTGGTCTGTTTGCATCTCTTGTTTTCTCTATTGCTATTGTGCTTGTCTGTACCCTAGAGATCTAATTATTCTAATCTTTTAAAGATGAGTGAGGTTTAAAAGATTTATTTGTTAAACATCTATGGCATTTACAGGATAATCTCTATTGTCTTCTTAATTCAGATCACATGAAATGTTTCCAAGTTGTAAAAATGTTATGAAAAAATGTATATTATGTTAAGTTGATTTGTTTGATCAATTTTATGTGCTATGAAGAGAAAGTCTGTTCAAATGTTGATTCATTATGGCGCCTGAACAGAATATTTAATATCTTATGTGGATACAATGTAATGAACTTTCTTCCCCTCCTTTCAGCACAAGGATTTTTGAGTATTCCTCTGCTATCTCCCTCACATTCTACTCTCGCCCTCTAGGTTAAAAAATGATTGTGCTTTTGTTTGGGATTTTTCTGTTTCATGCATCCTGTGTATTCCTGTGACATTAGCCTCAACCAATCTATGAAGTATGAGTCTTGATTGTATCAAAAATTTCGCCATGTCTTCCTCTCCCTGTCGATTGCATGTAGATTGATAAAATTAGATGGCGTGACTAGTTATCACCTTTGGCAGGTGCATTCTTGATGGTGAGATGTTGGTTTGGGACAAATCCGCAAATCGATTTGCAGAGTTTGGTTCAAATCAAGAAATAGGTTTCCATTCTCTTCTTTGCTTCTCATGCTGTTTTACTGTCGGTTAATTGTATTTTCTAGAATTGTACTCTCTTTGATGTTTCCTATCCTTTGTCACAGCCAAGGCAGCGAAGGATGGGCTTGATAGTGATCGACAGGTCTCGTTGCATATAAAATGTGTAAAGAATTATTGTAAAGCTGGGAACTACAATTTCTAAGTTTTGACCTTCTATTTCTTCTGATGCAGTTGTGCTGTATCCTTAAGGTTTAAGCAATTCAAACCCGGATCTGATTCTCGCGTTCATCCATATTGAATTGCACAAGCAAGATAGTACTTCTTATGACATTATACGTTCGAGACTTCCATAGCTATTTTTTTAAAAGTGAGCCTTAACATGGCCTGTGGGTAGATGTTGCATTTGACATTCTTTATGTTGGAGATACCAGTGTTATTCACCAAAGCTTGAAGGAAAGACATCAACTTCTTCGGAAAGTTGTCAAACCAGTTGCAGGTCGTTTGGAGATTTTGGTTCCTAATGGTGGTCTTAATGCACATCGTCCTGCTGGTAAAGGGAACTACTTTTCTGCCTGTTTCATTTACTATAAACAGTTTTGTCTTCTGAGTTATCGTGACAAAGTTTTCTCAAGGCAGATACTCTTTTTCATGTTTTGCCATAATATTACATTGACATGCTACTACAGTTGCTCTTTATCATAGTGTAGAACTATGTTTCTTTGTGCATCTTCGGACATTTCTGTATAACTGACTGCATCATCACACAGGGAACCGTGTTGGTCATTAATTGTTCACGATGTTGATGGTGTTGAGAAATTCTTTAAAGAAACCATTGAGAACAGGTAGCAGTTTTTCCATGTATCCTGATTCAGTCTTTTTTCTACCTTTATAAGTTATTTTGTTGGTAGTTATGTACATGGAATTTATAGACGTCCATGTTATGCATGAGTTTCTAACGTATGGTGTTATATCCTCTCGTATGTGATTTTATTTTACGGAGGGTATTGCAATTCAATAACTTGACATCAGCGTTTTATCCCGTAGTTTACTGCTGGAATATTGGGCCTATCTAGTTTATGTTCCTGAAATGAGATAATGTGATTATGAATCATAAACAAATCCAGCATGAAAAACGAAGATGATTTCATCTTTTCAATGATGTCGCTGAAAGACCAAACATGACATATTTTGGACTGTATTTGTTGATATTTAAAATAAATAGTCCGACATTGAGATTGATTTATGTAGAGGGAACTTGATTAAGTTTTTGTGATGACCTGCGTCTAGGTGAAACATTGACAAAATATGCGAAAACTAAATTCTCTATTGTTATAAGTTGTTATATGTTGGGAATCACTAACATATCTTCCTATTCTGGATCATTGTGCGATGTTAAAAAACTTGGCGCACCTAGATGAGCTTTACAATTGAAAGGGAGCTGTTTTATTATCATATGTCAAGATTGGCCGCAAAGGATGAGATAAATTTTTGCACCTGGACTTACGTGTTATTCTTGTAGAGGAGCAATTTCATAATGTCAAACATAGGAGGAGAAAGCACCTTTAACCATCCCAAACTACTAGATTGTTCTAATGATTAGACTCTCTAAAAATTAGTGTGAAGTGTTACTATTTTTCCCATTAAAAATTTGGGGAAAAACGATTACAAGTTTGCTTAGTTCTTTATTTCGTTGATGGAAAACTAAGAGTGTTTTCAAATTTACAAAGATTTTCATCTATAGTACGAGACCAGTACCTCTGAGGTTCTAATTTCCGTAGAAGTGAATTATAAATGTTTATTAAATGTTTTACTGGTAGTGACTTAAGAAACAAGGATTGTGCACCTCGTCTCTGAATGGAATTTGTTTACTTCTCTCTTGTCCCATGGAGTCTCAGATGAAAGGACATAATAGTTGATGGATGACGAGATCAATAAAGGCAGTGTGGAATTATAACCAAATTGTTCAGATTAGCCATTTTTATTACTTACAATATGCTGTATTCAAATGTTACCTTTTCTTCCCTCCATATTTTTTAAGAAATTGTGCTTCTCAGTGACTAAATGAGTGATATGTGCTTGTCATACTTAAATGTACACCTGCTTGCTGTCATACTTCTCCCTGCAGTGAAGAAATATTGCTACCCATTGACTAGACAAGTGATAGAGGCATGCCGAAGCTTCATTGTCTATGGTGTTCACCTTCTCCCTGCAAATGTTGTTGAACTTGACTACTAAGGGATATGGACATTACTTTCTTATTGCGTGCATTCATCTCAGAGTCATAGAGTATTACATTTTAATGATTAGAAGTGGTTTCATTCTTTACGTATTTTATTTAGTTACTGCAGTTGTGAACCTATTTCTGGACGATCCTAGAATGTTATCTGAACTACTTACTGTAAGGGTGTTAAACCAGTTTAAGAGTGTCATCATAAAACTTTTTCTTCTTGAGCTATGACCGGTTTGTGGAAGAAATATCAAACATGGAGGAAGAAGACTTCATTTTAGCTCAGAGGACCCATGGAAAGATGAAGACATACATGGAACTTATTGGCATTTAGGGTGTTCCAGATTCTCTTAGGATACATGAGGATCAAATTGATCTTTGCTGCATGCATATGAGGAAAATATGTGAAAACTACATTTGCATTATTGTGGCTACCGTGGTGTGATAATTATCTGAACTTAATTTCCTCACAGCTATCTGGCTTCTTAACCACAAATATTTTTCTGACATGTTAGAGATGAAGGAATTGTTCTGAAAGATCTTGGCTCCAAATGGGAACCTAGTGATCGAAGTGGAAAGTGGCTAAAGTTAAAGCCTGATTACATTCGAGCAGGCTCTGACTTAGACGTTCTTATAATAGGTCTGAAATTACCCTCTATTCTTTTCCAAAGAAATGATTTTACATCATGGTCCTGTACTAAGCCATTTCATGCAGGAGGTTACTATGGTTCTGGACGTCGTGGAGGTGAGGTGAGGATACTGCTTTAGTAGTGGTTGCGTCTTTTCATCTTGTTTACTAAAAAGAAACTGTTTTATTTTGTTCCATGAAGGTAGCACAATTTCTTGTTGGTCTTGCAGAGCGTCCGCGCCAAACACACATCCCAGACGGTTAGTGTATATATATAATCATTGTCTAGAAACTTGAAAGTGTACTCATTATTAAATTAAAGTTCTGATATGCCACTGAACATGTTTTACATCTTTAATGCTTAGTTCTTCATATTGAAATTAATTTTGTCCATCTATCGAAAAAGTAGTGGTTAGTATTTCTGCGTTGATCAACATTCCGTTGATGAAAGTTGTCTATCTATGCATGTCCATGTTAGAACTAAGAAAATGTATCTTCAAACAAAATGTTGTCTATCCATGCATGTCCATGTTAGAACTTAGAAAAGGTATCTTCAATATTTGCTCTTTTTGGGACACTTCCACCCTTTGATGTTGCCTCTCTTTCTTTCCTCTCCTCTATATGGGGATTGCTATAATCTTTCTCTCCCCTTAAATTTCTAGTTCAGAACAGTGGTAGACTAACTAATTCGGCTGCCTGCAAGTCATGCATGTGGACAAAGTTGTTGACCATATCATACTGGATGCAGCAAATTTTTCTTAGAATGATTGCACTCTTACTGCCGGCATCAATCTAGCTTCTGCCAATTATAACTTTGTCACTTTTTTTTTTTCTATGTTGTTTAGTACGGAAGGATGTGTTCTGCCTGGTCGTCACTCGTCATGAATGTATAGTATATAAATGACCTATGCTGCGGAATGTTCCAGATATTTAGATGATGAGTTTAGTTGAGATTCTGATTTTTCTGCTCTTGCAGATTTGTTTCATTTTGCAGAGTGGGTACAGGACTTTCTGATGAGGAGCTTAATGCTGTTGTCACCAAATTGAAGCCTTATCTCAGGTGCCTTTTAATTAACAATGTTATTGGAAATTGTCTCGAAAAAACTTTTGGCTGCCCTTTCTTAGGATGCCTGCCAGAAAGTAAATGGCTATACTGTTGGTAGTTGGATCAAATATTACAATGTGGAATTCATTTATAACTTTGTAATTATCCATGAATTAAGCTGTTACAACTTATGAGGTTTTGTATGGGATAACCCGAGCAACAGGCATTCTTATTTATTTGTCACTTAGATTTATATTGAATATTCTATTTAAAATTGAGTAATTCGATTTCAGGAAATATGAATATCCAAAGAAAGGACCTCCAAGCTTTTATCAAGCTACAAATAACTCAAAGGAGAGACCAGATGTTTGGGTTGAAAGCCCAGAAAAGTGAGCAGAAATTTTTAAGTGATGAGTGCAACTCTTTTTCAGTGTTTCTTACCCTTATGCTTGTGTACGCAGATCATTTATAGTTTCCATCACCAGTGATATTCGAACAATCAGATCTGAGGTATTGTTCACAGCTAGAACTCATTCCATTTCCAGGTGCAGTTCTTGTAATAACGAACATGTGCACTGAGACTATACGGTTTAGACCTTGATTAGACTCCAAGTTCCTTTTCCCTTTCTACATTATTATGTTCGTGTTTTGCAACTTTTTGTGCAACAGTACTCTAAATTTCCGTACGTCTTGGTAGTGTCTAATGAACATTAATTAAATGTAATGCTTCACAATTTTTGTTGGTCAAGGTATTTGCTGCTCCATACAGCTTGAGATTTCCACGGATTGATCGAGTGAGATATGACAAACCTTGGCATGAATGTCTTGATGTGCAATGTGAGTGACTGACTTCGTTTCAGTGCTTTATGGTCTTCAATAGATAATACAAGTTGTGTTTGGTATTCCTATCTTTTTAGGGGTCGCTAGGAGACTAGTGTTATATACTCACTTGCCGAATAAATACCCATGTGTGATTTTCTTTTTACCTGCTGCAGCTTTTATTGAATTGGTACATTCAAGCAATGGTACCATGCAAAGGGCGACTGATAACGCCGTTGTGCAGGAAAATAAACCAAAACGTACAAAGTTGTCAAGGGGAGTGAAGAAGAATGTTTCTGTTGTTCCTTCTCACTTTATTCAAACTGATGTTTCTCGAGTTAAGGGTGAAACGTCAGTATTTTCGAACATGGTATTTTGTATCCTATGACAATATTTCTTAGCAGTTTTATAAAGCATCTTGATTATAGCATTTACTTTCATGTGGTTATGCTTATCAGGAAAATGTAATGCGTAAGGAATCGTGTTGAGTGTGTTCATTAACATGTTTGAAGGGCCCAGACCCCAGAGATGCCCAACTATGCAAACTTTGAATGTTATGTAGGTTTTGATGATATGTTCATTTGTTTTTAGATCTTCCTTGACATATAGACTTCGTAAATGTACCTTCTTCCCATTCTCTCGATTCCTTGCACAAAATGGTTGTTGAGAATGGTGGCACTTTCTCAATGAATCTGAACAATTCGGTTACTCACTGTATTGCCTCTGAGAGTAAAGGTCAGTTACCAGTTAGTCTCTCTCTCTCTCTCACACACACACAGATAATCACACATGTAAACTCAACCAACTTAAAGAAATTGAGAAAGACATATTTCAGAAGGCATGAGTTTTGTAATTATTTAACAGGGATCAAGTTTCAGGCTGCAAAGCGCCAAGGAGATGTTATTCATTACTCTTGGTTCGCTGACTGTTTTGCGAGAAGAAGCTTCTTCCGTTACAGCCTAAGTTTGTCACCATAGCACTTTTGATCTCTTTATTTACCTTGAAATATTATATCTATCCATCCTTCTTATTTTTTTATTTATTTTGTCTTTTAAGGTACTTTCTGTTTCTCTCTGACATGTCAAAGAAAAAGCTAGAAGAGGAAATTGATGAATTCTCAGACTCCTACTTTCTGGATCTTATTGACAGACCTCAAACAGGTAAAGTGATTAGGATCATGCTGTAGTTACTACAGATTAACATTGTATGAGAACTTAGCAGCTAATGCTTCAGGGGAAAACAGGAAAAGGAAAGTAGGTGCATTGTACATGCCTTGATCAAGCCAACTTTTTATCTTCATTTTCTGTTTTTGGTTATTTTTGCTTTTCAGATCTTAAGTAACATGGCTAAGGTTGAAGATTCTAAAGAAAAAGAGTATTACAAGAAAAAATTCTGTCCGAGGGAGGAATGGGTTCGCTTTCATGGTTGTTGCATTTACTTCCACCTTCTAGGGTAATATGTGTAAGATGATGGTGTTTCTTCTTTTGATTAGGAGCCAAGTTCCGGCTTGGTTGGACATGATTTGGACTTGAGATTTGATTTTCTTTTTATTTGTATTTAGAAAAAGTAGGAATTGGGAAGTTCCATTGGAACTTGCAATGAGAAGGATGAAGATTGAAATTTGCAGTGGCGGTGGCAGTGTGGCTGAGACGCTTTCTCATGCTACGCATTTAGTGATTGTGGCTAGTCCACAAATTGATGTGGACTTCGATATGGTATTAAATAGGTTAGCAACACTTCCTCATGCCATAAATTTTTGGGATAATTACAAACTACCCCCGAGGTTTGAGCTAGTAACAAAGAAAACCAAAAGTTTTTGAAATTACAAAAATCCCCTTGAGGTTTGATTTTATATTACATTTTGCCCCCTTCTAAAGGAAAAACATTTCAAACACCCCTTTTACATTTGTGAAAATATTTCAGTTACCCCCTTTAAATTTAAGACAAAATCAAACCTTAGGAGGATTTTTTTAATTTTGAAATTTCTCTGTTTTTTTTTTATATTTGTAATCACCCCAAACCTCGGATAGTTCTTGTAATATCCCTAAATTTTATCTGCACTATTTCTGGTAAAAGTTTTTGTAAGAATTTTCTTTTGCATGCATTTGGAATATGGTATCATTTTCTTTCCATTACTGTTAAATGATAATAAAGATTTTTGGACTTGTGCATATTTGAGAGGAGGTGTTGCAAGATCATTTCTTTCTAGATGTACTTTAACACATGTCCAAGCAAATTGTAATTACTTGGGGATTTTCTGTACAATATCTCCAAGTTTCACAAAAATTTTGATTGTTAAACCATCATTTATTAATGCTATCTTCGTAAACCAGGCAGTAGTAGTTCCACCAGTTAACTATTGAGCTTAAGGAATCTTGACTTACGCCTTGAATTGATAATCACAAAACTGTCATTGTCGATTAGAAGATTGTTACTTTTTTTTTTTTGTTGACAGTTTCTCAGAGGTGGAGAAGCGTCTTTTGCGCAGTAGGAGTTTGCAAATCGTGAAGTCTCACTGGTTGGACGATTGCTTTGAGAAGGACCAGAAGTTGCCAGAGGACAGTTATAGTTTGATTCCCCAGGGTTTTCAGAGGACTTTAACTGGAGAGAGGTAAGTGGTCTCGTGAATGTTATCATGCATTTCATAATATGATCAGATTTGTTGATGGTAATGCTGGAAACAAAATCTTGAAACTCTATTTTCTCACTGTGGTACTAGCCGTCTTTTGCAGGCTTAGAGAGTATATGCAAACACTAAAAAAAGTGATTCTCAACTTTTACCTGGAAAAAAACCACTTTTCAGGGTTTGCAAATACCAGCTTTTGTTTCTGCTTCATTTAATCAAAATCTAAAGTTTCCGGGGGGCACTTCTGGTTTCTCAAAATTGCTTTTGGTATTTTATTAAATAAGAAGAAATTTGATTTTGACATTCTTATCATCAAATTTTTATCATAATCCAAAATTATCTTTTCGCTTCCTAAATATCCATAATATTCATATATGGGTGTTTTTATCTTTCTATTCAAAAGCTAATTTTGAAAAAGTTTTTTTTTTTTTTTCAAACACTTCACAATTTTGATTTTTTCAGCTTTTAGATTTTATTTGCAAACACTACCAACTTTTGATGCTCAACTACTTATGCTTTTACTACAATAAATTACCGCTTAGAAAAAAACAGAACTGTTTGCAAACACTCCCGTAAAGGTTCTGTTACTATTACTTGCATATTGACACTTACAATTCTTCAGGATACTTTTCTTATGTTAACTAATGAGGACGGCTAGTAAAAAACTTGTAAGGGGGTAACACTTGAAAATTCTAAGGAGGTCAATGTTGTCTGTTATTTCTTAAAAAGACGTACACTTGCTGTGTAATTACCTGCACCAAACCAACTGCTTCGCTGAATTTTTCCTCCTTACAAATACATATTTGTTGGCTACAAATATCTCTAATATTTGTCTCTGCCATTACTTCAGTAGTGAACATGAACTTACTGGAGAAGAACATCATAGCTTGCGAATTGGCTCGGGAGATGCTTCATCTTCATATAAAGATGGGAGAAAAGGCAATGATTCATCAGACAAGAAGCCAAGAATTGTCAGCTTGCCTGATAGGAGTGGAAAAAGAAAAAGGGGAAGACCCAGTGGGATAAGCACAAAAAAAGGAAAATCAGTTGTCAATAAATCCCGAAGAACTAGGCCAAGGGTCGGAAACAAGCCTGCTAAAATCTACGAAAACGAATCGGATAAGAGTACTTCTTTGGATGATAAGGAAGACTTTGAAGTCAGTGAGATGGTAGAAAACAAAGGAATTTCAAGTTCTAATCAACCTAGAAGAACAAGGGCTCAGATTAGAAACAAGCCTGCTGAGATCGGTGGAAACGAATTGGATAAAGGTGCTTCTGCTGAAAAACAAACAATGAAAGAAGACCCTGGGACTGCGAACTCGTTAATTCCTGAAATTCAAACATCAGAAAAAGGAAAACACTCGAACCAGTGATTGCAGAAGACAGTAAATGGGGACAAAGATTTGATGAAATAAATGAAGTTGGATATGGACAGGGGACCAGCACACAGTACAAAGACCGACTTGAGGACACTCTCGATCCAATTCAAGCTATGTTACTAAACATGGTACCAAGTCTTGCTACAAAGAAAATTGAAAGTGCGGATCCTGTTCCTGAAGTGGTTAGAGTCAGAGATCCCAGTCCGGCCCTTGGAGAAGGAAGCTGCCATTAGATGCTGGAACGCAACCGGTGAAGAAAAAGAAAGTAAGCTATAAGGATGTCGCCAACGAATTGCTCAAGGTTTGGTGAAACCACTATAGAAACAGGTCAGTTTGTATATTTATGTGATGCAACAATGTTTGTATAATATGTATAGTGGTTCAAGGTAACTTTCGTGCTCTGGTCACATCTCAGCAGTGTATATGGTGCAGAAAAGGTGATGCATACCCTTTTATTTATTTGTTTCGTATGTGACTGATATGCTTTATTATTAAAGAGTTCTTCGATTCCAATTCGGGCACAGGCCCGTACTTGAGGGTAGGCACAACAAGCTTGTGCCTAGGGCCCCAAAATTTTAGGGGCCCATTTTTATGTTTAAGGAGTAATTACAAAAAAGCCCCTAAGGTTTGGGCTAATTACAAAAAAAAACAAGAGATTTTTGGAAATTATAAAAAAAATCATTTTTTTCCTCGTTCACATGCCAAAAATATTTCAAAATCTCCCCCTACGTTTATGAAAACATTATAATCACCCCCTTAAATTTAATACACAATCAAATCTTAAGGTTTTGGGGCCCCAAATTTTTTTAAGTGGTTAAGTATACTCTTCACACACGCAACACCAAAAAAAAAAAGACGGAATTCAACATGAAGCCTAAATTTGTGAAAAAAGAGAAATAATTCACTCGAATGTGAGGTACATATAAACTCTAACTCATACTGACAATTTTATTTGATAATGAACATTAAATCCTTCTCAATAATTTCCTAAAATTCTTATAAATAATGACAATTTTTTGAAAAAATCTTTTTACAAAATTTTGAGTCAATAGTTTTATTTTTTTCATTGTGTTAATATTTTTTATTTTGCTTATTTTTTTAGCTTTTGCTTAATTTTGCCCTTTCATTGAATTGATTTAGTTAGCAACGTGATTTATGACCTGAGCAATAATTTTATTTATTTATTTATTTATGGTTTATGAGTATCAGATAAACTTGGGGGTCACATAGTAATTTGTGTGACTGATTTTTTTTTTTGTTGTCAAAGTTTTTTAGGGGATTAATATTACAATTGATTTTTTTGCCCTTGATTTATAGCAATATTTTAAGACAAAAAATTTTTTTGGCCGATATAAGGGCCCATTTTTTATCGCTTAGGGCCAGTCAGATTTTACGTCCCGCCCCTGTTCGGGCACACGTTGTTCATAGCAAACTTGTTTATGCTAGTTTGATAAATCTTTAGGGATTCCTTTGCCTTTCTTGATTGGATTGATACAATAATTTGGATCTGTAAGGATAGTATTGCTCGGGTTTGTTTGCCTTTCTTTGTAGTTCACCCTTGGATTTTGTCGTGGCTGGAATAATTCAACTCTCCCCTTGGGCCTTACCCATAAATCCTCCAGCGGCTTGATTGAAGCTGGCTCGGGATCCATGTCCAGGGCCCATATCATTGAGCCCAAAGGTTTGATATGGGAGGACTAATTTATTTGACATGGGGTAACCTCAATCCCAAACGAGCCTTAATGGTACACTGGAGCTGAAACTGTTCTACTATCAATTGACTATCAATTATGTTAAGAATGGTAGGACTTGTAGTTGTTTGATTGGATTGATAAAATAATTTGGATAAATTATGATTGGATAATATTATTGAGTTCAATAATATGTTTGAGAAGTATGATTGTGACTTGTGATTATTTTAGTAGGTAATTTGACATTTGCGATAAAGTTGGATAAATTCCAAAATGACTTACCCCAAAATAAAATAGAAACATAATTTCCTAAATTGATGCCAAAGTGACATCTTTATTTAGGGGATCTTAGATAATATTCCAATTTGGTCCAAAGCTTTCATTGTCTCGGCTGACATCATCAATTTTGGATGGACATTTTTTGTCATGGCAAACATTATTGATAAGAGTGACATTAATATAATTAATGAAATTGTAATGACTTTAATTACATAATCAAATCTCGACAAGTCTAGTAGACTATCTCCATCCCAGACCAACAAAAGGGCCAGATATTAATTATTCAAATGTTTCTTGTTTTTCTTTCAATCCATAGATATATTATAATAAGTTTTGGCACCCAATTCTTGATGTGGTGTTTGACAGCACAATTAGTAAAAACTACAAACTGTACAAAAAGTGGCTATATATTTTAGTGTGGAAACCTCATCTAAGTCCTAATTAGTTGAGTAATAAGAGCACCTCAATGGTGCTTTTTTGAGAGGTTTGTGGGAGGAAAAAGCTGGCAAAAAGCGTTTGTCCATTGGAGGGAGAGGTTTGAGGTTTTGCACAAAAACCAGTCCGTAGTTACAAACCTGCTTTTTTTGAAAAACTAAATAGCAGCACATAATGCTGCAAGTTCCCACCCCAATATTTTATTAAAAAAATATTTTCTAGATTTTGACTTTTGAATTTCAACATTTCTTTTTGTTTTTTAAATATTTACTTTATGTAAATTAGTATATTTTTTAAAGAGGAATAATTTAAGTGATCCATAAAAAAGTTGTTAGAGAGGTTTTTTGATTGTGTAGAAAATTGTGAGGTTTTTTACTTTTGATGTGGCGATGATGTATAATCCACAAAAAATTTGTTGTTTTTACCACCTGGGTGATGACTAATGACAAATTAATGAGGAAAGCAACCTATAAATATATGTTTGATGACTCAGCTTTGTCTCCCTAGCTATGTCAACAACCAGATTAATTATTAAGTGTTTGTTAATCAATCCTAATTATTGGAGCTTTTGTTATTGGAGCTAAGCAAAAGTGTAAGAAGATTTAAAACAAGAAGAAATCATTTTAAAGGTAACCATTCCACTTATTTGGGAAGTTTTTTTCTGAAACAAGCTAAAACTACATTATACAGGCTAACCACAATAGAAAAATAAGATTTTGCTAAAAGGGAAAAAAAAAAAAAACAGAAAAAGGTGAAATCTCAGGAGAAAATCTGCTAATTTATTTCAGAAAAGTGATTGTTTTATTTATTATATGCTCATAGGGCTGTCTGGACCATTCAGAGCTGCTATGGCTTCTTTGATCCTTAATCTCAATATTTCTTTCTCCTCCTCATCAGCCTAAAACAACAAAGAAAAATATATCAACAATTTATTTGCAGAAACAAACATTTTTTAAAAAATGCTAATAAATAATATGTTAATAATGAATACAGTTATAGCAAAGCTATCCTGAAAATCTGAGTGGGCCACAGAAATCTGTATAATGGATTTTCTACGTAATATATATACCAATTTTTATGTTTTTAAAAATAATAATATATAATATCTGTTTACTAGTATTCTCGTAGATGTTGACATGTATATGAGCTGTCCACCAACTATTGGTTTAAATAAAAGTAAAAATGCAACCCTTTCTCCAATTAATTTCTTTGACCTACCTATTTACTTTCCAATAATATTTGAGTTAGTAAACTAGAAGAAAAAAAGTACCACAAACTTTGTATAGTAAATGTTACTTCTACAAGGAATACATCGGATATAGTATTTACTGAAATTTATATACAATACACGCATACTATGTGTAATTGTATGTGAATTTGTATATATCCACACAATAAATCTACGACTCCAACTGTAGCATGGATAAAATTGATGTTGTCACTGCAAATTACACTAATGACAATTCTGAATATATTGTTCACCTTTTTAAGAAAATACGTGAAGTGTATGTAGTAATTTTTGAAGCGACAATATCAATTCAAAGCTTTCAAGTAAACATGAATAATATTATTTTAGATCTTTTCTGAAAAATTAAAAAGGGAATTATTTAGTAACTTCCAATTATTTTCTCTAATGATTAAAGAAAAAAGGAAAAGGCAAAAGGGACTATTTAAGCCTATTGACCCCACCACAATTTGTATTATTGTATAAAGATTGGACCTTAGCAAAGTTTTTATATTGTAAACAAATTATTTTTTCAGATATATTTTAGTTGAAATCAAATGAACACCACATGTTAATTAAAAGTTTTAAATCAAACTATTAGACTATAATCAGATTGTCTACGCCGTTTAAAATAAACTACTATATCTAATTTGGTCGGTAGTGGAAAAATATTCCTATTTTTCTAGATGTTATTTTCTTTTAAATTTTTATTGTTAAGAAATTATTAATTGGTGATCTATCAAGCCATCTTTTAAGATTTAATTAATTCGGCCAATCCAGGCGCAGTTCTTTTGTCAATTTATATATATTATCAAGGGAATTTTTTTATTATGTCAACTGTTCAATAAAATATATTTCTTCATTTCAGGAATTTTCAGTATTTTAGTTTCCAAAATTTCACGTCATTTTCAGATTTTTGTCAGTAAATAAATATTCCAAGGAAAAATATCTTGTGGTGCAGGGCACAACACCACTCGTGTTGCGAGAAGCTAACAAGTTGTTTATGTTTTTAACAACGTTATAGAGTTTGGATAAAAAGGTAGTTGACTAAAATTTAATGAGCACATCTTACACGATGTTATCGTTTATAAAATTGACTTATTTAAAAAGAATGTAATTATAAATTATAAAATTTTCTTAATATTTATTTTTTACTTATAAATTAACATTCAAACTTCAAAGAGGAGTATTTGTAAACTAAAAATAAATCTCGCAAACGTATTTTATAATTTTAAAAGAAAATTAATTTAAGGGTAAAATACACTCTGATTTTTTTTTCACTTTGTCTCCTAAACTTTTTCTGTTGCACTTTACCCTTGAGTTTAGTGTTTTTCTCATATCATATTCCCTAGGTCATGTGGAGGTGGTAAAATGTACAAAAAATATTGTGTTCACTGTTCAGGGATAAATTGTCAAAAAAAAAAGTTAACGGGCAAAGTTCAAAAACTAAAGTAGCTTAAGGGTTTAGTATAATTTACCCTTAATTTAAACATTAAAAGTACTACTTTTTTAATTTATCCTGTGTTTTTTTTTTATATATGCATTTTTAGAAATTTATGAGAGAGAAATATTGGGAGAGAAAAAAGTACCTCAAGGAAAACAGTCTTCAAAAGCTTTCCAGAGAAAACAGTGATATTAGCAGTAATGATTTTGAGGTTCAAAGACTCAAAGATCTCACATAACTTCACCATTGTGTCTCTTCTCTTACTACATGTCAAGCTAACTACTATTGTCTTCTCTCCCATGTTCGATACCCTTAGCTGCAAATCATATTTAACAATTATTATTTCTTTTTTTTAAAAAAAAAAATTACACCAAAATTAAAAATCTTATAATAATTGATAATAAAAGAAAAGGATAATTACAAAAAACCCCTTAAGATTGGGCTAATTAAAAAAAAAACTCAAAAGTTTTATAAGAATTACAAAAAATCATTGAGATTTGATTACATCTTACATGTCCCCTTCATAAATATCAAAAGTCAAAACCCCCAAATATTTAAAAAAAATTACATTTACTCCCTTAAATTTAATGCATAATCAAAACTGATGGCGTTTTTTTGTAATTTTGAAACATCTCTGAATTATTTTGTAATTAGCCCAAACCTGAGGGGTGTTTTTGTAATTATCCATAAAAATAAAACCCACCTCAAGAAGTTCAATAGGAGATGGCATAACAAATGTTGAGCCAGCAGAATCATAGCTATTCTCCAATATTCTTGTTCTCTTTGACTTAGAAGAACAAAATGTAGTGTCCTCTAATTGATGATCATAGTAATTATAAAATGAACCATCTGATGTCCTCCCTGTTTCCAACTCTCTTATTTCTGCTTGAAGTCTCCTCTCTTCATCATGCAGTGTTTGGATGTACTCAATTGCATCTTTAATAATTGATGCTTTGTCCATCTATTTTTTTCAATAAAATAAGCCCACTAATTTAATTAAATAAATTCAAAATACTATTGAAGGAATTCAATGCCATGGGCCTTTGGTGTTGGGTTGGACAATAATTGAGTAAAAACAGTGTTTTGATAATATTGGGGAAATATTTAAGTAATAAGAAATTAATTAGGTAGTATACCTTTGTAATGTTAGGGACCACTGATCTTAGTGCATAAAGCCTTTCATTAAGCTTCTTCCTTCTGTTCCTTTCTGATTCTATGTTCTTTGAGGCCACTGATGATTGTGTCCCATCTGGTGAACTCGAGTCATAATACCCTGATATGGCTGCCTCATCAAGATAACTAAAAAAAAAAAAACTCCATCACAATTTCAAATTTATTACTATATGAAATCTTCGTGTTTTTTTTTTTTCAAAAAAAAACAAAATAAAAAAAACAACAACGACGACAACAACATTAACATTTACCGTTACCTCATGTCCAGCTCCTCGGATTGGAGGAACATATTTGTTTCCCAGTAGTTTTTGTACTCATCCTCAAAGTTGTCCATATTTAGTGTGTGTTTTTGTGTGTGTGGAGGGTGAGAAGAGAGAAAGGGGAAAGAAAATTAATTAAGAGAGAGTGGAGAGATGCTTTTCTTTTTGGGGAGTGTATGTTGGGAATCTTATGTTTTGTTTTTGGGTAATTTAAGTACAACATAAACATAATATTTGTGGGGGCTATTTATAGGTGGTTTATAAATAACTTGGTCCACAAAGCCGCGTCATATAATAGCCCCATCACATATGACATGTATATGTGTGTGTCTATTTCACATCATTTATTGTATTTGTGTTTGTGTGAATACATATCCATAATATATGATACATGCCTCTTAATTTTCAACATTAATCCTTCCAAATAGTGTTTTGGTGGTTGTGTTTCCATGTTTTCACATCTTGGCTATGGTCAAATAATCTAAACCCAAGCATTTTAAATGTTTTTTGGAATAAGATGATTTTGACACTTAAAAAATAAAACACAATTATTTTTTTTCATGAAAAAAGACACACTTGAGATCATTTGTTTGTGACGCAAAGGAGATACCACATTACCATTGAACTAATTTCTGAAAAGCTCTTTAATGGTCTAGTAAGGAAGGAATAGTTTGGCGTTGCGGATGGGGTAGGTTTAATTATATTGGTTAGTAACTTTATTATATGAAAGTGAGCAAATAAGTGAATCTATAAAAGTTAGCAGAGTCTTTATTTTGTACTTTCCTAGCTATATATAACATCATTTAAGGTCTGTTATTTTGATTTAAATGGTTTAAGTATTGTTTGGGCAAAATTGTTTTTTTAGTCCTCTAAGTGGATCGACTTGAGCTTTAGTCCTCATTTACTAATTTGTATGATATTAGTCCTCTAACTAATTTTTTTCCGATCTTTAGTCCTCATTTTCACTGCTATACCCTCAAGTTAACCTGGAATGCTTTGATGTGGCTTTTTTTTTCTAATAAAATATTTTTTAATGAGCAAATTGATTACTTGGACATATAGTTGGATGATTTTGGAGGGAAACTAGGTTTTGGTATCAAAATGGTGGGAAAATTGATATTTAATTATAAAATATAAAAAAACTATAATTTGAAAAAAATTAAATAATTATATTTTCGAAAAAATAATATAAGTTATTTTCTTGAAAAAATAATTTGGTTGTGGTTTAAAAAATAATAACAAAATTTTATAAATAAATTATTATTTTAAAAAATAATTTAAATTATATTTAGTTATTAATATAGTTTTTAACATTGTTTTTTTCAACTTTTAAAAATAATTCAATTTTTTAACATTATCATCTTTTAAAAAAATCGAATTCAGTAACATCAATATAATATTAAAAATAATATAAGAATATAAGTAAAAATAATTTTTTTAAACCATAACCAAATTATTCAAATTCAATAACATCAATATAATATTATATTTAAAATTTAAACATTCAAAAAGTAAATAAATTAAAAATTTATAAAAATATAAGTAAACTTATAAAAAACTATATTTTGAAAAAAATAGTTATATTTTTGAAAAAATAATATAAATTATTTGTTTCAAAAAATAATTTGGTTACGTTTAAAAAAATAATACCGGATTATTCTATATATAATTTATTATTTCAAAATAATTTAAACTATATTTTGTTATAAATATTGTTTTTAACAAAAAATTTCCAACTTTAAAAAATAATTCAGTTTTTTTTGACATTATCAACTTTTAAAAACATATTTTCAATTCAATAACATCAATATAATATTAAAAATAATATAAAAATATAAGTAATTTTTTAAAACATAACCAAATTATTCTAATTCAATAACATCAATATAATATTATATTTGAAATTTAAACATTCAAAAAGTAAATAAATTATTAATATTATAAAAATATAAGTAAAAATATAAAAAAAACTATATTTTGAAAAAAATTAAATAAATATATTTTTGAAAAAAATAATATAAATTATTTATTTCGAACATAACCAAATTATTTTTCTGAAATAAATAATTTATATTATTTTTTTCAAAAATATATTTATTTAATTTTTTTCAAAATATAGTTTTTATATTTTGTAACTAAATATTAATTTTCCCACCATTTTGATACCAAAACCTAGTTTCCCTCCAAAATCATCCAACTATATGTCCAAGTCATCAATTTGCTCATTAAAAAATATTTTATTAGAAAAAAAAAAGCCACATCAAAGATTCCAGGTTAATTTGACCGGGTATAGCGGTAATAGGACTAAAGATCTGAAAAAATTTAGTTAGAAGACTAATATCATACAAATTAGTAAGTGAGGACTAATGCTTCATGTCAATCCACTTAGAAGACTAAAAAATAATTTTGCCTCTTGTTTGGGTCTAGACTCTATGCCTCTTATGGTTGTGTTTCATAATTGTCAAGTCATTTCCCATTTTTCACTATTAAGAATAAAATGGTGTTGTTTGGGTGATCTTTGTTTAACAAGAAATGGCTAATGTGTTTGGAAAAAGCTGGACATAATTTAAGTCGAGTCCAAGATTAGATACTATCTACGCTAGACGAAATTGCCCCGTTTACAAAGTGCTTACGGTTCTGGCAATCGTCCCTAAGATACAACGAATTTTACAGTTCGATTTAGCACTTACAAAAATCGAACCAATCTGCGATCACAAAGTGTTTGAGGTTTTCAAGCTTTTGGAAGAATATATATACTTCAATATCTTTGGAATGCGTAATGACTCGGTTTTATTATCCGAATTTCATATGTTCCATTTCATCTGCAAAGAGATCATATATATAGGCATCTAAGTGTCTTTATGGAATGGTCATATCTTTTGATCCAAAAATATGTCTCTGACTAAAAATGCACTGGTTGCTCGAACAGTGCATCGGTTCGAAAGTGAGTGCCCGCGCACACCGCACGCGCGACAAAAACAAAAGTCTTTGTCAGCGCGCGCCCGCCCGCTAACGAATGACTAAAAATTAATTTTTTAAAGGGTTTAAATAAATTTTGTCCAAAACTATAAGAGCTGGGCCTACGACCCTACCTGCCGATCGTCGGCGTGTGCTCTGTGTTTTGAACCAAACCCACAAGCATGTAGGTACTCACCCTTTTAAAAACTTGTGTGCCCAAGGGCCCAAACCCATTAGTCCACTTTGGGCTATATAAATAGTGCAATTTTTGGGTATCTTTCCTATGTGGGATGGAGCTTTAATCCTCCCCACATTTTTCAATTTTCATATCAATTTCTAGTTTTAAGTGACTAACTTGTAGCATTAATTTCTCATTCACCCTAATTGGTTTTGAGAAATTCAAAATGTCAATCTCATCTACTCACTTAGTAGATTTTTATCATATAATTTAATTTCATTTTTCACTGTTGGAAACCACTTAAATATTTGGTCAAAGTCGGGTCAACACCCATTTTTTTCAAACCAAATTCCAAACAATGGTTTTTCAAATTTTATTAATTTTCATTTGAAAAGTAAAATTGAGTTTGGATGAATAAATAAAAATTAAATTTTATGTAGAAATTAGAATAAGTTTGGTTGAGTAGTTTGGACGGATGTTAAATATGAAAACAAGTGGTAAAAACAGAATTTTTTTATGTATACTTATTTTTGGGATAAATCACAAAAATCAATAAAAATTTAAAAAACGTGTTACTCATAAAGCCAAGTAGCTAGCTGAAGTATCAAAGTAAGAGTTGGCCACAAGCTAGTTACATAGCTAAATTGGGGCCTCATTAAAATCCAAACAAAGAAAAACCCAAAGGGAAAAATCTTTGCTTGGGAAAAAAGTACCCCCAAATGAACATAAAACTAAAGAAGAAATAACAATTAATGACCAAAACGATCATAATTTAAAGCTTCAACAATCTCAATAGGAGCCACAACCGATCACATAATGACCAAAAATAAATAAAAATGCAATTTATATGCAAGGTGTCTATTTCTAGAAGATTTTCTAATGGTATTTTTATTTGCTTGTACATCAATTATGGGTCACAAAATATCATCCTGATGGTCCGATGAGTTTGAACGCAGAAGATGCATTAGTGCGTCTTATTCCTCATCACCAAACATAATAGACCATTTCTTTTTGGCAGTCATTGTCATTGCTTAAAACTATTGGAAGCTGTATTAGAATGAAGCAGAAATGCATGAACAAGACGACTAAGATGGACAACCTCTAAAGGACGTTGGACCTGAGTATGTTTTTGCGTAGAAATTTGGAGCTTTCACGCTGTTGATTTTCATTTGAAGGCTTATAAAGGATCATAACAGTATTATCATCACCGTTTTAAAAATCTCCGCCTAGCCCCACTTAGTCCCCGCCAGAATAGCCCCTTATCCGCCTTGGTTATTCTTCCGATTAGGCCCCGCCTAACTCCGCCCATATCCCGCCTAATCCCACCTGTGCTCCACCTAAGCGCTAGGCCTGGTCGCGCCCGATTAGACCTAACGCTTTTTAGAACACTGATTATAATTAGGCAGTTCCGTATCCAGATCTACTAATCCCCGAAGACAAATTATTGATGTCATTAAGAATTGGAAGTATCGATACCTGAAATAGAAGCCCCCACATTATTATATATGCTAAACAAGAGGTACATGTTGTTTGTCAATTGGAGCAACCATACAATCAAAATCTTCTCCTGTCCGATCCATTGTTTGTTTATCCTTTTGCAAAGGTAACCGTAGTTTGTAAAATTTACGTGAATTGGAACGTCCATGACGAGGTTGCTTATCCATCTCGGTACGTATGATTATCTCAATTGCCTTGTTTGCAGCCTTGTCTTTAGGACCTGCATGATGAAATGATGTAATGTTGTGTCCCATAATTCAACAATTGATGCAAAAATCTGGAAGATTTTCATAGTTAAAAGACATAAAAGAATAATGTCCCATCATTTCCACCCTAATATATTCTTGTAATAGATTATTCAAATCAATCTCCACCAAAATACAAATAAAGTGCTCAACTGTACCATATAAAGATTTCTCATCAATCTAGTGCTCCATCTTCAACGCATATCCGACGACTCTGCGTGTACTTTGATGATACTATTTTCAAATATCATGTATATAATATTTTGTAAATTAATAATAGTGAGGTCTACCCAATATTTAATTTGAATATATGAAATTATATTTGTAAGATTTATAACTGGTGGGTTTCATTAGATAACTTAGTTTAAAAACAATAATATGTTAAATAGATATATGTGATAGTAGTGAATCCTGTTTTTTTTTTTAAAAAAAAATAGAAATAAATAAAAAGAAAGAAAAATTTCTTGACCACGAGCCGATCAGGTAACAACGGAAAAATAATACTGAAGTTCAGAAAAAAACAACAAAAATTACTTAAAGATACAAATTAAATGAAGGGCGTCTATTTTTAGAGGATTTTCGAATAACCATGTCATTTGTTTTTTTAGCACGTGCTCGAGTATCGTCTTGATGTTCTGATTGTACGTAGTAGTGAATCCTGTTAATGCAGTTTGAATGAAGGGGGAAAAAGGACTAACGATTGATATACATGACATATCAAGGTTATGTATAAGATTGAAAATTTAAATTATATGTTTATATCATTATTTTATATGAAAAATGAGAAGATAAAATAGTCATTTTAAGTGAAATTATTTGAACAAACAAAATTCTCGGATTTTAAGAAATTGAGTGGTGAAATAAAGTTAATTATTCCACTTTATTTTTACCATAATGTCGATTTGATTCCGATGTTCTAAGTATGGTATTTTTTAAATAGCTTAAGTAATCATACAAATATTCAGATAGAAGTTTGATATATATCATCTAGAATATATCAAAATTTTCAAATTTGTAAACAAGCCGTACAGTGGAGTTAGTGGTTAAGTTTGTTTGAATTCATCAAAATGATCATACAAATATTCAGATAGAAGATAAAGTATGAACCATCTATAATTTATCAAAAAATTCAAGGCGTAAATGAGCCGAGTCGAGTGGAGTTAGTGGTCAAACTAATTTCAATTTTTCCAAAACTTAAAATTATGTTTAAGCTTTGGTTTCTTTATCTAATCAAACTTGAAAGAATCTTAATCAAGTCGAACACGAATCAAACTTGAATACCTTACTATTTTTATACATTTTCTTTATAATCGAGTCTGAACTTTAAGTTTTATCTATAAAACAAATATGTTTAATTTTAATTTGTTAATTTAAACTGAATTCACAAAATTTCAAAACTCAAATCAAATATTAAAATATGTTTGAGAACATACCAAATATGAGAACTTGAATAGAGAAAATAACTTAAAATCCAAATAATACAATAAAATCCCCACAATAAAAATTTCAAAAATTAAAAATTGACTTAACAACATGAATAAATAAAATTATTATATGTAGTTCTCATATACATGTATTAATTTTTAATTTATTGTATGATCACTTTGCAAAAATCTTTGCCTCCAATTTATACATATGAACAACTTTCAAAATAAATTTTCATTTGAATTAACTACTAAACCTTGGAAAAAAATATGTCACCAATTTTCACACTTATTAAGAATCTAAACATGACTAAAACGAAATGTGCGAAGAAGTTGTGCCTGTGTGATTTGATGAAAAATATTTTTTGAAAATCGAACACAAATACATAGCTTTGAATGTATTTTTCCCCATAATTCTCGTGTATGATGTTTTTTTCTTTTTGACTTCATCAATAAAAAACATTAAATAGTATTTATCATGTATTGTCGATGCTATTTTAAAATTATTACAATGCCGGAGATATAACTCATACAACTATTAGAAAAATGCACATGTCACAAATAAGAATATACACCCCGTGCATCACACGGGTGAAAGACTAGTTTATATAAAATTAGCACAATTAACTAAGTGATTTTTTAAACGCGAAAATAAAATATAATTAAGAATTAAAAATTTACGTCATTTGGCAAGTCAAAAAAAAAAAAAGAAGCTCAAATTTAATAAAAATATCATAAATCCAAAGTAATACACGGGTTTTTTTTTCTAGTTTATTATATTGTACGTTTATATTTTTTGTTACTTCTGTTTTGACATTTTAACCTTTGCTAGTTGAGTCATGCATGCTCATTGTCAAACCGATTGTTTATGCATTAATAATTTATTGAATTTGAGGCATCAGGCTACTGATAAATTAATGAGCGCATGTTTGGTGCCTTAATTTTCATACTGAATATTTTAGGCACTAATAACTTATTGGGCACGTGTTTGATGTACTTTTGGTTCATGCACGTGCTTTTTGGCAGTAATTCAAGTCACTAAAATTGAATTCAAATCATTCTTCTTTGTTTTTTTGTGCGGATGAGATCTTATATTCTAAAATTGTATTTTATCTCATATTTTACCGCACATATAATATTAGTTTTTTGTACACTTAATAATTATTTATGCAGTGGAATTGAACTGAAACACAATTTTGGAATACAAAATCTCACCCGTTTCTTGTGTTGGATAGTGATATATTACCACTATACGAAAAGAAAAAGGAAAAAATATTGCAGATTATGGTTTTAACTAAGCTTATTAATTTGACCAGCTGATCGATAGCCCCTTTTATTTGCAATATCCAAGCTGGTAACTTTAATTAATTTGCCCCACTAATAAGATTACTAATTCATTTATTTTGGTAATTTATGACTCACTAGATACTTTAAGATGAAGTTGTGATTGATATCGACATTGTGTTTCAGATGTAGAAGCTTATGTTGAGGATCATTGACCGGATTTGATTCCATGTGAGTGTGAGTGTGTGTGCGTGTATTCCTTCCCCACTTTTCCCCGGTTGTACTAAAAAAATAATGAAGTTGTGATCGATTATACAATATAAATTAATTTATTGTTTTATTTTATGACATCATTTTAAACATTTCATTGAATAGTATCTCATGAATTCTATCTAACTATTTTTGGATGTGATTTTTTTATATAAATTCCGTTTCAAGATTACTTTTTGGTGTGATGATATTCAATTCCACTAGGTTTAGTTACTTTATTCATTAAATTCAATAAAGCTCTGGACTTAAAAGATGGGAAGTCGATTTTCATGTCTTATTATAGAAGTTACTTTATTAGGTCGTGTCCACAATGTTATGATCAAAAAACTTTTTATTAGCCAATGAGACCTTGCCCTAGTGGTAATGTGGAGGTCCTAAGACTATTAGGTCTCAGATTCGATTTTCCATTATTGCATAGAGTCCCTGAGACTAGTATTAATAAGGTAAAGGCCCTGAAACTAGCAGATCTCGGGTTAATTCTCCACTATTCCATGTGGGTGATTTTCCGTACATTAGGTGTGGCTGTTTCTATAGAGGAAAATTTAGTTTGGATCTTAATGAGATTGTTATTTATTGTAAATTATAATGTGATTTGTAATTTGTATTCTAAAAAAAACTTTTTAATATGACAAAAATTTGAGTTAGACCATTTAACGGGTCTTTTCCGTTAGAAGGACCCAACTCGACCGGGTTTTATTGTAATTTCATGCACCAGTGGCATTTTTGTAATATTCTGGAGCGGTATCATATGATCTCTGGACCGGTGGCATTTTTGTAATATTAAGGGCTGTTAAAAGTATTAATTTTTCCCCTGAAAAGTATTAGTAGTACATCAGAAAAATATTAGTAGTATATCTGAAAAGTATTAGTAATTCTCTTGACAATATTTTTAGTAGCCCTCATGAAATGTATTGATTTTCCCCCTCAAAAGTATTAGTAATCCACCTAAAATGTATTAATTGTCCCCTTGAAAAGAAGTATTAGATAGTTGTATACGTATTATTAGGCAACCCTCAAAAGTATTAGTTTTTCCCGTGATACGTATTAGCAATCCCTCGAAAAATATTAGTAGTCCACTGGAAAAGTATTGGTAACCCATTGGGCAGTTTTTTTAAGTAATTATCATGAAAAGTATTTTTTTTCGGGCTTTTCCCCCTAAAATTTATTAATAATCTTATTGAAAAAATTAAGTTTTTTTATTAAAGGTATTTTAGTATTTTTCCTGAAAAGTATTAGAAGTCCTACCAAAAAGTATTAATAGCCCTCCTAAAAAGTATTAAGCGCCGACCAATGAATATTGTTATTGTTGTGTTAGTGGTTATGCTTGGTCAACATGTGAATTGACCGGGTCGGGTATTTAGATCCGTCTAACGATTAGATCCGTCAAACGGTCCGACAGAGACTTACCCTTATAATATAATTTTTCTTTTTCTTTTGGTCGGTCCTATGGTTTTGAGAACTATAGAAAATTTAATCATGACTAAGAAAATAAAGTGGGGGTTAAAATTGGAATTATTATTCCTAGGAAAACAAAAACTAAGATTGTGATTGGTTGTGGGAATTTTTTTAAAATTTTTATTTGGGGAAAATGCAAAATTAGTCATGTATCTACAAGGGTGTTGCAATATTAATCTTATAACTTTTGAAATTGCGATTTTAGTCCTGTATATTTTGTCTTTTTTGCAATTTTGGTCCCATAAGTTTTAGATTTGTGCAATTTTGGTTCTATAAGTTTTAAGTTAATGCAAATTTGGTCCTAAGGGCTATTTCAATATTTCAATTATTCCCAAAATACCCTTAATAGCCAAAATAATCAATATACCTAAGATCAAATTTAAAATAGTATCACAACCTATATTTTATTTAATTGAGTATAGTTATTTATCATTTATACTATAGATTGTCTAATGATAGAAGCATTTTAAATTTATAAATCCAGATTAAAATTGGAGATACGAGTCAATATGTATTATTTCTTAATTATGAAAATACAAAAATCACGTACAAATATGCCAAAATTGGTTATTTTTAATAATAGAACCGAAATTATCAAAACTAACAAGTAAAAGACTAAAATTGTCAAATCCTAGTACTTACATAATTTAAATTGTTATTTTTGCTAAGGGCAAAATTGTCAAAGGACTAAAATTGCAACTTCAAAAGTTACAGGACTAATTTTGCAACACATACATGACCAATTTTGCAATTTTCCCTTTTCATTTTGAGAGAGAAAATTATAGGATATGTGTTGAGATATGTCACTTGTGAGTTGTCCCACATGGATTGATTAAGGGAAGAGAGTCCACTTTATAAGCCAAGTGAGCTACTCCTCCTATGACCAATTGGTTTTAGGATGAAACCTCACTTGGTGCGCTTGGACTCTCTCCCATATTGGGTACGCTTCATGTGTGGGACCGTACTAAGTTCCCCCGAATTTAACATGGTATCAGAGCAGACCCATGCTCGGCCCAAGATGGGCCGTATCACATGATGTGATTTGAGCATGGAGGATCCTATGATGATGATTAATGAATTGACGAAGGACTCACAAGTGAGGGGGGCGTGTTAAGATATGACACTTGTGAGTTGTCCCACATGGATTGATTAAGGGAAGAGAGTCTACTTTATAAGCCAAGTGAACTTCTCCTTCTATCACCAATTGGTTTTAGGATGGAACCTCACTTGGTGGGCTTGGACTCTCTCCCATATTGGGTACGCTTCATGTGTGGGATCGTATCAAGTCCCCCGAATTTAACAATATGTGATTGGTTGTGAAAAAAGTTTTTTTAAAAAAATCTTATTTTATTTAAAAAGAAATTCTCTCTCTCTCTCTCTCTTTCTCTCTCTCTCACTTCTCAATACCCAATTATACTATTTATTTCTTTTTCTTCCTCGTATTTATATAAATAATTTCTTTAATTTAACACCATTTTCTTTTTTTAACACTCATTTTTGCAAAAGGTTAAAATGAGATTCATATTATTTATTTTTGATTTAATTTCTCATTTTTATTCAATTTTGTTGCATTATATTTTACATTATTATTTTCACAAAATATTCCACAAACAATCAACATCTCTAAAAGATTTTTCATCACACCAACACAATCATTATATTTTCTCTACACATCCAACTTTCACTTTTAACCTAAAAAATTCACCGATATTCACTCAGAAAATGAAAGTGAACGGAACGAAAGCACAATCAATCACACCCTAAAGTTATTTATTTGCTGACTACTTAATCTTAACTCTAATTCTCTAAAAAATCTTGTTGGTTATGAGTTCGAGTTATGTTAAGTTGGAATTTTACAAAACAAAATATGTATCCTAAGACTTAAAAATTATATTGTTTTTAATTAGATTGAGTCCAGATTATTGTTGAAACTATACATCGAGTTGTAATAGGTATCAAGGTGCCAATAAATCAAGAAATGGGCGGAAGAAATGAAAAATGAATCATGGCGGTGGAAGAACGAAAAAAAAAAAGAGAAAAGAAAAGAAAAAAAAAAAAATAAAAAATTGTGTGCACCACTACACCAAATAAGAAAAGAAAAAAATAAATATTCTTTGTGCCGCGGTACACATTATTTTTACTTGTGCACCGCATGTGCATTCATTTGTCTTAGCGTTTTGATCCCGATTTCACCGCTTTTCGATCACGATATACATGTTAGATAAATATTTTATCATAATTTTGACGATTTTGTTCAAATGAGTTTATAAACCAAAACAATGTCCATAAATGTTGTCTAAATACTTCCGATCGATTTAAAATGTTTTTACTATTTTTCTGAGTATTTTTTGGAGTTTATTTTCGATAAAACATTGGACAACACATTTATTTCAGTTTCGACCGGTCGGCCGCCCTATAGGCAACCCGTGCTGAGTTGAGTTTTGAAATAGAAAATGGGACGTAGAAAAAAATGAGGGTGGGCGACCGATACTGGAGTGCCCTCTTGAAGCCTGTCTTCTCTTTTCGTATTTTAAACAACCCCAACCGGTCATGGTCTAGGGACCGGTCACACACCTCCCGACCGGTCCCCTTGTGTAAAAATTGCAGAAATTTAATTTCAATTTTCTCTCGCGCGACCGGTCGCACTGCTTTTTACCAAAGAAACTATCCGTTGCATTTTCGATGATTTTCCCTATTTTGAGGGATTGATTTCTAACAATATATTAATGATTTTAAATGATTTCTTTTGCAAAGAAATCACTCTCCAAGGAGGAGCCTATGTCTGAAATCAAAGCCAAGACCTCTCCTATAAATAGAGGCTTCATTCAAGCAACAAGATACAACACTCTACACAAGCAAAGAGCAAACAAGCAAACACTTTCATATATCTTGTTGTATTAGCCTTAGCACTTTCACTTGCACAAATTTGAGGTCTAGGCTTTCAATTCTTGATTAAACTTGTACTCATATTGTATCATTCATTATTGAGTTGTAATCTTGATTTTTTGGTCATCATTCAACACAAGACATCCTTGTGAGTATTCTTGTGGTAAGAATACACTTGGGTGATCTAGGTGATAGGTGTTTGAAGGTTGTGGTAATCTTCAAAGGTGTTGCAAGAGGGTTGTGGTAATCCTCGAGGTGGTGTAAGAGGGTTGTGGTAATCCTCAGGTGTTGCAAAGAGAGGGTTGTGGTAATCCTCAAGGTGTTGTATTATTAATTTTGGTAATTAATAAAATCATTTTTTTTGAAATCCATCCCTGATATAATGGGGTGGTAGAGGATTAGGCCCTATGTGGGTTAAACCTCTTTAAATCGAAGTGTGCTATTTAGTTTCCGCACTTAACATTTCGTCTTTGCTTGAATTTTCGAAAAATAGGGCAAAATCTGAAAAAACCGAGATAATCTATTCACCCCCTCTAGATTATCGTAGCCACTTGACTAACAAGTGGTATCAAAGCCAAAATCTTTGGCTAGATCGTTCGAGTAAAGAGGAAAGATTCATGGCTACAAATGATGCTTATCTCACCACCGCGCCTCCACCAACAAGCCACCACTATTCGACACCAACAACTATGCATTTTGGAAAGACCGTATGGAGTGCTTCCTACAAGGGTGCGGGTTCGACATTTGGAATGTGGTCATTGAAGAAGTTGATCAACCAACCAAGAAATCGGAGGATGACACCTCGACTCCTAAACCTTTCAAGGAGTTCGATGAAAACGACAAAAAGGCTTTCTCTCTAAACGGTAAGGCCTTAAATATTTTGCATTGCTCTCTTACCGCCACCAAGTACAATCGCATAAGAGGCATAAGGTTGGCACATGAGGTTTGGGAAAGATTGGAGACAATCTATGAAGGGACCAAGAAGGTCAAGCAAGCAAGAAAGACCATGCTTGTTAAAGACTTTGAAAACTTTAACATGCATGATGGTGAAAGCATCTCCAAGATGGTGGAAAGACTTGACAATATTGTCAATCCTCTTGTGGCCCTTGGTAAAGTCATCTCCGAAGAAAACAAGGTGACTAAGGTATTGAATGCTCTTCCCGGCTCATGGTCCAAAAAAGTGACGGCAATCATGGAGGCACAAAATCTTGAGATACTCAAGTTTGACGAGCTTATTGGAAACCTCCTCATCTATGAAGTCTATCTCAAGGAGAAGAAAAATTCCAAACCATCTATAAATCAATCGGGTATGCAAATTATTCCTAAAGGTCTTGTTTCTTCTTCTAATAATGCATACTATGATAATGATGATGATGATGTGGAGACGACCGCACTTGTTCGAAAATTTGCAAAATTTGTGAATAAAAATAAAGCAAGAAAACCAAGAGATAATGCTTGCTTTAAATGCGGAAAACCCGGGCACTTCGTTGCCGATTGGCCAAAACTCGATGAAGAAGAACAAAAGAAAAAGAAGCCTTTCACGAAAAAGAAGGCTCTAAATGTGGAGGTCAAAACGTGGGATGAACTACTCAAAAAAACCGACGAGGAAGGAGAGACCGAACATGGTCTCATGGCCATAGACGATGAAAATAATGAGGTACGCTCTAATTCTTCTACTTCCTCCATAGTTGATGATTTGCAATGTGATTTTGATGAATTGCAAATTGAGTTTCAAAATTTAATTGTTAAATACAAAAATTTGACAAAGGAGCATAAAGAGCTTAAGGTTGAAAAAGAAAAATTATTTACCTCTTATGAATCTCTAGACAAAGCTCATACACTTACTCTTACTAGAGTTCACTCTCTTGAAACCGAAAAGGAATTGCTCACAAAAGATATTGAATGTTTGAAAAATGATGTGCATCGTTTCAACATAAGCACGGATAAAGTCACAAAAATTTTAGATGCACAAAGAGGTGAGCATTCTAAATTGGGACTTGGTTATAAGCCATTTCAAAGTGTTTTTAAGAAAAATAACCAAGGTCCGACTTTTGTACGTGCTAGTAGTTCTAATACTCCTACTTGTTTTTATTGTGGCAAAGTTGGACATTATGCTAATAATTGCAAATTGAGAAATAGATCTAGACATGTTTGGAGACCCAAAGGTCTCAAGACTAACCCCATGGACCCCAAAATTATAGGGTACCTAAAAGAAATTCTTTTGTAGTTAATAGGGGCTATAACAACAATGGAAGATTCAAAATGGCTCGTGGACAACGGATGTTCACGCCATATGACCGGGAGGAGAGAACTTTTACCAACATCAAGCTCCAAGAAGAGGGTATGGTCATGTTCGGAATGACAAAGGAAGAATTCTTGGAAATGGAGAAATTGGTAACTCTTCTTTCTCTCTTAGTAATGTTCTTTTAGTAGAAGGGCTTAAGTTTCATTTGATAAGTGTTAGCCAACTTTGTGATTCAAATTATGATGTTTCCTTCAATAAAGAAAAATGCTTTATACTTAAAAATGGTGAAATTATTTGTGAAGCAAATAGAAATGGAAATCTTTACAAAATTTGTACAAGTGATTTGGTTAGTCAAAATGTTTCTTGTTTAGTCGCCAATAATGATTTAACTAGTTTATGGCATAGGTGACTTGGACATGTTGGATACAAGAATTTGAAAAATATTTACAAAAACCAACATGTGAAAGGACTACCCAAATTGAATTTTGAAAATCTTGGCTTATGTGACACTTGTCAAAAGAATAAATTAGTTAAAAGTAGTTTTAAGCCCAAAAATGAAATTTCCACAACCAAACCCCTACAATTGCTTCACCTTGATTTGTATGGGGATATTGGTACGGCAAGTCTAAGTGGAAAACATTACACTTTCGTTATTGCGATGATTTTTCTAGATATACTTGGGCTCTTTTTCTTACCAATAAAAGTGATGCCGTTAATGAGTTTGTTAAGTTGTGTAGACTTATTGAGAATGAAAATGAAGATACTATTAAGTCTATTCGACGATCGAGGTGGAGAATTTGATGGTGAATTTAGAGTCTTTTGTGAAATTAAAGGATATGCTCATAATTTTTCGGCTCCAAGGACACCTCAACAAAATAGAGTGGCGAAAGGAAAAATCGGACATTACAAGAGAGATGAGTCGGTCCATGCTTAATGAATTTTCACTTCCAAAATATTTTTGGGCCGAAGCCGTAAGTACCGCTATGTCATTAGTCGAGTTTATATTCGTCTAAAATGAATAAAACTCCATATGAGCTTTGGAAAGGTAGAACTCCAAATATTAGTTATTTCAAGATATTTGGTTGTAAATGCTTTATTTTGAATACCAAGGATCAATTGGACAAACTTGATCCTAAGGCCGATGAAGGGATATTTATGTGATATTCAACAAAAAGTGAAGCATATCGGGTTTACAAAAGACTAGTGGGGTTGTTGAAGAATCCATCCATGTCAAATTCAATGAAGCTTGGGTGTTGAAAGAATACCCAATGATGAAAGTGATGAAGAGGATATTATTGAACCAATTGTTCAAGTTGATGATCAACCGTCTACATCAAATGATCAACCGAATGGTCCTCAAGAAGATAGAGGTGATACTTCGGATCTTCCCGCTTGCATTGAAATTTAAAGGAGATCATCCAAAAGATCTTATTATTGGTGATCCCTTGACAAAGTGATGACCAAGAAAATTTGCCGATCTTATTTCTCAAAAGGAGCCTAAAAATGCTAAGAGGCTATTGAAGATGAGGATTGGTTCTTAGAGATGCAAGAGGAGTTGAATCAATTTGAAAGAAATGATGTATGGGAATGTAAGTCCAAATAATCTGTAGTGAATAGATTATCTCCATCTTTTCGATTTCGCCCTCTTTTAACAATCGAATGCTCAAACAAAATAATAAAGGTGCGGAATGTAAACAACACACGTCGATTTAAAGAGGTTCAACCCACCTAGGGCCTAATCCTCTACCACCCCAAAGATATCCTGGATGGATTTCGAAAGAAAAAGAATTTTATTAATTACCAAAATTAATACAAATTCAACTTACAACAACTTGAAGAGCACCACACTCTTCTTCGACACCACCTTTGGAGATTACCACAATCTCCCTTTGAAGATTACCACAATCTTCCTTCAACGGCACCTTGTGAAGATTACCACAATCTTCAACCTTGAAGAATACCAAATTCTTCAACACCTCAATAAGAAGATTACCACAATTGTTCACCTATCACCTAGATCATCCAAGTATGTTCTTACCACAAGAACACTCACAAGGATATCTTGTGTTTGAATGATAACCAAAAATCAAGATTACAACTCAATAATGAATAATACAATTTGAGTGCAAAGTGTAATCAAGAATAGCCTAGACCTCAAATATGTGAAAGTGATAAGCTAAGGCAATTTTACAACAAGAATAATAACAATGAAAGACCAAGTGTTTGCTTGAAGTGTATCTTGTTGTGTTGTATCTCAATTGTTGTTTTTGGTTGCTCCAAAACTTCCTCTATTTATAGGAGATGATTGATCAAGCATAGGCTCCTCTTGGGGATTGAAAATCTACAGAAAAATACAATTAAAATCAAGAATATAGTCATTAAAATCAATCCCACATTTTAAGGAAATGTGTTTGTCAACTCAACGGTCATATTTTTTAATACACAGACGGCCGCACGTTTAGACGTTGGAAAAATACACAAAGAAATAACACAGGCGGCGGCCGATTACCTCGGCCGACTAACCCCAACCGGTCCCCACCAATTTTGCAAAGATCAAGTGTTCTTTCAAACACACTTGGTGATCAAAAAGTCGGCCGACGCGATGCACGGCCGACCGCTTGTTTTTGCTTCCGTCTCATTTTCTGCTTAAAAACATCTTCGTGTAATTTGCCCTAAGGTCGACCACGAGGCTATTGTCCAATTTTTGTCGAAAATAAAACTCAAGAAATACTCCGAAAATTTAGTAAAAACATTTTAAACCGATCGGGAGTATTAGGACAACATTTAGAACCTTGTTTAGAGTGAAAAATCCATTGATATAAAATCATTAAAAGTGTTGTCCAAAAATAAACTTGAGGAAATACTCCTAAAATATTAAAACCATTTTAAATCATTTAGGAGTATTTGGACAACCTTTAAAAGCATTGTTTTGGTGACAAAATAAAATCATCAAAATTAAGATAAAAACATGTATCAAACTTGGTACCTTGTCCTCCATCTCAAACTATTATTGGTACAAAATGGGTATTCCTAACAAACTTGATGATCAAGGCAACATTGTTCGAAATAAGGCAAGGTTAGTAGCTCAAGGGTATTGTCAAGAAGAAGGTATTGACTATGATGAAACTTTTGCACCCGTAGCACGTTTAGAAGCTATTCGTATTTTACTTGCCTATTCTTGTTATAAAAATTTCAAACTTTACCAAATGGATGTTAAATCCGCTTTCTTAAATGGTATTATTCAAGAAGAAGTCTATGTAAAACAACCTCCGGGGTTTGAAAATTTTTCTAGGCCTAATGATGTTTATAAACTTAAAAAGGCCTTGTATGGTTTAAAGCAAGCACCCCGTGCATGGTATGATAGACTTAACTCTTTTCTTTTGCAAAATGGTTTTATAAGAGGTAAAGTTGATACAACTCTCTTTGTTTTTGAAAAAGGGGAAGATTGCTTACTTGTGCAAATTTATGTTGATGATATTATCTTTGGTGCTACTAATGATTCTTTGTGCAAGAAATTCTCTAAGTTGATGCAAGGTGAATTTGAGATGAGTATGATGGGGGAGCTCAACTTCTTTCTTGGACTCCAAATTAAGCAATGCCAAGAAGGCATATACATTTCACAATCAAAATATACAAAAGAACTTTTGAAAAAGTTCGGCATTGAAGAAGGAAGAACCGTTTCTACTCCCATGGCAACAAATGTCAAAATTGACAAAGATGAAAAAGGCAAGTCCTTGGATGAATCAAAGTATCGAGGTATGATTGGTAGTTTACTTTATTTAACCGCTAGTAGACCGGACATTCTTTATGTCGTATGCCTATGTGCTCGTTTTTAAAACAATCCCAAAGAATCTCATATGAGTGTCGTTAAAAGGATTTTTTGATATTTGAAAGGCACTATTCAATATGGTTTATTCTATCCAAAAAATAAAAAATTTTCTCTTAAAGGTTATAGTGATTCGGATTATGCGGGAAATATTGATGATCGGAAAAGTACTTCCGGATCATGTCAATTTTTGGGCGATTGCCTAGTTTCTTGGTTTTCAAAGAAGCAAAATTGTGTTTCACTTTCAACGGCCGAAGCCGAATATATTTCCGCAGCTTTTTGTTGTACTCAACTTCTTTGGATGAAACAAACCTTAGCGGATTACAAATGCTCTTTTGAAAACGTTCCTATCTTTTGTGACAATATATCCGCTATAAACATTGCTCAAAACCCGGTTCATCATAACCGTACTAAACATATTGAGATTCGACATCATTTTCTAAGGGATTGTGTTTCTAAACGAAAAATTGAGATATCTTTTGTACCATCTCAAGATCAATTGGCGGACATTTTTACAAAACCGCTATCTTCCAAGACTTTTGCGTCCATACGAGCTCGGTTAGGCATAATGCATATTGAATGAGGTTTACGTTTGCATTTTGCATGTTTTTAAAACTTAGGAGCGAAAAATCGGATTTTTGGTTGAAAATTCGGATTTTGTTAAAACTGGCAAAACAGTGGGCTGAAGGGGTTGAGGGCAACCGGTCGCCCTCAACGTCAACCGGTCGCCCTAAGCCAAATTTTGGATTAAAACCGTTTCTGTCTTTCAAAGATTCGTTATTTTAACTTTTTTTTGCCATTTTTCGTCCCCTTTGCCAAATTCACACAAATTTCACTCAAAATTTGTTTTCATGCATTCAATTCATATCTTGGACCTTATATAGCATGTTTATCATCATCATCGCTCATCTTTGCCGATCAAATGGTAAGAATTTTCCTTTCTTTGCTCAATTGGGTTGAACCCTTGAGCTTGTGGCTTTCTTGTATATTTCTTGATGAAATTATCTTATGATCATGATGAGCTTAGTTGATATATTGTATTTTATGATGCTTGGTATGATTTGGTGATGAAAATTTTTGGCTTGATTCATTTACAAGGGCTTTATACAACTTCTTTTAATTTCTATGCCCACAAAGTGTTCGATGAAATGTCACAATGAAAATTTCAACTTCTACATGATTCTCTTGCTTCCAAAGGTCTTAAATACTTATTGAGATCATGTCTTGACTAATAAAACGAGCTTATGAACTCTTCATGATACATTTCTCCCATTTTCTTTGGATTTTAAGCCTAAATTGTTCAATGGTTGATAAACCGTTTCTTTGGCGCACTTTGATTTAATTGTGTGATATTTTTATCATCCTAACATTCTTTTTGATGATTCAAAAGGGGATAAACATGATTTTTGGCTCGTTAGCTCAAAGAAGCAAATAAAAGCTCGCAATAAAAGCTATAAGCTATGGCTTCCTAAAGCCAAGTATACCTAGTCCATGGCTTGTATTATGGACTTAATTGCAAAAGATTATAGTATTTTGACAGGGGAGCTTCGTAGCTTATGATGTTTATGTGCATCTTATAAAATCTTGTTATAGCTTGTGCTTCTAGCTTATGCAATATCTCTTGTTGATATGCTCATAGATAGGGGGAGCTTTGTATGAAATGTTTTTTTAACGGATAGTTCACTCGTAAAACCGGAAAATTTATTTGTTTTCAAAATCGTCCTCGAGAAAATTGTTTTGGTTTGTAATCATCAAAAAGGGGGAGTTTGTTAGATAAATGTTTTTATCATGATTTTGATGATTTTGTTCAAATGGGTTTTTAAACCAAAACAATGTCTCTAAATGTTGTCTAAATACTTCCGATTGATTTAAAATATTTTTACTATTTTTCGGAGTATTTTTTGGAGTTTATTTTTGATAAAAAATTGGACAATACATTTGTTTCAGGCTCGACCGGTCGCCCTATAGGGCAACCCGTACCTGAGTTGAGTTTTGAAACAGAAAATGGGACGTAGAAAAAATTAGGGAGGGCGACCGGTAGACCAAGTGGTCGACCGGTGAGGGCGACCGATCGACCCCTGGGCGACCGGTACCTGGGAGTGCCCTCTTGAAGCCTGTCTTCTCTGTTTCGTATTTTAAACACCCCCAACCGGTCATGGTCTAAGGCGACCGGTCGCACCCCCTTCCGACCGGTCCCCCTGTGTAAAAATCGCAGAAATTCAATTTCAATCTTATCTCTCTGTGACGGCGCACTCCCCTTTTATCAAAGAAAACTATCCGTTGCATTTTCGAATGACTTTTCCCTATTTTGAGGGATTGATTTCTAACAGCTATATTGATGATTTTAAATGATTTCTTTTGCAGGAAATCACTCCCCAAGGAGGAGCCTATATCTGGAAATCAAAGCCAAGACCTCTCCTATAAATAGAGGCTTCATTCAAGCAACAAAATACAACACTCTACACAAGCAAAGAGCAAACAAGCAAACACTTTCATATATCTTGTTGTATTAGCCTTAGCATTTTCACTTGCACAAATTTGAGGTCTAGGCTTTCAATTCTTGATTACACTTGTACTCATATTGTATCATTCATCATTGAGTTGTAATCTTGATTTTTTGGTCATCATTCAACACAAGACATCCTTGTGAGTATTCTTGTGGTAAGAATACACTTGGGTGATCTAGGTGATAGGTGTTTGAAGGTTGTGGTAATCTTCAAAGGTGTTGCAAGAGGGTTGTGGTAATCCTCAAGGTGGTGTAAGAGGGTTGTGGTAATCCTCAAGGTGTTGCAAGAGGGTTGTGGTAATCCTCAAGGTGTTGTATTATTAATTTTGGTAATTAATAAAATCTTTTTTTTTGAAATCCATCCCGGATATACTGGGGTGGTAGAGGATTAAGCCCTAGGTGGGTTAAACCTCTTTAAATCGAAGTGTGCTATTTAGTTTCCGCACTTAGCATTTCGTCTTTGCTTGAATTTTCGAAAAGAGGGCAAAATCGAAAACCGAGATAATCTATTCACCCCTCCCTCTAGATTATCGTAGTCACTTGGACTAACAATACATTCAACACCTACCATAGTACCTACAAAACCGCTTTCAACAATAATTCGATTTTACACGTTGGAAAACCACGAATGGATTATTTAACGACGGAGAAATATTATCACCAAAGAAGAAGAAGAAGAAGACAACAATCTAGACATCAAAAGAAAAATTAGTGGAAGATATTTGCTAATGGGTAATAAGGAGACCCATCTACTTGACAACAAACACCTACCAATCTTCTGCTATAAATACCCTTCAAGAGACGATTGAGACACACCGGGAGACGGAGAGACCTAGGGAAGAAGATACAAAAGATGGAGCTCAGTTGGAGAGAATGTAGCGGAACAGGAAGGGAGCCTGATTAATCCTTCAACAAATACTTGGAGAATTACCGATCAAATAATCAAATATAAGTTCTTCCTTATTCTTTTCTTTTTTCCCAATATAATTCTTGTATTAATTCTTATGTATCGAATTTCTTCTTTGTGTTGTTTAATGAATTAATTTGATATTCTAGGGGCTTGATGTAATGTTGTTTAATCTTATGTTTGATTTGTAGATCTATTTTACTTCATGCAATTCATGGTTTATTTGTGTTATTTGTATTATTTACATCTTAATTACCTGGCCATTAATCTTTGATGCCTGATGTGTTAATCCACACAACATAGGAAATTATATAATCGAGAGATTTATAAATCCTTTGAAGTTGTTGTAGAAATTCCACTGTTCTATTTAGAATTATAATTCTTGAGATTTTTATAGAGATATCGAAATCTTGTTTTATAATTTAAAATCACTAAGCAGTCGAGAGATGTAGTTGATTAAATTGGGAATTTCAACTTATAAACCATTGCTTGAAATAGATAGATTGTTTATCTTACATAAATGATAACTTGATGAAATCAACCTCTAGAATAATTCTCCCGTAGATTTAGATGTTTGTATTTTTATTTACATTTAATTATTGTTAATTATAAATCCATCTATTATTGATCAGTCAAATATAACAGAGGTAATTTATACTTGGTACTTACACACACATTCCTTGTGGATATGACAACCCTACTCATTACACTATATTAAAACTTGACAACCGTACACTTGCGGTAAATTTTTTTTTCTCTTCTTCCAACTTCAAATTTGGCTCGGATTTTTCTTCTCGGATTAAACAAGTTAAGGTAATTCTCTTCCCCTTGTTATTAAAAATTCACATACAAATTGTTCGTTTTGAAGCATTTGAGCCCTAATTGATAAAAATGTGAATTTTCACCAACTTGAGCTTTAATTGTTATAATAATTGATGAATTTTTGATAATTTGCAATTGTTTAAACATCGTTGATTGTTGGTTGTGATTTTTGGGGCTTAAACACTTTCAAATTTCACAAATTCATATCATATAAATTGATGCCCACAAGGTGTTCGATAAAATGCTTCAATGAAAATTTTTACTAATTATTGAATAAATTGCATACCACATCATAAGACATTACTTTGCTATATTTTTGGATGCAATTTTATCAAACTTCATGAAGTTTTGATATCAATTAGACGAAAAACGAGGTTAAAAAGAGAATTGTCCTATAACTTGTTTAATTGTCAATTTTACCTCTCGGTTTTATTTGTTTAGGATGCCTGGTTCATGCGGTAGAGCTTGTGCATCTTCATCACAACATGAGGACTCTATGTTTGTTCCACCAAATTTTATATTTGGTTGACGTGACACGAAACTTCACAGGTTATTCCAAGAAAAAGTCCTACCTCCACCCATTATAAAGGAACGTAGATTTTTACCGTCACCGGATTGTTGGAAATTATTCAAGAGCGCCAATGGACGGACTTCGCGAAACAACCAAACCCGGGCATAACTTTAGTTGTATATGAATTCTACTTGACTTGCCTCAAAGAACATGTTGACGCAAATAATGTGCCACGATCATCGGAGGCCTGCACACATGTAGTTTTACGTACTACCACGGTTGACTTTTCGCCAAGAGTAATTTAGGCCCTTTATAACTTACCCGAAGTGGATGATACGCGGTATTTGGCTACATTGGAGACTCTAACACCGGATATTGTACTCCAATCATTGACAAAGCCGGGTACACAATGGTTGACTCGAACTCCAGGTTCTTCTAAATAATTTTTCGACGCCACTGTCTAAGTCCATATGGCCGTGCATTAATGTATTTTATTTGCGCACGGATCGATCCAACATCCAGTCAGTGATATGTACTTTATACTCATGCACAACTCCTTTATATCATTGCCAACAATATACCATTCGACTTGGGAAAACATATATCAAAATCCATTGTTCATTGCATCACCGCTGGAAAAAATGTAGCACTCAATCACCCTTCACTTATTACTGAATTATGCAGAATACAGGGTCTCAGATGGTTACCTCTTTCGAATGAAATCCGTCCCATAAGACCAATTACATACAAGATGATTATCAAATACGAACGTTGGGACGATGTACCTGCACATCCTCGCGGATTGGGATACTTACTGGATCCGGTGCACCCAACCCCAGTTGAGGATGCTATACCAAACACACAGGATGGGGTAGATACGGACAGACAAGCTGATACAGGTACAAAAGGAAATAATGATATTCCATCAGAGGACGATGGACATACTCACGATGAGCCATCTCAGGTCTAAGTGCATCATCTTGAATAGACGAAGCAAACTTACGAGAGGAGATGCGAGAGGATCGCGAGGCCTTACGACGTGAGTTACGTCAGGAGCTGAGGAGGATGCAACGTCGGGCAGACAGACGACTTGCTGCTCGTGATGCCTATCAGCGGGTTTATTTGGCATCACGGACGCATCACATTTTACATCCCGATACTAATTTCATTCATCTAGTTATGCCGCCTACCCCACCCACTTAATCGGATTATGATGATGCTACCGGTTGATAGATTTTCACGAAGTTTTATTGACCTTAATCTCTTCATTGCTTAACATTCGTACATTGAGGTCAATTCACCTTTTAAGTTTGGGGGTAATATTCATCATGTGATAACTTTTGAGTACGTTTTTATAGCCTATGATGTTTTTTATTTTGAATTTGCATGATTTGATGAATTGTCTGAATGTGATGTGTTTAATTGTTAGCTAAGGCATGTGATAAATCTTGAAATTGTGACTTAATTATAATAAATAATCTTTGAATCAATTTTTAATAAGTTGCTCGAGTGATTTTTAAAATATTAACTAAATGATCCCCTATAACTCAAGAATATTTTTAAACATTTTTTAAAATAATTTTGTATAGTGATATAATATTAAGAAAATGATTTAGGTCATCTTTTGGAAAAGTTAAAGCCTATGTAGCCTACCAAAATCAATTTTTCCCTAGTACCCATTCTGAGCTTAATAAAACTTTTTCGTTGACGGCCTACTAATTATACAAGCCAAAAATGAGAAAATCTTCCAAAAATAACCTGTTTTCATCCATACATATGAAATCCATACAAACGAGATATTTGGAGTCAAGATAGGTATATTTTTGATAGAAGGAGGTTGTCCAAATGAAATGCATAAAAAAAAAAAGAAAAGAAAAATCAGGACAAGAAGGGAAAACACATACAAGTCCTTGAAATTGGTCGTTGCTATATATGGTTGGGTGAATTATAGCCACTTATCCTATGTTTTCATACCCTTAACCCAAGCTTACATTACAACCCGAAAAACCCTCTATTGATTCTTATGTTTTTATTGCATACAATGTGGAGATTAATGTAGAATTATATCCAATAAGTTAAACATGGGACCATTGGAAAATATTTGCCTATTTATTTGAGCAACGAGAATAAAATTGAGACATCGATTATATTTATATATGAAGTCACGAAATTGAGGTAAACTTGCATGCCTAACTCGACAAATGAATATATCTACATTTTTGCAAATTCCTTAATTCATGTAATATCCGAAATCTCCGAGGCAATAATATCACTTGTAAAACTCAAAAGTTTATTCCTTGTTGCAAATAAGTGGCTTTGTTGCTTGAGGACAAGCAATAATTCGAGTTTGAGGGAATTTGTTAAGTTGGAATTTTACCAACAAAATAGGTATCCTAAAACTTAAAAATTGTATTATTTTTAAGTAGATTGAGTCAGTTATTATTGAAATTGTACAACGAGTTGTAATAGGTATCAAGGTACTAAGAAATCAAGGAACAGGCGAAAGACGATAAAAAATGAATCATGGCGGTGAAAGAAAGAAAAGAGAAAAGAGAAAAAAAAGAAAAGAAAAGAAAAAAAAAAAAAAATATATATATATATATATATATATATATATATTAAAGATGTACCGTACACCATTTACATCAAATAAGAAAAGAAAAGATTATTTATGCTTATGTACCACGGTACAAAACTTTGTACCGCGGTACACAGATATTTTTACTATGTGTCGTGGTGCAATTCGTTTGTGCCGCGTTTTGATTCCGATTTTACTGCTTTCAATCACGATACATTCAACGCCTACCCGATACCTACAAAACAGCTTTCAGCAATAATTCGACTTTACACAACAAATAACCACGAACGGATTAATTAAACGAGCGAGAAGCATTATCAGACGAAAGAAGAAGAAGAAGACAACAATCTACACATCAAAAGGAAAATCAGTGGAAGACATTTGATAATAGACAGTAGGCAGACCCATCTGTTTGACAGCAAATACCTACTAGATGAATGAAATCTCTGCTATAAATAACCTTCAGTTCAGACGATTGAGGACACCTCTCATCACAGAATTCAAGTTATCAGTTTCTTTCTTTCAGTTTATAGTTTTTAGTTTTCTACCATTTGTACGATTCTGCATATTTGCCTAGCAGCAATTGATAGAAAGGGTAACACGGAGCAGGAGCTTACCACTGGAAACTTGAGAAATATTCCAAACGAGATACGTACAAGTTTCTTTTTACCATCTCTTTTAATTCTTGCTTGTAAATTGTAGAACATGTTTAATTATTTGTTGTTGAATTTTATGAATATCATCATGAGCTAAATTTCTATTTCTAGAGGATGATGTAACTTAATCAAAACTTATATTTTGATGTTTTTATCTATCATGTTTCAGTAGTTAATTTATTTATACTGTTTGTTTTAATTACTTTTAAATTAATTGATCAATAATTTGGATTATTTGTCTTATAAAATTATAATTCGAGAGAATAAATTGTATAACTAGCCTAAAAATAGTATAACTTAGAATTTCATATAATTGAGAGATTTATGAATTCTATGAAATCTTGCTTATAAATTCACTGATCTTTATAAAATCTATTTTTGTGACTTTTTATAGAGATATTGAAATCCAAATTTAGATCTTTAAAATTAATTACTAATCGAGAGATAAAATTAATTATTTTCTAAAATTCATGATTTATAAATGACTACTGAATAATTGATAGATTAAGTTGATAAATATAAGATAAGATTAAGTGAATCATTCCTCTAGAATTTATTTATTATTGCATATTTAAATTGTTCAAGCCAATAAATCGATCAAACTTTGTCTTAAATTGTATTTTCGTTATTTACTATTTTTTTAAAACACCCATACTCATTATTCGATTTTCTAGATAAAACTAAGCTATTTTAATTACAGTACTTAGTGCTTATTTAATTGTCGTTCCCTGTGGATACGACAACCCAATTTTTATCACTATATGAAAACTTGACACCGTACACCTGCGGTAATATTTTCATGAACAAGTTTTTGAATTTCTTCTGTGTTGTTTAATGGATTAATTTGATATTCTAGGGGCTTGATGTAATGTTGTTTAATCTTATATTTGATTTGTAGATCTATTTTACTTCATGCAATTCATGGTTTATTTGTGTTATTTGTATTAATTATATCTTGATTATCGGTCATTAGTCTTTGATGCCTGATGTGTTAATCCACATTCGAGAAAAGGAATTTAATACTAGATCTAGAATAACACAACATAGGAAATTATATAATCTCTAGATTTATAAATCCTTTGAAGTTGTTGTAGAAATTCCACTATTCTATTTAGAATTATTTTTCTTGAGATTTTTATAAAGATATCAAAATCTTGTTTTATAATTTAAAATCACTAGGCACTCGAGAGAGGTAGTTGATTAAATTGGGAATGTCAACTTATAAACCATTGCTTGAAATAGTAGATTGTTTATCTTACATATGTGATAACTTGATGAAATCAACCTCTAGAATAATTCTCCCGTAGATTTAGATGTTTGTATTTTTATTTACATTTAATTATTGTTAATTATAAATCCACAAATCTATTTATTATTGATCAGTCAAATATAGCAGAAGTAATTTATACTTGATACTTACACACACATTCCTTGTGGATACGACAACCCTACTCATTATACTATATTAAAACTTGACAACCGTACACTTGAGGTAATTATGTGAGTGGTTTTACGCCTAACAAGTTATCTGGATGAAAATTATTTATCAGTATATATAGCTATATAATGTTAAAGATAACAAATAAAAACTAGATCTGATCCTATAATATTTACCAATTAAACATAAAACATATATATAACGATCAGAATGTCCCTAAGGCGGTCAATGAAGCACCGCCGCACAGGCCCCCCTCCGGTGAGTACCCCCTCCCCCAAATTTTTAATGGTTTGAAATATTTTGGGTATGTATAGTAAAGTCTGCATCTTTTAGTTAATGAGTTGTCTAGTCCACTGGTGTTGGTGCTCCACCTCTTTTTAAACTTTAAGATATATTGTACAAAAATAAATTATATAACCTTTTGGTCTGTCTACCATGTCCAAGGTTGAATGAATTATCATTGATTTCAGTTGAGAGCTAGTTTTAAGACAAACTTAAATATGAAAGAGACTTTGCAAATAAAAATGCAAGGAGATCAATTTTCTATGACTAATGTATTAGCAGTGTTGTAAAAATCGGCCAGGCGCCCCTAGGCCGATCCGATTTTCCCAAAATCGGCAAAAAAATTGGTCCGGGCAAAAATCGGCTTGGCGGCCAAAAAATCGGGAAACATAAGGAAAAAATCGGCCTAGGCGGTCTAGTCGGAATAAATCGGCCAAAAATCGGCCAAAATACAAAAAAAAAATGAAGAAAAAAGAGAGAAAAACTTGGTGTTTCTAGGCGCCCGACTAGCGCCTAGCGATTTTTGCAACCTTGTGTATTAGTAGTTTTTCTTTAAAAATTTGACGTAATGATTTTGATGTATCTCTTTTGTATTACCATTTTAGTGAAATTGAAAATATTGAAATTAAAATATAATATTTTATTTTTATGTTTTGATCAATGAAATTATTTTTCATAAGATCGATCAGTTATTTATTTTTAATTTCTTATATGAATACAGAGGACCCATTTTTTCGCACCTTCCTTTTAAAACATGGGAAGGGACCTGATAACGATTTGTACAAACTTAGATTGTGCGATAAAGCTGAATCAAGATTATTAGTCATAAAATTAGAGAAAAATCAAATTGAATTATGCATATATACATATATATATGTGTGTGTAGTATAATGCCTATAAATTATAAAATCCGGTTAAATTAAAGTAAACTAAAGTATTATAAAAACTAAGAACATCTCCATGAGAGTGTTCTATCTTCAATTTGGAGCAAAAACTTATTTTAGAACTGCGCCATTTTGAATATGTGAACAATTTTGTGCCAAAAATAGCACAACATTGTAGATGCGCTAATGTTTTTCTTTTCTTTGTATTAAATTAATGATTTTAGTATATGGAAATATGCATTAAACTGAAATATTATGGAATACTCTTTTTTAGTGCAGAATTTGCAATAAAATAGTGCATATTGCGCATTAAAATAGTACTAAAGTTTGTCAAATAGAATTTTTTTCAATTTTATTACATCATCAAAGGCAATTTTATTACATCATCGGATTGAATCATGGTGCAAGTGCAAAGAAAGTGAGTAGGGGTTTCCTCCAAGCAATTACCTCTTGACTTGTCCAATTTGCGGCTAGAATTGTGAGTCCACCTGTCCACACTCCTACACGCATTCTTGATTAATTCTATCTTTGGCTTTTTGACTAATGATTTGGCAACAACATAAAAATACATTCCACTATTTCCTGCAAAGTCTACTTATTCTTGTCGTGTCTCTGTCCATAGTCCGCACACAAATCGGGTCCATGTATTTGATTCTCTTTTTTGCTACGAGATTGGTGGGAAAATTGGAAATTGTCGGATAATTGATCAGCATTTGAGATTTTTTCGATTGAATTTTCAAATTTCAACAAAAATGAATTCACGAGTTTTTTTTTTTTTTTTTTTTTTTTGCAAACCATGATTTTACGGGAATAATTTTGCCAACATATTTTACTTGAAGAACTAAATTAGAATATTGTCGTTATGACTAACATACAATATATTATTCCTTCTCAATCTATGACAAAGGATGTGTCAAGTGCTTAATTGGTATTTGATCCTTCTAAAAAATTTACAGTGATTACAATATTATAAAAAGATAAATATATTAATGCTAACGTTATAATCGTTGTAAATTACATAGTCAGTGAGAAATTTTATCGTAATAATAATTTTGACAAGTTTTAAAGTAACAATAATTATGTATAATTTGTACTTGTTGAGAATTAACCTGCTCATATCTAATTACAGCTCGACAAGCAATAGCATGCTAGCTACAATAACTCTGAACAATACATGTATATATATTGTATATGTCAATTGGCATTTAAATCAGAGTCGGTCCTAGGTTTCGGGGGGCTGGAGCGAAGGAAAAAAAGGGGCCCTAGTATGTATATAAAAAAATCAATATTATACATATAATTTTATTAATTAAATATATAAAATAAGATATTTAATAACAAAAATATCATCTTCAACTTTAACATTTTAGTCTCAGTAAAATAAAATTATAAAAAAAATAGTTCAATATAATTTACTATACAGAAAAAACAAAAAAAATTAAATAATTATTAAATTTAAAAAATCATCTTACCAAAGAGGATGGGTGCGAGTTGTGCATTTAATTTAAATTCTTCCAATATTAAACAAGACATGTTATACCTAGAAATAAATAAAAATATGGCTTATGACCGTCAATGGCGTAGCCAGGAAATAATTGGGGGTGGGCCGATACACGAAATTGGGGTGAGCCGGATGAAAAATAACAAAAAAACCATATAAATATTCAATAAAAAAATTTCTAAAAAATTTTACCTATTAAATTTTTTTTAACAAAAATGAGGGGGGGGGCGTGTGTTGGCCCCCCCGGCTTTCGCCAGGTGATGACCAAATAACGATGGCGTGATATGATCCGTATAACCGACCCCACGTAATGAGATTATGGCTTAATTTGTTGTTGTTGTTGTTGTTCTTCCAACCAACTCCTTTTTTTGTTTCGGAAAAGAAAAAAAGGCCTACAGGTGGGTTAACAAATTGTTGGGACAAATTCTTTTTATTTTGTTTTGCAGAAGTTAAAGGGTGTGAAAGGTGAGCACAGGGTTGTTATTACCGCAAAAAAAAAAAAATCAAAATCTGTACAAACAGAGAATAGAACTCAAGACCTATAAGTTGAAAAAAAGATGATCAACCACTCGGCCAACTAATCTTCTTGTAGATTATATTATCCTTTAAGTTATATAAGTAAAACTATACATAATATATATTATATGGAGAAGAAACTTCGGGAGCCCTTTCCGACGGGGGGTCCTGTGCGGCGGCACCACCTTGGCCGCCCCAGGGCCGCCCCTGATTTAAATGAGTTGTGTGATTTTTTTTCGAACGATAGACTTTTATTAATAGAACTCAACCAAACTTTCGACAATACAACGGAGCCAACTGACTCAGGACCACATTGACTACACGAAGAGTCAAGCGGGGAATTGGCTAGACCAATTCAAATCCACATATACATTTAAAACTCTCAAACCACAAAGCTACAATAATGGGGAAAAACATACCAAAGAGAAAATACATATGAATGGAAAACGAAAGAACAAAGAGAATATTTGTTCTGAAAAAAACTAAAACTCCATTAAATGGCTAAATAGCTTTCAATCTTGTGACAATCTCTTCGTCTTTTCTTCATTATGCCCGAATCCAACTCTATTACATATTTTTCTTCAACATTAAGGCGTGAGAAATCGCTCCTTGCAGCCGAACAACAACCAAAATGGCCAGATCCGAAACCAAAAGGCCGATCTTTGCCAAAATTACCAGATCTGAAAAAAAAAAAAAAGAAACGAAAAACAAAAAAAAATCCCACAAAGGGACACTAACCACTCCCATAAAGGAGGCGAGAAGTCTCTTGGAAAAACCATTCCCATAAAGGAAAACTGTAGAAGAAAACTAGCAAGAAAATTAAATGAAGTGATTCCCCATCCTCTCTAAATGGAGGAATGAGGGAAAGGGTGAAGATTTTTTTTGGAGGAAGAAGAGAGAAGAAAGAGAAAATAAATGAGTTGTGTGATAATATGACTTTTTAGACAATAATTAAGATTTTAGGTTTAATTCAGTTTTGATAATGAGTCCATGACAGACTATATATTATGGGCCAATAAGTTTTAACAGGTTGTAAGAATTAAGGCACGTGTTATCTGTGCTAGTTATTCTTATTTATTAATTGGTTAATTTGGTGCACATGGGTGAATACTTTGTTATTCGGGTTCCAGTCACGCCGCGACGCGTAAATACCAATAATTGTTTTCATTTTCTTCACATGCACAATTATGGATTCGGCACGTGCTGAGGCATAATTATGGATTGGGAACGTGCACAATTATTTTCTTTTTTTTGAAAAAGTGCACAATTATTTTCATTGTGCTAGAATTGGTGGATTTAGTGATTACCTCTTTTTTTTAATGTCTCAAGTATCCGACTTGGTCAAACTAATTTTGAGCCCCCAAAACCCCGGACAATCGCAAAATGTGCCTTATGTAGTTTTAATTTACCAACAAAATCTATATATTTATGCGCACAAAGGGTCCAATATCACTCTGCTCCCTTCTAACCTTCCCCATGAAGCCATTGACTTTCAATGGATTCGAATCCCCACCTTGTCAACAAGACAACAATATTGATTAATCAACCAGTTGAGATGTGCTTGGAGAATTTAAATTAGGATCTCAATAGTCTTCCCATTCTGGAGCCTCGTTCTTACCACTAGGGTAATTCATTTCCCATTCTGGACAGCAATTCATTTTTATAGTACATTTCACATTTCACTAACGTCTTACATAATCTATATATATATATATGTGTGTGTGTGTGTGTGTGTGTCTCTACAGATAGTCTCCAATATTTTCCCTCCATTTTCATTTATAGCTTTTCCGTTTTGATTCGTTTTTGACAAACAATATATCAAATTAATTATATTTTTATGTTCTTCAATTTATCACTCATGTTGTATATATAAAATAAAAGAGTATACAACAAATAAAAAAATATAAAATATATTTACTCAAAATTTTATTATGCATCAGACTATATATGAGACATCAATTTATATATTCATGTATTTTGGTTATTTGTATCGTTGTTATTCTGGTTTAATTCATTTCTTCATAATTACAGAGAAGAAAATATCTCAAAATATGTATCCAAATATATTATTTTATATATTCATATATAACATTATATATTTATGTAAGAAGACATATACATAGTATCAAATGTATTTTTCATGATTATGAGATAAGTTGTTTTTTCTTTTTTGACTTAATCAATAAAAAATGTATTTCTCGCCAATTGTGTGATGCTATTTTAAAATTATTACATAGTAGAGAGGTAGGATTCATATAATTGTTAGGAAAATGCACATGTCATAATAAAAAATAAAGGTCTCATTTAGTTTCATTGATAATTAATGGAATAATGAGTTATCTAAGGATATTATTTATTTTGAAAATGAAAGCTGATTTTCTAAATTTATATATATTATTTTTAATTCATAAGATTCTAGAATATTATGTTTTATATAAAATAATTTATAAATATAAAGAAAATAAAATAAAATGATAGAACTTTATGTTTTAATTCATTTCTAAATGAATTTCATTCTGAACTAATCTCACAACTAATAAAAATAACGAGTAAGAAATAATTGCAAGATCTATAAGATCTCAAGCTTATTCTGTTCTTAAAAAAACACTAAATATAGACAAATCTAATTAATTCCTAGAATAAAAAAATAGTAATGAGGACAAAAAATGTACCAATGAAGTTGGTCTCTTTTCTGTCATTAATCATCGAGAATGATTCATCTGAAACTTCTGAACAAAAGGCCATCTATAAGGACAAACTTATTTCCCTGAACAAAAGTCACATATAGATATAAACTTATTCCACTTAGGGGAAACTGAAATAATCTCATAGGGAGAGACTAGAGCTCACAAAATGCAGCTTGACACTTGGGCTAACCCGATCGGCCCGAGGTTTGGGTTAGGCTGGGCCATGATTTTCTAGACCCAAAAAAGTTCAAGCCTTTTTGGCCTTGCCTGAATAGCCCATGGGATGGGGTTGGCCCGACTTTTAGCCTGACCAACTAGTTTTTGTGTATAAAATGCACAAATGGCTGGGATAGGCCAGAGATTTTCGAGGCCTGGGCAAATTCGGCCCCACTCGAACTTTTTCAAAAGCCCGATGGGCATAGACCGGCACAATCCATTGTCAGTTCTATGGAAGACATAGGAACATCTATAAAGGGAGACTAAAAATATTTAAATCGTCTCCCTTATTTTCCATGGAAGGATGAGCACAAAATTATGAAGAATACAATTAGGGTTTGAGAGAATTAGAGAGAAATAAGATAATTTAAAAAAATTAAAACATGTTGATGCATGATTCTATATTTCTGTGTAATTTAAAGATAGAAATTAGGCGGTGGAAATTGCATATGGTTTTATCCCCACTAGGTCCGTGATCAATTTAGTTCATTTCAAGTTAGCTTAGATAAGATAAACATATCAAATCAGATCAAATGAGAATCAGATAGTAGTCCAATAGTTAAGATATTCAAATCTAGATTAGAAGTATGAGATTCGATTCCTATCACCTATTCATTCTTCTCCTCTCAGGATATGTACTCAAGAAAAGAAAAAATATTAAAAAAAAAAAAAAGAAAAGTCATAGCAGATCAACTTAGATAATGAGTGTGCGGTCTAGATTATAATACATAATATAGAATTCTTGTCATGTTAGATCTATTCGAGTGAGCTCTTCCAGTTACATTATTTAATTTAGACTACTTAAAAAACCAAATTTGCCCGAGACAGTTGTTTTTTTTGGGGGTGGGGGTGGCAGGGGGCTATCTTTTCTCCTTTTTTTTTTTTTATAATTGAGATTTCATGTTCCCACATGACTAGTCTTCGGGAAAACAGTCACGGCCTGCCCCATATTCAGTATCTCGTACCATCGCTTGAAGCCATCAATAATATTAAGGCAAAAACTCATGTAGGACCGTTTTACGGGTCTCAATCCATAAGATGGATCCTATTTGACCCACAGATCCTATTGACAAGGTCCGCGGATCAAAGCACCTGCTGCCTTTTTTTGTTTTTTGTTTTTTTCTGTTTTTCTTCATCAATTATAAAGTAACAGTTTTATGTGAAAAAATATCGGTTATTTTAGATAAAGTATCATATTTTTTAATATAGCCACAGATTATGATTACATTACATTGAAGGAAAAATAAATATATCAGAGTTAAAATAACACCTTTATGAGTAAAAATATATATTTTTTGAGACAAAATATCATGTTTTAAGAGTAAAAATATATGTTTTTTAAATAGAGTATTACATTTTTTAATAATAGAATACAAAGAAAGAAGAATAATAAATATGATAGAGTTAAAGTAATACTTTTATAAGTAAAAATATTTATTTTTTGAGATAAAATAACATATTTTTTAATATAGTCACAAATTATGAATATATTACAATATATATATATATATATATATAACAAATTAAAGTAACAATTTTATACGTTAAAGTATCATGTTTTTTTAATATAGTCACAAATTAGAAATGAAGGAAAGAAGGAAAAATAAAAAAATAAATATGATATAGTTAAAGTAACACTTTTATAAGTAAAAGTATCCGTTTGTTGAGATAAAATATCAGATTTCTCAATACAGTTACAAACTATGAACAAAGAAAGAGGAAAAATAAAAAATAATTATGATGTAGATAAAGTAACACTTTATAAGTACCCAATTATTGAGATAATGTATCATGTTTTTTAATAGACTTGAGTTCGATTCCTATGGAGCGGTGAAGCGGATTTTTGTTTTAAATAACAGGTGTGTTTGGGCGGGCAGGTTGTGCTGTAGGGCGGGCGAGTTGGTTGTAGGTGGGTTGGGCTGTAGGATCCGTCTTACGGAATATGATCCGTAAGACGATCCTACAAGAGACCTACTCTAATATTAATTGTTCCACCATTGTGCTCCAGGAGCTCGAACCATTGACTTCTCTAAACAAAGGCCAAAAATTACCTCACTTTGATCAATTGGTCAAGATCATTGGATATCTTTTCCCTTTTCTTGAGTCATGTTTTTGTGGTTGCTTAAAGGTTTTTTAATAAATGGAAGTGGCAACTAACAAGGAACTATATTAATTTGTTAGATTGGATTGTCAATGATTTCCAACATGATGGCCTGCCCAAACAATAGTTAGTTCTCCTCCTTCATTGATAAGATTCTATAAATCAACTCTTTGTCCATAATTTGGCCTTAAATTAATCTCATATTCATCTAACAATATCTTGAGTTTGCTGTACTCTACAAGAAAAAAATCTTGAAAACATTGTTTTAATTCCTCAAACAAATACAAATTAATAATTTGGGGCCTAGCTAATTCAATAAAGAAAATTCAGTCCCCTTCTCTCAACATCCATAATATATACATCCTTATTTCGCAATTAACCTATGTTTGGTCGAATCTAACTAGTTCACACAATTGTGATAAATTAGAATTGAACAATTTATATGTATTGTGTTTTTTTTTTTTTTTTAAGAAGAAGAACGACTAAATGTAAAACATTCATGATATCCAAAAAGTTAGACCCATAAAGTACGAAGAATATTAATATATCAAATACTATATATCATTTTACATAAGTATTAAGTAAACAAACATCATATTGATGAGATCCAAAATCAAGATCTTTTAAAATTTGAGACCAATTATGATGAAACATCCTGGGTGAATCTAAACAGGACTGCTTATCACAATTTAAGTGATAATTAAACTATAAAATCTAAATTGTGATAAACACATATTTTCACTTTTCACCCGATAAAACACTTTTGACTGAACATTTATTGTCAATAGGTATTCTTATCATTGTAGTAATGGACATTGTGGACCCTTATTTTTCTCAATAATTGATCATTGAATATAGAGATAGGGACAAAACATGACACCATTATATATATATATATATATATATATGATTTGTTGAAATGAGGCCACCCTCCCTATGTGAGGCAGTGTGGACTCATCTTACCCATTGATCTTAAAAAATAAAGGGATGTGATTAATTCAGTTTTTTAATTATTTCCTAATTTTCGCTGATTTTAAGGGTAAGATTGTAATTTTGTAATTCAAATTAGTGGTCCCAGTTTTTATGAAATTTAGAAATAGACACTGGGATTTTGTGGCGGATTTTAAGGAACTTTTTCTTTCCAAATTTTTTATTTTACAAAGATATAGTTAGAGTTAACTTCTCTTTGCATAATTAGACATCAAACAATGCATATTTAGTTATTTTGTTGGCACTTTGTTTTGCGAAAACAAGACATAATTGAATATAACGTCTTTGCGTATGTAGTTATACTACACTGCATAAATAAGTTCAATATAATGTACATTTAGTTATAAAAATGGGATGTTGCTTTTGGAAATTATAAAAATGGGATGTTACATAATGTCTTTGCATATTTAGTTATTCCACAATGCATAGATAGTTTCTAGATAATACATAGTTAGTTGATTTTGTTGCATAGTTTATGACGTCTTGCATAGTTGGATATCTTGTACTACATATTAGTTTTTTTTACGTTGCATAGATAGTTTTCCGATAATGCATATTTAGTTGAGTTACATTGCATATTTAGTTTTCGAACTCAACTGTTGTTATTTTTCTGTAATATTGCACCGATTTTTCTTTTTTTTTCGTAATTTTCGAGTTCTTCACGTTTTCTTTATTTGCGTTAATGGAGGAATGAGAGAGAGAGAGAGAGAGAGAGAGAGAGAGAGAGAGAGAGAGAGAGAGAGAGAGAGAGAGGCGTGAGATTGGAGAAATTGGGAGATGTATGATAGAGAAAAAGATTTGATTCCATTTTTGTAACTAACTTGTTATGTTATTTTACCCTACTATCCTTATATTGATTAAGTTAATATTTTAATATATTTTTATCCATTAAATCATACCCATTGATTAATAGTGGGGGATGGTTGAGATTAGACGTTGTGTCTCACCTGTAGAGGCGTGGCCTCACTTGATCATCTCCCATATATATATATATATATATATAAACGAAATTAGATGTTCAAACTTCAAACTATCAAGTATCATCGTTGTCGTAATGGTTTATTGGTTTTGTCGTCTATTTCGCAAGTTTCTCTAATTAGTAAGGTAAACTTGATGAGGGCCTGATGTGATCTAATTATATTAATTAAATCAATCAAATAGATTTCACATAATAATGTGTGTCTTTTGACAATAATAATCAATATGAACTGCAGAATGATGCATTACATAACGCTATAATATTATATAGAATTTTCAAAATTGTAGGCTTTAAGTCGGTTTTTGTTATTAACCTAAACTAGTAATCCCGCACGTACGTTGCACGTGTATTATTATTTTATTATTATTCACATGAATCATTTTTCTTTTATTATTCACGTGTATTATTATTTTATTTTATTAGTTTATACTAAAACTATCTACTAACATGAGCTGGTATTACTTTATTTTAATAAGAAAATACTCATATAAAGTAAAGAAAAATAAAATTTATTTATAGTAGGGTACACATCGATTCTCTTACATGCATCATCATCGGAAAATATTGACACATAAAAAATGTGGAAGGCACGATAAGAGAAAACCAACACTTCACCATCTCGAAATCGTATTATCATGGACAAATTTGCTCCATCCATCCGTAAAAAGAACGTGCCATAGGGGTTGATCATTTTGACGATCCAAATGAGTCTGTTCACATTATGCAAATCACAATTTAATGGTGTAAAATCATTAAAATGACGTGGATTTGGATGAAAGACGCTAACATAAAAAAATTAATGTAATTACAATTTGAAGAGATAATAACACGACAAAATTTTTAGTTAAGCTTTGTAATAAATTTCTAATGGAATAATACAATAAGTTATTCCAATAAATCCTTACAAAAATAATTGGAAAAATCAAAATTATAAAACTAATCACCAAGCCGATATTTAATTTAAATTAGCATCCTCGTGGGCATCTGACAAGGTAAGCATCAAATTTATTACTAAGTATTTATTTAACTAATTTTCAATTCTAAAAGAATTTTGTTTGCCATCACTAACTAAATTACGTAAAAAACCGTACTAAAAAATACGTAAAAATCGGTATTTCTATAGATTATTCGACACAAAAAGAAGAAATCCTGGAAGTGATCGACGTATTTAATTTGCAATTAGTTTCGCATAATCAAAGAATTAGTATCAGGAATAATAAAAATAAACAAATCATAATTCAAAATACAACTTAAAAAAAATACAACAAAACTATCAGGAATAATCAAAAATGAAACAAATGTTTTTTTATTAAACTCACCAAGTAATATCTGTACATATCTACAATATAGTTTATATAAAAACTCTTGTTTAGTGCATAATCCAAGTTCAATATTGTCGATGTTGGCGGAACATTTGATGAATACGATAATATGGGGAATGTGAAAATGAAGCTATATTGGTGGTTATGCTTCGAATTTAGGATCAACAATATCGAAATGTCTCTCTAAAGCAATTTAAGTAGTATAAATATAAGAAGATTTAGCATAAATAATAAGTTTCCAAACAAAAATCTCTGAACACAAAGTCAATTGTTTATTCAATGTCAAAAGATACTTCAATTCTAAAGGATACATAAAATATTCCTATAAATATGCCGCAAACAAAAATTAAATGTCTATTTTAACTATTATTGAACAATTTAGGAAAATTTGAATAGTCAATTAGTATTTAAAATTTGATTAATATTATAGTATACAAAAAAGTAATGTCCACCATTGAAACAAAGAATAATATATATGAATAGAAATGATGTATAGAATTATAGTAATCATAGTAGTAGTATAATAATAATAATAATAATAATAATAATAATAATAATAATAATAATAATGATATTTATAATATTAATTAATTAATTAATTATAGTCAATGATTATATAATTTTACAATATGAGTAATATATATATATATATATATATAGAATTGATAGTATGCTGACTCACTTTTGGTATAAAGTAGGAATATCATTTATAAATTTTTCGTAATTTTTATACATATAAAATAGGAATACCATATATGATATTTTCCTATTTTATATACATATGAAGTAGTAATACCATTTAGAATATTTTTTCTAAATTAAAATATTATCGAATATAAGAAATAAAAAAGCGGATAATGTTTTATTTCGGACTCCTAATTTTTATACATATATAAAATAAAATAGGAATAACATTTATAATATTTTCCTAATTTAATATAATTTATAATAATTTCATAATTTATATACATATATAATGTGGGAATACCATTTACAATGTTTTCCTAATAAGAAGTAAAAAGAGCAAGAATTTTTTATTTCGGTCTTTTGTTATTATATATTATTAAACAATTTAGGAAAGTTTGAATAGTTATTATTATTTAAAATTTGATTAATTAATATTATACTTTATAAAAAAGTAACGACACCATTGGAACAAATAATAATATATTTGGTTAAGATATGATATATAGAATCAACATATATAATCATTGTAATATATCTGAACAGAACTGACGTATAAAGATACTGATATTAGTTGTAGTCAAATACTATTTATAATTTTGATAAAATACATATATTATATATAGATAGAATTGATAGTATAGACTCACTTTTGGTAGAAAATAGGAATATCATTTATAAAATTTTCCTAATTTTTACACATATAAAATAGGAATGCCATTTATAATATTTTCCTAATTTATATACATATAAAATATGAATACCATTTACGATCTTTTCTTATAATATTTTCCTAATTTACATAATTACAACGATTTTCTTATAATATTTTCCTAATCTAAGCATTTATAATAATTACCATTTATAATGTTTACAATTGTTTCCTAATATAAAAAGTAAAAAGAGCGGGAAAATTATTGTTTCGGACTTCTGCTATTATATATATATATAGATATAGATGTTATGAGTCTTTTCATTTTTTAATAGATTTGTTTTTGTCTACTATCGATGTATTGCTAGTTTGAATTATTAAATAAAATTATTTTTTTTTGTCAAAAAAAATAACATAAAAGGAAAATCATTCTTTCAAAAAACAAAAAAATAATAACACAAAAGGAAAATCATTGGTGATTATTCATCAGAAATTTTAATCTCCAAATAATCATATCAAATCTCCAAGTCTCCTAATTGAAATTAAAATATCCCTAAGTATCCGAAATTCTAGGCAACTATAATATCAAACCAAATCCCTAAAATCCCTAAATTAAAATCTAGATATCCCTATAAATTAGCCCTTAAAGAACTGTATCGTATCGTACTATTCTATTTGCAATTAGTGTTACATAGTTGATTGCAGTAGTATTGACTAATCCCTGGTCGTGGCCGCAGATAGGGCCGAGCTTAGAGATGTTAAACGAGCCGGGTCCGATGGGCCAACCCGTTTAAAACCGTCATAACCCGTTTTTTGTTTTTTGAATTTTGGTATTTTTGTTTTTTTAAAATAGATGATTGGTAAATATAGGGATAACAAAATTTACGTAACATTTAGCAAGAAATATATTTTTATAGTGACTTAAAATGTAATCAATTATGATGATTTAAACTGTTATATAATTGATATCTCTCTAATAAATACAATACTATAATCTAAAAAGTTTAAAATTTTCGTGACTTAAATGTGACAAAATAATTGAAACTTTATGCAAATAATTATAAAGATGAATTTGTTGTATTTTGATATTCCAACTTATCTCACACACAAACATTGAACATCAAATCACATTTTATCATTATTTATATTTATTTAATTTGTTTGACAAAAATCAAAAGGTATTAAGAAAATATTCATTATATAGTGTTTATCATTATTCTACATTGTAGTTTGTTGTTTCTATTTTCATTTTAGAAATGTGTTTTTGCACATATTTTTGTTTTAACTCTTATTGCAGTAAGTATGTTCTTAAAGTTTCAAAGCCTTTGTCGATAATGATGATGTTTGATTATATTTGAATTTTAAGACTTTTACCCTTGTAATGCAACATAAAAAAATTGTGTAATTTAGTTTTGCATATTTAGTTTGATTGTTATATTGTTATACATGCTTTAGTATAAAAATTAGATTTAAATAAAAAATAATTTTTTGGCTTGTAGCCCGTTAGTGGCCCGTTTAGCCCAAAGTCCGCTAGGGTTAGGGTTAGGTTCGCAAAATGTTAGCCCGCATAGTAATGACCCGTTTAGCCCGAAGCCCTTCAGGGCTAGGGCCAACCCGTTTAACATCTCTAGCCGAGCCGGGATCAGATATCGTAAGCCCAAAAAGAAAGGGGTTAATTTGGTCGGACACAATAGGCCCGCAATCCAGGGCCAACCCAGCCCCAGCGACCCATCAGAATATCTGATACTTTTTAGGAGACCTACTAATACTGTTCATTGGACTACTAATACTTTTTTATTAGAAAAACTAATATTTTCAGGGGAATTACTAAAAATCTTTCAGATAAAAAACTAATATTTTTCAGGGGAACTACTAATACGTTTCACGGGGATGACTAACACTTTTGATGGAAAAAAACTAATAGTTTTAGGGCGACTATTATATCTTTTCAAATGAACTACGTACTAATACTTTTCAAATGGACTACTATACTTTTCAGTGCCTATTAAGCCCCGATTTTTCCGAGCTTATAATTGATCCTTACTGTCATTTATACTTTTGACAGACTATTTTACCGCGTCATTTTGACGGGTAATTATTAATAATATATACATTTTGTAATTTATTTCATTTTATTTAATTACTTGTGATCATGATCATCATTAATTCTATTTTGCATTTATGATCACTTGATTGATCATTATTACTATTTTTGTATTTATTAGTCACCATAGAATTTTAAGAGACTATTTATTTTAGAGACTTTTACCTTATAGAATTAAGATTTTGATTTAGATTAAGTGATCATGAGACTTACAAGTGATCAAGGAAATCACTAATTATTTTGGAGATTGATATATTTCATCTATTATCATCAAATTTGGGACAAAAAAAAATATATGGAATTACCATAATGCCATTATAGTGGACGGCCAACATGGATATTTTTGGAGTAAAAATATCATCCAACTCTTGTACACCTACACCTTATATTAGTCATCTTGTATATAATTATACCATTAATTCAAACATTATACACATCATCTCTTATATTACTTCTTTAATAATATTTTTGTCAACATGTTGGAAGTCTTCCAACATCCCATTCAAACCAAGTCTTGCCCATACCTTTGACATTCAAATTGTCTCCCATGCATGAGGCAAAATGCAAGACACAATTTGAACAAAATTCCTCCCCCTCTCTCCTCAAAGTGGACGGCCATAATGGCCACTTTGTGCCAAAATATCATTTTATTTTTATCACTAACACATTCATCTCCTACACAAAATCCTCCTCATTCTCTCTAAAACTCCCAACTTCTCTCTACTCTTCTTCTTACTTTCTTCTTCTATACTTAGAAAAATTTTCAACATTTTCCTCCTTATACTCCATAAAAGTCGAACAACCCCCCTACAAGGTAAGAAATTTTATCTTCAATCCATTTTTGATATCACATAGTTCACCTCTTCCACCTTCTTAACTTAAGTTTGAATTTGATTTGGAGGTACATTTAGAAGACTTTGAAGATTAGAGCTTGACATCATTTTGAAGAAGGACTTCAAACTTGAAGAAGAACTAGTAGAGGAATTTGGACTACAAGGTAAGAATTGAGTACTAGACCCCTTCTTTCCTATTCTTTCTATTTTTTTTTTCAAATTTTAACACCCCTTTTTCATTTTTGAGAAATAGGGGCTGACCTTAGGTGATTTTGGAGTTGAGCCAAAATTTCCCATTTTTAAGCTTCAACTAGTCTCCAAACACCTACTACACAAGGTAAAGTGTAGTCCTTCTCATTTCCTTATTTCCTTCTTTTTTCTCCTTAATTTTTCTCTCATTTTTCTAACTTCAAATTTTTGATATTTTTTGAATTAGGGGCTGACCTAAGAAGCCTCATCCAAAAATTGTGAAATTATCCTTTTATTTCACAATTTCCAATTTTAAGGTGGGTGGAAAAATATTTTCCAACCATTAGGTGTTTTATGAAAATGCATGTAGGAAATTTGATCATGAGCCTTGAGATATATATAATCTATGTAATTGCATGTCAATTTTATGTATCAAGTCATGAAAATTCTCAAGAGTTGCTCAAATTTGCTATTTATTGAATTTTAGGTGCATGCATGTGCAATTTAATGTTTTAATTAATGAATTCTTGTATGTATTGGACATGCATGTGTATGATCTTTAAAATCTATGTTTTGGATGCCTTATAACCTGGAAAATTCGAGCATAATTGATTAAATTTCAATTTTGGACTTAAAAATGTAAAAATGGAAAGTTGGTGGACTAAATTGCAAGAAAATGAAACTTAAAGGACCCCTCTGCAAATTTCGAAATTTGGGACTATACTCAGGTTAAAAAATGACTTTTGGACATTTTAATAAAGTTTTAAGAGTTTTAAGATAAATAAAATCAATCTTTAAAAGCCCAAGGACTAGATTGTAAAATTTTGAAAGTTTAAGGGCTACTTTGCAATTTTTAAAAATGCACCAGACCTAAACTTTAAAATTTGAAATTTTTACTCTTGAGGTACTGGGAATTACATATTTTAAAAGTATTCCAAAAATCCAAGTGTTTAGGGCTTGGAAAGTAATTTTACAAAAATTGAGGGACTAATGTGTAAAATACTAAACTTGAGGACACAAATGAAATTTCCAGGACTTATGCAGCCCATGCACCTGGAAATACTAACTTAACTATAACTTAATTATATTTTGGACCCAAGGTTCAAATTTCATAACAATTGGACCCCTAAAAGCCTTAAAGGCAATTATTTCAACATGGGACAAAAATGATATTTTCAAACGTTAAAGGACCTACACATATTTCTTTTAAAAACTGCTTTTGTCCCAATATCCTACTAACTTTAGTGATATTTTCCAACTGGAATCACATTAAAAGGCCTTCCGGTTTGTGAGTTCCGATTATTTTAAACTTAAGGTCCGAATTGGCAATTTTTACAAATTTGGGGCCAATGTGAGAATTTTACAAAAGCTCGACCTCAAAACTTTAAAAACCTGAATCTCTGGACAATTTAGAGAATTTAGGAACTGACCTCATAATTTTTCAAGGTCGGGATATTTATTTATTCAATTTTTAACCTCAAAAGTGTTGGTTTTTACAAAACGGGGCTAAATTGCAATTCTTCTTTTATAAAGGACCTAACTCAAATTATTTTCTCTTTTACTAAAATAGCCCTGGACCCTCTGACTTGGGGATTTAATTAAAATATTTTATTTTCCCAAAAAAAAAAATCATTGACTTATCGGATCAATTTGACCGATTAATACCCAATCACGGAGCGACTTCCTCGCCTTGCGATTTGAATCTATAACGGGACTTATGTTCCACCTAATCTTTCAAGATATCGAAGGTTGCTTATCCCTCCGATAATCATCTTCATCTAAAAACTCCACCAACGCCAAAATTACCCTCGCGTTATTTCAAAAAATTTCCTGAATTGCTTCCCTGAATCAATAATACTCGACAGTCTGGTTGACTGCCTGTACTTGTATTTACTTTCCTGCCTGAGTCAACTTGGTGTGTCGAGCTCACAGTCGGAATGGATACGTCGGGGATGGAACCGGGCAGCTTGGCTGCTATTCCACTCTTTCGGCCCCATCGTCCTAATCCCGCAACGAGGGACGGAGTGTCGAGGAAGCGGGTCGTAGTACTTGAGGTATAATCATGATTATGACGATCCGAGCCTTGCAAGCCGCACTTTGTGGATTTTGTCTTTGCCTATGGAGCGATAAGGTGCCGTCTTGGACCATCCCCGCTGGGGAGTTACAAGGAAGAACGAAGGAATCGCCTGTCGATCCACACGATTCCGGAGTTATCGGACCGTTTGGTTGGCGCTAGAAATCCGTGCGCAACCGCTACTTGGTTTGTATTGGTTGGCGCTACAAATCCATACGCAACCATTAATTGCCTTGCATGGGATTGGCGTTACATTTAAAATGCGCAATCCTACTGTCTTGATTGAATCACATAGTGCCTGTGTGACCATGAATCTGTTTTCTCAAATCGTATAAGTATATTACTTAAATATAATTATCACGACGCTTGTGGATGTGTGAATTCATGCATCATACTCACACGTTTTTATATAATCGTTTTCTCGCATTAATCGTATATTGCGCCACACTTGCACACGATCACCCCATCCACTGAGATTTCTATCTCATCCCCACCTATTTTCCAATCTTAGATTAGGATTTCGTGGAAGATGTGGAACCGGCCGTGGATTGAGACCTTGTACTCCGCTTGTTGGATTTACTACTTCTTCTTGTTGTTGATTGGACTCTTATCTATGTTTGTTGTTGAACTCTTGTATTTCTTTCTATTCTGGTTTGTAACTGAAGGGCGTAGGACCCTTTGACTTTAAGTTTATGTAATTTGGATGATGGATTGTGGACTATAAGTTGTATTCGTACTTGTTATTTATTTTTATTTGCTATTTAGACTCTTGTTGTATTGGGTTCTCGTTGATATTTGTCCGACTTTTTTTGGTTATTGTATTTAAGTTGTGGATCGTCGTCGCGTCCGTTTGGGGCATGACAGCTTAGAGTGGTATCGAGCTCGGCTAGTAAGATGGAAACTTACACCGGCCGACCCGAGATAGGACCCCGATGCGTGTTTTGGGAAATCTGCATGACTTGACCAATTAAGTGTGAATTCAATTTCAAATTGGCTTAGAACCGTCTTATTGATGTTTGAACTAAGTTAGAGCGCATGTTTTGAGATTTCATAGTCATACTTGTTTTGACTTAGTTCTTCTTGATGATTTTCCTTATTTGTTCTTTCCTTATTCTCTCCCTATCTTTCCTCTACCTTGACCGATCCGCCTTAGTTTTGGTTGATCGGGGATGGAGCCGACGCCACCTTCATGGTGGGATGTTTTCCATGCCCATGCTTTGAAGGGAATATTACCGGCACGATGATTAATCGGCACCGGAGAGTGATCGCACGACCACGAGCTAGCTTAGGAGCGCCCGAAATAGGGACTGACTTCGGCGCTTGCGATGAGCCAAGATGAGAAGAAGCGAGCCACCACCGTCATCAAGGACGCGATAACACCATAAGAGGGCAAGTGACGCCGCGAAAATGGGAGATTGACGCCCGCCTATCCCGCGACACCGTCGAGCGCTTGGAGAGACCCTCATCGGGAAGATGACGGTCATAGAGGACCTTACACAGGCCCTAGCTCGAGAGACGCCGCACCGGAGGTTGCTTTGGCGGCTAATGCTCGGCCATTGCCACCGCCCGAGGTAGAACTCATACCTGACGCCGAGGAGGATCCCGAGGAGGATCCAGTCGACATTGGAGAGCCGGAGGCACTCGAGGCTGCTCCACTCGATGAGGCTCGGGGATTCGAGCGGTGGTTGGACTTCGTGGATTGGCCCGAGGTTGAGCGCCACCTCGGCCCGACCCGGCCCGATTATGGACATAGGCTGCGGCGGCGATGATGGCGATCTCACCGATTAGTTAGCCGATTGTCATTTTGTACTTCTGTTGTTATGGTCGTGTATTCCAGTGTAGTACCTTACCGTTATTGTACTAGATTCTGTTGTATTTTGGTTCCGATGTATCTGACTTAGTATTTACTCGTTTGTTGTACTATGGATGTATTCAAGTTTTACATTAATGGATATGCGCTTTTGCTATTTATTCAAAAGATCTTGTGTTTGTTGTTACTTTCCTGCGACATCACTTGCTTTACGCGAATAGTTATTGTATTCATTTACTCGTGAATCGCAACTAACGCTTCAAGATACGAGAATGGCGAACATCGAGGGCGTGGGAGACCTCGTTGCGTTCCACGAGGTGATGATGACGTACCCGGGGATCGGGTACCCTCTCCTGAATTACCACCGCCTCCTCCACTGCTGCAGGAGACAATTTGATCGCTCAAGCCTTACAAAGAAATCTTGGTTTTTATGAGGCAAATGACAGAGCCTCAACCCCGTGCTCCCGAACCCGCCCGAGAGGCGAACGATCGCACGTTGGAGCGATTTCTGCGATTCGACCCACTAGCCTTCTTGGGAGAGCCGACGATTTGAAGAAGCGAGAAAAATGGGTAGAGAAAGTTGGAAAATATCTTCAATGCTCTCCAATACTCAAACGAAGAGAAAAGTCACACTCGCCGTATTTAAATGCCCTGAATCGGCCGCTAGAGACTGTGGAGCGAAAAAGAGATGGGAACATGACCGGGTAGTCGAACATGGGAAATTTCTTGGCGAGTTCAATGAATGAAAGACATTCCACGGGTTGTGAAAGAAGCGGCGCAGAGATGAATTTCACAGTTGAGGCAGGGGACCGGACTACAGCTCGATCCAAGACGAATTTCACTTCACCGATTGTCCAAGTATGCTCTGGGGACAATCGATCAAAGAGAGATAAGCTTTACAAGTTCACTCGAGGATTGAAATCGGAACTTGAAAGCAATTGTTGATTGAATTGACAACCTACTCACCAAGCGGTAAAGGCGCTCTTCCCGTTAGTCGGGATCGAACCGTATTGGGATGGTTGAGATTCAATGAGAATAGGCCATCGAATAGTCTTAAGAGGACAATGTGGGACAACCATCTAAACCGCCGCTAAGTTTGAAAGGGACCATTAACGAAACATATAAAGGAAAGAGACCAAGATAAGAAAGCCGGGTCAAGTGTGTGCACATTGCCGTAAAACGAGACATACCGCCAACGCATCGTTGGCGTAAACAAGGGAGGTGTTTGCGCTGTGGTAGTAATGTCGGCGAATTTGAAAGATTGCCAAGTACGATGTCCGAACCAAACAGACGCGACCACGGCGAGAAATGGCCAGGGTAATCGGCAAGGATACCCGCTTGAGCTTTTGCACTAGCCGGACAGGAGGCTCCGGAGGCAACAGATGTGGTGGAAGGTACACTTCTAGTATCTAACCACTACGCTAAAATATTGTTCGACCCTGGATCAACACATTCATTTGTTGCACCACATTTTGTACACAAACTGCATGCATGCATGGAACATATGCCTATATGTTTAGAAGTGTCAACTCCTATGGGTGCAAGTCAGATAACATATATTATCTATAATGCATGCGAAGTTAAGATTGCTGAGATAAACTTTCCTGCCGATTTAATCCTATTACCTATCTCCGAATACGACGTGATATTGGGGATGAACTGGTTATCTGCACACTATGCACAAATGGATTGCCATAACAAGTCCATTAAGCTGTGTGAACCCGAAAAACCCGAAGTTGAAATTTTGGGAAGGGCACGAGTTAAGATTGCCCCAATCATTTCAAAGAATGAAAACGAGGAAGGCAATCACTAGAGGGGCTCAAGGGTACCTGGCGTTTGTAATTAACAAACCCAAAGTTGAGACACAAATCAACCAAGTACCTATAGTGTCAGAATATACGGATGTATTTCCACAATAACTCACCACTGTCCCTCCAGATAGGGAAGTCGAGTTTACTATCGAGGTGTTACCAGGAACTGCCTCGATTGCCAGAACACCGTATAGAATGGCTCTCTTGAGTTACAAGAGTGGCGTAATTACGAAAACCGATGGATGTGGGATTTATCCGAGGCCAGTGCGTCTCAGTGGGGGAGCCCCTGTGTTGTTCGTCAAAAAGAAGGATGGCACATTAAGACTATGTATAGATTATCGTGGTCTTAATAGCGTGACCATCAAGAACAAATATCCCCTCCCGAGGATAGACAAACTATTTGATCAACTTCAAGGAGCGACGGTGTACTAGAAGTTTGACTTACATCAAGGATATTATCAACTAAAGATCCGCGAAGGAGACATTTCCAAAACGGCATTTCAAACCCGATATGGATACTACGAGTTTGTAGTAATGCCTTCGATCCGAAATGCACCAAAGCGGCATTTATGGACCTGATGCATCGAGTCTCCCAACCTTATTTGGATCAATTCGTAGTGATATTCATTGATGACATACTCGTATACTCTAAGTCTAGAGAAGAGCACGAACGTCATCTAAAAATCATTTTAGAGACACTACGAGAACATAAGTTGTATGCCAAATTCAGCAAGTGCGAATTTTGGCTTAGTGAAGTCGCGTTCTTGGGACATATAGTATCCGCACCGGGATTGCGGTGGATCCTTCAAGGTACGCACATAAAGGTTGAATGGAAACAACCCGAGTCAGAACGGAAATCGAGTTTCAGACTAGCTGGATATTATCGAAGATTTATCCAAGATTTCTCCAAGATAGCCGGACCACTCACTCGACTAACCCAGAAGCAAGTCAAGTTTGAGTGGAATGACAAGTGCGAGGCGAGTTTCCAAGAGCTGAAGAAACGACTTACTACAGCTCCAATCTTAGCCCTTCCAAAGGGAACCGAAAACTTTGTCGTCTACATTGACGCCTCAAAAGAAGGACTAGGAGCAGTGCTCATGCAGGAAGGAAAGGTTATCGCTTATGCATCACGAAAGCTCAAACCATATGAAGTCAATTATCCAACGCATGACTTGGAATTGGCAGCGATAGTGTTCGCGTTAAAGAAATGGAGACACTATCTCTACGGAGCAACATTCACGGTTTTCACGGATCATAAGAGCTTGAAGTATCTATTCTCCCGAAAGACCTCAATGAGGCAACAAAGATGGATGGAGTTGATTGAGGACTATCACTTTGATATTCAATACCATCCCGGAAAGCTAACGTCGTAGAGGGCTCTAAGCGAGAAAGGCGAGCTTAGCTATACTTATGATTCGAGAGTGGGAATCATTAGAAGAGCCGAGCAATTAGAATCGACGAGAACCAATACTCGGATTTCATGTGCTAACATTTCGGTTAAACCCGATCTGCTGAAAGAGATCAAAGAAGCATAAGAGAAAGATGCACATCTTCAAAAATCGAAGGAGAAGATACTTAAAGGAGAAAGATCGAATTCTCGGTACGAAGATGGATTTATCGATTCGGAATCGAGTGTGTGTACCGAATGACGAAGCGATTAGGAATAAAATCTAGCAGAGGCACACCGTTCAAAATACACTATACATCCTGGAGGAAACAAGATGTATAAGGATTTGAAAAGGAGTTATTGGTGGGTAAACATGAAGAACCAGGTAGCGAGTTCGTTGCGAGATGTTTAACTTGTCAACGAGTAAAAGCGAGAACACCAACGACCATCCGGTTTACTACAACCGTTGAGAATTCCCGTGTGGAAATGGGAACACATAACGATGGACTTCGTGACATATCTACCAAGGACCGAGAGGAGGCCATGATGTTATTTGGGTAGTTGTAGACCCACTCACGAAATCGCACACTTTTTACCCATCAAGAAAACGATAGCTTGCGAGAAACTTGCACAGGTTTATATCCGAGAAATCATTCGACCGCATGGAGTACCGATCGACATAGTATCCCAGAGACCCGAGGTTTATCTCCGTTTTTTGAAGTGCTTGCACGAGGAATTGGGTACCTCGCTAAGTTTCAAAGACAAAGACATCCACACACCGATGGACATCGAGCGAACAATTCAAACCCTTGAAGATATGTCTTTGCGAGCTTGCACATTGGATTTCCAAGGAAGTTGGGATTCGCACTTACCATTAGCCGAGTTCGCCTGCAATAACGATTATCGTGCCACAATTGGAATGGCACCCTACGAGGCATTATATGGGCGAAAATGTAGATCCCCACTACACGGGAGATTGATGACCAATGGACTCGGAAGAGAAACGAACGTCGCCTCGATTCCAAAGGTCGACTTAGTTCAGAGGCCATGGAGAAAGTCAAGCGATCAAGAACGGATTCGCATGACGGCTCGAGCCGCCAAAAAGAGTTACGCGGACAAGAGAAAAAATGATTTGGAATTTGAAGTCGGAGATGAAGTATTTCTCAGACTCTCACCACGAAAAGGATTGATCAATCCGAAGAAAAGAGGCAAGTTAAGTCCGAGATATGTTGGACATTACAAGATTTTACAGAGGATCGGAAAGTTAGTCTACCGACTCGAGTTACCAGCACCGTATGCGGGAATGCATGACGTATTCCACGTGTCGAGACTGAAGAAGTATCAACCAGATCCCGAGCATATCATCACTCGTGATACTCCGCCTCTAATGGAAAATCTATCTTACACCGAGAGGCCGATCCGGATCATTGATCGCGACATCGGCGATTGCGTAAGAGAGAAATCCCGATTGTTAAGGTAGTGTGGCAGAACCACAACCGAGACGAAGACGCAACGTGGGAGATGGAAGAAGACATGAGAATCAATATCCCAAGAACTATTTGAAGAGAATTTGGGGACCAAATTCTTTTAAGGATGGGAGGATGTGAAGCCCCGATTTTTCCGAGCTTATAATTGATCCTTATTGCCGTTTATATTTTTGATCTACTATTTTACCGCGTCATTTTGATGGGTAATTATTAATAATATATACATTTTGTACTTTATTTCATTTTATTTAATTACTTGTGATCATGATCATCATTAATTCTATTTTGCATTTATGATCACTTGATTGATCATTATTACTATTTTTGTATCTATTAGTCACCATAGAATTTTAAGAGACTATTTATTTTAGAGACTTTTACCTATAGAATTAAGATTAAGATTTTGATTTAGATTAAGTGATCATGAGACTTACAAGTGATCAAGGAAATCACTAATTATTTTGGAGATTGATATATTTCATCTATTATCATCAAATTTGGGACAAAAAAAAATATATGGAATTACCATAATGCCATTATAGTGGACGGCCAACATGGATGTTTTTGGAGTAAAAATATCATCCAACTCTTGTACACCTACACCTTATATTAGTCATCTTGTGTATAATTATACCATTAATTCAAACATTATACACATCATCTCTTATATTACTTCTTTAATAATATTTTTGCCAACATGTTGGAAGTCTTCCAACATTCCATTCAAACAAAGTCTTGCCCATACCTTTGACCTTCAAATTGTCTCCCATGCATGAGGCAAAATGCAAGACACAATTTGAACAAAATTCCTCCCTCTCTCTCCTCAAAGTGGACGGCCATAATGGCCATTTTGTGCCAAAATTTCATTTCATTTTTATCACTAACACATTCATCTCCTACACAAAATCCTCCTCCTTCTCTCTAAAACTCCCAACTTCTCTCTACTCTTCTTCTTACTTTCTTCTTCTATACTTAGAAAAATTTTCAACATTTTCCTCCTTATACTCCATAAAAGTCGAACACCCCCCTACAAGGTAAGAAATTTTATCTTCAATCCATTTTTGATATCACATAGTTCACCTCTTCCACCTTCTTAACTTAAGTTTGAATTTGATTTGGAGGTACATTTAGAAGACTTTGAAGATTAGAGCTTGACATCATTTTGAAGAAGGACTTCAAACTTGAAGAAGAACTAGTAGAGGAATTTGGACTGCAAGGTAAGAATTGAGTACTAGACCCCTTCTTTCCTATTCTTTCTATTTTTTTTCAAATTTTAACACCCCTTTTTCATTTTTGAGAAATAGGGGCTGACCTTAGGTGATTTTGGAGTTGAGCCAAAATTTCCCATTTTAAAGCTTCAACTAGTCTCCAAATACCTACTACACAAGGCAAAGTGTAGTCCTTCTCATTTCCTTATTTCCTTCTTTTTTCTCCTTAATTTTTCTCTCATTTTTCTAACTTCAAATTTTTGATATTTTGTGAATTAGTGGCTGACCTAAGAAGCCTCATCCAAAAATTGTGAAATTATCCTTTTATTTCACAATTTTCAATTTTAAGGTGGGTGGAAAAATATTTTCCAACTATTAGGTGTTTTATTAAAATGCATGTAGGAAATTTGATCATGAGCCTTGAGATATATATAATCTATGTATTGCATGTCAATTTTATGTATCAAGTCATGAAAATTCTCAAGAGTTGCTCAAATTTGCTATTTATTGAATTTTAGGTGCATGCATGTGCAATTTAATGTTTTAATTGATGAATTCTTGTATGTATTGGACATGCATGTGTATGATCTTTAAAATCTATGTTTTGGATGCCTTATAACCTGGAAAAGTTGAGCATAATTGATTAAATTTCAATTTTGGACTTAAAAATGTAAAAATGGAAAGTTGGTGGACTAAATTGCAAGAAAATGAAAGTTAAAGGACCCCTCTGCAAATTTCGAAATTTGGGACTATACTCAGGTTCAAAAATGACTTTTGGACATTTTAATAAAGTTTTAAGAGTTTTAAGATAAATAAAATCAACCTTTAAAAGCCCAAGGACTAGATTGTAAAATTTTGAAAGTTTAAGGGCTACTCTGCAATTTTTAAAAATGCACCAGACCTAAACTTTAAAATTTGAAATTTTTACTCTTAAGGTACTGGGAATTACATATTTTAAAAGTATTCCAAAAATCCAAGTGTTTAGGGCTTGGAAAGTAATTTTACAAAAATTGAGGGACTAATGTGTAAAATACTAAACTTGAGGACCCAAATGAAATTTCCAGGACTTATGCAGCCCATGCACCTGGAAATACTAACTTAACTATAACTTAATTATATTTTGGACCCAAGGTTCAAATTTCATAACAATTGGACCCCTAAAAGCCTTAAAGGCAATTATTTCAAAATGGGACAAAAATGATATTTTCAAAAGTTAAAGGACCTACACATATTTATTTTAAAAACTGCTTTTGTCCCAATATCCTACTAACTTTAGTGATATTTTCCAACTGGAATCACATTAAAAGCCCTTCCGGTTTGTGAGTTCCGATTATTTTAAACTTAAGGTCCGAATTGGCAATTTTTACAAATTTGGGGCCAATGTGAGAATTTTACAAAAGCTCGACCTCAAAGCTTTAAAAACCTGAATCTCTGCAAAATTTGGATAATTTAGGAACTGACCTCATAATTTTTCAAGGTCGCGATATTTATTTATTCAATTTTTAACCCCAAAAGTGTTGGTTTTTACAAAACGGGGCTAAATTGCAATTCTTCTTTTATAAAGGACCTAACTCAAATTATTTTTTCTTTTACTAAAATAGCCCTGGACCCTCTGACTTGGGGATTTAATTAAAGTATTTTATTTTCCCAAAAAAAAATCCTTGACTTATCGGATCAATTTGACCGATTAATACCCAATCACGGAGCGACTTCCTCGCCTTGCGATTTGAATCTATAATGGGACTTATGTTCCACCTAATCTTTCAAGATATCGAAGGTTTCTTATCCTTCCGATAATCATCTTCATCCAAAAACTCCACCAACGCCAAAATTACCTCGCGTTATTTCAAAAATTTTCTGAACGAATCGCTTCCCAATCAATAATACTCGGCACTGGTTGATGCCTGTCGTATTTACTTTCTGCTGAGTCAACTTGGTGTGTCGAGCTCACAAATCGGAATGGATATGTCGGGGATGGAATCGGGCGGCTTCTGGCTTGCTATTCCACTCTTTCGGCCCATCGTCCTAATCCCGCAAATCGAGGGACGGAGTGTCCAGGGAAGCGGGTCGTAGTATTTCTTGAGGTATAATCATGATTATGACGATCCGAGCCTTGCAAGCTCCACCGTGGATTTTGTCTTTGCCTATGGAGCGATAAGGTGCGGTCTTGGACCATCTGCTGGGGAGTTACAAGGAAGAAGCGAAGGAATCGTTGTTCGATCCACACGATTCGGAGTTATCGGACCCGTTTGGTTGGCGCTACAAATCCGTCGCAATCGCTACTTGTTTTGCATTGGTTGGCGCTACAAATCCGTGCACGCAACCATTAATTGCCTTGCATGGAATTGACGTTACATTTCCGTATTCAATCCTACCTGTCTTGACTGAATCACATAGTGTCTGTGTGACCATGAACTGTTTTCTCAAACTGTATAAGCATATTACTTAAATATAATTATCACGACGCTTGTGGACTGTGTGTGAATTCATGCATCATACTCACGCGTTTTCATATAACTGTTTTCTCGCATTAACTGTATATTGCGCCACACTTGCACACGATCAACCCATCCACTGAGATTTTTGTCTCATCCCCACCTATTTTCCAACCTTAGATGAGGATTTTGTGGAAGATGCGGAACCGGCCCTGGATTGAGACCTTGTACTCCGCTTGTTGGATTTACTACTTCTTCTTGTTGTTGATTGGACTCTTATCTGTGTTTGTTGTTGAACTCTTGTATTTCTTTCTATTTTGGTTTGTAACTGAAGGGCGTAGGACCCTTTGACTTTAAGTTGTTATATTTGGTTGATCTTTAGGTATGTAATTTGGATGATGGATTGTGGACTATAAGTTGTATTCGTACTTGTTATTTATTTCATTTGCTATTTAGACTCTGTTGTATTGGGTTCTCGTTGATATTTATGCGGACCGCTTGTTTGGTTATTGTATTTAAGTTGTGGATCGTCGTCGCGTCCCATTTGGGGCGTGACAGTGCCCTCGTGATACTATATGATCACTGTCCAATATTATAAAACTAATACTTTCAAGCTAAGAAACACGGACACTTATGCGAGGATGTCGTACCCATACCGAATATGTATCTGATACGATACTTTGTCCGATACTTCATGGATACTCCATGGAAGTTAGATAAATATTTTTATCATGATTTTGATGATTTTATTTAACTATATTTTTACACCAAAATAATATTTCTAAATGTTGTCCAAATACTCCCGAGTGATCTAAAATATTTTTACTATCTTTTCAGAGTATTTCTTGAAGTTTAATTTTGACAAAAATTAGACAACACTTCAGTCTAGTGTTCAACCGGTCGCCTATAGGGCATCCCGTGTCTGAAGTTGATTTTAGAAACAGAAATGGGATGAACACAAAACTGAAGAAGGCCGACCGATCGACCGGTGGTGTCGACCAGTCGACATAGATCAACTGGTGTCTGAAGATATTGCCTATTCTCTGTTTGAGCTACGCACTTGAGGGCAAACGGTCCGCACAAGGGTCGACCGGTCGGACCCCCCGTCGACCGGTCGCCCTGTGTAAAATTGTGCGATATTTTTCAAACTTCTATTTCTATTCGACTAGTTGCCCTATATGTTTATCAGCAAATTCTAACCGTTGAACAGCAGACAACTTTTCCTTAAATTGTGGGGTTGATTTCTAACAACTATAATCTTGATTTTAATTGCATATTTTTTGTAGAATTCAATCCCCAAGAGGAGTCTATCCTTGATCAATCATCTTCTATAAAGAGGAAGTTTTGGAGCAAAAAAGATAACAATTACTACTATACAACAAGAGACATACTCAAGCATATATTGTGTTATTCATTTTCAATATTCTTGTTGTAATAGCCTAAGGTCTTTCACTTTCACATCTTGAGGCCTAAGCTTGATTCTTGATTACACTTGCACTTTTGAGTTGTAATATTTTTCAAAGTGTAATCTTGATTGTAATTCATCATCCAAACACAAGATATCCTTGTGAGTGTTCTTGTGGTAAGAATACACTTGGGTGATCTTAGGTGTTGAAGAGTGTGGTGCTCTTCATAGGTGAAAGAAGGTTGTGGTAATCTTTTTGTGCAAGAGTTTGGTGCACTTCGAGGTGTAGGAGAGTTTGGTGCTCTTCAAGTCGGAAGATTGTGGTAATCTTCATAAGGTGCCGTTGAAGGAAGATTTTGGTAATTTTCAAGGAGATTGTGGTAATCTCCAAAGAGGTGTTGTAAGGTGATGTTATAATAGTTTTGGTAACTATTTATAAAATTCATTTTTCTTTTTCAAATCATCCCGGAGATATCTTTGGGGTGGTAGAGGATTAGGCTCTAGGTGGGTTGAACCTCTATAAATCGAAGTGTGTTATTTACTTCTTACTTCCATTCTTTTCTTTGCTTGTTTCATTCGAAAAAGAGGGCATTATCAAGAAAATGGGCATAATCTATTCACCCACCCTCTAGATTATCATAGCCACTTGGACTTATAAGTGGTATCAAAGCAAAACTCTTTGGCAAGCTCGTTCTACATTGCGAGTAAAGAGGAACGATCATCGGCTATGAACGAAGTCTACCTTACTACCGGCACCTCCACCAACAAGCCACCACTATTTGATTCCAAAAATTATACATTTTGGAAAGAAAGAATGAAATGCTTCTTACAAAGTTGTGGGTTCGATATTTAGAACACGGTCATAAACGGAGAATCCATCCTATTGAAAGATGGAACTCAAACTTCCAAAGTCCTCAAGGAGCTCAATGATGAAGACAAGAAAATCCTCTCCTTAAACGGTAAAGCTCTTAATATTCTTTATTGTTCACTTACCTCTTCGGAATATGATCATATTCTAGGAATTCAATCGGCACATGAAGTGTGGAGAAAATTAGAAGCTATCTATGAAATGTATGCAAATGAAAGGAGCTATTCAAAAGCATCTACTCCTCAATTGGATACAACATCAAATCCAACGACATGGGATGAGCTTCTTACAATTTCCAATGATGAAGAAGCCGAGCAATGTATTATGGGCATCGAAGAAGAAAACGAGGTACGCTATGTCCCCTCTACTTCTTTTGATAATAAATTGCAAAATGATTTTGATGAGCTTCAACATGAATTCCAAAGCTTGATTGTTAAATACATAAATTTGAAAAAAGAATTCAATGTTTTGAAAAAAGATAAGGATAACTTATTTACTTCTTATGAATCACTCTCTTGTGCTCACACTACCACACATGATAAGGTTAGAAAACTTGAAAAGGATAATGAATCTCTTGTGAAGGATATTAATTGCATGAAAAATGATTTGACAAAGTTTAATTTCAGTACCAATAAAATGACCAAAATACTTGATGTTCATCGTTGTGATTATTTGAAACTAGGACTTGGTTATAAGACTAATGTCGTTAATCATAAGAAAAAGAATCAAGTCACTAAACATGTTGGTTATTATACTCCTAGAATTATTACATGCTTCTATTGTGGTAAAAAGGGTCACACAACAAATCATTGTCGGGCTAGAAATAGCTCTAATTATTATTGGAGACCTAAAAGTCTCAATGCTAATCCCGAAGGACCCAAACACTTGAGGGTACCACAAGAAAATTTCATGATAGGTACTTGGCGCAACAAAAATCAAAGGAAATCCAAATTATCAAATCGACAACAAACATTTGCGCCACTTGATCAAAGAAGAAAACATTATCAACAAAATCATTTTCCAAGAAGAAGATATAATCAACAATGGGAAGGACACAATCCTTGGAAATGGCAAAATTGGAGAAGACATCATCAACAAGATAATTTTCCAAGAGTAAGACACTATCAATAAAGGGAAAGACATAACCCTTGAAAATGGTGTAATTGGTAAACCGTATTTTCATATTAAAATATACTTATTGTCTTAGTTTTATGCATGTTTGTTTTTCTTCTTAATTGCCAAAATGATTTTTCAAAATCTCTTTTATAAATTTAAGGTCTCCTATTCGCCTTATTTTTTAGCTTCACCGCAAGTGTACGGTGCAGTTTATAGAATAAGGTTAGCAAGGTCGAATCCACATGTACTAATAAATTATTATACTAAGTAATGGATTATAATAGCCTTATTTTTATCTAGACGATCAAAAGTGAGTGAATTGGTTTTATAAACTAAAGCAGAAATTTATCCTAAAAGAAACAAAGTAAAGAATGATTGAAAGATCAAGATAGTGAATGGATTCCTGGGTTATGGTTTCAGTTAATATCCCTTTTTATTCTTAGATTAATCAAACCAAAGTTAAACGTATTCTTCCCTATAGACCGATCACAAAAGTAATTTACCCTCTCTCTCGTGATGCATGTAAAAGTGTTGACTGGAATATCTATGCTAGCATCTCTACTCAACATGAGATATCCAACTCCCAAAAGCTCAAAAGATTATAAAGTCTCACGAATATTCACAGACTTCTCAATCATGCAAGATATTCATGTCAAGTACTCATAGATCTAGTATTGAAACTCATCGGTTAGAATTATGAATCAATACATCAAACAATTTAAACCAAACGCGTTTAGATAAAACAAGAATTAAAGCAAAGTACTTGAATAGGGTTGGAAAATATTAACTTCAATTGCAATTAATCATCAAATAAAAGTATCCATTAACCTACTCCCAAACCCATGAATCACAAGAAGTTTAGCTAGACATAGAAAATAAATATTCCATAGATAAACTATTCATGTTCATGTCTAACTAATTGAAAATAAAAACACTATGGAATGAGTGAACTCGGGGATGTTGACGATCTCTCGATCTATCTTCAATCCTCGAAGGTGTGGTTGTGGTCTTGATCGATCTCTCCAATTCTCCCGTGGAAAATTGCTCTTTTCTCTGCTTTCTAGGGCAAAAATCAGCGTCCCATCCGTTTGTGGCCGCCTCGTCTCTATTTGTACTCCGTTTGGGTCAAAACCTAGTTGAGAATCTGTCAAACTCTGTTTTCCTGCACAAGCCCGTGCTAGGTGACGCATGAAATTTCTTTTCGCTGAAGGATGCACGGGCCGTACGCATCATGCACGACCATCCAGTGCGTCGCCCAAACGTCCGAATTTGCCTATGGGGTCTTCATAAGAGTTGTAGCCCTCTCTCTTAGCTTTCTGTAGCCACTTAAATCAGCTCAATATCAATTTTATAGAGAGAGTTATGGCCAAAATACTAAACCCTGCCAGTGTTGGAAATTCCAGACGCGTTTGGACGTTCCTTGAGATAAATCCCCTCGTTGTTTGATCATCCATGCTTCTTTTGACACACGAATCATTACTATGACTCTAGACTCAATATAATTGGCTTCCATCTTTTGACACACGAATCATTACTATGACTCTAGACTCAATATAATTGGCTTCCAATTGGGTGTAATCGCTCGATTCTTGATGATTCTAGGTCGCGATGCTCGTATGTGTCACAAAATCACTCCAAATATCATTAAATTCCTACAAAACGAGCAAAGCGTAATATCTTTTCCACAAAGAGCGAATATATACCATTTCATATGAGTTATTGCATGTTTATAAATAATTATAGCCATAAATATGCCCTAAAATACATGCGAAACTCACACTAAATATCTCCCTATATATTATTGGATTTTTAATTTTAAAAAGAGACCTTGTATACTCTTGTATTCTTCTAAGTCTTATCATGTCTTGGTATACTTGTGACTTTTCTTATATTCCTCTAGGCTATATTATTATGCTCTTGTGCAAAATTCTTGGTCTAGCTTATGTAGGATATATATATCTTCATCAATGATAATCTACAAAAGTGACATAAACTATCGAGGTACGTTCACCTTTGTTATTCATCTCTCATAGACTCGATATTTTTGCCGTATGCCTATGTGCTCATTTTTCTAGCAATTCCAAAGAATCTCATTTAAGTGCCATAAAAGGATTTTTTGGTTTTATACAAAAATGGCTTGTTTTATCCTAATCTTATAAAGGATTATTTTTACCTTGATAAAACATTCGATATATAGTTTTAGCTCAAAACTCGGTTCTTCATAACCGATCATTTTATAATGAGATTCGTAAAATTTTATGTCTCAACTCCTATGAAATGAGATATGTTTCGGGTTAGCGAACACTTTTACAAAAATCGCTATCCTACGAGAATTCTTGAAAATTCGAGCTCGTTTATGTACAATGCTTTTTGAATAATATTTATATTTTCATCTTTGTTGCATTTTTGGGGTGAAGTATCAAAATGGGGAGAAAAACATGATTTTTAGTCCAGAAAATGGGCCTAGACTGGTCAAGCGGAGGCCGACCGGTCGGCCTCAACGTTGACCGATGGAAGCCCTTGTCGGCCAGTCGCCTGCTTTTTTTATGTTTTAAATCGTGCTGCCTTCTTGTTTAAAAAACAGAGCAAAAATTTCTTCTCCAAAACCTAACTTGCGTGAATCACTCTTTCTCCTTAAAATCTTCAATCCTTCACCATATTCTTCAATTGTTGTTGTTAAGCACTTCAATTTTGCAAGAATTTCACATTCATGGCTCCTCCAAGAGATTCTACCGGTCGAAATATAAACCCCAAGCATAGAAGGGCCGAAGAGGGAACTTCAAATACCCGACAAGAAGAAGTCGAACAAAGGGAAAAACGAGCTACCCAAAGGAATATAGCTCAAGAACATGGCAAGAATCAAAATCCCCAACTCTTTCGGGTCCAAATTACCGAGCTCCGGGGCACTATTTCACTCGACAATGTCAAATGGGCCAAGAGTAAGAAATCCCTATTATCTCAAGCTCCTCGTCCTGCTAATTCGTTGAATTTTATCAATAAGTATGTGGAGTATTATTATGAGAATTTAGACTAGAGCAACAAATCAATTGGCCATATTAAGACGTGTCAGTTTGCTACCTTTTTGGGTGAATTTCCTTATATTAAAGGATTTTTTGATAATTAAGGGTGGTCATATTTGTGGGAGCACCCGTATGTCATGTATGATGATGATTTAATTTTGCACTTTTATTCGAACTTATGGATTGAATATGACGTTCTTAGAAAGCCCGTGGCTATGAATTCTTTTGTTAAAAGGCGTCACTTTAGATGGACTCCTAATAATATTTGTCGGTTGTTGGATGTTCGGGAAGGAGGATGAGATTTTTTTGTTGCACTCATTGGAGTGATGAGGTTTTTAATTGTGTCTCTTTAGAGACTATTAAGATATACTTGGGTGTGTTAGATAAATGTTTTTATCAAGATTTTGATGATTATGTTTAAATGAGTTTTTATACCAAAACAATGTTTATGTATGTTGTCCAAAATACTCCTAAATGTTTTAAAATATTTTTACTAATTTTTGGAGTATTTCTTAGAGCTTATTATTCGATAAAAAAATTGGACAACATATTTGATGTTTTGTGTTAATTGATTTTTACACCAAAACAATGTTTATAAATGTTGTCCAAATACTCCCAAGTGATTTAAAATATTTTTACTAATTTTTTGGAGTATTTCTTGAAGTTTATTTTTGATAAAAATCGGACAACATTTTAAATTGGAGGTCGACCGGTCGAGCAAATGGTCGACCGATACCTGAAGAACGCAAAACTTGAAACAGAACATTACAGACTTGAAAATTGGAGCAGGGGGACCGGTCCAGGGGAGGGCCGACCGGTCGCACCCCTGGGCGACCGGTCGACCCCCCCTGCAACCTGTACCTGGATCGCACTAATTTCTTCCAACGTTCAAAATTTTCTATAGGGTGACCGGTCGCCCTGTGTGTTTTTTTGACAGAAAAATTTCAACCGTTGTAATCCTTGTCAACAAGATTTACTTTTCATTTTTGTACAATATTCTACATCTTGTAATCTTCTTTTTGTAGACAAAAGTAAAGAAGAATGAGCCAATGTTGGTGAAAACTCTCCTATAAAGGATGAATTGAAGACACAAGACACAACATATACAAGCAAACACACAACAAGAAATCTGCAAATTCTCAAAGCTTTCATTTTTACACTCTTGTTGTAATAGCCTAGTTTTTGCACTTGCACAATCTTGAGGTCTAGGCTTTTCATTCTTGATTACACTTGCACTCAAAGTTTGTATACTTCATTTATTGAGTTGTAATCTTGAATTTTTCAATCATCCAAAACAAGATATCCTTGTTAGTGTTCTTGTGGTAAGAACACATTTGGATGATCTTAGGTGTTGAAGAGTGTGGTACTCTTCATAGGTGTTGTAAGAAGATTGTGGTAATCTTCAAAGGTGGTGTTGTAACAATTGTGGTAATTTTTAATAAAATCTTTTTTTCTTTTTGAAATCCATTTCGGATATACCGGGGTGGTAGAGCACGTAGTCCCTAGGTGGGGTGAAGCTCTATAAATCATTGAGTGTTGTTTAATTTCTGCATTTACTTTCTTGTCAATTACTTGTTCATTCAAAAAGAGGGCAATTTGCAAAAAATCGGCATAATCTATTCACCCCCATAGATTATCGTAGCCACTTGGACTAACAAGTTGTATCAGAGCCAAACTCTTTGGCTAGCTCGTTTCGAGTAAAGAGGAAAGATCCATGGCTACGAACGAAGCTTATCTCACCACCGGCGCCTCCACCAACAAGCCGCCACTATTCGACGCCAACAACTACGCATTTTGGAAAGACCGTATGGAGTGCTTTCTACAAGAGTGCGGATTTGATATTTGGAATGTGGTCATTGAAGGAGTTGATCAACCTACCAAGAAATTGGAGTACGATACCTCGGCTCCCAAACCATTCAAGGAGTTCAATGAAAATGACAAGAAGGCTTTTTCTCTAAACGGTAAGGCCTTAAACATTTTACATTGCTCTCTTACCGCCACCGAGTATAATCGTATAAGAGGCATAAGGTCGACACATGAAGTTTGGGAAAAATTAGAAACCATCTATGAGGGCACAAATAAAGTGAAGCAAGCAAGAAAAACAATGCTTGTGAAAGACTTTGAAAATTTCAATATGCATGATGGTGAAAGCATATCAAAAATGGTGGAAAGGCTTGACAACATTGTCAATCCTCTTGTGGCTCTTGGAAAGGTCATCTCCGAAGAAGACAAGGTGACCAAGGTGTTAAACGCCCTTCCCGACTCATGGTCTGAAAAGGTGACGGCTATCACGGAAGCACAAAATCTCGAGACACTCAAATTCGATGAGCTCATCGGGAACCTCCTCATCTACGAAGTCTATCTCAAGGAGAGGAAAAATTCCAAACCATCCATCAATCAATCGGGTATGCAAAATATTCCTAAAGGTCTTGCATCTTCTTCTAATAATGCATATTATGATATTGATGAGGATGATGAGGAAACGGCCGCACTTGTTCGTAAATTTGCAAAATTTGTGAATAAAAATAAGGCAAGACAACCGAGAGACAACTCGTGTTTTAAATGCGGAAAATCCGGGCACTTCATAGCCGATTGCCCAAAACTCGAGGAGGAGGAACAAAAGAAGAAGAAGCCTTTTCCGAGAAAGAAGTCTCTAAATGCGGAAGTCAAAATTTAGGATGAGCTACTTGAAACAACCGACGAAGAAGGAGAATCCGAACATGGTCTTATGGCCATAGACGATGAAAACAATGAGGTACGCTCTAATGCTTCATCTTCTTCCTTAGTTGATGATTTACAATGTGATTTTGATGAATTACAAAATGAGTTTCAAAATTTGATTGTTAAATACAAGCCTTTAAAAAAGGAGCATAAAGAGCTTAAATTAGAAAAGGATAAATTGTTTACTTCTTATGAATCTCTTGATAAAGCTCATGCTATTACTCTTACTAAAGTCCGTACTCTTGAAACCGAAAAACAAACGCTCACAAATGATCTTGAATGTTTGAAAAAGGATGTGCATCGTTTTAACTTAAGTACGGATAAAGTTACAAAAATTTTAGATGCACAAAGAGGTGAGCATTCTAAATTAGGACTTGTCTATAAACATTTTCAACCTCTTTCAAAGAAAAAAGACCAAGGTCCGACTTTTGTACGTGCTAGTAGTGCCCATAATCTTATTTATTTTTATTGTGGTAAAATTGGTCACTATGTTAGTCATTGTAAATTAAAGAATAATTTTAACTTTGTTTGGAGACCCAAAGGTCTCAAGGCTAACCCCCATGGACCCCAAAACTATAGGGTACCTAAAAATAATTCTTTTGTAGGTCATAGGGGCTATAACAACTATGGAGGATTCAAAATGGCTCGTGGACAACGGATGTTCACGCCATATGACCGGAAAGAGAGAACGTTCTACCAACATCAAGCTCCAAGAAGAGGGTATGGTCATGTTCGGCAATGACAAAGGAAGAATTCTTGGAAATGGAAAAATTGGTAACTCTTCTTTCTCTCTTAGTAATGTTCTTTTAGTAGAAGGGCTTAAGTTTAATTTGATAAGTGTTAGCTAACTTTGTGATTTAAATTATAATGTTGTTTTTAATAAAGAAAAATGCCTTATATCCAAAAATGATAAAATTATTTGTGAAGCAATTAGAAAAGGCAATCTTTACAAAATTTGTACAAGTGATTTGGTTAGTCAAAATGCTTCTTGTCTTATCGCCAATAATGATTTAACTAGTTTATGGCATAGGCGACTTGGACATGTTGGACATGAAAATTTGCAAACTATTTACAAAAACCAACATGTAAAAGAACTACCCAAATTGAATTTTGAAAATCTTGGCTTATGTGACACTTGTCAAAAGAACAAATTAGTTAAGAGTAGTTTTAAGCCCAAAAATGAAATTTCCACAACCAAGCCTCTACAACTTCTTCATCTAGATTTGTATGGGGATATTGGTACGGCAAGTCTAAGTGGAAAACATTACACTTTTGTTATAGTTGATGATTTTTCTAGATATACTTGGGCTCTATTTCTTACAAATAAAAGTGATGTCGTTAATGAGTTTGTTAAGTTGTGTAGACTTATTGAGAATGAAAAGGAAGATACTATTAAGTCTATTCGAAGTGATCGAGGTGGAGAATTTGATGGAGAATTTAGAGTCTTTTGTGAAACCAAGGGATATAGTCACAATTTTTTGGCTCGGGTAAATTGCAATTTTAGTCCTGTAACTTTGGGGTAGTTGCAATTTTAGTCCTTTATCTTTAAAAGTTGCAGTTTTGGTCCTGGACAATTTTGCCCTTCTGGCTAAATAGCATTTTTTGTCCTTTATCTTTCTAAAGTTAGCAATTTTATAGGGATGACAATGGGGCGGGGCGGGGCGGCCATGACCCGGACCCATCCCCGTGCCTAATCGGGGGGTGGGTTGACCGATACCCGACAATATCTTTACTTGTTTTTGCATTGTTTCAAGGTTTTCTTATCGGCTCTGCGAGTTCTTTTTCAACACATTGATTATTCCAATATGTTATCTTGTCCTGGTGTTCTTGTGCATACATCGTCAAAATTTGACGATATCTCATGTAGGGTATACATCTTAAACACTCGTCCAGATCCATTTTCTCAAGAAAAATTCTCCTCACCAATTGTTAATTATATAAAATAATAAATATAACTTAAAGTTCTTAATAAACCTGGACTATGATACCATTTTAGGCAAAGCACTTAGTCAAATAAGCTAATTATGTGCATAAGGGTATTCTTGGTATTTTGAAAATATGAAATAACCTCAGGGGACCAATTTTGCAACAACTTGAAACTTACAGGACCAAAATTACTTAGGTATAAAACATATAGCACCAATTTTGCAAAAACTTTCAAACTTACACGACTAATTTAACAAACTCAATAGTTACATGACCGAAATTGCAAACTGCTTATAGTTATAGGACCAATTTTGCAATTTTCCCTTTTCGGCTCCAAGGACACCTCAACAAAATGGAGTAGTCGAAAGGAAGAATCGGACACTTCAAGAAATGAGTCGGTCCATGCTCAATGAATTTTCACTTCCAAAATATTTTTGGGCCGAAGCCGTAAGTATCGCTTGCTATGTCATTAATCGAGTTTATATTCGTCCTAAAATGAATAAAACTCCATATGAGCTTTGGAAAGAAAGAACTCCAAATATTAGCTATTTCAAAATATTTGGATGTAAGTGTTTTATTTTGAATACTAAGGATCAATTGGACAAACTTGATCCTAAGGCCGATGAAGGAATATTTATGGGGTATTCAACCAAGAGCAAAGCATATCGGGTTTACAATAAGACTAGTGAGGTTGTTGAAGAATCCATCCATGTCAAGTTCAATGAAAGCTTCGGTGTTGAAAGGATACCCAATGATGAAAGTGATGAAGAGGATATTGTTGAACCCATTGTTCAAGATGATGCTCAAAATGATCAACCTTCAAGCTCAAATGTTCCTCAAGAAGACAAAGGTGATACTTCTGGGATCTTCCCGTAGCATTGAAATTTAAGGAGATCACCCAAAAGATCTTATTATTGGTGATCCCCTTGATAAAGTAATGACTCGAGGAAAATTTGCCAAGAAAGCTCTTATATCTCAAAAAGAGACTAAAAATGCTAAGGAAGCTATTGAAGATGAGGATTGGTTTTTAGAAATGCAAGAGGAGTTGAATCAATTTGAAAGGAATGATGTATGGGAATTAGTACCTTGTCCTCCATCTCAAACCATTATTGGTACAAAATGGGTATTTCGAACAAGCTCGATGACCAAGGCAATATTGTTCGAAACAAAGCAAGGTTAGTAGCTCAAAGTTATTGTCAAGAAGAAGGTATTGATTATGATGAAACATTTGCACCCGTAGCACGTTTAGAAGCTATTCGTATTTTACTTGCCTATTCTTGTTTTAAAAATTTCAAGCTTTACCAAATGGATGTAAAATCTGCATTTTTAAATGGTTTTATTCAAGAAGAAGTCTATGTAAAACAACCTCCGGGGTTTGAAAATTTTTCTAGGCCTAATGATGTTTATAAACTTAAAAAGGCCTTGTATGGTTTGAAACAAGCACCCCGTGCATGGTATGATAGGCTTAGCTCTTTTCTTTTACAAAATGGTTTTACGATAGGTAGAGTTGATACTACTCTCTTTGTTTTTGAAAAGGGGCAAGATTGCTTATTAGTGCAAATTTATGTTGATAATATTATTTTTGGTGCTACTAATGAATCCTTGTGCAAGAAATTTTCTAAGTTAATGCAAGGTGAATTTGAAATGAGCATGATGGAGGAGCTCAACTTCTTACTTGGACTTCAAATTAAGCAATGCCAAGAAGGAATTTATATTTCACAATCAAAATATACAAATGAGCTTTTGAAGAAATTTGGCATTGAAGAAGGAAAAACCGTTTCTACCCCAATGGCAACATACGTCAAGATTGACAAAGATGAAAAAGGCAAGCCGGTTGATGAATCCAAGTATCGAGGTATGATTGGTAGTTTACTTTATTTAACCACAAGTAGACCGGATATTCTTCATTTCGTATGCCTATGTGCTCGTTTTCAAAGCAATCCCAAAGAATCTCATATGAGTGTCGTTAAAAGGATTTTTCGATATTTGAAAGGCACTATTCAATATGGCTTATTTTATCCAAAGAATGAAATTTTTTCTCTTAAAGGTTATAGTGATTCGGATTATGCGGAAATATTGATGATCGTAAAAAGTACTTTCGGATCATGTCAATTTCTAGGTGATTGCCTAGTTTCTTGGTTTTCAAAGAAACAAAATTGTGTTTCACTTTCAACGGCCGAAGCCGAATATATTTCCGCGGCTTTTTGTTGTACTCAATTACTTTGGATGAAACAAACTTTAGCGGATTACAAATGCTCTTTTGAAAGTGTTCCTATCTTTTGTGATAATATATCCGCTATAAATATTGCTCAAAACCCGGTTCATCATAACTGTACTAAACATATTGAGATTCGACATCATTTTCTAAGGGATTGTGTTTCAAAACAAAAAATTGAGATATCCTTTGTACCATCTCAAGATCAATTAGCGGACATTTTTACAAAACCGCTATCTTCCGAGACTTTTGCTTCAATACAAGCTCGGTTAGGCATAATGCATATTGAATGAGGTTTACGTTTGCATTTTGCATGTTGTTAAAACTTAGGGGCGAAAAATCGGATTTTTGGTTCAAACTTCGGATTTTGAAAAATAGAATGAACTACTAGGCTGACTGGGGCAAGGCCGACCGGTCGCCCATGCCCCCAATCGGTCGCTCATGCCTAAAATTTGGTTAAAAACGTTTATGTTCTTAGTCACAGCCATTTTGGCTCATTTTGTCCATTTTTTGTCCCCTTCGCATTTTTTCACTCAAATTTCACTCAAAATGATTTTCTTCTCTTAAAATCTATATTTTTGAGTTCATGTAACTTCTTTTTCATCCATATCATCCGACTTCTCCGATCAATTGGTAAGAATTTCTTCTTTTTAATCTCATTTGGGTTGAACCCTTGAGAATGTGCTTGTATCTTGCTATTATGATGAAATTCCTGTATTAGTATGTTGTATATAATGATTGTTGATGGATGAATATTGTTATATTGAAATTGGTGATGAATTTTTTTGGCTTAAATGAATTCCAAAGGCGTTATATATCTCTTGTTTTATTCGACGCACGCCAAGTGTTCGACCGAATGTTTCAATGAAAAATTCATCACCTACATGATTCTCTTGATTTGAAAAGTATTATAAGCTTATAGAGATCATGTTTTATCAATCAAATGAGCTTCTACAAATCAAATGAGCATTTTTTTCCCTTTTATTCGGAATTTAAGCTTAAATGTTCAATATGCTAGATAAATCGATTAAGTTGCGCACTTTGATATAATTGTATGATGTTTTTATCGTGCTAACATTATTTTTGATGATTCCAAAGAGGGAGAAACAAGAAAAACGTTCATACTCTCAAAGAAGCGAACATAAGCTCGAAAGAAAAGCTATAAGCTAGAGCTCTTAAAAGCCAAAAGCTATGGATATACTTAGTCCATGTTACGTATTATGGACTTCTATGCTTGACTAATGATGCTTTTGTGACAGGGGGAGCTTTTAAGCTCAAGAAATTTAAACTTTTAGCTTGTAGTTGTTTGCTTATACTTATCTTTGTTATGCATGTTGATAGGGGGAGCTTGTGCAAAAATGATTTTGAAAAATCTTTGCTCCTATCCTTGTGTGTTTGTACTTATGATAATGGATTGATGTTTTTAGACCGGAAAATTTGTTTTGTTTTAAAATCAACTTCCTAAAATTGTTTTGGTTTGTAATCATCAAAAAGGGGGAGTTTGTTAGATAAATGTTTTTATCAAGATTTTGACGATTATGTTTAAATGAGTTTTTATACCAAAACAATGTTTATGTATGTTGTCCAAAATACTCCTAAATGTTTTAAAATGTTTTACTAATTTTTGGAGTATTTCTTAGAGCTTATTATTCAATAAAAAAAATTGGAGAACATATTTGATGTTTTTGTGTTAATCGGTTTTTACACCAAAACAATTTTTATAAATGTTGTCCAAATACTCCCAAGTGATTTAAAATATTTTTACTAATTTTTTGGAGTATTTCTTGAAGTTTATTTTTGATAAAAATTGGACAACATTTCAAATTGGAGATCGACCGGTTGAGCAAATGGTCGACCGGTACCTGAAGAACGCAAAACTTGAAACAAAACATTACAGACTTGAAAATTGGAGCGGGGGACGGTCGGGGGGGCCGACCGGCCGCACCCGGGAGCGGCGGTCGACCCCCTCCGACCTGGCCGACCCCTACAACCTGCACCGGATCGCACTAATTTCTTCCAACGTTCAAAATTTTCTATAGGGTGACCGGGTCGCCTGTGTGTTTTTTGAAAAAATTTCAACCGTTGCAATCCTTATCAAAAAGATTTACTTTTCATTTTTGTACAATATTTCTACATCTTGTGATCCTATTTTTGTAGACAAAAGTAAAGAAGAAGGAGCCTATGTTGGGAGTCTATGTTGGTGAAAACTCTCCTATAAATAGAGGATGAATTGAAGACACAAGACACAACATATACAAGCAAACACACAACAAGAAATCTGCAAATTCTCAAAGCTTTCATTTTTACACTCTTGTAGTAATAGTCTAGTTTTTGCACTTGCACAATCTTGAGGTCTAGGCTTTTCATTCTTGATTACACTTGCACTCAAAGTTTGTATACTTCATTTATTGAGTTGTAATCTTGAATTTTTCTATCATCCAAAACAAGATATCCTTGTTAGTGTTCTTGTGGTAAGAACACACTTGGGTGATCTTAGGTGTTGAAGAGTGTGGTACTCTTCATAGCTGTTGTAAGAAGATTGTGGTAATCTTCAAAGGTGGTGTTGTAACAATTGTGGTAATTGTTAATAAAATCGTTTTTTCTTTTTGAAATCCACTTCGGATATATCGGGGTGGTAGACCACGTAGTCCCTAGGTGGGGTGAAGCTCTATAAATCATCGAGTGTTGTTTAATTTCCGCATTTACTTTCTTGTCAATTACTTGTTCATTCAAAAAGAGGACAATTTGCGAAAAATCGGCATAATCTATTCACACCCCCTCTAGATTATCGTAGCCACTTGGACTAACAGGGTGTTTGGCCAGATTATACTTTGTTAGCTATGACTATTGAGCACCGTATTATTTCTACAATTATGGCGTATTGCATTTGTGGAAAATCCGTTAAGTTGCCGAGCAACATGGATTATTTCTTGACCTATAAAATCGCCAAAGGGGAATTACTTAATTTTGGTGTGATTTTGATTCAATGTGTCATAGAGTCGATCACTCAAGGGAACAAGAAATTTGCCATGGGTAATTGGATTTGTAAGCTTCTCTTGCATTTAGGTCTACCATCATCGAAATTCAACTCGAAAAGTATTCATAATGATTTTGACAATAACAATGCTCAACAAATGGTATGGATGCGTAGGAATATGCCAATTTGTCCTACTAAAACGGCTAAAGGTAGACACCAAAGATCATTCTCTCAAAATCCAAATGACTTTTTAATGATGAGAAAGTCGAGAGATTGGCTTCGGGTGATGTTCAAGGCAATCTGGAGGGCAATACCGGTGCCCGTCAAAGTCAAGCATCTCGTGAGTATTTTCAAGCTCAACTTGACGAGCAAAGACTTAACTATGATACTCTTAGGGCTAGTCACGAGGAGCTCAAGCAAGAGAATTCGAAGCTCAAGAAGTCCGTTGGTAAATTAAAGAAGTTCATCAAAGACCTCCTCCCCACCGCTTGCTTCTCTTTCGATGAAGAGTGACATCTTGCTATTATCTTGCTTTATTTTCATGTCATTGTCACTCTTATTTCTTTAAAAGTTGGAATATACTATTTTGACACTACTTTTCTTAATATGCTAATGATATTTGCTTGTTTGTTTTTCTAAGGGAAAGAACTAGCAAGAGTGCTAGTAGCAAAGTGATTGCAAATGATTAATTTTGTCTATGGTATTGATGGAGTACTTGATGGTAAAAGTACTTCTTGATTATAGCTTGGTGGCATTTGTAATGCCTTTCTACATATATTGCTAGTATATCATCTTAGTTGGAGAGATTAATTTCTTTATCTCAATTGGGTTGAACCCTTGAGTACTTGTCTTAATGTTGATGAGCATGTTGGTATATGATTGTTGTATGCATTTGATGGTATTTTTGGGCTTTATTGCACTTACAAGGGCTATATACACTATCTTTTTCATTCTATGCCCACCAAGTGTTCGATAAAATGTTTCAATGAAAATTTCATATTTTACATGGTTCTCTCGATTTCAAAAGTTTAATAAGTTTATAGAGATCATGTTTTACCATTCATATGAGCTTTTGCAAATCAAATGCGCACTTTGATTTGATTATATGATGTTTTTATCGTGCTAACATTCTTTTTGGTGATTCCAAAGGGGGAGAAACAGGAAATAAGCACTTTAGCTCAAAGAAGCTAAAATAAGCTCGTGAAAAAAAAGCTATAAGTTATGGCTAGTAAAAGCCAAAAGTTGTGAACAAAATCTAGTCCAATGGATGTACTATGGACTTGCTATATTTGATAAATGATTGTTTTTGATAGGGGAGCTTCTAAGCTCTTGATTCTTGAGCTTATTTTGTAAAAGCTAAAGCTTTTAGCTTTTGTTTGATTACTTCGCAATTTATCTTGGTGTTCTTGTTGAAAGGGGGAGCTTTTGCAAAATATTTTTGAAAATCTTTACTCCCATCATTGTGTCTATTATGCATGGATTGTTGTTGCTCTGAACGGATAGTTATTCCTTGACCGGAAAAATTGTTTTGTTTTCAAAATCGACCTCTTAAAATTGTTTGGTTTGTAATCATCAAAAATGAGGAGTTTGTTAGATAAATATTTTTATCATCATTTTGATGATTTTGTTTAACTATGTTTTTACACAAAAACAATGTTTCTAAATATTGTCCAAATACTCCCGAGTGATCTAAAATATTTTTACTATCTTTTTGGAATATTTCTTGAAGTTTATTTTTGACAAAAATTGGACAATACTTCAGTCTTGTGTTTAACCGGTCGCCCTATAGGGCATCTTGTGTCTGAAGTTAATTTTAGAAATAGAACAGGACGAACACAAAACTGAAGGAGGCCGACTGGTCGACATAGGTCGACCGATGTCTGAAGATATTGCCTATTCTCTGTTTGAGCTACGCACTTGAGGGCAACCGGTCTGCACAAGGGTCGACCGGTCGGACCCCCCGTCGACCGGTTGCCCTATGTAAAATTGTGCAATATTTTTAAAACTTCTATTTCTATTCGACCGGTCGCCCTATATGTTTATCAGCAAATTCTAACCGTTGAACAACAGACAACTTTTCCTTAAATTGTGGGGTTGATTTCTAACAACTATAGGCTTGATTTTAATTGCATATTTTTTGTAGAATTCAATCTCCAAAAGGAGTTTATCCTTGATCAATCATCTTCTATAAATAGAGGAAGTTTTGGAACAACAAAGATAACAATTACTACTACACAACAAGAGACATACTCAAGCATATATTGTGTTATTCATTTTCAATATTTTTGTTGTAATAGCCTAAGGTCTTTCACTTTCACATCTTGAGGCCTAGTCTTGATTCTTGATTACACTTGCACTCTTGAGTTGTAATATTTTTCAAAGTGTAATCTTGATTGTAATTCATCATCAAAACACAAGATATCCTTGTGGTAAGAATACATTTGGGTGATCTTAGGTGTTGAAGAGTGTGGTGCTCTTCATAGGTTGAAGAAGGTTGTGGTAATCTTTTTGTGGAAGAGTTTGGTGTTCTTCGAGGTGTTGGAGAGTTTGGTGTTCTTCAAGTCGGAAGATTGTGGTAATCTTCACAAGGTGCCGTTGAAGGAAGATGTAAGTCCAAGTGGCTACGAAAATCTAGAGGGGGGTGAATAGATTATCTCCATCTTTTCGATTATGCCCTCTTTTTCGAATCAAATATGCCAAGACAAGAATAAAGGTGCGGAAAGTAAACAACACACGTCAATTTATAGAGCTTCACCCCACCTAGGGACTACGTGCTCTACCACCCCAGTATATCCGGGATGGGTTTCGAAAAAGAAAAAGAATTTTATTAATTACCACAATTAATACAAATTCAACTTACAACAACACCTTGAAGAGCACCACACTCTTCTTTAACACCACCTTTGAGATTACCACAATCTCTCTTAAAGATTACCACAATTTCCAACGGCACCTTGTGGAGATTACCACAATCTTCAACCTTGAAGAATACCAAATTCTTCAACACCTTAATAAGAAGATCACCACAATCTTCTTGCACCTATCACCTAGATCATCCAAGTGTGTACTTACCCCAAGAACACTCACAAGGATATCTTGTGTTGAATGATAACCCAAAATCAAGATTACAACTCGATAATGAATATTACAATTATGAGTGCAAGTGTAATCAAGAGATAAGCCTAGACCTCAAGTTGTGAAAGTGAAAGACCTTAGGCTATTACAACAAGAATAATAACAATGAAGAACAAATATGTTTGTTTGAATGTATCTTGTTGTGTTGTAGTATTCTCTCTTGTTGTGTTGCTTCAATTCTTCATCTATTTATAGAAGATGTTCTGAACATGATAGGCTCCTCCTAGGAGATTGAAATCTGTAAAAAATTGCAAGACAAATGAAGAATATAGCTGTTAGAAATTAATCCCACAATTTAGGGAAAAGATGTCTGCTGCACAACGGTTAGAATTTTGTTGTCCAACCATAGGGCGACCGGTCGCGCACTAATAGACGTTGGAAAATAATACAGCAAAATTAACACTACTCGACCGGTCCAGGGGGGTCCGACCAGTCGACAATGGGTCCGACCGGTCGCCCCCCATAGGGACCGGTCACCCTGCTCAATATTTGAGAGATAGTGCGTTCTGTTTCTCTTCAGGTACCGATCGCCCTTTAGTGCGACCAGTCGACCTCCATGGTTTTACAAAACGTCTCGTTTCTGTTTCAAAACTAATCTTTCAGACAGGGGATGTCCGGTTGAACACGAGACAAAAGAGTTGTCCGATATTTTATCGAAAATAACCTTCAAGAAATACTCCAAAAAATTAGTAAAAATATTTTAAACCGATCGGGAGTATTTTGGACAACATTAGAAATATTATTTTGATATAAAAACTTATTAACATAAAATCATCAAAAGTGTTGTCCAATATTTGTCGAAAATATACTTGAAGAAATACTCCGGAAAATTAGTAAAAACGATTTAAATCATTTAGGAGTATTTAAAAAATTGTTTTGGTGTAAAAACAAAATCATCAAAACCATGATAAAACCATTTATCAAACAATCTCCCCCTTTTTGATGATTACAAACCAAAACAATTTAACGAGGTCGATTTTGAAAACAAAACAATTTTACCGGTTAAAAATGAACTATTCGTTGTGAGCGACAACATTCCACGCAATATAATCATAAGGATGGGAGTATAGATATACAAAACATTTAACCAAAAGCTCACCCTATCAACATGCACAACAAGAGTAATATAGAAGCAATCCACCAAAAGCTAAAAGCTCAGCTTTTACATATTGAGCTTAAGAATCAAGAGCTTATAAGCTCTCCCTATCAACAAAACATCATTAGACATGAATATGAATCCATAATACATCAAATGGACTACGTAATATCCACAACTAATGGCTTTTAATAGCCACAACTTATAGCTTCTTTCTCGAGCTTATTTTAGCTTCTTTGAGCTTATAAACTGTTTCTCCCCCTTTGGAATCATCAAAAAGAATGTTAGCACGATAAAAATATCATATAATCATATCAAAGTGCGCAACTAAACCGATTTATCGAGCCATTTGAACATTGAAGCTTATAAACCAAGTAGGAGGGAAAAGTCGATCAAATGACTTATAGAAGCTTATGAAAACTCATTTGATTATCAAAACATGATCTCTATAAATATATAAGACATTTGAAAACGAGAGAATCATGTAGGTGATGAATTTTTCATTGAAACGTTTTATCGAACACTTGGTGGGCGTCAAAAATTGAAGAAGATATATATAGCCCTTGTAAATGTAATCAAGCCAAAAAATTTCATCACCAAATCAGTTCAAACATAATTCAATACATCATAGATAACAAGCTCATCACAATCATATGAAACTTCCATAAAAAATATAACAAATAAGTCACAATCTCATGGGTTCAACCCAAATGAGCAAATGAAGTAGAATTCTTACCATTCAATCGGTGAGGATGAGTAACAATGATGATAAACGATCAATATAATCCCCAAAATATGTAATTTATGCAACAAAACTCATTTAAAGTGAATTGTGTGTGAAATTTGCAAAGGGGACGAAAACAGAGTGAAATGAGCCAAAATGACAGAAAATAAGAACAAAGACGATTTTAACCAAAATCTGGTGTAACTGTTAGTGTTATTAAAGTTGGCAAATTTGGTCCGTTTAGCACAGTGCTTGTTCTAGTGTTGTAACACTGGTAATGCAACACTAGCTCACGAGAATCCGGGCGGATTTTATGCCGCATTCTCGTGTTGTGTTTTTGGCAAGATCTTTATATTGTGAATGTTGTTGATATTATTGATAATGTTTATCTTAATTGATTCAGCATCTTTTTAGATTGCCAATTATTCCTTTTGAATCACTTTCCTTGTGTAATTGATTCTTACCCACAAGGAAATGATTTTGTTTTCTGATTTCCTTCCTTTAGCAAAGAAAACGTCCATCTTGAAATCGTGATAGGATTTCTTTTGATGGCTATAAAGAAGAGAAGTCGACCTTGAAGAATCAATCGAGCACAAGCATATTCAAAGCTTTATTTTGCACTTCTTCAAGAAATCATTTTACTACATACTCTTATTCTTCTGGGAGAAAGAAGGTAAAGATCTACGGTGTGGATCGACTCGACCGTTCAAGGATTTGAAGTTGGTGGGATTCCAACAAGGTTGAGTGTTCTCAAGAATCGATTTGAATATTAGTTTTATACGAGTGTTGGTGTATTAGATAAAGAGGATTCTTTATGCTTTTCGTAAATCCAAATCCGTCGTTTGTAATACCTCTTTGTTCTCTAATATTGGATTGTTTCTTCTGCAGGCGTGGCCTCGTGCATTAAGATTGAGGAATCTAAGCACGTTAAAAATCTCCGTGTTATTTTTATTCCATTTGTGTACTTGTGTTGGTTGGTTCAGCGTTACAACATTAACATCCAACACCTTGAGAATCATTATGTTTCACGTAAGTAAGGGCACATGATTCTATCAATTGGCATCAAGAGCCTTCCACTAATCCTTATTAGTGTGATCCTCGTTATTTTTATTTGTACTAACATGGACAGCTATCGTGAGGAAGCTCGATTTCGCGCGACCGCCTCTTCTCATTGGAACAAATTTCTCCTACTTGAAAGCAAAGATGAGAGCCTTCATCAAATCGTGGATGAACGTGCATGGAAATCTATCCTAATCGGTTGGACACCTCCTACCCACCTTGTTGATGGTAAGGATGTTCCAAGAAAGAAACTGAATGGACAATCAAAAGCGAGGATCAATTAGCAAATTCAAACTCAAAAGCACTCAATGCAATCTTCAGTGCTGTGGATGAAAATCAGTTCAAATGAGTCATATGCCTTAGGGAAAAAATACTCAAATTTTAAGCTTGTCAAGAAAGTTTTAAGGTCTCTTCCTGAAAGGTTTGCCTACAAAGCGACTGCTATTGAAGAATCAAAGGTTCTGTCAGAGATGAAACTTGATGAACTAATAGGGTCCCTTCAAACCTTTGAAATGAACCTGGAAGAAACAAGAAAGGAGAAACACAAGGAGGCAAGTTATAAGAAAGAAAAAAGCAGGAGATCGCTTTTGCCGGTGAACATCGATGAATTGACTCTTGAAGCGGAAAAGAAATTCAAGAATCATTCGCATTACTTACCAAGAATTTCAAAGAAACCGTTTAAACAGCAAACAAGGAGGGAATTTCCCGACAGAAAAAGAATTCGGACCTCGTGAGAAAGAAAAATGACAGTGGAAAAGGCATAAAATGCAGGGAATGTGGAGGCTTTGGACATATTCAAGCCGAATGTGCAAATACCCTGAAGAAGAAGAATGGTAAATCATTCACCACATCATGGAGCGATGATGAACCAGATGAAGAAGAAGAAGAGGATGTAAGCAATCAAGTTGCCTTCTCTGTTACAAAGGAAGAGGTTGGTTGTAAACAAACGCACCCCAGTGCTACTTCTGGTGTTGCTACACCAAACAGGTATAACCCTAACTTTTCTTTTTCTAAAACGTGCCTAACTTCTGTACTTCCTGCAGAGGAAAACGAGTCAGATAATGGGAGTTCTGAGGATGAATCCGAAGTAGATGAAGAAGAACTTAGAAGGGTATACCAAAAGCTGCTTGAAAAATGCTTAATAGTCAGCAAGACCAATGAGACTCTGGAAAAGAAGGTAGTGTCTCTTACTGTTGAAAAAGAGGCACTCAAGGGTGATGTTATAAAGTTCGAAAGACTGTCAACTGAAAGAAAAGAAGAACTTGACAAAGTGAAGAAGACCTCAGTGAAATGGCTACTGCTGTAAAAAAAGTTGAATGCAGGCAAGGGTAGATTAGATGAAATCCTCTCTCAAGGAAAAACCAGCAAGACCGTGCAGGTATTGGTTTTGGTTTCAATACTAACAAAAACTATGCTAAAAAAGAGAAAAACTCTAAAATTGTTTTTGTTAAAGAATGAACATCATTCAGTCACAATAGAAAAAGAAGCAATGTTTTTGTTCCTATATGTCACTATTGCAACCATCCTGGCCATATAAGACCTAAGTGTTATCGTCTTCTGAAACACTATAGGCAAGGTAGGTGCAACTCCGATGTTCCAACATCGGAAAGAAACACTCCTCATTTTAAAATCAATTTATCAAACAAACCCAGGAAAATCAAAGTGAGGAAGGATGAATTCTCTTGCTATGTTGTTCACACTTTGCTTTGAAAGCCAATGTGATCGAATCATGGTACTTTGATGGGTTGCTCGTCATATGACAGAGAGTTAGAAAAACTGAGTGATTTTGAAAAACATGAGAATGGATTGGTTACTTTCGGTGATGGTGCTAAAGGCAAAGTTTTGGGAAAAGGGACCTTGAATGTGTCAGGTCTTCCTTCTCTAAAAAATATGTTGTATGTTGAAGGACTAAAAGCCAATCTTATTAGTATCACTCGACTTTGCGGATGATTTGCTTGTAAAATTTGATAAGAATGTATGTGATGTGTTTGACAAAGCTGATAAATGCATTTTGAAAGGTAATAGGTCCTCTGATAATCAAGTTATCGATATAGGAACATGTTCGTGTTTCAACACTTCTCTTGTGTGTAATAAATCCCTCCCGAGTAACATCAATTGTGGCACCAAAAACTCGGGACACTTGAATTTTCGTGGTATGTTGAATCTTATTAAAATAGGGGATGTGTTAGGAGTCCCTAAACTTGATAAAGATCATTCTGGTGTTTGTGGTCCATGTCAATTGGGAAAATAGAATAGGGAAACACATAAGGTGTTGCAACATCTCAGCACTTCACACTGTCTGGAAGTTATGCATATGGACCTTATGGGACCAATGCAGGTCGAAAGCATAGGGGTAAGAAATATGTGTTTGTGTGTGTTGATGATTTCTCCAGGTTTACTTGGGTTGACTTTATTAGAGAAAAATCCGACACCTTCATTGTTTTCAAAAAATTGGTGCTTAGACCAAAAATGAAAAGGGTCTAATATTGAAAGAATCGAAGTGATCACGGTAGAGAATTTTAGAATGCTAATTTCTCTAATTTTTGTGAAAAACTTGGAATCTTTCATGAATTTTCTCGCTCCCATTACCCTCAAAGAAACGGAGTTGTTGAAAGAAAAATAGGACTCTCCAAGAGATGGCACGTGTTATGATTAACTCCAAGAAAATTTCTCCTAAAATGTGGGTCAAGTCGTGAGCACTCGCATGTTACATCATTAATAGGGTTCATTTACGCCCTGGTACTAATATGACACCCTATGAGATTTGGAAAGGTAAAAATCCCAACATCGGTTACTTTCATGTGTTTGCATGTGTTTGTTATATTCTAAATGACAGACAACATCTGGGTAAGTTTGATTCGAAAAGTGATATGGGAATTTTTCTTGGATATTCTGTTAACAGTAGAGCCTATAGAGTCTACAACATGAGAACTCGTACTATCATTGAATTTATAAATGTTGTAGTGACGATACTAAAGATTTTGCAGAAACTTCGAGAGACAAAGATGAAGAAGGAGCAGAGATGCCGAGTCCAACAGGGTCAAAGGTGAAACCAGTGATGTTACAACACCTGGTCATGCACCGGCTGCTGATGCTGATGCTGATGCTGAGTCACAAGCAAATGAATCCACTAAGTTCGACATTTTCGATCAAGTCAGAAAAGAACCGTCAAGCAGAATAAAGAAAAACCACCCCATGGATCAAGTGATTGGGGAAGTGTCAGAAGGCATAAAGACAAGAGGTAAAGAGAAGGTAAATTACAGGGAAATGGTAAGATTTGTTTGTTTTACTTCTCTCATTGAACCCAAAAATGTTAAAGAAGCTCTTGTTGATGAGTATTGGGTGAATGCTATGCAATTGGAACTGGAACAATTTGAAAGAAACAATGTGTGGGATCTTGTTCCTAGGCCTGAACATTCTAATGTTATAGGAACCAAGTGGATTTTCAAAAACAAAACTGATGAACTTGGTAACGTAACTAGAAACAAAGTTAAAGCTAGTGGCTCAAGGCTACACACAGGGGAAGGAGTTGACTTTGATGAAACTTTTACCCCAGTAGCTTGGACTTGAGTCCATAAGACTCTTGCTTGCTTTTGCTTGTGTTCTTCAAATCAAATTGTTTTATGGATGTCAAAAGTGCCTTCCTAAATGGTTTTTTGAATGAGGAAGTGTTTGTTGAACAGCCCAAAGGTTTTGAAAATCCCCATTTTCCCAACCATGTTTTTAGACTTAAAAAGGCCCTATATGGGTTGAAGCAAGCTCCTCGGGCTTGGTATGAAAGGTTGACTACTTTTTTGTGTGATAAAGGCTATAAAAGGGGAAGTGTTGACAAAACTCTATTCATCCAAAAATTTAGTAATGGTATCACCATTGCTCAAATTTACGTTGATGACATAGTGTTTGGATCAACGTCTAAACAAAAACTTGATGAGTTTGTTGACTACATGTCTTCTGAGTTTAAAATGAGCATGGTAGGAGAGTTGAATTATTTTCTTGGGCTTCATGTTAAACAATTTGACAAAGGTATTTTTATCACTCAGAACAAATATGCCAAGAACCTTGTCAAAATATTTGGGTTGGATAATAAAAAGCACATGAAAACTCCCATGGGCACTAATGATAAATTGTCCAAAGATGAAAATGGTACCCCTATTGATCCTACTCTCTACAGAAGTATGATAGGAGTCTTTTGTATCTCACCGCTAGTAGACCGATATTAGCTATAGTGTCTCAGGTGTGTGCTAGATATCGCCATGTCCCAAAGAATCCCATTTGAAAGTTGTGAAAAGAATCATTCGTTATATTAATGGGACGGTTGATCTTGGTATCTTGTACTCTTTTGATACTAACACTAATTTGGCTGGTTTTAGTGATGCTGATTGGGCAGGTGATGTCGATGACAGAAAAAGCACCACTGGAGGGTGTTTCTACCTTGGGAACAATCTTGTTTCCTGGTACAAGAAGAAAGCAATTGTATTTCATTGTCCACCGCAAAATCTGAGTATATTGCATTGGGAAGTTGTTGCTCCCAAATGTTATGGATGAGACAGATGTTGGCGATTATGGGATTGAAGAGAAAATTCTTACCGCTTATTGCGATAATTCAAGTGCCATAAACATTTCTAAAAATCCTGCAAAGACTCTAACTAAACACATCGATATTCGACACCATTTCATTAGAGACTTAGTTGAGAATAAAATTGTTACCATTGATTTTGTCACTACGAGAATCAAATTGCTCGATATTTTCACCAAAGCCCTAGACTTCCAAAGGTTTAATTGCAAAACAGTCTCGGTGTCTATACTCTCTGAGCAGTGTGGGTTTCAGTGTTGCAACACCATGTGCATCATTTCTCTTTCTTGATGTGTTGCAACCTCTTTTTGATCTTAATTCTTGTGCATTAGACATTTTGCATTTTTAAGATCATTTCATTGGCTTTCTGTTTTATTGTCAGAACCCTATTGAGTACTCCTTTGATGAATTTTCCGCTAAAAACATTTGTGGGTCAAATTGCAAACAGAATGATTTTTCCCATGTGAAAGATGTATTTATTTTTGGGCCTTTGACGAAAAAAGCTGCCCTTACATTGTGTGTGAAAGCTATTCGATTTGTGAACCATTCTTTGTTCTT